>CM052706.1:22362702-22448129 GCA_028551405.1 Uromys caudimaculatus
CTCAACTTCTTGTACCACAGCCCTTCTAAGACTCTCCAGTCAATGTGTTCCAAACCTAGGATGCAGTTGTCTTTCCTGACACCTGGTATGTACTGGTTTGTAGGGCAATTAACATTGTGGGGAAAAGATTTGGGTTGGAAATTTCACACTGAAATAGTTGTTCTCAAATACTCTTCCAACACATCAGAAACAGTCATTTATATGAAAGAAATATGAAGCTGGTAATATTTGTGTAATGTTCATCTAGAAGTTAAATGCCTCGAAATAAATTGTAGATATACAAGAATCCAGATACACACACAATTCTAGTTGTCCTTGAAAGCAACAAGAGCATGGCTTCGGGTTCCCCGGCAAATATCCAAATCTTATGAAATGACACAGTGTTTACATCTGAGTCAAGCACACTCTTCGATATACTTTAGGTTAAACCTAGGTATTTATAAAGCCTAATGCAGATTGTGAAATAGGTTGACGCTGTGGGCATGAAACCTGTGGACACTGGGGACAAGGGTACATTAGTCCCATCATTCAGCCCTTAGATCAAGCCCTACATTCTCTAGGGGCTGCATAGCATGCTTCTGGGAACAGCCTAGAGCTCACTTGGAGATTATACTTCTATTGTTTTGAATTCCCCCACAGACTGAGGGCAGTGACCATATCTTTATTTCTTGGTCAAAGCCCATTCTCCTGACAGAAAGAGGAGGAGGAGAAAGAAGAAACAATGGGAGGTTGGAGAATATGGAGGAGACAAGGATGGAAGTATCTTTGCAAAGAAAAAGTGACACCACCTTCAGATTGTTATAGCGAAGCAAAGAGTAATCTAGAAGAACATTTCCCAGCCTCTCATGCAAGACTCATTTCTGTGTGGTCAAGTTCTGATCAGTGCAATATCGACCGAAGCTCCATGAGCAGTTCTGTGAGAACTATCTCCCTCAACAGACAGCTTGTACTTATTTTCATCTCTCCCTTCTTGTGGGCAGAATGCAGATGCAAAATTAGCATCCATGGCAGCCTTCTTGGGACATGAGCTACTTGTGGGAAGCAAGGCATTGTACAAGACCACAAATAGAAGTGCCAAGGCATTTTGTGAAGCAAAACTGGATGCCATGGCTAAACGACCAGTCTCTGAACAATCGAGAGAAATAGTTTACGTTTTATTTGTATTGTTGCTAGTGGGGTCTATGTTGTTTTGTTTTTATTTTATTTTATTTGTTTACAAGGTCTCATGTAGTCCAGGCTGGCTTCCAACTTGCAGCATGGAGGATGACCTTAAATGTCTCACTTCTGATCTTCCTGTCTACCCAAGTGCTGAGACTGTAGGTGTGCACCACTCTGCCTGGGTTATGCAACTTGGGGATTTTGCCCAGGACTCCAGGCATGCTAGGCAAGCCCTCTACTAACTGACCTACAACCCCAGTGTGGGTGTCTGTTTTCTTAATAGCCAGAGTTACCCCTAACTGATACAGAAGGATGCTGGTTAAGCATCCTGGTTTAGCATGCTCACAGGTAACTGTTGTACATTTTGGAGAAGGCTTGGCTATAGTATAAAAACACTATCTTAAATTCTGTTTTGTTCTTTGATGCTGTGATAGATACCATGACCAAAATGAATGAAAGAAGAAATGGTTTGTTTCAGCTTATAGATTACAGCTCAGTACCAAGGGAAACCAAGGCAGGAACTCAAAGCAGGAACCTGGAAACAGGAACTTAAGCAGAGACCATGGAGGAATGCTGCTTTCTGGCTTGCTTCTGTGTTCAGGTGCAGCTGCCCTTTTTATACAGCCAAACTCACCTACCTAGGGATGGTACCACCCACAGGAGGCTGGGCCTTCCTACATCAAAATCGCAACTGAGAAACTACCACATGGGCACATCCACAGGCTGTTCACTGCAGGCAGTTCTTCAACTGAGCTCCCCTCTTCCTAGTATCAAGTTGACAACTATTACAGATCTCTTGCAAGACCATAAAGTATCAGATTCTCATTATAGCCCTTTGGTGGTCAGGCCATGCTTGACTACCCAGTGGTGACTGCCTGGCATGTAGTGTATGTGTCATTATTCCTGACTACTCTAGACCTTAATGATCTTTAATGCCAGGATGCCTGGCTCTGGACTTGATCTTCCCAATTCTCCAAATACTTCCTCCCCTCCCTAATGCCCTAGCTTTCTGATGCTACTCTGGTAGTAGCCTCTTCTAAATCCTTACAATGTCCTACCCTGTGATGGATGTCCCAGGATACCTTTGAGCACACACAAGGATAAGTAACACACCGAACCTTAACACTTTTCCCTTTTTATCAATAACTTGGTCTTTTTTTCTAAACTCACATGTACTATTTATGTTCAGATGGCTAAATGCATTGATTTTTCTGTGTTACAATGTGCTTTACATTGGTGATCTCAAACTTAAACTTGAACTCAATGCCAAAAATTATCACTCATTCCTGAGTGGACTTCAGAAAACAATTTATCCTCCTTGGGATTCGGTTTCCTCATCAGTTAGCAGACTGTCTCTCTCCGGCTTTAATACTGGCTTTCTCCAGAGGAAGATGCTCCCCACGCACCATTAGTGAGTCGCTACTGCTCTCTAGTGGCTACAAGACAACTTGCTGTTCTTAGGGACAAGGGACGAGGACCTTGTTCTCTCAACTGTGAAACAGGTAAGATTTATTTTCCCATATTATTAGGATACCACAGTATAGTTCAGCAATTGAAACTAGCATCTGGCTAATTTAAAACAAAGAATAAAATCTCATGGCTGCCATCATAAATTAGACCAGTGGTTCTCAACCCTCCTAATGCTGTGACCCTTTAATTCAGTTCTTTGTGTTATGGTGACCCCCAAACATAAAATCATTTTTATAGCTACTTCATAACTGTAAATTTGCTACTGCTGTAAGCCATAATGTAAATATCTGCTTCCCAATGGTCTTAGGCAGCCCCTGTGAAAGGGTTGATCCACACCCAAAGGGGTCTCGATCCACAGTGAGAACTCGAGTTAGACAACTTTTTACATTTAGTTGACATAAAGTAAGTCAGACAGGTAGGTTTATTGGTTCATCGAATCTTTGTAAGAATTTAAAATCTTCTCTAGTATGTCTTAACATGAGTCAAGGTTGGGGACATGAAATGGCCTCCAACGTCTCCTTACTTTGTAGGTGGCACTTGTGTCATCATCCACTTCCATGGTCCTTGCCATCTGTCACAAGCTTTGTTACTTCAGAGGCTGCTATTCCAGCTTACAGAGTGTGTCAGTGAATACACACATCTATGTGATGCAGAGGGGTTATTCCATGGAAAATTAACCTGTGACATTTAACAAGCACTTGGTAGTGTGTCCGGCACAATTCTAAGCATTCACATGTTCCATTCTCGGCGATGGTATGAAATGGATGTAGTCACATTGGTACAGAGAAGAGAACTTGGCCGGGTTGCCAGGAGGAGTTCATGCATGACAGTGTGACCTGGCCAGCTGGTGAAGTGTGAATGGACACATTGAGGCTCTCACTTGGAACTAGAGTCTGCCTCCAGTCTCACAAGGACTAGAATTAAATCCCCAGTGGTTGTAGAATCAAAACCCCCATTGCCATAGTCCAGGGTCCTTTGCATTGTCAAGCCAACCACAGTACATCAAACTCTTCCGGTTTCATGTGTCTCTCTGACTTCTGCCACATCTCCCAGTCTCCCATGCTTGTCTCCTCTGTCACCAACCAGAGAAATGTCTCTGCATTTAAGGACTATGTGATTACATTAGTACCCCACCCTAATGAACCAGGGAAGTTTCCTCTTTTAGAATCCATTGTTAAATTTAACCATGCTTTTGGAGAGTGAAAGGGACAACCATTCTCCTTCCTATGCATTGATGGTTATGACTCTAAAAAACCCAAGGATCTATAGAGAGAATATCTTATGTATTATATAGATGTATCACCTGCCAATTAGAAAATCTATAACCTATAAGAAAGGGTAGAATAGAAGGTGGAACATCTGAGAGGCAGAAAGAATTCTTAGATAAATTGAGGCACAGGAGATTTGCACAGGAAGATGTGACAAGATGGATGCATTGTACTTGAGCACAGGTAACCAGCCTCATGGCAAAATGTAGATCAGAATCAATGGGTTATTATTAAGTTATGATCTAGTCAGTGAAGAGCCTGGCTATATGGTCAAGGTATCTGTAAATATATTTTGAGTCTGAGCCTTATTTCTAGGAGCATTGGGCTGGAAGGAAGAACCAGGCCTAACTTCTACAACGACCCCACTATGAGCCTTCTTCACTGACAACCTTCCCCTTTACCCAGGCTCTATGAGGACAGGACAGTGCCTTCTTTGTGTACACATCACTCTATGCCCTCACTAGAACGATATCCAATCAACCTACAACAAACAACCACTGTTTGAATGACTAATGCTCTAACTATCATGCCTATTTGGTAGCTGAGGGGTAAATATTAATAACCAACCTTCATCCATCGACATTTGCACAGTCTCATTTTCTTACATCACAGCAAACAGAGTTACTCTCTTTTAAAGTAAATTTCAAGCACTGGAAAACAGGGGTAGGAGTAGCTGGAATAGCCCATTCTTCCTTCCACAGATTCATTCACCTGATTTTCCTTGAAGTTGCTCTTGTCCAGCATCTTCTGCAGATGGTGAACTAAGATGGTGGAATTGATTCTAAAATGGTAAGGACCACAACACACATAAACAAGATGCATGCTCCAACTTAATCATGAAAGTTGTGAGTTTTCTAAAGGCTAACCTAAACTAAAACCATAAGAAAAATGAAAAATAAAGAAATAAAAAATACATCTCATATATCATGTAAAGATTACCCCCAAAACAAACAAACAAAATGGGATTCAGGTTGTAGCTCAGTAGTTGATCACTTAGCTAGCATGTCTGAGGTCCTGGGTTCAACCCCCAGCTCCATAAAACAGAAAATGTAGGTAAACAATATAAATTGCATTTTTAAAATGTAAAGAAGATGACATAAGAAAGGACTATTTAAACATAAGTATGTAATGATGTAAGCTGCACATATACACCTAACAAGAGGCTCAGAGGTGCATCGTCTTTTCTAGGAATGGCCACAAACTATCTCCCATCCACATCTCTTCCTCAACATGACTCTGCCATTTTCTGTCAAGAGACAAAGTCTGATCTGCTTTCCTTGGAATCTGAGTTGACTCTCACATGGTTGAAAACAAGATATGATGGAGGAAATGCTATGAGCCTTTAGCAGAGCAAAATCAGAGGAAGCCTGCATGTCTTCCTCAGTCTGTGAGATGCTTCCCCAAGAGCCCAGCTGTCACAGCTGAGGCCACACCCATGGAATCACAAGCAGTGGCCTGGGAATAGCACAAGCCCTACACATAGACCTGGTTTTCAGGTGAGTCCAGCTTCCAGCCACTCCAACCTTTGGTGTCTTCTATGCTGGAGCCTGACACACAATGGAGCAGGAAGACAGTCATCCTTGCTGTTCTCTGCCCAAATTTCTGAGTTAGAGTCCAAGGGCACAATAAGAATGGTACCCGAGAATGCCATGCAGACATGCAGCACTGATAGCCAGCACAGGCTCCAAACAGCAAAAAGAGCTACAAAGGATCAAAGTGTGCAAACTAGAAAGCTATGAAGTAATAAATTAAACCAAAGGATCTGTACTCACAGCAGGAAAAGTTAACACGACTGTCAACAACAGAGCGAATTTTTAACATTTATAACTAATCGGCAATGCAATGTTGATCTAATTCTGCATGATGTATAATACATGCCCCTTACAGATTAAATTTAAACTAATTGTTTAAAGTTATTCTTACAGTGATTCACCTTGAACTCACGTTAAGCTGCAAAAGAAATCCGGAATAGTTCAGAGTTAAACAATGACAGTGTGAGCAAGGCTCCTTGATATAACACAGGAAATAAACAAGTGACAGCAGGTGACATCCAGTAGTAATATGTGTACGCCGCGTGTCCACAAATGCATTATTAAAGAGAAAGCATAAAAAGAAACGAAGATGCTTAGAAGTGACCAGTGAAAACTCTGCGAGGAAGACTTGGCATGGAGCGGAATCAGCCCTTGGAGGCTAACATATGCAATTGTTAGTCTTTTCAGAGGGAGGGGCCAGGAATCAAAGCCTCATGCCTGCTAGGCAAGTGCTCCACCACTGAGCTACAGCCCTAGCCCCACCGGACACACTCTTTTTAGTTACAGGAAAATACAAACATATACAAAACTAAGGAGGACCTTATGACAGATCGCTGCCCATCATCCACCTAAACTCTTACCAATATTTGACCATTTTCAATTATTTGGGATATATATGTGTGTGTGTGTGTGTGTGTGTGTGTGTGTGTATCTATCCCACAAATCCATTTCTAAAAGATATGCCTTAAATGTATGGCATTGCCATCATGTCAAGTAAATTATAATTATATAATTCTCTAGTAGTTGTATCTGTATCAGATTTGGTTTTTATACTGGCTTATTTGTCTGTAGGTATCTATAAACTCTACACTTCCTTCTTTTTTCCCCTTGATAGTTACTAGTTGAAGAAGTCTACAAGGAGCAGGTGAGATGGCTCAGCGGATAAAATCACTTGCTGACAAACCTGACAACCTAAGACTGATTGCCCAGCACCATGTTGTAAAAGGAAAGAACTGATTCCCAAAAATTGTCACTAGACCTCTACATGCATCAGAGCACACATGCAGACAACACACACACACACACACAATAAATAACAGATAAATGGTACAAACATACACATATATTAATTAAAAAGAGCATACAAAAAAGTTTCTCTACCAAAATTTCCTACATCCCGTGTTTCATTGATCCCAGTGCCAGGGAACCACGGAAAGCATCCAGAGTGTCCTATTCTTCCTATAAACATTGCTTATGGTTTAATTGTTGTTCAAATCTATTTTGGACACTTCACAGGCAGTGGCATGCACTCCCCACTGTATCACAGCAGCAGGCTTTGGTGTCATTAAGGATCGTGGCCTACTTCTGAATATTCACTAAGGGCTGCAAAGGAAGGATGCCTATGTATAACTAACTAAAATTCTTCCAAACACAGCTTTCCACCGCTATTTTCCCGTAGGAACAGCTTATATAAGGAAATCAAAACAAATGCTACATTCTTCCTGTTTAAAGGGTTCTTAGGATAATGAATTAACATCTTCACATTAAACATCACTATAAGGAATACTTCTAATATCATTATCTCATGTGTTTTAATAAACATGATCTATTTCAGTCCTCTGAAGATTTTATTCTCTTTTGATGGTCATATTGTCTCACTGTTGGCCAGAGAAAATGAGAGCCTTTAATTAGGCATCCAGATCCTATTGTTGTGACCCAGTTCGTCTTGGGTAAGGTCTTTGTTATCTGCTGTGGCAGATGTTCCAGGATCATCTTGTGTGTTTTCTGCCCCAGATCTGGACTTGGCCATTCTTCAGTAAGCGCGAGTTCTGTTTAGTGGTATGACTGTTGGAGAAGTGTGTTTTCTAACAGACAGCTTGGAACTAAGGTAGTTAGTTATCCAGTCATTTCGAGATGCTAGAAACAAACTGTTTCAGCCGAGAAGCACAGCATGGGAGGGGGGGGAGGGAAGAAATGAAGACCTATAACACACGTCCTTGTAAATATCTAGTGTGATTCATTTCATGATAATAAGCTTTTAACCAGACTGTGTGAGAGGGAAAAGGCAGACGTGAGAGGTGCTGGGGAGGAGAATGTGCAGGATGAAGCTCTATCTGCGGAAGCCATGAAAAGTCCCACCTTGAGCTCAACATTGTGCTTCCCGCACTTCCAGAAGAGACAGTTCCCAGCACCCATGTGAGAGGTGGAGCTCACAACATTGTAACTCAAGTGCCTTGAGATCTAATACCTTCTTCTTACACACACACACACACACACACACACACACACACACACACACACACATGCATGCACGCACTTTTAAACCCAAAAAGAAACATACAGTATTTGGACAGAAGTATGGAAGAACTGAATAGTAATCAAAAGCCTTTGCCCCTTCCCAAACACCTGGAGGCAGGAGAGTGGGTCCTGTCACGCAGAGGATACAGGCTGGTTGGCCACTGTGTCCCCAGTGACTAAAAGAGGGCCTGGCACACACTGAGCATGCGATGAACATCAGCTCAACAAACAATCTAAATGACCCCAAACAGTTTCAAAGATAGCAATTACTTCATAGAGGCAGGTGAGTCTATCTTCTATATTAAAATGAGAGAAGGAAGAAAAGTGGGGAGGAAGTGACAAGAGGAAGGGAGACAGAAAGCAAGGGAGGGGGCTATCGATCAATCATTTCATAAAAGGAGATGAAAAATATCTTAGGAAAAAAAAAGAAATCATTAGAGGCTGGAGAGATGGCTCAGCGGTGAAGAGCACTGACTGCTTTTCCAGAGGTCCTGAGTTCAATTCCCAGCAACCACATGGTGGCTCACAACCATCTGTAATGGGATCCAATGCCCTCTTCTAGTGTGTCTGAAAAAAGTGACAGCGTATTCATATTCATAAAATGAATTAATCTTTTTTTTAAAAAAATCATTAAATTTAAATCCATAATATATTGTAATAATGTAGAGTATATCCCTGGAGAGTGGAGAGAGTTTATAATACTAGGTGAGAACAGGGTGAGATCATCTCAGTAAATGCAGGGTAAGGTTTGAAGAAACTGAACCTTTTCAGGAACAAAGATCTTTTATCCCACCAAGACATAGCATTTATCCATGTCTAAAATAAACAATATATAAAGGATAAGACACTGGAAAAGTCCTCTTTAAGACAAAAACAAAGGCAAAATGCCTTTGTTTTTACTTCTATCTACCATTGTGTTGAATGCCAGCAACTTAATTGTATATGCAGAGAAGAGTTGAGAAGAGGAAGCAACACCCCCTCCCTCCAACAAGAGAATGCGGTGGTCCTCAGTGCATAGCACAGTGCTCAGGGCTTTACCTGGCACACATCAGGTCCTGGGTGTGAACAGCAACACTGCAAATGAAGAGGATTCAGCAGGCTCACTAGAGACAAAGTGTATATAGAAAAATCAATAGAGAGTCTATGCAGTAATAATTTATTAGAAAACATAATAGGACAATAGCTCATCCATAGTGTCAAAATATAAAAGTCTCCATAAAGAGCCTTGGAACAAATAGTATATTTTGTGGAGGAAAATCTGAAATATTATTGAAGTTCATGAAGGCAGATCTGAAGGAATAGAGACTTCCTACAGTCACAGGAGGGAAGCATCAATCTCATAAAGATGTCAAGTCTTCCCTAAAGTCACCCATACATTAAATGTAATTCTAATCAATGCCTAATCAATATCCCAACAGAAGTTTTACTTAGTAGAAAGCAGGAGGTCTTACCTCGAAGGCTGTGACAAAAGCCTCATTAAATTCATAGAGAAGCATAAAGTCTGGAGAAGAGAGACAGGGTAGGTATAGAGGATGGCCACCGGGCCTGGGGCATAGAGGGAAGTCATTGTCCCATAAGATTTCAGACTTTCTACAAAGCTATCCTAGCTAAGAACGATGGGTTCCCAGAGCAAATTCCTCAGAACAATCCCCAGTCCCTTCTGGGAATTCAGGTTTAAACTCTACATTGTCTGCCCCTAGAGGCATTGCAGGAGTGGCTGTTGTGTCACATGTGCGTCACTAGGTGGCAGAGGGGAGAGAGGCTATGGCTACACTCAGTGTTCTGACCTGTGAACATCTGAAGGATTAGTAACCTAACATCCCCTGAAAAGAGCAAGCCTAGGACGACCACCAGGCTGGCCCCAGGCAGGTCTGGGGAGACAGACCATCCTGGAGATGACCCCTGCCTGGGGTCATAATGCACAAGTAGCCCATAGCACTCCTGAGGGCACTCCTGAGACCCCCAGACACTCAGAGACCCCAGGCACCACTAACAGGGGCAAGTAAAGTGGTGGAGAGATGGAAGAGAAAGAGAAACAGAAAGATGTGGGCACGATGAAGAGAGGCAGAACTGGAGACTTGAGAGTTGTTAACAGCCCAATTTGAGTAGTCAGTGATGCCACAGGGGATCATGGTGGGGTCCTGGCCTGTGCTGGCATGGAGTGTCACATCTGGGTCCATGGCCCTGCAGTAGCAGGGCTCTGTTACTGCCAAAGGCCAGCAGACGTCCCTGGTTTGAACTGTCACCCAGTGACCTGTGATGTCTGAGGGTTGTAAAGAACTGGCCCCAACCCTTACCTGGGCATCCTGGGAGAGCTGGCCCCTGGATATGAGGGCTGCTGATGAACCAGCCCTGAGAGCATGAGTGTGGGAGAGTTAGCCCTGCCTCTTGTCTGCTGTGCGACAGCACAGCGTGGGCAAGGGAGAGACGTCCTCCCCCTCCCTTGCCTTTTGCCATGGCAGATGGTTGATGTGGCCCCAACAGGGTCATGATCTGGCCCTGCCCCTCACCTGCTGAAGCATTTGGAAGAGCAGGCCCTGCAGCTCACCTGAGCAGCACAGTAGAGCTGGCCCTGCATATGAGGTTTGTAGGAGAGCTGTCCCTGCTTCTCATCTGCTGGGCGGTGGTACAGATGAGGGAGAAATCCCTCCTCCCCTCCCTCATCCTTTGCCATCTATGGCACGCGAGAGAGCTGGCTCCAGGACACGAGAGTGGGAGAGCTGGTCACGTCCCTCACCAGCTACGACACTCGGGAGAGCGGCCCCTGCACCTCGCCTGGACAGCAGAGTAGAGCTGGCCTTGATTTGGAGGGGTGCTGGTGAGCCATCCCCAAGGGTGTGAGAGTAGGGGAGTGGGCGGGATGACCAGTGCGCACACCTCTCAGGCCTCGATCCAGAGCTTTGAATTGGCTCAGCCAATTAAACATCTACCCCACTGATGGACTGCTGGAGGGTATGAAGGGACCGGTCCTACCGATCCAAAACCACAGGGTCTCCATGACACAGGGCAACAACATGATATCCCCATGAGGATCCAGTATTGACAGAGTAGCGGAAACCAGAGGCCTCGCACCAGGCTGATGACTCATTGCAAAAAACATTTGCGAGCAAAGAAATGTGGACTGTAGGACATGCTGCAGCTTCCACAATGAAATTTTTTTTCTCTGTTGGGGGAATATTGCAAGGGTGGAGGGCAGGTAAAGGGGAGAGGGGATGAGTGGGACCAGAGTGCATGATGTGAAATTCACAAAGAACCAATTAAATGTTTTTAAAATCTACACTGGGCATATTATAGAAAGTACTTTAAAAAAAAAATGCAAAGTAATTGATTCAGAAGGAAATAGTAAGAACATTTTTTTAAAGAGCAGAATTGTATTTGATCTTAGTTACTAAAAACAGTAACGAAGGTATAATGTACTTTATTAAAAGTATTAATTAAATCCAGTGACTCTCAAGCCGGCTTCTTCCTCCCTTCTGTTTCTGATGCTGGCTTGTCTCAAATGTAACTCCTTTGAATCCAGAGGTGCCCATTGCTTTCTTTGCCGGGTCACTCCCCACCTACTTTCCACACAGAGAACTAATTAAAACCATCAGTTCTTTCCTGTGAGCCTAGCCACAGCTCACACAGCAAGGAGAATGCACAAGCTTGCTGACCTGGGCTACAGGAAAGTCAGATACTGAAGATGTCTAGCGAATCAGAAACAACCTTTCAATATTAGAAAATAGTAATGTTCTTCAAGCCCACTTCTAGATCATTTAATTTGATTACCCTGCCTAGGTTTACTTTCCAAGTGTTCAGGTCCTCAAAAGTTAAGATTCTCTAGTACGAAATCTTCCATGTAACCCAGGCTAGCCTTGAACTCTCCTACCGCACCGCCATACCAAATCAGATATTTTACAGCCACAAAAAAAGTAAAAGCACTTTGGAGATATGGACAATATTAAATGAATTAAAGGCTATATTTTATTGAAATAAATAATTGTTATTTTGAGACAGTTTCACTCTGTAGCCCAGGCTGGCCCTAAACTCTAGGCAGTCCTTAAGCCTCAGTCCCCAAATGCTGAGCTAGATACATGAACTACCATATCCAGATGGTTTAACTTTTGAAAAGGAAAAATATACTGCAGGAGCCCATCTCTTCTTTGCAGGAAAGGGCTGTAAGTTTTCATTGACTTTCTAGGTCAGAGTCTAATCCGTGTAGCCAGCTCCAGATTTTAATATTGCCATTGCCTCCTCTCTCTTGAGGCATAATTTTCTTTGTGAGTGCCACAATTATGCTAGACAAATGATGACTTTGATAGTAAAGGAAGAAGATTAGAAATAATTTCTTTTAATTGTCCGATTTTTAAAACTCATTACATGTGACACAGATGCCTTCCACAGCATGGAACCAAATTCAGATTGCTAACCCCAAAAAGCCAGCTGAAACAGGAGCCCGAGGTCAGTCAGGAGGAGAATAAACACTAGCCCCTCCCACAGCTTCTCTGAGCCCAGGTATTTCTTCCTACAACTCTTGGTCCTCACTGAAGCTGGCGACATAGCCTTTCAAACAGTCCTGACTGGGGTATCTAAACCTCAGAGGATTCCCAACGCCACATTACAAGATGCACGATATTCCCATGAGGGTCATGTCCCAAGAACATGCAATGATTATAGGCCAGTAAGATGAAATGAGCCATAACTCCTACCCCCCCACACCTCAAGAAAGCACAAGATAAAGGCAGTTTTAGGAGGCATATTAGCCCTCTCTGGCGGGGCAGAATCAATACAATATAGGCATAATTATGAGAGGATTTATTAGATTGAGGTGTCTAGACCATAGCTGTTAATAGAGTGCCAACCACAGAAGCATGGAGACTTGAATGGATCCCCAGCTCCCACTGAAAATGTCCAGGAGTGGGGGCAGATGTCTGTAATTGTGGAGGAAGGAGGGAGGAGACAGGGGATTCCCCTAAAGCTCACCGGCCATTCTGCCTACCTTAGTCAATGAGTTCCAGGTTCCCTCAATGAGCTTGTCTCAAAAAACAAAAGCAAAAAACAAAGAAAGACAGGTTGGAAAGCAATCAGGAAACACTTGACTTTAACTTCTGGTCTCCAGCCACACACATAAGCATGTGCGTATGCTGCACGCACACACACAGCAACATGCATACACATGCAGCCTTGCTCACACAATGAGAGAGTGGACGGTCCCACCGTGGTGGTCTGCAGTATGGAGAGTTTAAAAAAAAAACAGCATCTTTTCAGTCCCAGAAACTGAAAGGCTCCAGACAAGAAGACCCAATAATGCAGCCTGGGTCCAAGGCCGAAGACCTGTAAGCACTCTGGAAAGTTGCTACCAGGAGTCCACATTGAAAGGCTGAAGAACTGGGGCTGGAGAGGTGGCCCAGCGGACTAAGAGCACTAGCTACTCTTCTAGAGGATCTGATTCCACTCCCAGCACCCACATGGTGATTCATAAGCACCTGTACCCAGTTCCAGGGGATCTGACTCCTCTTCTGGCCTCTGTGGGCACCAGGCAGGCATGTGGTAGATGGACATACCTGAAGGAAAAACACTTGTACTCATAAAATAGTAAAACAATCATAAAGTTTGAAAACAAACAAATAAAAGAGCTGATGAATCTGGAATCTGGTGTCCACTGGCTGTGGCAGAAAAATACACCCATGGGAGAATGAGTCTTGTCTGTAGCAAGCCTCCCCCTTCTTTCACTTTGTGCTCCATCAAGGACCCCAGTTATTTTCTAGCACCCCCGAAATTCAGGGCGAGTCTTCACCTATCAGTTCTGTTCTCCACATGTCAACTGTCCCTGCAAACACCCTCACAGACATACCTGGTTGTCTTACCACTCTCCCAGGTATCTCTCAATCCAATCTAGTTGACAACCAAGGTTAAGCCTCTCAGAGGGTGTACTGGCTGGTTTTGTGTGTCAACTTGACACAAGCTGCAGTTATCACAAAGAAAGGAGCTTCAGTTGAGGAAATGCCTTCATGAGATCCAGCTGTAAGGCATTTTCTCAATTAGTGATCAAGGGGGGAGAGCCCCTTGTGGGTGGTACCATCTGTGGGCTGGTAGTCTTGGGTTCTATAAGAAAGCAGGCTGAGCAAGCCAGGAGAAGCAAGCAAGCCAGTAAGGAACATCCCTCCATGGCCTCTGCATCAGCTCCTGCTTCCTGACCTGCTTGAGTTCCAGTCCTGGCTTCCTTTAGTGATGAACAGCAACATAGAAGAGTAAGCTGAACCCTTTCCTCCCCAACTCGCTTCTTGGTCATGGTGTTTGTGCAGGAATAGAAACTCTGACTAAGACAGAGGGGTACCCTGAAACTTCTCTAACTGTCAAATGCACTGAGCTGCTGAGAACTTCACACTAAGCCTGATGACCTAAGTTTGTTCACTGGGACCCTCTTGGGTAGAAGCAGGATACTGGCTCCTGCATGTTGTTCTCTAACTTCTGCCCACCTGCCATGGCATGGACACACAAAAATAAAAGTAAGTTTTAAAATAGTCTACATCGTTCATGCCCTCATTTGTCTCTGTCTAAGGTAGCAGCTCATCCGGTGACATCACTATTCAGTGGTAAGAACCCTGTTCTCAGTGTCACAATATCTCAGTCCTCTTGAGACAGAGTGGTCGATTCATACAGGCACTTCGACTTTTATTATTGCTAACTTTGGTCTCAATGCTTACATCTCATGGGCTCCTGAAGTCTGGAGATGGGAGCTCTCTATGGGTTAAGTTTAAGGCTTCCTGGCAGAAGACGACGCAGGGATCTTTGGGCTCAGTGGCAATTTTAAAAAGAAGTTTAATTGAAGTCTGAGATGTTGCATAAATGGAAGATATAAGTTTTAATTGAAAAATAATTATAACCACTTAATCATTTTTAAATGAGGGCTGTAATTGCAGTCAGTGCACAATGGCCGCATACAGACACCGAGATCCCCTCAATAAAACAGGGATGGTACAGCTTGATTTGCTAATAGCGCTTCCACTTCTCCTCCCTTTTGTCTCAAAGATTAATTCAGGCAAGGGCTATTAGTGCTGTTAATTGGTTCTGCAATTTAGACCTTGTGTCTGTGAATGAATGACTGATGCAGCCGCTCAGCCAATAAATGGGAACACTTCGTCAATGCTTCCTATTGTCCAGAGGGGCATCATCCTGGCTGCCCAGCCTCCCTCCCACCAGCCATTGGGGACAAAAGGCCCCCGTGCTTCTACTAGGTCACAGCTTCAGAAGGACCTGCGGTAGGTCAACATGATGCCTTTGAAATGAATCTGACTCATTAGATCTAATGGATATTCAGCCAGCATTCTTTCCTGCTTACCAGATTTGGGGGTGGGAAGTGCTTGTGAGTTCTCCTCTCATCATGAGGCTATAAAAGAAGAGGAGGCCCAGCTATTAAGAAGCTTGGAAAAGAAAGCACCAACTGGGACATTAGCTAGAAGATAAATGTACCCCCAGATCTCTGGGGGAGGGGGCGACCCTCCTTTAGTTCCTGCAGTTCCTTCTTGGCATGGGCATCCCACCCAGGGAGGCTTGGAGACTTATCAGGCCCAGTGGGATAATGGGGTAGCACATGGATCGTATTCCCCCCAAGGATTCGGAAGATAAGTGTGTGCTGAAGCATCACCAAAGACCGTCCTGATTGAAGACCATAGTCACCAGCGGTCATTAGCAAAGCCATGCTGAATTCACTACTCAGGGAAGGTGAGGCTGCTCCCCAAGAAAGCCCCTCCTCCACAACTACAGAAGCCTTACAACTCTGCCACAGGCTTCAGGTTGAAGCTTGCCTGAGCTTAGCAGTCAACTGCTTGCCAGCCATTTTAGCTCCCAGGAGCAGCCCAAAGCCAGGAGAAGCCAAAGAGGATAGGGTGTGTCATGCTCCAAACCAAGGGCGGGAGGTGAGGAGGAAAAGGCCCTCTGAGGCCAGTTGATGGTGGACTTGGAAGCATGAGATCCCTTGAGTGTTTTGTAGACTGTACATTGGGATTGTACATTTGGGGTTTTGCTCGTGAGGTGGGAGGTCTGTATTCTGTTTGGTTCCCATTCACAAAATGATCCTTCACTTCAAAACGAGCGTTTAAAAACCTCTTCTATCCCAACAAGAAAAATTACACCATGAGGAAGATCCACCACTCAGATGAGAGGGAAAGCCACAGCATAAAGAAGCAGGTTCCAGAAGAGCAAATATGTGGGCACAGCTCTCGATGCACAAGACTTCAATGCAAAAGAAAATAACTATGTTTAATAAATAAAGACGATGTTTACTTTGAGACTCAGTTTATCGGTGACGGAACCTGGAGATTGCTGGGTTTTCTTGAAGACAGAAGAAGATAGAGAAGCATCAGAGATGCATTGCCTGTGGAGAATTTAAAGGCGATAATCATATTCATTTAAGCTCTGGTGTATATTGTCTTTATGTGACCTGTGCATGGCTGACATTGATAAATATTCCTCCCTAAAGCATCTTTTGTGGTTTTAACATCTAAATACTTTTTTGATAATACATCCACAAGTTTCAAATTGACGTGTTTTTACTATTTCTCTTTGAATAAGCATTTTCTATTGAGAAGTTAATTAAGAATATTCCCTGTTGCCCTCAAGGCACACAGGCATCCCTGGACATATTTGTTTCAGGTGTACATTCTGAAGGGTCTGGATTACATGTGTTTGCTTTAGGCACAGTTGCATATGTCTGGCTGTCTAGAGTACTGTGTGTTCCCACCTGTCAGCTGGGAAGCTCAATAACAGCATTATTAAATGAGGATGTTACTACAATCCTGCCATTTTATGAAACCACATGAGGATTTTCTTCTGTTTAAAATGGAAACAGAATGCAAATATTGTTGTAATAGTTTGCATTAGAAAAAAATATTGGGGTCAAAGAGATGGCCCAGAGGCAAGAGCACCAGCTGCTCTGCAAAGGATCCGTGTGGCAACTCACAACCACCTGCAACTCCAATTGCAGGAAACCCAAGGCCCTCTTCTATCTTCCACAGGTACACGGAATGCATGTGGCACACAGATATACATGCAAGCAAAACATTCACAGGCATAAAATAAAATTAAAATATAATATACAGAAAAATATAGATGTATTGTAGTCAGTGATCTATTGTATAAATATAGATATATTGTAACCAATACATGTGTACTTCCAGCACTCAAACAGTGGAGGCAGGAAGGTCACCAGTTCAAGGACAGCACAGGCTACATAACAAGACCCTGTCTCAAACACTAGCAACAGGAGGTTGATAAACTGCCATAGTTCAGTAAGGACCAGGTAAGGCAGCTCCCTATCTTGATCACCTGCAACCTCTCAAGAAATATATCTCACCAGCAAAGATAGATACCACTGAGGCTGGAGAGATGACTCAGTGGTTTGGTGCTTGTTGCTCTTTCAGTGGATTCAAGTTTAATCCCCAGCGCCTGTCCCAGGCGGCTCACAACTGTCTGTAATTCTAGCTCCAGAAAATCTGAAGAATCAATGTTGTGAAAATGGCTGCCCTTCCAAAATCAACCTACAGCATCTAGTGATTTCTATCTTTGAGTCTATTTATGTGATAATTTTGTTTACTGATTTAATGTGTCAACCCATTCCTGAATCTCTAGAATGAAGTCAATTTAATCCTAGGACATTCTTCAAAGAAAAAAAAGCCTCAAAATTTACAAAGAAAACCAAAAGACTGAGGAGAGCCGAATCAGTCTTGGACAAAATAAATACTGTGAGAGGTATTGTTATTCCTGATTTCAAGTTATACTACAGAGCCATCATAATAAAAACAGTGGAACAAAAACAGACATGTAGATCAATGGAATACAATAAAGGACCCAGACATAAATCTATACAATTATAAATACCCGATTTGACAAAAATCCAAAGATACACACTGGAAAAAATACCACCTTCAATAAATGGTGCTGGGAAACCTGGAAATCAACATGTAGAAGAATGAAACTCGATCCCTATCTCTCACCTTGCACTTGCACACACACATACACACACACACACACACACACACACACACACACACACACACACACAAATGCATCCAAGATCTCAAAATAAGACCTGATATCCAGAAACTGCCAGAGGAAAAAGTAGAAAACCAACAATCAGCAAAGTCATCTCAGTAGAACTAAAATGTTTCTGTACAACAATGAAAACTAGTAACGGAATGAAGAGGTGGCCCACAGAAGGGGAGAAAATAATTGCCAGATAGACATCTGATAGAGTGTTCCTAGCTAGGACATACAATGAACTCAGAAAACTGAACTCCCCCAAAAATTATAAAATGGTTTATGTAACTAGAGTTCTCAAAAGAAACCAGAGAGAGAGAGAGAGAGAGAGAGAGAGAGAGAGAGAGAGAGCCAGGAAACACTTTTTTTAAAATGGTTACCATCAGGGGAATACAAATGCTCAAACTGCTTTAACCTTCCTTGTATTTGTTCACCATCTCTGGCTCTTATACTCTTTCTGCCTCCTTTTTGATGACGATCCCTGAGCCCTGAAAGGTGGGGGTGAGGTACAGATGATCCCTTAGGTCTGAGCATTCCGTAGTCTCTTATTCTCTTGGCCAGTTGTGGGTCTCTGTGTTAATCACCATCTACGGCAACAGAGCCTTCTCCAAGGAGGGTTGACTGATGCACTATGGGTATAACTATGGGTATAACAGTAAGTTATTGGGAGTCGATGTAAACTATGTTTAGCAGTTGTGATCGCATGCATAAGACCCATGCAAGCCAAACCAGACCTAATCACTCATAGCACAGAGGGACAAGATAGACACAAAGTCCCACTCCTAAGCAAAGAGCTATTGGCAATTGATAGCCACTGGGAAGGGGAGTCCGTTTTCTCTAAGAACATTGCCACTGGTAGGTCAACCACATTTAGTGAAAGGCCACACATCCATGAGTGTATGGGCAGCACAAATTCCCGGGTAAAAGAAGAAAAGAGGGCACAAGGTTAGGGAAGGAGGACAGGAGAGAGATGGGTATGGAGGAGTCGGGGGAGGCATAAATATGGTCAAACATCATTGTATAATATTAGAGCACTAATAAAAAAGAATATAGTATTTTAAAAACCTGAAAGGTAATCCAAAAGGTAATTGGAAGAACTCATTTTATGTATAATTTGGGGGTAACTACTTCTGCCAACTCATCTGATATTAATTTTACTTTTAAAAGATACTAAATACAACCTTGTAGCGGATTTATTATTCTGATTAAAACTTTACTCAGTAACATGAATACCAAAATCAAAAGAGAAGACTAAAAATGTCTACTCAGACAGGAAGCCATGTTCAACAGCAAGCAAATCGAGAGCTACAAGTTGGGGAGGAGGAGCACGACCACACCTGCTTGTTCCTGAAACGATAAAAAGATTAAAAAGTTTTAGCTTTGAAGTGAATGAAAATGACCCTTTTAAATCTCGACTTGTTTTGTATCCATATCAAATATTCTGCCTCATAGAGTTTACCCTAAGAGAATAATGAAACAATCGAGAAATAATGTTCTAAGATACCTGTATCTTTATCATTTACAATAGAAAATATTGGAGATGTACATACACTAATATGGCATTAATTAAATTAAATTAAAAAATACAGTCAAATGTTGAGATAATATTAAGCTTCTTGAAAGTTTGAGGTTAATCTTTATGTAATAAAATCTTAAAACTATACCATGACTTACTAAGTCAAAAAAGAAAGGAAGGAAGGAAGGAAGGAAGGAAGGAAGGAAGGAAGGAAGGAAGGAAGGAAGGAAGAAAAGGTGTAGACCGTATGACCAACATGTTGAATAGAGGCTGTAGTTGACATGCTAAAAATGCAGCCAGGGACTGGGCAGATGGCTCAGTGTATAAAGAACTAGACCTTCAACAGCCATGTATAAGGCTGGGTCTGGCTGTGCACCTGCAATCCCAGCAATGGGTGGTCAGAGACAGAGGAATTCCTGAGGTTTGCTGGACCAGCCAAATCTATGAGCTCCAGGGTCAGTAAGAGTCAATATCTCCAAAAGTAAGATGGAGACACCAGCATCGACTTCTGGTTTCTATATGTACACCCAGAGAAACAGGTACACACACACACACACACACACACACACACACATACACATGCAATTTTAATTTTTGTCTTCGTTGGCTTTTTAATATTTGGACAGAGAGTGTTAATTTCTTCACCAACTAAAAGTGAACCCAGCAGCCTTGTGACTTCCTTATTCTCCCGGGCTTACTAGACAGCCCTGATTTAAGTTACATTTATGACCTCAGTTAAAAACAGACAGAACGGAGCTGGCAAGATGGCTCAGCTGGCAAAGGCACTTGTCACAAGACCTGGATTCAATTCCTGGGACCTACACAGTAGAAGGAAAGACTGGACCCATGCAAGTTGTCCGGAGGCCTCCACGACTGCAGTGTGGTACACGCAAAATAAACAAATAAATAATAAACCAGAATGTTCTGTGATGGTATTCAAAATTCCAAATCTGATCGGACTAATTTGACATTTGTCTTTTGTCTTTGTTTCTGATGTTTTGCTGTATAGCAAACCAGTTTCATCCAGAAGCCTGCAACTGAAAATGAGCGAGCAGCTCTCCTCTTTGCTCTCCCTTGAAGGTAATTTGCATCACCAACCACCAACCCCAATCCCCCCCACACACACACACACACACATTTCTGCTTCCTGAGTTCACTTCCCTTCCATGAATACGACCAGCTGTCTCGCTTCTTGTGGGCAGGATGGAGGCCATGTTTGCCACTCTTCTGATAATGGCCTTTTGCTTAGTCAAATAAGCCCCAACTATCAGGAAAGAGATGATAATGAATGGTTGAGAAGTGGAAAGAAAGACCTGTGGCAGAAGCAAGAGAGTCATACTGTCATTTCTGCTTCTGAGGCAGAGGCCGGAGACATGAGGCCCGCCCGTGGTCAGCCAGCTGCTTTATGCGCTTGCGTTCCTCCTGAACACCGGGTCTGTCCACCTCCTTTACCGAACAGCATAAATGAGTCTCAGAGACATAAATGAAACAGGAAAGCAAGACACTGAACCCGGGATCCAAACCCCCTGTGCCTTCTTCCTTCTTCGATTCTCTTGCGCACAGGCTGCGGCTCAGGATCATCCGCAGAACTTGCAAACCCTACTCCAGTAACCCCCACCTGGAACCGATTCCAGGCCTAGAGGAGCGTGAGGTTTGGGGAATCTCACATAAGGCAATCAGTTACCCCCATCGCCTTTGTAGGGAAGAGGAACTGAAGTGTGATTTAGTAGCTGGGCTCAGGAACCTCATATTGTGTCACCTGCTGCCCCTCTAGGGCTCGGCTGGGGGAAGTAGCCCTTGGTGAGCGAAGGGAACGGCCATAGGAAGGGAGAGGGGATGATCTCCCGACAGAAAGAGCCAACGAACAACAGAGTTCCTCCAGAGTGGTCCAGACTGGAAAACCCTGGCTAGGAAAGCGAGTGTGGCCAACACAAGCTGGGAGTTTGTAACCCAGAGCTGAGCTGAAGCAGGCTTTCCCGCCGAGCTGCTGGCTCCCTCTCGTGGCCGCTGCCACCCCCGGAATGCGCGCCTCCTGACAGCTTTGGGAGATCAAAAGTGAATTGGAATCCCCTAAGGCTTTTAAAACAAACTCTGAGCCACAGGCCACTGCACGCCACATAACCTGGAGGGAACTGGATCTGTGTTGTCCGATGCTGCCAGCAGCAGCCAGGAACAGCTATTGACGACCATTCGGCCCTAAAGACAACTGAGGTTTAAAAAAAAAAAAAATTTTTTTCAGGAAAATAGACTTAAAATCTATCATTTTAAACCTGACATCACACAATCTAGAAAGAAGCCTCATGTTCTCTAGCCTATGCGGAATCGAGTCGTGTGTGTGTGTGTGTGTGTGTGTGTGTACTCTATATGTAATATATGTGTGTGTAAAGAAATGTACATCTGGGTACAGTATAACATGAGAAAAAGAGACCAAGGAATAAAAGTTAAAAGCTAAATATAAAGAAATAAGACAGGACTTAATGGACACAAGCTTATATATATAAAGCAAAATGTTTTTCTAGATCTAATTCTGTCATGAATTTTATTTATTTGTTTGTTTGTTTTGGTGGTGATTACATGCATAAATTTAACGTGAAGCTTCACAGATTCTTCTTCAATGTCAATCTTAACTGTATACATTTCATTAAATTGTATAGTTTAAGTCCAGTTAATTTTAGTATATGATTTTTTTTTGTTTGTTTTGTTTTACTCTCAAGGTTTTTTTCTTAATATTAAAGAAGGAAAGAATAAACATTCTAATTGAGAAGGAAAGGCAGAATATCCACTGGATTTCAAAACCTTAGGACTGGAAAAGAATTTCTGTATGGATTATATGTTGAAAGGATTTTTTAATGGTAGGTTTAATGAATGACATTACTTAATTCTCCTCTTCCTTCTTACTTTTTAAAACACGGCTACTAGAAAACTTAGAGTCACATATGTAGTTCATAGCTACAGCTTAAACTATATGTAAGGCTGCCATGCTTAACAGATAAAAATATCGGATGCTCTGTTAAATATGAATTCCCAGTAAACACAAAATTTCTTAGTATATCTAATGAATGTTTAAGTATTAATGCGTTCAATTCTAAATTTTGGAGTAGACTTATAATAACGTCCTTATTATCTGGAATTCAAGTTTTATTAGCCAAGTTGTTTTTTTATCTGGCCACCTTTCTATGTCTCAGACAGCACCAATTACACCCTTGCTACTCAGAACGTAGGTTTCACCTGGGAGCTTACTTGAGATGCAGCCTCTCCAGCCTTGCCAGGGCTGCTGAACCAGGTTCTGCAGGCTAGCAAACTTCTAGTCTAAAAAGCACTGAGCTTGACAGCCACCAGATATGTGGAGGCGCAAAGGAAAAGAAAGATGGGGCCTCCCAGTGCGCTTGGGCAAGGCAGACAACCTTAAGTCCCAGGCTCTGAACCCACTCACTTCTCATTCCCAAACGTAACGGCTGCTCAAGAACCTGAATCATGTATGAACTTATGAGTAAGTGATTGAATAAATAAACTCAAGAACAAATTGAGGGTGGTTGAGAGGAGAAATGGGCTTTTTTTATTATTATTAAATTGTATTTTTGTTATTGTGAGGTATGTGTGTACAAGTGCATGCATGCTATGATCTCCACACATGTGGAGGTCAGAGGACATCTTTGGAGAGTCAGTTCTCTCCTTCTGGGATAGAGTTCTGGTTTTCGCAAGTACTTTGACCCCCTGCATCAGCTCACCAACCTGAGAAACACACTTTTGAGAGGAGCAAATTCTGAACTACGGAACCACCAGCAGAAGAGGAGGAGGTTCAGAGAGAAAATATGAGAAACAGGTCACTTCGAATGAGGGGAATGTAAGAATGCCCTGTTTGCCCGAACTTCATCCTGTCGTCACAGAGGCTGTGCCCTCTGTGACCCTCCTTCCTGTCTCTCTACTTCTCTTCCGGTTGCCGGTCTGTAATAGTTACACATACGAACCATGCCTCCGACTCCCGCTCCAAAATTTCCTCCAACTCCAAGCTTTCTTGTCATGATCCTATTTCTCATCCGCCCTTTCTTGAACAAATTTATGATTTTTTTAAAAAGTCTCTACTGTAATTTCCACCTCCTCATGTCCTACAGATTCCTTTCCTCTATGTCCCAGCCTCCTTCCTATGTACTGAAAGCATCCTTGAAAAAGGCACTAGTGGACCTCCTTGTCAATCAACCCATAAGATGCCCTCAGTCCTCCACCTGCTTGGTCTCTAGCAGCAAAGAGTATGTGTCACCTCTTCTTCCTCTTTTTCTTCCTCCTCTTCCTCCTCCTCCTCCTCTTCTTCCTCTCCTTCCTTCTTTTTCCTCTTCTTCCCCTTCTTCCTCTTCTTCCTCCTGTTCTTCCTCCCCTCTTCCTCTTCCTGTTCTCTTCCTCCCCCTCTTCATCTTCCTCCTCCTCCTCTTCCTCCTCCTCTTCCTCCTCCTCCTCCTCCTCCTCCTCCTCCTCCTCCTCCTCCTCCTCCTCCTCCTCCTCCTCTTCTTCTTCTTCTTCTTCTTCTTCTTCTTCTTCTTCTTCTTCTAGAACTCTTCTTTTGTCTTTTGTGACCCTACATCCACAGCTTTTTCTACCTCTGTGCCCGACCTCCGCAGTCCTGCTGATGCCTCTCACTCTGCCTGCCATCTAAGGGTTGATAGTATTCCAAAGACCAGATCTGGACCCTCTGTAGAACCGGTTTTGTTCTCTCTTCCTATGCCTTCTCATTACTCTAACCATCATCTTGCCTCTCTCATCAGGTGTCATCCATGTGCTGAGAACTCAGAGATCTGTGCCTCCAGATCCCTCCTCCACACACAGCTCAAGATTAAGACAGCCTCTGCCCACTTAAACCCTCCCTTCCTTTCTATAACCTCCAAAGTGGTTTCTCCTTCAGCTGCATCTTTAACTTCCATAACATTTGCTACGCTCCCCTAAAACGCCAATGCTAGATGTTGGGGGTCTGTCCTCCCCATTTCCTCTCTTGCCCTCTGTCCCGGTTAGCATTAACTGTCAACTGATTCAGAAAAGAGTCACCTGTCAACTGATTCAGAAAAGAATCACCTGAAAAGAGAGTCTAACTGAGCAATCATTATCAGGTTGGCTGGTGGGCATGTCTATAAAAACTTGTCTTGATTGTTATCTGATATAGAAGAGCTGATCCCACTGTGGGCATCACCATTCCCTAGGCAGGTGGTCCTGAACTGTATAAGAGCCTGATTGAGTGAGTCAGCAAGGAGCATTCCCCATGGTTTCTGGTGGACTTCCTTGGCTATGAGTCCCTCAGACAATGTTGAGTGAAATAGTTAAAGCCTGGCTCATATTGAGAACGCTAGCTTTCCAACTTCTACCATTCAAGATTGAGAGTTCAGACTTTCCAGTTTTTCAAAAACTCATGCTACACATAAGGAAGCAAACTCTGGAAACCACCTAAACATCCAACAGTGGAAGCAGCAGCAAACGAACCCAGTAGTGCCACAGGGCAAAATGCTGAAACATCCTCTGGCAATGAGGTCTTAAGAAAGGCAATACCTCTACTAAATATAAAGTTAAATTTTAAAAAGCATGATTAAAAACCATGTGTCATCTGAGACCAGCTATATAAAAATGTATGCGATATTTGGGAAAGAAGATCAGAGGTAAATGAAGACGAATTGTTGGGGGTGGTAACTCCTAAAGGGAGAATCATAGTTATTTTCTGTGCTTTGATGATTTAGAAATTTGAAATGTATATTTATTTTTATATTATATGCATTTATTTTTCTTAGATTTTATCTTTACAATAGTTTTGGGTTCGTGGTGAAACTGAATGGGAGGAACAGAGACTTCCTAGACATGGCTCATCCCACACCTATCTAATGTAGGGCCTTCCCCATTGCCCCGGCCTGACAAACCTACATTGACATATCATCACCCAGAGTCCACAGGACTCCGGCTTGGAGTTGTGCTTTCTGGAGTTTAGACAATATTTAGTAGCAGGTGTCTAGCACCACAGACTATGGCATAAATCAGCTCCATACCCCGAAAGTCCTCTGGGCTCTACCTGGTCATCCTCATTTGGATATCAGAAAACTTTTATTTTTTCTTTATTTTTCTGTGTTTTGTATGACTTTCCTGATAAGGAAAAAAATAAATATGGCATTTAAAGTAAATATTTGTGAGGGAAAATCAGATTGGAGTCTTAATTTCTCCCATGACTCCAAAACTCCTTGTGTAAATTTGTAGCTTCCCTGGGTAAAAGGACCCTGAAATGAGCATGGAGTTCATGTCTTGAATATTGGGAGATGGCTGGAAGCCAAGCAGGCCTACAGCTAGTCAAACAGAAACCAGGCTTCCCACCTTGTTTGCTCTCGCCTGACTCTGCTAGTGAGAGCAGGAAGCAGTCCTGAACTTCCTGATACTGCCGTTGCTCCGATAAGATGTGCGGTGGGCACTGGTAGGAAAACCGAGCCGTAGATGGTCATCACCCCAACCTTCTCACAAAGGGGTTCTCCTCTCCTCTGCTTGCCATTGCCGAGTTCATTTGTTCCCTGTGTTCGCTAAAAATGACTATAGATTTTATACTTAAATTTTTTCTTCATTCCAGTTAATCAAAACTCGGGCAAAATCTCTCTCAGTGCATGTCCACAAACGTTTTAGAAAATGTGATCACTGCCTAAGACCTTCCCCCGGGAGTGTTTAACATCCAGAAATCTTCCAAAGAGGGCCAGCTGTACACTTTCTTAGCTTGTCTTCATGATTCAGAGTGAAGTGTTATTCCAAATTCCTAAGGTTTCTCATAGTCTTAACTTTCTTGACAGTATCCTTACACACACACACACACACACACACACACACACACACACACACACACACATGCACGCACGCACGCACACACAGAGTTTGATTTTGTTAAAATCTAATTTCTTCATTTTCATTTGTTGGTTATACTTTGAGTGTCCTATCCAAGCAACTATCTCCTGCTCCAAATAAAAATCTGTGTATATGTTTTCTTCTAAGATGTCTGCAGTGTTAGCTCTGGTGCTCAGTTCTTTGGTCCATTTTGAATTGACTTTTGTGTGTGGTGCGAGCCAGGGACATGACTTTATCCTTTTAAATCCAGCCATTCCACTGTCCCCCCATTTCGTTGAAGGAACTGTGCTTCTTCTCCACTGAATTGTCTTAGAAAACTCTTTCAAAACTCAGTTTGCCAGAATATGAGGGTTTATTTTTGAGTTCCATTTATTGAATCATGTGTCTATTCTTGTATCTGTGCCACGCTGTCTGGAGCACTATAGATCTGGAATATGTTTGTCTTAGTCAGGGTTTCTATTCCTGCACAAACATCATGACCAAGAAGCAAGTTGGGGAGGAAAGGGTTTATTCAGCTTACATTTCCACGTTGCTGTCCATCACTAAAGGAAGTCAGGACTGGAACTCAAGCAGGTCAAGGAGCAGGAACTGATGCAGAGGCCATGAAGGGATGTTTCCTACTGGCTTGCTTCCCCTGGCTTGCTCAGCTTGCTCTCTTATAGAGCCCAAGACTACCAGCCCAGGGATGGCACCACCCATAAGGGACCCTCCCCCCTTGACCACTAATTGAGAAAATGCCTTACCGCTGGATCTCATGGAGGCATTTCCTCAAGGGAGGCTCCTTTCTTTGTGATAACTCCAGCTTGTATCAAGTTGACACACAAAACCAGCCAGTACAATGTTTTAAAATCAGAAAAGTTAAGTCTTATAATTTTGTTCTTCTTTCTCATGGACCATCTTAGATTCCCTGGGGTTTAGAATAAGCTTGTCTAGTTCAACAAAGAAGTCACTGGAGAGGCAGAGCCAGGTGGATCTCTCTGTACATTTGAGGCCAGCTTGGTCTACATAGGGAATTCCAAGCAAGCCAGGTCTACGTAGTGAGAAAGAGAGGGTGGAGGAGAGAGGAAGGAGAGAGGAGGGAGGAGGGAGGAGGGAGGAGGGAGGAGGGAGGAAGGAGGAAGAGAAAGCAGAGAAGGTGGAAGTTGAAGCTAAACTTTCAATGGATTGTATTGAATCCAATTGGGAGATGTTACCTCCTTAATAATGTTAAATCTCCCAACCAGTGGAAGATGTTTCCCACTTATTTCTATCTTTTAAATTTTATTTCAATTGTGCTTTGTACTTTAAAGAATAAAAGTGGATCTATGGGCATGGCTTGGGTGTACAGAATACTGATGTTCTTCCATAGGACCCAAGCTTTACATATGTGAAAATAAAAATAATAAAGACAAATCTTTTAGAAGTAAAATTTTTTGTACTTACCTTATGAAATTTATTCCAAGATATGTTTTTCCTTTTTGTTCTCTGTGTATGTATGCATATGTATCTGTATGTGTATTTGTGCATGTTTGTGTGTGTGCATGTGACTGACGGTGTAGGAGTCAGAGGGTAAGCTCAGGTGTGAGTCCTCAGTTTACCTTGTTTGAGATCAGTGTCTCTCCTTCTGTTCACCACTGCGTAAACCAGGTTAGTTGGCCCGTGAAGTTGCAGGGATACTTTGTTTTGCTGCCGGAGCACTGGGATTACAGGTGTGTACTGCTATTTGAACTCAGAATTGCACACTTACAAAACAGGTGCTTTCTACCCTGCACTGCCCAATATTTTAATCCTTTTGGTTTAGAAAACACTGCAACTTGGCGAAGCCCATTATTTGGGTTTTTATGGATTCTTTAAGCTTTTCTTGTAAGGGTATAAAAGTAAGGATCATATATATAATACACACATATATATAAATATATATGTGAATATATACATATGTGTGTATATGCACTGTGTGTGTATGTGTGTGTGTATGTGTGTGTGTATGTGTGTGTGTGTGTGTGTGTGTGTGTGTGTGTTTCCTCGGCAAACAAAGATGGTTTTGCTTCTCCTTCCAATCTTGACACCTGTCATTTCTTTTGCTTGCCTAATTGCACTGGCTAGAACCTCCAGGAAAATTCTGAAAGCAGACATATTTAACTTAGTCCTAACCTTCTAGAGCAAGTATTCTGTCTTTTACTTTTGCTTCTGATGTGCGTGGTAGGGTTTTTTGTTATACCCCCTTTTTTGACTTAGAAAGCTTATAAACATCTTTTTCTTGACTTAAAACATTTTTTTTTCAGAATTTGCTTTGTTACAAGTCTGCTCTTGGAGAAATCTATTTTATTGGTTTGGAAATCTTTTTTAATTTATCTCTATTTTTGCAAGATTTTGCTTCCCAATTTTAAAATTCTACATTGCAGCTGCCTTTCTTTAACTCTGAGGGGGTGTTGTCCTACAGAGTCCCCCAGTGTTGACAGTCTAATTATTGCTAATTGCCACTCCCTTGAAGTGAATCTATGTTTCTATTAAAATTTCCCTTTATCTTTGATTTTCTGCAGTGTCATGATTATACCTGGATAAAACAAGATTTATCTTGTTTTGATTGGGAGCTTATTGAAGATATCAAACATTGGTAATTTCTGTAATTCCGAAGGGTTCCCGGTGGCTACGTGCTCATGCTGGCATCTGCTGCGTTCTGTCTCCTGCTATTTGAATTGCAGTTAAACGAAAGCTTATTCCCTGTCTCTTTCTCTTCCAGGCTCCTCCTTTCTACCATCTTCCTCCCTCCCTTCTTGTTTTTTCTAAGCATCTATTTTGTGTTTGTGTACGCATATTTGCCTACATGTATATATGTGCATCATGTGTGTATCTGTGCATACAGAGGTCAGAAGAGGCCATTGAATCACTCAGAACTGGAGTTACAGACAGTTGAGCTGCAACATACATTCTGGGAATCAAACCAGGTCCTCTGCAAGAGCAGTTATGAGTTCTTAATTGCTGAGTCGTTTTGCCAGCCATTTTGTTTTCTCAATATCCACAGGGCAGCCTGGGGAGGGAAGGGTTCATTTCAGTAAGTGAGAGGCCACAACTGAAACAGAGCCCATAGAGGGGTGCTGCTTACTAGCTTGCTCCGCCTGGCTTACTCAGCCTACTTTCCTACAACACCCATGACCAACCAGCCCAGTCGCAGCACTGCTCACTGTGAGCTGGACCCTCCCACATCATCTATCAATCATCATCATCATCATCACCACCACCACCATCATCATCCTCCTCCTATGGGCTTGCCCAAAGGCTCATCTGGTGGGAGTATTCTCTTGAGGTTCCCTCTTCCCAAATGACTCTAACTTGCATCAAGTTGACATAAAACTAGCCAGCACGTCCACATTTATAATTTGTACATAGTTATGCATTTCTGGGACCAAAGACTATGGCGTATTTGTTTCCACACCTCCAATGCTCAGTGTACTGCATAGCCCAACAGCCACCTCTTAGACAAATGCATCCATGAATGGATTAAATCAATCACCTAAAGTCCATCAGTCAATCCATGACAGTCCACATCCCTGCCCACAGAACACTACCTGAGTCTATCTAAGGTCATGGAAATCCTCCCAGGGAAAATGTCTTCCTTCCTTTCTTGGCGATCCTTGATGAATTAGTTTCCTCCAGATAATACACTGCCCACCTCCGTCCCTGCCCCTCAGCCATATCATCCAGAGTCACTAAGTTTGCCTTCCCCCAAGGTTAACACCTCCTCCCAGGGCCAACAAAACTCCCACCCTCACTTTCCACTCAAGTATGTTTGGCCCTCGTACTCTGGCACGGCTACTCAATGAGCCTTATCAGTAAACATCTCCCTGGCTATAGCCAGAAGCCCAGCAGCTCCAGACTTCTGCACCTACACTGGTCCCGAGACTGCCCTGATCCATGATCATGCTGCCATGTCTGAGAAAAAAATATGAAATATTAATACAGATCTAGCTGTGGATGAACTTCTTTTATTCTGAGATTGTAGTTTCCTATCTTTTGTATGAAAACATTCTCTTATGATTGTGGTAACCGATCTATCCTTTGCTTGAAAAAATGAGTTGACAATCTTCTACATAAAAACGTTAATCTGCAAACTCAAAACACTTGGTTTGTTCTTACGGTGGCGAGGGAATTTGCAGTGTTACAAACTAGACTTTCTAGCCAGCCACCATGCTAAGAAGGTAGATTGGGTTCCTGGGACAGCGAGCTCCAGCTAGAGGGAAGGTGTTTGAGAAAGGGCAGGGAGGAAAGAACCAGAGAGGTGAGGGTTTTCTGTGATGGCAGCTATCCTTGCCAAAGGCTGACTGTATATAAGAATTCTGCCCTCTAAGGACCTGTGTCTCGGCACATAAGCATATGCTGGCAGCAGAAAAAGCAGCGTCCTGGCTAATATCCATTCATGTGTTCCATGTTTGTATTTCAGCTACAGATACAGTTGAAAATTTACAGATCTTGCTGAGTCCAAGAGCATGTATGTTGCTTTGTTCAGATTCTTTCCCAAAAATTTGCTTGACTTTATGAGCTGATTTTATTCTTCTGTTTTGTTGAAAATTCATATGTTGTTAGTCACTCAGCTGGTACACAAAGCAATAACTAGTAACAAAACCTTAATGGACACTAGGCAGTATTCTGGTTGTTCATGCTTTCTGCCTTTAAAATTGAATCCTGAACTGAATGGGATAGAGTAAATGAGCATTTATATCCCAAGCACATAAACAGAGGGGTATTGTCTTATTACTCTGAGAAGCTAAACCGAGTGGAAACGAGTTATTACTTGGAACGCCCACATTAGACTGAAACTCAGATTTGATGGTTGTTTCCGTGAATCATATCTGAGTTGGCAGTATGAGCTCATGACCAGAACATGTTCAGTTTTTCATAAGGATCTAGGATGGCTGCTTATCTGGAAAGAGTAAGTGGGACTTCCCACTCCTGGATATTTTAATTTACATATCAGAGCTCACACTTAATGCTCTAAATGTAGAAACGTTTGGCATGTTATTTTTCAATGTGTCTTTATACATTGACAAGAGATAGTCTCAACCAGGCATAGCGGTCCATAGCTGTAAGAGGGAAAATTGTGTGTTGGCAATAAGACTCGGCAACGTAGCAAGTCAGAAGAAAGAAAGACAGGGGAGAAGGAAAAGGGAGGGAGGGGGAAGGAAGAAAAGAAGTGTTTCCATTGGCAGAGTCAGTCACCAAGTTGCAACCCATCTTTGACACCTGAAGACCCCTTAACATGTACAAGATTTCCCTTGTGAATTCTCCAATCCTTGAAAACCTAAATGATACTGGTTTGAATCTTCATTTCATACCCTAGAAAATTCTTCTGCCCTCCCCAGGATTTGCCAGAATATCTAGGAATCTTACATTTTAGTAGCCACCTCTAAATGCAATGCCCCGCCCACTACTGAAGTCTCCAGACATGGTACCACATAACTGCAATAGCAACGTTTACAAGGTGGAGATGTCAGGAGCTGGGGGTTCAAGGTCATCCTCTGCTATATAGAGAACCAAGACCAGCCTAAGCTACATGAAGCCCTCCCTCAAAATATAAAAAGAAAGCTAAACAAATAGAAACAGAGAAACTAGAGCACAGAAATGTTAACTAATGATGTAAAACAGATCATGGAGTTATAGAAGAGAGGTGACTCTTGAACCCAGAGCCAAACTAGAAGTGAGGCTGCGGAGATGGCTCTGCAGACAAGAGCTCCTGCTGTGCACGCAGGACTACTTGAGCTCCTCTCCCCAGCCCTCACATAAAAATCTATGCAGGGTTGTGTGCATGCATGTAACTCTAGCACTATGAAAGAGATGGGGGAACTAGTGCAGGACTTGCTGGACTCCAGCCCAGTACCAAGTACAGTGAGAGGCCCTGTCTCAAGGGAACACGGGTTTACTTGCACAGTGTTCGCACACACTACATACACACACCAACACACATACAAATAAGACATGGACCAAAACTTAATTCTTTCTGTGAACAGAGGTATCTTGTGAGAGAAGGCTATGGTTTAATTTGTGATTCACATGAAGAAACACAGTCATTACCAAGGGCTGTTTGCTGGTGATATCATCGGTCCCTCGGGAATCTTGATGTTAGCAGTGCCTTCTGAGTAGTGTTCTGTGTGTGATGCTCGGCGCTGCACGTTGATTTTCATGTGTAATCTACGAAACAATCCAGATAACCCGGCTCTATTCCTATCTCATTTTGCAAATCGAGGCATTGAGACTCACCGAGGTTAAGCGGGCTGCAACAGGCTGTCTACATTTGGATGTCAAGCAGTGAGGCGGGCATTGAGTCCAGACTACCCAGCTCCAGAATGCAAAGATCTCCTTGCAACTTACTTCTGCTCGCCTCTCCGTCATGACCTGACTGTTGATTCATGCAGAATTCACTCGAATGACACCGAAGCTGCAAATGACAGCCACATTAACTAGTCCATTCCACCAAACATTTGTTAGAGATGCTTTTCACTATATACATATTCCATGTGTGCAAATTGTGTTAAAATTTATCTTAACTAAATTCAATACTCATGGCACTTCCACAGCCCTGAGTAGGCATGTGCAGAAGGTGAGACTTCGGGCTGCCCACGTTGCATGTTCCCAGTTGAGGGAGAGCAGGGTAACTCATGTCTTCTGTGGTTTTGCTCCCATACTGTAAGTAAGCATCCTCTTGGAAGTGTATTTAGTGAGTCCTTTCTCCTGTTTCTGCACTTCCTGTTGATTTTGCTGTTTTAAATGGTTCACCATAGAAAGTGCTGAAGTTCCTTCTGCTTTTGATAAGCATCAGTAGGCTACCACATTTCCCAAGAAGAAAATATATATGTGAGATTGTAGGCATAAATTCCATTACTATTGACTATAGTTTCAATGCTAATAAATCAAAACTGTACATTAAATTAGGTATCACTAAATAGAGGTACACATAAAAATAAGGTTATCTATTGATGAAAATTTGACCAGGAATCCACAAGAACCTAGTGGTGTATTTACCCTACAGGCAATGTTTCAGAATTTGCTAATTCAGTATTGTGGTTCTTTTTAACATAATGACCGTGAAGAATGAGAATCAATTTTGGTGCAACATATCTTGCCAAAGTCTTTAAGGTGGCAGCATTCTAGGAAGTACCCGAAGGAGACTGATGTCTTTCCTCGCAGAACCACATCAATGAGACCCCAGATCTTCAAGGTTTTATGGTTCAGCCCCTGGAATCCCCTCCTGGCCAACATGCCACACCTTCCAAGCTGCCATCCCCCACCCCCAGTTGCTCACCCTCTACTGAGGAGAACCTGGTTAATCACCACAGAAACTCCCTTCAAAGGCAAACAGTGAGTAGAGTGTACATATGGCGGAAAACAAATGGCTCTTGGTACCATGTTGTGGAAATTATCTCGCTTAGGTAGATAAAGAAACAGGGCAAGCCCAGGCGGCACTGGTGAGTCCCCCCCCCCCCTCCATTACACGGTCCATTCGTGACGTGTGCACCAGCCTCTCAGAGAAAACGCCATCCCTATACTCGGTGCCTTCAGAACCTGCCTGTCTCTTGTCCTCTCCATTTGTGTGGACACTGTGCTCCATCATGTCGGTGACCGCCTGCCAGGGCCTGGGGTTTGTGGTTTCACTGATCGGGTTTGCGGGCATCATTGCAGCCACTTGTATGGACCAGTGGAGCACCCAGGACTTATACAACAACCCAGTGACCGCTGTATTCAACTACCAAGGGCTATGGCGTTCCTGCGTCCGAGAGAGCTCTGGCTTCACCGAGTGCCGAGGCTACTTCACCCTGTTGGGGTTGCCAGGTAAGGACCAGGTATCTGTTCCACAGGGTGGCTGAGGGTAGTGAAGAGGCAGCAGTCTGTGCCTAAGACACCTGAAGAGGGACCAAAAAGCAAGAGAAACTAAGATTCCACTTTGACAGGGGCAACAGCCACTACCACAATGGTTGGAATAGAACTGTAGGGAGAAGAACTTCCTGGAGCTGTTGACACTTCTGTTCCTTTAGTCTGTTGGTGTCCAGTTCTCCCAAGGACACAGTTTTCTAATCATTCTTACATGAGCAATGGCATGGTCTCAACCACTCTCAAGAACAGAGCTGAGGAGACCCAGACACGCTCCACTTTCTCCTTATAGAACCAAGAGTCCCCTTGCTGAATCAGAGACCGCACATCTCCCAAACAGATTCTATATCCAGGCCTCCGGTGCCTGGACCCTGCTTCCAGGAATTCTGAAGCTAACACCAAGAACAGAAACAGGCCATGAAAAAGACCTGAAGTTTCCTTCAGGCATGGTTCTCAGGGGTGCACCGGATGGGCCAGGGCTTGGGGGTCAAGGAGGCCCTGACTTCCAGGTATCTAACCTCCAGAAAGTATTGGTCTCTGGAAACAAGACTCCAGACCCACCCAGCCAGGAATGTCTGCCTGGCAAATGAGTTCTGCCAGGAGGGATAGCTGTTGTAGGCTACCAAATCCCTTCCCCAGATTGGCATGTTAGCCACATAAGATTATAGGGCCTGTGCCTACTGGACTAGTCTTTTCAACTTGAAAAGAAATTAGAGAATGATGAAAAGGTCTTTCACTAATACAATCAAGGAGATGGGGGTGTCATTTTAATTTTGCTTATTTGTTCCTCCTATGGATACACATAGAAGTCTTACTAAGGGAATAGGTCTAAGTTAGTATTGTAAGGAAGGATCAGGAACAGTACAGGGACTTCCCTAAGTGGGACTTGTCATTTGACCGCAAGGTCAAGACTTAAATACCCAAAAAAGGAAGCAAGAAAAGATGGCAATTATGTGGAGCTTTATCCCTTCATAGAGTCGCCATCCGTATAGAACCACCATCCCAACGGTTGATGCGGAGATGCTATCTGAATGGGTTTGTTTTACAAAACATCTGCAGCCATAAGATGTCTGAAGCCTGGTGCTTCCCTGTAGTGGGCTTGCTCATCTGAAGAGAGACTGCCATGGCGTTCCTAAGATCTAGCTCCAACAGTTATTTCTGGAATTAGATGGACAACGTTTTTTACTCTTTACTCTGTATTTCCGTCGGTAATGGCTGCAGTCCGGTCTGTGCGAAAAAGCAGGTTGTGAAACGAACGTAGTCAGCACCGACAGACTGACTGCCAGGTACAGCCTTCAAGCTTAGGCCCTGGTGCCGCAGGGTGAGCGAAGTCTTTCCAGCCAAAATGCTCTTCGGCAATCAAGGACATGAGTTCGCTGACCCCTGTAGAAATATTGGGAGCAATAGAAACAGAAACTATCTATGGCTAGTCAGAGAACCTAGGACATTACTGTTTGAGTTTCTTTTTCATTGTCCCTGAAATGAAAGCACCAATGTTTTAAAGTTTCCACTGAGAATGCAAACATAGTCTCAGGCTCAGCAACACAGCCCTCAGAGCAGCGTTCTCAACCTTCCTAATGCTGCGAGCGACACCTTAAGACAGTTCCTCATGTTAAGGTGACTCCCCCAACCATAAAATTACTTTCACTGCTACTTTTTAATTATAATTTTGCTACGGTTATGAATCATAGTGTAAATATCTGTGTTTTCTGATAGTCTTAGGTGGCCCCTGTGAAAAGGTCAATTGGCCCCAACGGGTAGTGACCCACAGGTTGAGAAGCACTGCTCTAAAAGAACTTTAGGCATAGGACTGCCCGGTGCCTTCCTAGAAAAACAGGCATTTCACTAGGCTCACAGCCAGAGGTCAACCCGTTCCAAGATGACTGGGTGTAGACAAGATTCCTTCTTGGGGGACACAAGGAAGGAAAAACAAACCCTTTGGTTCCCTCACACAGATAGAAATCATAAGGGACTAAACAATCTCATAGATATGGTGGCATTAGAAGAAATATTTATTCATTCAGTGAACATTTGCTCAACACCAACCTATTTCAAGCTTTTTGAGTGTGGATAACATAATCACCAAGGGGCTTGAGAAGCTAGCCGCCATCAGTAAACAGACCATTATTATATGTGGCTACTCTACACTTTTGGGTGTGTGTTTTTCTTGAGGGTCATCCTGTGAGTCTGAGGATACTTTACTCATTAGGAAGAAAGGACATTGTCTTCTAGGTCTCCTTGTCACTAGCAAAACTGTCTCCTGACATTTCCAAATGTCCTCGGGGGTGAGGGCTCATCTCTGGCAAGGACCACAGCGTACAGTAGATGACACATACAGAATATCAGATACAGACCACAGAGAAAAGCTCCATGGATGAGCTACTCCAGTTAAAGGCCACAAAACAGAACAAAGGCATCAGTGTGGCAGAGGGATTTGTAGGAAGTGTCAACAGAGATGAAGACAGTGAAAATAAACCAAATGCAAATTTTTGGGGGGAGAAGTGGGTTTTTTGAGACAAGATCATACTATTTAGCCTTGACTGGCCTAGAACTCCAATGTAGACCAGGCTAGCCTCAAAGTATAGAGAGCTGCCTGCCTCAAATATATGAAAATGTCAAAGAATAAATTTAATTAATGAAAAATAGCAATCCAAAATGTTCAACATACAACTATTTCAATAGTCCTTTTTCTATTTTGTAACATGTCATCATTTTTTAAAAGTTTGAGTCATATTTATTAGATTTGTGTAATCCTGCCTTTAGTGAACAATTTCATGAGGATATTAAAGGCAATTCATTTTGGAAAGGAAGGAAGGAAGGAAGGAAGGAAGGAAGGAAGGAAGGAAGGAAGGAAAGAAAGAAAGAAGGAAAGAAAGAAAGGCAAAGAGTTTCCAGACAGGGAGACTCCTATCTGAGAAAAGACAGTGTTGTATGAGAGAATGGAAAAAACCAGGCTCTGTGTGACAGGAGTCGGGGAGGAGGGTTAGGGGAGGAGGCTGGGGAGGAGGGAGCCAGGCAGTGCAGCCACAGACCATGATACTTAAGGAAGAACACTTAGAAACAGTTGACAGGAGTCGAGTGGGAAAAGTAAAAATATCTCGCCAAAGTGACATTTCTTAAATTCTTCAGATTCCTGGCAAGAACATTATTAAAACATTTATTTATCTTCAACCAATAGAGTATGTAACAATAGTAGGTATCTCAGTCCTTGCTGTGTGCTGGGCATTATTTTAAGAAATCAGTATATATTGGTATATATTTTACAGTATTATATAGTCATTGAATTAAATAGCTATACTTAAATATTTTCAACAATCCTATGAAATAAGAACTCTTGTTTCCTCCTTTGCACAGACTGAGGAGACAGAGGCACAAAGAGGTTAAAGAATTTGCCAAGTGGCCCTGCAGAACGAATGGCAGGTCAGGGTTCCCCGGAGCTGCTCTCCACAGAGCCTGGGCTCCTCTGCATCACAGGACTTCTAATAAAAGGCACAGGGGTTTCCCTCCTGGAATTTGACTGGGTACTTATCAATAAGAAGATGTGAATGAGGAATGTTTAGCTGTTTTTTATTTTAAGAATAGTGGAGTGATAGTCTTCATTATTCTATACCAGATATTCAACCCAATTTTAATGTTTCCATAATTAGAGTTGAGTTTTGCCACAAGGATCAACAAACAGATTAATGGAACAAAACCTAAAAGACACAAATGATGGTTTTAATGGAAGATGCGGCAGGTTTTACAAAACACAGGGGGAAGGGGAGCTATTCAAAAAATGCTGCAGAAATTATTGTGTGGGTTTTATGGGAAAAAATGGAATTATCAACCATTGCATACAGAAATGAATTCAATATTAACTAAATGTAAAAATACATTAACTACTCTTTAAATATTTTCAATTATTAAATAATGTATAATGTTTTTACCTCCTTCATGGAAAATATTACTCTAAGAATAAAAATAACAGAAAAAAGCAAGAAGGAAAAATCAATTCATTTGGCTACATCATTCAACAAACACTTAATTGAGCACATTATATGTGCCAGATATTGAAAGACACTTAAAATAGAATACATTGCATTTTTTTTCCAAAACTGGAAATAAAGGTAAAAAGCCAATAACGTGTTTATCGTACTTACTTCAGTAGAGTGTATTACTGGAGCTAACAAATAGTTCACATAAACTGATGGCAAGAGATGTCAAAGTGTTAGTGAATAAATGAATGAACAGTGCAGACTGCCAATTCAAGAAAAAAAAACTGCTTCATAAGGATTTTGTTGTGAGTTTCTTGAGAACGGGTCTCTCTGTGTGGCCCTTGCTGGTCTAGAACTCAATTTATAAACCATGGTGGCCTTGAATTCAAAGCCCACCCAACCCCCACCAAGTGCTGGGCTTAAAGGTGCGCTTCATCTCACTCAGCCCATACGTTTTTCTAAAAAATTAAAATTAAAAATTAAAAAAAAAAAAACCCTTCAGGGCCTCAGGGCCAGCGGTACGGGCTCAGGCAGTAGAAGTGCTTAGGGTGCAAATATCATTGGTCTGAGTTCAATCTCTGGGTCTCATGCTGAAGGAGAGAACTGACACTCTTGGAAGTTGTCCTCTGACCACCAGAAATGCATTATGTACACACACACACACACACACATACACACACACACACACACACACACACACACACACACACACACACACACACATATATATATATATACACGCACACATATATATATACACACACACACATATATATATATACACACACACACATATATATGCACACACACACACACACACACACACACTAATAAAATAAACTTTTAAGTACTCAAACTCTGGGAGCAAAGAGACACAAATTAAAACAAACGATCATATACAACTCCCTAATTTCATAATCTAGGTGAAGGTATAGAACTATTCTCCCTTTTATCTTTATTTTATATGTGTGATTTGTTTGCCTGCATGTATGCTTGTGCTCCGTGTGCTTTCAGTGGTTTCTGAGGCCAGAAGAAGGCATCAGATCCCCTGAAACTAGAGTTACAGATAATTGTGAACCATTGTGTGGGTTCTGCAAATGGAACCCTGGCCCTCTGGAAGAGCAGACAGGCTTCTTGACCACAGAACCATCTCTCCGGCCCCTAGAACAATCTTTTTAAATACTGATGCTGAGAATAGGGTGTATGGGGAAATGTCATCCTACACAAAGGAGATATTGTTTTAATACTTCTCACTCTTTGGCAATTTAGTTCTCCTAAGAGTCTATCTTAAAAGAGTGACCAGAAATGCAGGGGGAAAGTTGCTTATTAAATGTTTATCATTACATTGCTTTTATATAAAAGAAAATTAGAGGAAGATAAAAATCTAGGTACAGAGAACAGAAAATCTTCATGTGAATAGCAGTAAGTCTATGTAAAGAACTAGTAAGTTATACAAAGTGTCCTTGCAAGAGCTTTGAAGGCAAAGCACAACTAAGTGGGAATAGCAAATTATCAAACTTATCATCTCTTGACCATGTAAATTGTAATCTCTTTACCAAAATTATTCATCCAGAGAACTGCTAAGAAAGTACATCAAATATAGTGTGTCTGTAGTTTTAAAATGTGTGTGATTTGTTTACATGATTCCAAATCTATTGCAAACACCAAACACTTTCGGAATCAGAAGTTCAATATTCAATGTAGTGACTTTTTGAAATTAATAAACATATCGGTTATTCTCCTAGCTAGTTGAACTAATACCTACCTATAATGTTTTCATTGCTCTCTGGATTACCATTCTTGCCAAATGACTCAGTTGCTACTATAGCTGAAAAAGTTAAGAAAACTGGGAGAATCATTTCTCCAGTGTCGGCAAAATGACACCAGCACCTGGAAAGGCACTGGCTGAAGTGGCAAGGTGCTGTAGCTGAATACCAGGTGATTTCCCTGAGGATGTCAGCAACACATCCTGCTCCATTCTAAAGATTATTAAACAAAGTAGTACCGGCACTATTACTGTAAACAGGATCAGACCCAGGGATTGAACTCAAACAGAGACACATGGTTCATCTTAACAACACTGTTGTCACAAACAGGAGCTCAGATTCTCCTGCATGGACCACGAGTCACTTTCTGGCAGAGACGGCTAAAGCAGTGGTCACTCATTCAGAGCACAGAAACCACCCCTAGAAAGTGAAATTTTCACCTTCCTGTGTTTTAAACATACCCTCTGAAGTGTGTAGATTTATAATTTCTCTCTTTTCATTCAGATTCTGGCTAGGTAGATTTACCTTTAGTTTATCACTTAAATTTATTTTTTTTCTTTTCAAAAAACAAAACAAAACAAAATTAATTGCCACATTTCAACCAAGAAGGAAAACATATTATCTAAATAAGTTTCCTCCACCCAACTTTAAAAGTCAGTGTAAAACATCATAGAGAAACTGCTACAAATAAGAATAGATAAATATTTTTTTTCTGTTTTCAACCTATTTTTGGTAGCATTACAACCAATGTTCAGGAAGAATGAGTAACAAACCAGGTAGCTGAGAACCAAACACACAGAGCACAATGGAAATGACAAATATGGCCTCTGGTAGAACCAAAGTTGGCAATGCTCCCAGAGGCAATGTCAAGAATCAATCTGGAATTCATTCCACCAACATTATTCAACCTAATTGATCAATCTCAGTCCCCCAGCAGAAGCCAATATCATTGACAGTTGACTTGGCCTTGTAGCTCAGCTCAGCAGCACTCAGACCTTCTCATTTGTCATGACTGGCTTATCTCCTCATTTGGATTGTTCTGGTTCATGCTTCATTCTCTACAAATACCAACCACAGAAAGTAGTGTGCAGTCAAGGAGAGGGTTGCCCCAGAAGCCCATCCATATTAACTATTTTTTGTGTTTATAGAGATAAAGCCTTGGGAGTATGGGCTGGGTACATCCAAAATAACAGTGAAATATGGGCTAGCTTCCTGGAGAACTTGCCATGGCTGGGGGAGGGGGGGCAGTGTGATTTTGTGTGTGTGTGTGTGTGTGTGTGTGTGTGTGTGTGTGTGTGTGTGTGTGTGTTTCAAGACCCTGAGAAGTTCCAATTAAAATGTCTCTGAATTCAGAAGTCAAACATTCAGGACCTGCATGAGGCAACAGGCTGATAAATTTTCCAACAAAACATCTGCCGAGCAAAACCATGGCTCTGACCTCTTCAGTCAGGGTTCTCTCTGCTTGATCGTATAGCTTCTGATAAATTCACCTACTGTAGTGAAGACTTTTCTACAATACCTGGAAACTAGTGAGATCAGAAAGGGCTCTGGAATGCTCTCTTTACTTCTCTACAAATGAAGAAACTGACCTACAAAGGCCAAATCACCAAACACAGAGCTGGGGACGCTGTAGGGGGCAGCTCCTGTACCTCTCAGTGGCCAGGTCAGGGACTCTGACCAGCCCTGACTCTTCTTTCCACCTTCACAGCAACGTGTGTGTGTGTGTGTGTGTGTGTGTGTGTGTGTGTGTGTGTGTGTGTGTGTGTGTGTGTGTGTGTGTGTGTGTGTGTGTTATGAGGGACAGTTCCTTGGGCCACTCCAATGCCTGCAGATCAAGGGTACATCTCTACAACCTGGCTTCCTGTTCTCAACTTTGCTTGTTCCGGCCTCTCGGTGTGGAGATAGAAAAGGAGCACTAGTCTGGAAGTGAAGGGTAGGAACCACCGCTGTTGCCTCTTACAGTACTGCTGGTTCAAGACACCTGGACAAATTCCTTTTCTACCTCATTCTTCTCTTTACCAATGAAATAATAGCAGCTGCCCTACCCTTTTGGGATCAGAACAGAAAGGTGACATAGAAGTACGAGGAGAATGTATTACAGTCTACGATACTACGATAGAGGCGAATGGGTGCATCCCGGGGAAGTTTTGTTATAGATAAGGTCAGCCTTGGTGGTCTCTCCTCATGCTGTCTCGGGAAGGGACAAACTTTGATTTCCCCTAGATGGTGCATTCTGGGCAGAGGCAGAGCAGGGAGGGCCTAGAGGAGGGGAGAGTCCGTCCATCCATTCAGCCCATTCCACTTTCCAACCACCTAGGCTGCAAAGCTCAACCAGACAAGTGCCTCTTAGGGCTACTTCCCCCACAAATGAAAACCATGCCCTTGAAGCAGGAGTGAAACTGAACTATCTAAGGAAAACAGTATGAGCAAACACTGAGCTGAGGGGACCTTCTGATTAAGAGCGCTCCCCAGCGAGGCTGTGCACCTTCCCAGCAGGAGGGTGGTGGCTTGCTCCTGGAAGCTTATGACCAGCAGTTGAAGCCATGGCCACCACCACGTGCCAGGTGGTGGGGCTCCTCCTGTCCCTCCTGGGTCTGGCCGGCTGCATAGCCGCCACTGGGATGGACATGTGGAGCACTCAGGACCTGTATGACAACCCAGTCACCTCCGTATTCCAGTACGAAGGGCTCTGGAGGAGTTGCGTGCAGCAGAGCTCGGGGTTCACTGAGTGCCGGCCATACTTCACCATCCTGGGCCTTCCAGGTAAGCGAGATGATAGACGGGAGAGGTTGAGGGGTTATGTATCCTCAAGAACTCCCAGGACTGAGCAATCCAGCCTCGGGTGTGACCCTGGCAGCTCTGGCTCCCAATAAAAGGTGTGAATAAGAGAATTTGGCCCTACATCAAAGGGAGCAGTAGCCACATAGGAGATAGGAGAATTCATACAACAGCCAACGAGAATGGGTCTAATATAAGGACATGCCGGTGACGGCTAGTTTGAATCTTGTTCAAGGAGAATATAAATGGCTTCCTTCCATTATCAGGAGACTCGCTTCTGCCTGAATATACATGAGTAGGAAGGGGGTGTTATTTTGTTATAGACAGAGAAATTTATTGAGAGTGACTTCAATTGTACTTTCAATTTGATTAATTTTTTTTAAAAGCGGGATCTCCATGAGGTGTAAAAATACGATCATTATCATTAAATTACGATTTCCTTTTTCTGCATTTGCAATTAAAATATCAGCTATACTTGCCCTAAAAACAAGAGTTGTCAGATTATAATATTATAACAATGTAGAATATAATATATGACACCATTTCACCTTTGAAGATGAAGTTGAATTTTGCTTCTAATACAGATAATTATTTCATGCATCATAGGGACTTTGCATTCTTGAAAATACACGAAATCAATTTGTACTTAACAAAACAGCGAGCAAGGGTATTTAGGTGTGGCTTTGATTCTCTGAAACAAGCCCTTTGTAAAGAGAGAGATGAAACAAATCTACAAGATGTTAAGGGGTTGTGGAGCCCTTGGAATGGAATTATAGAAAGCAATTCAATGAGTCCGTCTTTGTTTGGAGGAGTAGTGGACAAGTGTCAGGGTGGACTCTGCATCAGAAAGCCACTCAGTGCAGGGTCACGGTCACTGACTGGATGAGAAACCTGAACAGGAAGCAAGAGAGGAAGAAATAGCCAGAGGGAAGGAAAACAGACTGAGATATTGTACTATATTGAAAGGATGGTGCCTGGGGAGGCCATGCAAAACCGAGATTGCTGCATGGCTAACCACACCCACGTTAAAGTGGACTGAGATCATATTCACATGTTACCATGGTGTCTGTCCCGTGCTCAGTACCTCTTTCTATCACCCACCAAGCACTGCCAATCATGTGCTTTCTATCACAATGCCTGCCCTGAACCTTCCAAGCCCTACCCACCCCTGCGGTTCCACCCCATGGCCGCACCTTCCATCTTGTTCTGCTGTAGGATCCTTTCTCCCCACGAGGAGAATCTCCTCCCCATCCCCTTAGCTTCACAAAACTTACCTTCCACCCATGCTCTGGAGGCCCTTTGTCTTCCTGTCTAGGAGCCTGTCCTGCTGAGCCATCCCTCTCTTCACACCCTCCTTCTCTCCTGCTAACCTGGGCTTCTGCCCTCCTTTCCTGGAAAATGTCTTCCTGTTTCTAACCATTGTCAAGTTCTGTCTCCTTCCTGGTCACTGACAACCAAATTAAAAGACTATGCTTTCCCACTACTTCTACACAAACTCTCCCCTTCCTCAGTCTGGTTTTGATCTCGTGTCCTTGCATATCTGCTTCTTTGACCACAGCACAGGGTTTGGGGTGATTCTTCCAGTCCCTGGTCTCCTACACATGTTAAGCACCGGACAGTTTCCACGATTATCTATTCCCTGCTTGACTGGTGAGTAGACATGAGAGTCTAAAACAGGAGCCTTTCTGCACCCTCCTTCTGCCTTCCTAAGACTTCTGCTCCATCCTGTTCTCTCATCTTAGTGTTCTCTGGCCCAGTTGCCCAGAATCTTTCCTTTCACCACCCCCAGCTGCCCTTTCCACAAATCCTATCTGAAGCTTTCCCACTTCTTCAGATTTAATAGGATCCACAAACCAGAGCAACCCAAGAGGATGCTCAGAGCATTGAACCCTCCTGCCCCCTTGACTCCGTTCATGAATCTAAACAGTAGTTCTTGCATATCTCAGAGCACACAAAGCAAAACTGGCCTTTCGGCCACCTGTAAATCCTGGCGAAGGGGCATGAGTGTGTAGCCATGTCAATGAAAAAGCAGTGGCTTTGATGGCACTTTGACATAGATGTTAGCAGGAGCAGTAAGAAAATGATTGTTCAGGGGTGGGGGAGGGGTCTGAGTCTGAACTTTAGACTATCAACTTCATTAGCTATACATGTGTCTCATTCAGCTGTATGGTAACACCCCTGTGAACCAGAGCAGGAGTCTCCTCCCAGTTCTGAACATAGGGCCTGGTAGGGAGGCTATTCAGCAAATAGTTGATAAATTAGGTTGAACTGAATAATTAGAATTTAATTCAATGGTTATGCAAGCCATTTGCACACACACACAAAATTACAGATAAGAAGTTTCCTCTCCCAAAAGGCAGAAGATTGATTTTGCCTTTGGACTACGCTTTTGCTGTTGCGTTTCCATGTGTAGAAAATGACCTGGTCCTCCTCCTTCTGAAGTAGACACTTGTTCACCCAGTATCATTATCAATAAACATCTTCTGCATGCTTACTGGATGTTGCATGGACTAGAGTTTTGAAAACAGTTAAGAGTAAGTAATGCTAGCTGCTGCAACAAGCACACTGCACAATTCAGGAGCTTCACACAATGTAAATTTGCCATCTGCCCACATGAAGTCTGTGGGAAAAGATTATAGATATGCTACTCAGCTGAGGCAGGAGAAAGTCGTAAAGGAGCACACAAGCTCTTAGACATCAGCCTGAGAGTGACACGTGTCACCTCCATATAGAAAGCATTGGCCAGAACTAGACATATGGCCCTGGAAGATGAGAGGTGTGGGGGCTTACATGGATAAGCACTGATCACCTCAGCCACAGAGGTCCTTTGAGTAGTGACTGTCCAGGCTCCAGTCTACCCACCATGCTAAGCTCCCAACACCCCCTTCTGCCTTCTGCGTCATTGGTTTTGGTTTGTTGTTGTTGTTGTTGTTGTTGTTTCATTTTGTTTTTGCTTTGCTTTGCTTTGTTTTGTTTTGTTAGCTGATTGCAATTCTTGCTTTATTGGACATGGAACCTAGGGCCTGGCCTTTGTGCTCACTAGGCAACTGCTCTCCACGGAGCTACATTCCTAGCCTCACTTCCATTGCTGTTTCAGTTCCACAAAGTACGTAGGGGCGTTCAAGAGAAGGCATAGCATGGATTTCTACTCATGCCTTCAGCAAATATTGCTAAATTCCTCTGCATGGGATAGGCTGTCTGATACAAGAGTATGATTTCAAAGAGCAGACATTTGATAGGAATGGCCAGGAATCAAGAAGGAGGAAGGGCCTTGAGGAGTTTCTGTGAAGAAAAAAACATTCCTCAGGACTTACTATCAGATGAGTGTCGATAATATGGCCGTGGAGCAGAGACTCAAGCTTCTTCCTCAGAAACTTGGATGGAAGGAAGGGAAACTTGGCGGTACCTTATTCCAGGTCTGTCAAGCCAGACAGGCAGTTTAAAGAGGAAGCCCAGTTACTGCCATGAAAAAGCTCTGAGGTGTTTCAAACCTGCCAAGGGGGAAGAGGTCCTGGGCTATGCTGAGTTTTAGAACACAGGGAGCAAGGACTGCAAAGATGAACGTTAAGGTCCCGTAGCAATGCACTTCGTGCTACTGAACGCTACTGCTCTTCTCTCTGAGGGTAAGCTGTGGCCAGAGGACCCTGAGCTGCCTGTCTACACCACCCACACTACACAGCATCGCCCACACAGTGTAGGGGAATAGAAGGTGCTGTTCTGTACTGTCCCTCAATCAGGCTAGGCTGAGCCATCCTGAGAATGAGTGTTGGGGCAGAGGAATTCCCAACAGTCACAAAGATCCCCAGTGGTCTGTGTTCTAGGAACAGGATTTCAGGAGAAACACGAAACCTGGCTTCAGAATAGCCAGGGAATACAGTATAGAGTTAGGAGCTGCCAGCCTCATCAGCAGGAGGGACTGTAAATTGCAGCTACCAGACTCATATGGCTCAGATTTGACTGACGAAAGAAATGGTCTGGAAGATCATCTGAAGGCAAAGGCATGAGGAGATGGGGCTTTCCAAGAGGAAGTGAAGGGGGTCTGTGGACTCTTGTGGGTCCTGTGAAGGAGCAACATTTACCACCCAGAATGCAAAGCACAGAGACTTGTCATCTGAGACAGCTGTGCGCCTTGTTTGCCGAGCATGACAAGAACCCGGGAACGAAGCCTCCTTGGTGGTGGATAAAATACCTAGAGACAATGTGGAAGCAGTAGAGAGATGGTGTGGGTGGCTTAATTTTGCCCTTGAACACAAGAGGAAACAAACATGCTGGAAGTGCTAATAGAGGACCACACTAGATACCGCTGATCATTTTAGTAATCATAGCAATCGCTACCAGGTATTACATTCTTCCTTAGTACAAGCTCTTTTCTTGAAAAAACTTCACTTATCTCTAAAGAAACTATGTCATGCCTATTTGTTATTTACAGTCACAGAACAATTTAACTCAACTCAAGCTGTATTGAGTCTCCTACAGACAGGACAGGGAGGGAAGAGGTGGTGGTTACAACGTTGCATGTCACCAGCTTTGTGTACCTGACAGCTGATTTCCTCTTGCTGTGTTCCAGTCTATGCAGCGGGCAGTACCCAGAAGTGAAGGGGATGGCTATGTGCTGGGCTGCATCAAGACTCCTTTATAGGAAAACATATACAGCTGTATTCTTAAAAGGTAGAAACCAAGAGGAAGGAAATGGAATATGGCCAAAATCACATGGATAGATGACAGCCACACAGCCACAAGTCTGAGCGATTTTTCTAAACCGTCCTTTCCTCCTGCCTGGCCTGGTTCTGGTTCCCACTGGGAATGGGCTTTTTGAGACCTGAAGAGAGATGGTCTGCACTTGAGGACAGTAAGCATAAAAGATACTTCGTCATCCAGGCCCCTTTCATAGCACAATAAACTGTGCACAAGAGAGTATCACCAGAGGGCGATCAGTGCACAGTTCCTTCCTAGAGACAGTGCAACAGCAAAGCAAAGATATTTCAGCAAACAGGGGAGAGAGAGAAACTTCTACCAACCCCATGCCACTGCTACCAAGAAGACCTTACAGTCAGATACTACTTGCTTAATATGTCTGCAAACATTTGGACGGTGTTTGGGGCACTGGCAAGCCCTAGGGTTAGAGGCAGGTGTGTTAGGGATGTCTTGGCCCCTCACATCTCCTGGCTTAATTTTCCCCAACTCTAAAACACCACACTGTAAGGCCTGTGTGTTAAGACCTAGGCAGTCTATTCACAAAAGCCAGCTGTTGGTATTGCTAAATCATCACTGTAGCCATACCACCCAAAATATTCAGAGTAAAGATGACTTAGGGTGCTGATCTTTTTCCTCCATCCATCCCTGTCACATCTGTGTCCTGGGTCCTTCAGTATTTCTCAGCCCTGCCACTGGCACTAAGAATCTTGGGGGGTTCCGTATGAGAAGTTTCAGCAACCTGCTTCTGTGTCACTGCTTAAAAGCAGCCACCACTGGAGAACTAGAGAGTTTCCCATCAACCAGGGGATCACATTTATAGACACAGAATGAGAGGTTTCAACCAACCAACACTGAACCCCAAAACCTACAAGGGAAAAAATATGACTGTTCTGAAGAATCTTTTCTAAAATTGTCCTGCTCATTGAATGAAATTGCTCATTTCATCTTGCCCTTGGCTGAGTGTGTTCTCATGAAGTCTAATGCTTGTGCTCGTATGAAACCAGCCAGTCTATTCCCAGTTGCTAACAGAAAAACATGGTCCTAGGAGATAGATGATTCAATTAGTCACGAAGTTAGTTGGGATCTGGGAGTGCCTCATGGTTTTTAAACAAGCTGTTTTCCCTCCCTTCAAACTAAAAGAAGAAGAGAAAAGAAAAAATAAAAGAAAAAAAGAAAAAGCACAAGATGTCTTTTACTATAAGGACAAGCATTCCAATGTTTATACAGCATCAGACAAGGGAAGGAGGTGCCACAGGGAGCTGAGCCCATGTACACAAAGCTCATGAGGACCTGTAACTTGGGTTAAAGTGAGGCTGTTTACCCCAATTTCTCAAGGAGTAAAGTCAAGGCTTACAGACCAGAAAGCACGCTCAGCTTGCCGCCCTGATGGTCCTGGTCTCCACGGCAGGGCCAGCTATTACGAAGTGGCAGGCCAGGGGCTGACCTTGTCAGGGCACGGCATGGTTTCTTGGTGGGGAGGCCCGTCCCTAGAGTTCTATAGCTGGGTCTCAGCTGAAAGGCTGAGAAAATGCTCTGACAGACATACTGTAGACTGGAGGATGTATGAACAACAGCCCCTCTGCTTAGCTCTCACCTCTCTGGAAGCTGGGAAGTCCGAGGTCAAGGTGACAGCAGATCTGCTTCCTCCTGAAAGATGTTACCTTTTGCTGTGTTCTTACACAGTGAAAGGGAAGGAAAGGCCAAAAGGTACAAGCAGGCTTCTATAACCCCTTAGATAAGACTTTCTGACATTCATAAGATTGAACCCTCCTTTCAAATCCCACCCCTTTATACTATTTATAAATATTGTATTGGGGATTAAACACATTTGGCTCTTCTGACCACTGCTGGCCAGATCCTGTGTCCCAGACCCCCACTTTGTCTGTGCTTTTAGCCCTCCTTGCTGCCACTGGGTCCGGCCTCCCTCTTCTCAGCCATCTTGTTCTCTTGCTCATCACAATCACACAGTCTTGCAAGTTTTATCACATGTTCATGTATAGTTTGTACAAGCCAAAGCCATGTGGAGTAGCCAGGGAAATGGTTCTTTTAAGGAAGCAAAGTAAACTGATATGTATCAAGCCTGGCTAAATTTGATGCAGATGCCAAGTGGTACCCAGTCCTCATGACATCTCTCTGCAAGAGGTATCTTTATTTAAAACTCCAGAGTTGAGGGGCCTGCATCCTTGAGGTCAAATGACTTACCCAGGGACACTCAGCTGGCATCACAGTGGTGTGGCAGAATTTCAGAAACATGAGGGCTTTCCTATTGGCTCTTTGAGCTCTCCTGGGTTCCCCTCTGAAGTCAACCACAGACTTCTCTAAGGCGACTCCCCTTCTATCCCTTCCTGCCTCCAGTCAGAGACCCAGTTGCCTGAAATTGTGGGTCCTCTCTCTGTTCCTCCAGGCCCCAACCCGTGGCCTTTGGTTCTCAGTGAACTACTATCTTCACAGAGGTACTCACAGCTCAGTGCTCACAGCTCTGGGCGCTCTTTCCTCTTTGAGCATCCCTCAGCTTTACTCTAAAAGTCTTACACTGTAGAACAACCCAATGACAGACTCAGAATGAGGACAGGCCATTGTATTTCTCTGAAGGTTCTGGGCATGCTCAGATGCAGCCAGGACTGAGACCCACACCTTGGTGCTCCTCACCCATCAATCCACAGCTACTCTTCTGAATGAGATATTTTGCAACAGGGAGGGGAACTCTGAGTCCCAACCTTTCTGTTTGCTTTTATCACCCCAGAGTCTTGCCCGCCCTTCAGGCTGATAAGGCTAATTATTCACTGGAAAGAATGTTGTAGCCACACCTTTGGTGCGGGAATCAGAGGACAAAGACTCCTGACTCACTCGTTATCATTGACAAGCCTGTGCAGCTTGATCAAAATATCAAATAAGAGACTCAATAGCAAAAAGAGAAACTTATGGTTCTGGGTAATTCTTCTGTTTCTGTCTATGGAGAAGGGCTTGGATTCCAGAAGGCAGACTCTTCAGGCTCAGATCACCTTCTTGTCTCTCCAAGATCATTATAGATGGTGCAGCACTTGTCTACCCACTTTCTGGCACCTGCCTCCGTCATACTAGGGATTTCTAAGCAGAGAGGACCTTGGTCCATCCATTCAAGCCCAGGTTCCTAAACCCCAAGTCACAAATCAATATTGTAGCCCTTTAAACACCACAGAGAAGAGGGGGCAAAAGTAACAAAGCGGTTCTGAAAAATAAGAAGGGACTCAGGGACTGCTGGAACCCTTACCCAAAGCAAGCCTTGCCCACATCACAGGTCAAGAAGAAGCAAACAAGAAGGAAGAACCCGAAAACCTGGCACAAAAACTGATGTGGCCGTCTGCCCAGAGCTCCAATCCCCAGGGTTCCTGGGGCACACCAGCAGCCACTCCCCTGCATTTTTGCCTTCTGCTTACCAGCCCTCCCCACACACAGATTGCTCCTCATCCAATATCAGAGAAGCCCCTGACACAATGGGATATGTTCCTGGGAACAGATTATTAAAGCCACGTAATGGAGTCAGGGGCTTCATCCTTGCTGAAGGTGGAAGAAATGTAACTTCCGTAGGATCAGGGAAAAGATTGCCTTCATCCTGTATGGTTGTTTGGTTGGTCCATTGATGCTCAGTTGATTCTGCTCAGTTGATTCTGGTTGTTTTATCTTAACCAGATGCTTGGCCAAGTGTTTCTCAACATGAATAAATTATGTTGGGTCGTTTAGTAGCTCAGAATTTGAAAGATCAAAACTAGAACAGTTTTTAAACTTAATCCTACCTTTAGTAGTTTTAAACTTTAATCCTACCTTTAGTAGGATCCTGGGTAGACTGAAAACTTCTAAGAGGCCACTGGGAGCAAGAGAGGGGTGATGTCTACAGTCCTTTTTCTCTCAAACATCCAGTTTCCTGATGGTAACCTGTGAAAGCAGAACAGCCTGAGGACATTTATTTCTAGAGGGTGTGGGCTATCTTACAAATGTCCTCAGAGTCACAGTTCTGAACCACAAAATCGCTGTGACATTTAATTGTGTGTGCAAAAGACAACCAGACCCATGCTGTAGGCTACTGTCACAAATTTCTCTGGCATTTACTCAGCTAGAGCATTCCCAAGGTAAGAAAAAATATATATGTAAGGCTCAGGATTATAGAAATAGCTAATCTCAGAACGCCAAAGCTTTGAAGACAGGTCATTTCTCTAGAAAGTTCATTTCTCTACAGTGTCTGAGGAAAGTTTTAATGAAAGGCAGGCCTGGTGATAAGCACCTGTAATCCCAGTATTTGGCAGGCTGAGGTAGAAGGATTGCTGGTAATTCAAGGCCAACCTGGGCTACATAGCGAGTTCAGGGCTATCCTTGGATACACAATGAAATGCTAAACAAAAGAAAAGAAAAATCCCTAAAACACGAAAATGAACAAATTCATAGTATGTTGAGGCATCATTAATTCATGGCTGCAATAGTTCAGTGTGTGCTGCCTCTCTAAAAACACAAAGACAGAAACAAATACTCAAGTAGATGGCATGCATTTGCATTTGTTGATAAGGAAATGAGCAATGTGTTTGCTCCCAGCCTCTTGCAGGGCCAGCAAAGCCACTGGGCATGGCTCTGGAATACACATACGGCAGAAGAGTCGTATCATGTTTTACAAGTAGACAGGTCTTAGTGCACTCGTGTGTTCTTTGTGTCTCACTGGATTTGCCGATTACGCTGCACAGAACCCAACTGTAACCTCAAGATGCCAAATTTCTTAGTTCTCCCAAGAACAATCAGATCAACAGCTCACAGAAATTTATACTGGAAATGTACCTGCTAGTGAGACCACAGCTAGTGACAGTGGCTTATAGGACACTTCTCCCGCATAGAAGCAAAGTTAAAAGTCAACCTCGAGTTCCCGAGAGAGAGAAGAGAATTAGGACAAGGTAGATGGAGGTCTGCACTGTTGAGCTAGAGTTGGTGGTATCTCATCTCAGCCAGCCAAGAGCCATGGTAAGAAGGCCTCCAGAGCCATGGGAATAAGGCCACCAGAGCCATGGGAAGAAAACCACCAGGAAGCTTTTCTGCTGTTTCTTTTTTACTTCCAAATTTGAATTTCACCAGGAAATTATTAACTGGTCTCACTGATACTAAAAATAACATCTCTTTCAGGTGACCCCCTCATCATTAGAACATTGTAGGGCCTGAAGGTCTCCATACATCTCTAGTTGGCTCCTGATTTGGTGCCTTGGGAATAAACAGTAGTGTGACCCTCGGTGGGGCTTTGTTTCTGTTCTCTAAGAAGAAATATTTCCAGAAAAATGACTCACCAAGATGCTACAGATAGATATCTCCCCCACACACCGCAAGCAGTGACACAAGACTCTTTGGGAGGTTCCTACTAGCTCAGAGATGTTTATAATGAGCATTACCTGCTTATATAATAGGAAATAATTTTGATGGTTTCAAATATGAGAAAAAAAGATCTTTCTATCTGCCCTCTGACATCGAAGTGTAGGATGTGGTGCCCGTGGTTGTGACATCCTGTGACATCACATCCCCTCCCATCAGCAAGGACCTTCAGCAAGGATCATGCTTTGGAAACTGTCCAACAATTGGACTTTAAAGAATAATACCAATGAAAATATATTGCATAATTTAGAATCTCCTGGTTTCAATTAAGAGTCTCAACAGGAATGAGCTTCAAATTATGTTTTTTAATGGTGTCAGAATAGCTCCTCGATCCCAAGAAAAAAGATAGCCCTCTTAAGTAACAGTCATCCATGGCTCAGACTTTGTCAGAACTCTGTACCTCTCTCTTGACTGTCACCCTCTGGTCATTATGTGGCAGCTTCTCCACCTGGTGAAAGCCTTGAAGTCCCTGGACCATGTATTGCACCCTTTAAGAGAGACTAATTTGTGTGCAAGGTACAAACATCTCACATGAAGGTCTCATCTGCCAGTTCCAGTCACATGTCCATGATGGATTGTATTTGTGGTGAAAAGACAAGTTATTAGCCTGAAAGATCAGGATTGGTAGATAGCTCTAAGTGGGTCAGTGGGTCATGCTGTCGTACAAGCAGGTTGCTTCCCATCTAAACAGTCCTGCTTCCTAAATTGAGAAGAAGAAAAAGAACGATTCTAAGCTTTTATAGCAATTTGACATTTCTGTGACACTCAAACAAGTGGTTCTTTCTTTTCCAGGACATCAATCTATGGCATTTAAAATAAAAAGATTTTTTTTTAAGCACTGAATAGCATAAGACATGGCAGCTCATGACTTGTATAATAGAGAGGAGAAGGGGCTACACCCGAAGGATAAAACGATGTGTCTTATATGTACCAGACATATGGTACATATGGTACAGGGTACAGAGCTCAGCAGCTGAACTCTGCCAGCCTGACCCCCTCTAGGGGACTTGTCTACTGGAAGACGCCAGGGACTAGTTTGTCTTCTTGCATGGGCAAGCTTGATGCAGGTCTCTCGATATTTCATAAATTGTTCACTATTGACATCCATACCCAGTGTGTGGGTCTTGCTGAGTGGCTGTTGAAATGATCATCGTCTTTCAATAATAAAATGGAAACTGTGTTGGCCATAACTGGAGGTGACGTCACTATAGAAGGATCCAGTAGGACCTACAGCAACAATTGATCCCTAGAACGGGGACACTGTTGATAATCTGTGGTCATGTTGAAAGGCTTAATACTAACATACTGAGCATTATGTAATCAGAAACCTACAGCCCACCCACACATGACCTTAGTAGTCACTCTTGAAAAAGTAATAGGAAATAGAGCACTGATGGTAAAGTCTCGGTACCTCGATTTCTTCATGCCAGACTTAGTACTGAGTTTCTCTACAGTTTGCGTCTGCTGTATGCAGCTTTTGATTCCTATGCAGACACAAGCAGGGTGATGTCTGGGTTACTTGAGTTTCCTGACAGCTCGATAAATAATTTGTTGATCAGTTTAGACAAATGTTTTCCCTTTCCGGGCCCAGATTATAAAATTTTGAAATAATAATACCTAATAAATATCCAGAGCTCTCTTAACCGCACTCAGCCATAACTCTCTCACTTTATGGGCATCTCTGAGCACATCCTTCATCCCTCAGAGGGATTACAAGTGATCCCGTTTTGCGTTTCCCACAGCTCCACATTTTTTGCACAATGTCAAAGGAAACAGCATATGGTCTTGACATCCTCATAGGTTCAGCGCTGGTTAATTGGGGTTGCTGTGTTTTGCCAACATAAAGCCTACTCAGCGTAGTGATGGTCTGCCTTGTCGTGCCCCTTCCCTACAGCCATGCTGCAAGCAGTACGAGCCCTGATGATCGTGGGCATCGTTCTGGGGGTCATCGGGATCCTAGTGTCCGTCTTCGCCCTGAAGTGCATTCGCATTGGCAGCATGGATGACTCTGCCAAGGCCAAGATGACTCTGACTTCTGGGATCATGTTCATCATCTCCGGTAACAGATTCCCACACTCGTGCCCCTGCAAATGTTAGAAAAAACCATTCTGACAGAAGAAAAGTGGTCCCTCCCGCTATTGAACAGAACTCAGGGTGTTTCACCCTGGGATTCGAGATCTGAGCATGTGTGTGTGTGTGTAAGCCAAATTACAGTCCACAGAACTGTAACCAGTTCTAAGGTCCCTCTTAGCTGCCACCAACACTATAATAAGAATGTCATCCTAAGGCAAACAGAGGCCTGGGCCCTTAAAAAGCATTTTCTGGGTGAAACTCTAGAAAGTGGTCTTAAGGGAAAAGCTCTTGCCAGTAACCAAAGATCAGCCCCCAAATGCTCGGGTTATTTACCCGTGGTCCCAAGGTGTACGGAAGCATCTCTTTCTGTGCACATACACATGAATCCTTCCAGAATTAAATATAAGTACCTTGCCCACTGTCTGGCACAAAATGGGAATTCAACAGTCAATGGTTGGTTAGCCATTCTGTTACAGGAATGGAATATCCTCCGGTCTTCATCTGAACACATTTCAGCACAAACTGCCACAGAAATATTGTGACCCCTTAAGCTGGTCCTTGTTCTTTGCCCACAGGAATCTGTGCAATTATTGGTGTGTCTGTGTTTGCCAACATGCTGGTGACCAACTTCTGGATGTCCACAGCCAGCATGTACAGCGGCATGGGTGGCATGGTGCAGACCGTTCAGACCAGGTAACGTCCCAGTCCGCGTCCTGGTGAGCCACCGTGGATATTGTAAGAGAATGATTAAACTGTGCGCTTAATGCGACTGTCAGTGCCTGAAATAGCAAACATTTATCAGAGGCAGCCATGCTGTACCGTAACTCAACAACGATCTGGAAATTCATAAAACTTCCATTTCCATGAAATACCCTTGCTGATGCGACTTAAGGCTGATCTGGCATTTGCCCTGAAACACAGTGACAGTTCACAAACTTTATCTTAGTATGCTTACACAGGCCCCATTGTGGTGGCAACACGACAGGCCTGGCTAACCCAAGACGTAAACGAGCATCAACTTAGACCCACAGTCTATAATGGCAGCTTGGTGGGAGCAGGGAATGTTTTCAGGAGAACAGAGTAAGGTGCAGAACAGGTGAGGAAACTGATATTCCCTCCTATACTGCTGCCTTCTCTCTCTTTCATTCATTTGTTCAGCAAATGTATTAAACACCTGCTGTGGCCCAGGCAGAGGTCAGAGTGCAAGAGACAGTCAAATTCACCACTCGTGTGGCGGTCTAGGAGATGGAGATGACACCTCACTATACCTGAAGAGGAGCAGGACCTTTTTTTAATTTTTGAGATTTTATTTCTTTTTATTCTATGTGCATGCGTGTTTGCCTCTGTGTATGTCTATATACCACATTGTGCAGTGCCTGAGGAGACCAGAAAAGGGTGTCATATCCCTTGGGGATGGAGTTACAGATGGTTCGGAGCTGCCATGTGGGTGCTGAGAATCGAACCCAGGTCCTCTGGAAAAGCAGCCACTGAGCCATCTCTCCAGCCACAGAAAAATGTTTAATGGAAAAGCAATATCAATACCTATATTTGGCAAGATCAATACCTATTTTTGTTTAGCCTAAGTATCAGATTGATGCATCTTATCAATGAGCAACAGCCAAAACCCGAAGGAGGAGAGGTCTAAGTTCCTATACATGGAAGTGCCTCCAGACACCCAACAAGAGGAAAGGACAGGGTATGGAGATGATGCAGCCATCATGGTCTGACTCTCTGCAACTCTGGGCCCCAGTCATGTTTCTGCTTTGTTTCAAGACTGAGGAGGAAAGTGCCCCCAGAAGCTGCCATTATTCTTCATGTCTCTCCCATAGTCTCTTGGTTAGAAGGAACAACCTGGGGCTGGAGAGATGGCTCAGCGGTTAAGAACACTGACTGCTCTTCCAGAGGTCCTGAGTTCAATTCCCAGTAACCACATGGTGGCTCATGACCATCTGTAATGGGATACGATGCCCTCTTCTGGCATGTCCAAAGACAACTACAGTGTACTCATAGATATTAAATAAATAAATAAAATATTTTTTAAAAAAAGAAAAGAAAGAACAACCTGGAAGTCACTGATAAAATCATTCCTGCTTGCCTGAGACTTTCTCAATTTTAATCCTAGGAGTCTCACATCCTTTGAAAGCACACCCTCAATGACCTAAAGTCTCCCATAGGTTCCAACTCCTAAAGGTCCACCATCTCCCAATCACCAGCCTTTAATGCCTGTGCCCTTAGGGAAGAGTTACTATGTAATGCCACCCAAGATAAGGTCCGCTGTGAAAACTCAAAACACCAAAACTCCTTCAGAAGCAACTTGAGGGTGAGTCCATCACTCTTAAGGACCTCTGGCCAAGTGTTGAAGGCTCTCTCAATGAACATCGGAGAGACAAGGGGGGAACTAAACAGGAAGGGGTGTAACTGGAAGCAAGGGGAAGAACCTGAAGGCTTTAGTCAACTGTATTCACAACATCTCCCCTCTCAGGTACACCTTTGGTGCAGCTCTGTTCGTGGGCTGGGTCGCTGGAGGCCTCACACTAGTTGGGGGTGTGATGATGTGTATCGCCTGCCGAGGCCTGACACCAGATGACAGCAAGTGAGTCCTCCCGTGAGTCCTCCCTGCCACTGCGTCTAGAACTTCATTTGATGTATACTTTGTAGCCAGAATAATTAATCCACATACTCAGAAGAATGATACTTTGTAGCCAGAATAATTGATCCACATACTCAGAAGAATGATATTGGCTAAGGGATCATTGAATTTCCTCCATTATAGGGAACCTAAGAAATAGAATGAGATCCCCCAGGGAATATTTAATGGATACTCTTTGAAATGGGGAGGGGGTAAATCCCTCTAAGTTCCTTCCAGCTCCAACATTTCCTAACTCTGTAACCCCACACTGGAAGAGATTTTTGCTTCACTACCACCTGCAGAGATATTTAGCAACATCGGAAAATATTCGATTGCTTTGGTATTGGAGGGAAAAGGAATCAGGTTTCTAGTGAGTACATGTCCAGGGTGGACATCCAGCAATGCGCAGGAGTGACCTCGCCACAAAGGATCTGCTTCAAAACAACAGCAGCCCTGTTGTCAAGAAACTCTGCTCTGAACTTTTGTCAAGGCCCCGAGATTGGTAGAGCCAGATTGTGTAAAATGAACTATTTTAATGTAAATATAATCAGTGAGTTAATCCAGCAGCTGTATTTTTTTTACCTTTGCTAGACTCCAATAACCACACAGACAAACTAAGATTTATTTCAAGCTGCATCTCAATACCTGGGCAGTTAAATGATTTACCTTAACCCCCTATGCTGATCTGACTACGGCCCAGTCATCCCCAAAATACTTGCCGTTTGATGTTGTTCCAGCTTTCTCTGCTTCAGACGTTTCTTCCCATGGTGTCTTCTCAGACTCTCTCCTTGTGGGTCTCATTCCAACCTCTCCTCTCCTCTCTCTCTCCCTCTCTCCCCCCTCCCCCTCCCCCTCTCTCCCCCTCCCCCTCTCTCTCTCCCTCTCCTTCACCCTGACTGGCAGAAGTCCCTATTCCCTCTTCTGCCCAGCCACTGGGTGATCAGCATTTTCACAAACTTGGAACAGAAGATTCTTGACATAGACATTACAATGCTGTGTCCAGATTGAAACAAGATATGAGAGTAGAGAAATCACATTTGAATAACGCAAGGATAACATTTACAATGCTCAAAAACATTATGCCTACAGGATTGTGTGCTGGTTCTACTACTCACCAGTCCTGCACGCTCTGACCAAGCGCATTAGGACTCTTGTAGCACAACACTCTACAGTAGCTGATTCATAAACCAAAAATGTATTTATTATAGCTCTTCTAGTGCTGGGAAGTCCAGTCAAATGATGGGTATCTGGTAAGAGCCCAGGCTCTGCTGCCGAGATGGGCCTTCCGGCATGGCAGGAGAGGAAGACTGTTCACATGGGAGAAGGAATGGGAGGGCGAGGAAGAGACCCTTGAACCTGGAGCCTTTTACAAAACATAAATCTCTCGTGGTTTGATCATGCCTCTAAGGCCTATTCCCTTTTTTCCTGTTTTTTTGAGACAGAGCTTCTTTGTGTAGCCCTGGCTATCTTGGAACTCACTCTGTAGACCAGGCTGGCCTCAAACTCAGAGAGCCACCTCCTCCTGCCTTCCAAGTGCTGGGATTAAAGGCATGTGACACCATCACCCCAAAGGTTCATTCCTTAACATCACCACCCTGGGGGATTACGTTTCCTGTGAATTTTGGAGGGCACATATTCACACCACAGTAGCCTCTGATAACCTTGTCCATAAGACAAGCAAATTAGAAGTTACACATATGTACATCCCAGCTGACAGAATCCATGATTCTTTGTCAAAACAAGATCCCCCTGGACATTGTCACCTTCGTTTTAAATAACAGAAACAACTCTGCAGTCAATAACAACCATCTCCTTACAGCTCTAACATATGCATGTATAAGACGGACAGACAGATAGACAGACAGACAGACAGACAGAGTGTTTTTAGTTTTTTTAGATTAAAACCAAAACCAAACAAAGCCATGGAGGTGCACATGCTCAGTGCCAGCACTGAGGGGGAGGAGGCAGGGGCAGTCAGAGTTCAAGGTCCTCCTTAGCTACACAGCAAGTTAGAAGTTCAACCTGACTTAGGTGGGCTACTGTCAGAAAGAAAAAGGAAAGGAAAGGAAAAGAAAGAGAGGAAAGAAAGAAAGGAAGGAAGGAAGGAAGGAAGGAAGGAAGGAAGGAAGGAAGGAAGGAAGGAAGGAAGGAAGGAAGGAAGGAAGAAAAAAGAACAAGAACAGACCAACATTGTTTAACTTTGCATGAAACACAAAATCTTGACAGGTTTCATTATGACATTTGCAGACACGTGTCCAACTTTGCCTTTATTTCTCTCACCATCCCACACGGTTCCCATCTCCCCTCCCTCCTTGCTGATCCCCTCTTCCCTCCAATAGTCCTCTCTCTTGCTTTCATGTCACAAGTACTCCATCACTCCCTCGGACACCCTTCTTCTCCTGCTTTAAATCTCTCCCTCCCGCTACCAAGTCTCCTCTCTTCTTTGAAGGCCTGATATAAAAGCAAGAAATTCTGCTCCATCACAGATAGCGAATGTCCCTAAGAACATGATGACTAAACTACCTTGGTCTGATGGGGACTACCATACTTCAAACACTGCACTGTCCCCCACTGAGACAGAAACAATCAGGAGTAAATGGGGAAGTCAATCGTCCTACTAAACGCATCAGTGTTCATGGATCATGACCCCCTACTAATCACACCAGTGTTCATGGACTCTTTCCTTTCCTTTCAGCTTCAAAGCCGTGTCTTACCATGCCTCTGGCCAAAATGTTGCCTACAGGCCTGGAGGCTTTAAGGCCAGCACTGGCTTTGGGTCCAACACCAGAAACAAGAAGATATACGATGGGGGTGCCCGCACAGAAGATGACGAACAATCTCATCCTACCAAGTTCGACTATGTGTAGTGCTCTAAGACCCCCCAACACATGTGCAGAAGAAACCTTTCCCCAAGAAGAGCTCACCCCAAAGCAAGGAGATTCTACCTTGTTCCCTTGTTGCTTTTGACTGACACCTGAAAGTTGTTAAAGTCTTAATTTTATCCATGGGGAGCCTAGACAGTCTTGGCCACATGTCTCTGTCTCTAAATATTCCATCCCAAAACAGTTGAGTTATCATTTAGAGGCCTTACAACTCACTTATCCAAATCCTCTGCTTCTTACCATAGACTTTTTAATCTGGTGATGGAACGTAATTTGACTCACTGACGAATACTTTGATGATTTAGAGAAACTTTCCTTCCTCATGCTTAATAAGCCTGTTGATGATCTATTTCCCAGCTTGACCCCCCCCAAGAGAAATTTTAAAAGGAAAAAAATAGATTAAAAGGCATTATTTCCTACTCAATTGTGCCTTACCCACCCCCAACTTGACTGATAATAATAATGAACACCAGTTAAAGAAAGAATGCCAGAGGAAAGACGGTTGTGGTCCCCCAGCCTGTCACCTGAGTCCCCGTGCATGGTGATCTAGAACATTCGCCACAGTGATTTCCAAAGGAGGCAAACAAGCCTGTCTGCTTCTCTTGGCATCTGTTGATTCCAGCAAGACCATCCCAGAGCTTTCCACTGCAAGTCCTTTTCCTCTCAGAAGTCAGAAATTCTCCCTAGAAGAGTAAGAAATAGATTTTTGGGGGTAACCTGAGTCCTATGTACAGTTATAATAAATAGTATAATAGCAAAATGGTTTAATATCTCAGTGAATTAGTTTCAGCCTTACATACAGAAAAATCTGGAAAAAATCATTTCTTGACATTGTCTATGGCATAAGACCCTACGTAAATCCAAACTTCAACAAAGCTCACTGATCCCAATTGTTTTCTTTTGAGGTCTCCACAGCCTTAGTACTCACAGATGCAGCCCTTGTTTAAAAGAAAAAAAATCAAATCAAGTCCTAGAAAGTAGCTTAAAACTGGGGTCTTTTTTTCAAAAAGCAATAGTGAGTCTGTGTGTCCGGCATAGCTACAGTCACTGCCAATCAACAGAGCCACTTCTTTGGTCCTGTGGTCAGTTTTGTGGTTCTGACACCTGTGCTAGGAATTAATGTGCAGACCACACCCTTCTCTGTACTTGTAGGACTACGCTTTTAAGGAGAAAACATGAGTTCCGTCTCAGTGTACAACCTGAATACTCCCAGGAAAAGGAGATAGGGTGCTCTCTAAAACCCACCGGAGCCTGGAACAGCCCTAGTGGTGTAAGAGCCTGGCCATCAGTTACTATGGAGAAAAGGGCAGCCCTTGCATTAACAGTGCATATACAAGTGGTCTGGGGGATGGTGGATACTCAGGGGTGGCTCCAGTCTGTGCAGACCAGCTAAGGAGCTGTGCTAACCAAGAGCTGGGATATTACAGAGTTTTTCCCATTGGGACACCAGTGATTATAGGCTATATTGAAGAAGGCCCTCCTGAAATTCATTTTCTGAAATGACATAAAGGATGAACAGATCAAACCATTTAAGAGGAGGGGGGAAGGAGCAATCTAGGGCATGAAGATTCTTAAGGTTCTTGGGGTCCAAATGAAAGGTCATCCCTTTGAGGCCATGGACACAAGGAGCACCCCCACCCCCACCTGCCCACTCACCAGAAAGTCCCTGATCAGATCGCAGGCAGTGAGAAGCAGCTGTTTTCAGTTAGTGGGTCTCTGTGTAGCACCTGGCTGTTTCAAAGCTTCCCTGTACACCGTGCTTTGCCATTTTCGCCATTGCTGTCTTATTGTATGTGTTGAGTATTAACCTCCATGTTTTGTAACTTAAATATTAAAACACTGTTAACTTCCATTTGGATAATTGTCCTTTTTTTCCCCTCTAAGCTTTGAGGTGCGGATATAAAAAGTTTCACTACTTCAAAGTAGTGCAATCTTCCCAGAATTGCTTCTGCTTACAGAATCTGTGTCTGCCAGAGCAGAAGCCTGGGTGCCCAGAGGCCACTCAGGTCTAGGCCCAGCCTGGTTAATGGTTTCTGAGCACTCGGAAGCCCTAATGAAGGGTGGTTCTCGGAACAAGCAGAGGTGAAGCACAGGGGTCTAAGACAGCTTAGCCTGTCTGACCGTGGATTTGCCAGCCTAAAGTGTTTATCAAGGGCTTGTCCATGGCCCCGTGAGACGAGAGAGCTTGACCTAGCGCTGGGATGATGAGCTGTAGCCACTGATATCCAGGGATAGAAATAGAATGAGTGGCTAAGTCACGACAGCCTCAGGGCCTGAATCTCCATTCCCTTAACTATAAAATATGGGTCATAAGGATTCTAGAATAATGCACATGCAGGGCCCTCATGAAGGACAGGTGCACCTCACACAACTTTAAGACAAACAGGATATTAGCTTATATACATACCCAGGCTAGCTGAAGCCAAGGGTGGCTCAGGCATAGCTGCACTGAGGGACATGAGAGGAGTCTACCTTGCTCTGCCCCATGCCTCAATTCTCTTATCTTCTCTGTTGTTTGGTTTCCTGGGAAGATGGCCTAATGGTGTCGGGAGCGCTAATCATATGGCAGGCAGAAAGCCCTTGCTGGCAGGCACAGCAGAAGAAATCCTGACAAAGTCTATTGGACTATGAACCATTCTCCATCCCAAAGTCACCTCCTTGGCTGGAACGTTAGTGCTTAGTCTAGGATGCCCAGTCAAAAGGCAGACTGTTATGTGCCGCAGAGTCCTGAGGATGCTGTTTGCCTCATTTCTCTAAATTTATTTGTATTGCAAGCACATATGTAAAATATTCTGGTCACACTCATCCACTGCCCTCCCTCTCTAACCCTCGTTCGTCCCTCCTTCCCTAAACCCCCTCCCACCAAGCCCCACGGTCACATATTTTTATGTTCTTTTTGCTTTTTGACTCCCTAGTTTTAACCAGGGCCACCGGCCTGGGTGTGAGTGTGGTTGTCTCATTTCTTGCTCCTTAGATTGGACCTGAATTACAAGAAAAATTTCAGAAGTCAAATGTCTGAGCCTCTCTAATTACCAGCCAGCATATGGTACAGAAAAGAGGACATAAGAGATTTCCTCAGTGCTCAAAGAAAACTGACAAAGATTTAAAAACAAAACAATTAAAGGTTTTAAAGTGTATGTGAAATTACAAAAGTGGTTAAAGATGACCCTCAAGTTGCACTGAGTGTAATGCAGTGGTAGAGAGCATACTGCGCATGCGCAAGGCCCTGGGTTTACTGTCCCGCACCAAAAAGAAAGCCAAAAGGAAGGAGAAAGGGGAGGGGAGCATTAAAGGAAAGGAACAGGGAGAATGGAACAGCAGGGAGGGAGAGCAAAAGTCCTGAGGTATGTCATTTAATATTTGCAGGATCAATTACAAATATTTATGTTTTTTATTTTACTTTGTTGACTTCTTAGAAAATCTCCAGGCTGTGGCCAGCCTGAGAGGCCCAAAGCCTCTAGACAGTCATCAGGAATCACCCACAGTCGCTCACGCACTAAGACATGGACACAGCAAGATTTCAGGGTCTTCCTGGAGGATCATCATGTCTTTGATTTCTCTATTCTTAAGCATTTGCACGCATGCATGCCTCGGGAATGGTTTTGAACTGCTATATTCCTCCCAGCTTCCATCAAGCTGATTTTCAACACCTCACAATCCAGAGTTAAAAAGGAACAAGGTATTTTATTCGTAATGTTCCAAGAAAATGCAAAATGAGCATGTAGAGAGTTGAGAATTGGAGACTACACTTCAGCCAGGTGTGTGGTACATGCCTATAATCCTAATCCTCAGGAGACTGGAATGGGAAGAAAGGTTGTGAGTTCGACACCAGCCTGGACATCGTCACAAGACAGTAAGACCCAATTCAAAACAAAACAAAAATATCCTAAGGAAAAAAACTGGTGAATACATATACATCATATACATATACGTATACATATACCTGCGCTGTGGTGCAGCTATTAAAATTAGTAAGATATTTTTCTAGAACTGGGGAGATGGCTCAACAGATAAAGCACTGGCTACACCAGCGTGTGTAACATGCAGAACTGAGTTTGGATGCTCAGAACCACAACAAGAGCCAGACAATGTGATGGCCAACCTGTAATACCAGTGTCCACAAGACAGAGGTAGGGTATCTCCCAGACAAGCTGATTGATTACCTAGACAAGCTGGAATCAGCAAGCTCCAGGTTCTGCAAGAGACCCTGAGCCAGTAAATGCAATGGGAAGCAATCAGAGAAGACATCTGAAATCAATTTTCAGCCTCCTCACAGCTGTGCACACACATACACACACACACACACACACACACACACACACACGAACACATGCACACACACATGCTACATTCACATACAAGCAAAAAATATTTTAAAATATATTTTTAATTTTTTCTAATATAAATTATTAAGCAATACATTGAAAACTGCTCTGGAAATATATTCCAAAATATTAATTGGTTGCTTCTAGTTAGAGATACAATTTTCCTCTTTATTTAATAAGAAAGAAGTTTCTAGCCAGGTGTGGTGGTGAATGCCTTTAATCCCAACCCTCTAGAGGCAAAGGCAGGCAGATCTCTGTGAGTTGGAGACCAGGCTGGTATACTTAGTTCTAGGCTAGCTAAAGCTATACAGTAAAAGCTTGTCTCAAAACAAATGGTTTTTTTTAAGTATATCTAGACAAAAATTAAAGGCTGAAAGCAGATTTTTAGAGACTAAAACTACATTTCAGGCACCCTGGAAGAAGAAATGAAGTAATGGTGAACCCAGAAACTTCCCTTACACTGAGTCTTCTAATTCTTATTTTCCTTTGGAGATACTTGGAGACATCTCTCCACTCAGTCACCTCCACTCACTGAGCCCCACAACCCTGTTAAGGAAAATAACCCCAAAGGAGATAGGACACGCTCAAAGATTTTGCTCAGGAGAATAGGAAAGACCAAAACAAGAACCAAAGTGTCCAGTTAACCCTTCTGACTGCTCAGAACGGTCACATAAACTTCACCTTCAACCCCCTCCTGCCAAGTCCCAACACCATTTTCTGGCCTGAAGAGTCAGACAAGTAGAAAAATTTTGGGATGTTTCTAGAAAGGAAACCTACTGTTGGCAGCTGGTAGAGGCCAAACCAATCCAGCTGTGTGGGAGCCCAGGAAGAGATGAGACCCAGATCCAAACATGAAACAACTGAAATTCACTAAACTGAATCTACAAACAAGGGGCCCATATGAGCTGTGCAGAGGAAATAGTACCCCTAAAGAAGATTTAGGGGTCCTCGGGAGGTTTCAGAAGGATCATCTGAGTGTCCTTTGTGTAGAAGCCAGTCAGGTTGTTTAGGAGCTTGAGAGACTAGCTATTTAGTAGACGAAAGCAGCAGAAACAAGTATCATAAGAAAACAGACTCCAACACCTTGGACAGATAGGAAATTTAAAAGTACAAATGGTAGTGAACCATCACTTTGAACTTTCAAAACTGTAGAAAAAAGAGTCAATATTAACATTGTGGTCATTAGCATCTATTGAGAATCTGTCAATCCCCAAAAAACTAGCTTGGGGCATTTTCAAATAGTAACTTGAAAACCAACTTCAAACCTGTAACTAAACCTAGCTCTAACCCTAACAATACCTAAATCTTAAACCTACCCCTACTCCTAACAGACTTTAACCTTAACCCTAATTCTACCCTAGACCTAAACCTGACCCTAGCCTTAGCCTTAACCTTAACCCAAGACCAAACACTAACCCTAGCCCTAATGCCAACACTAGCCCTAATCTTCCCCTAAGTCTAGCCCTAATCCAGGCCCTATCCCTAACCCTAACCATAGCCCTAAACCTGCCCTAGCCTTAGCCCTAGACCTAACCTGTTACCTGGGCCCTAACCCTAACTGTAACCCTAGCCCTACCTGTTTCCCTAGCCCCAGCTGTTACACTACCCCTAACTCTAACCTAACCCTTACCTTACCCCCTATGAGGTGTTGTTATCTTTGTTTCACAGTTAAAGAAATCAGAATTTTAAAGGGACAATTATTTTGACTAAGTAACTGTCCCAGCATGCCCAGGGCTGTGCTGGGCTTAGCACTGAAATCCTATGTTCTGGAAAATCTCTCAGCAATGAGAAAACTAGACAGCAATGCCAAGACTGCCCAGCCAATAAATAGGAAGCTTGTGTTCTACCACAGCGACTACACAAGAGAGATCCACGGAAGGGGAAAATACATGTGGACACATAGAAGCAATGGAAGGGAGAAAAGAAGGGAGGGGGAAATAAACGAGGAGGAGGAAGGATATGAAGCCAAGAAACACAATACTTAAATCGATTTGCTACCGTTTTTTAATTTTAATTCTCTGACTTCAAAAACCTCTAAGAAAGGGCAAGTGTACTATAAAGGTACATGGTTGCCCAGTGCAGTGAAGGGCATGTGGCCAGCTTGTCCCTCCCAAGCCAGCACACTCAGCCTCTGAAAAGTTCTCAGCATGCTCTGTGACGTGTGTACACATCTAAGGGCTGCAGGTCGAAAGACAACTATGGTTGATGCCACCCATGAGGGCAGGGAAAGCCTCAGAACTACCCCACAGCCCGAAAATGCCCTGTGTGTATGGAAGAGACAACTGTGTCCCCCAGGGGAGGCAGCTGAAAGCTCAGCCATCCCTTGTGAGGCCGGCTTTGGAATGGACCCACTTCATCCCTGCAAGCCCCTTGATTTTGAGCTTTCTCTAATGGTATGGGGGCAGGGGGTTTCTGAGTTAGTGTCCCTTCTGCCTGAGTGCTTACCCATTCCTTTTCTGTCTCAAGTGCAGCTAGAAGTGACTGGCTCGCTCTGGTTTCAAGTTTTTGACCAGTCCTGGCTTTGCCTGTTATCAAAGCTGCCGCCTTTAGCCCTTGTTGACGACAAAATCTTATTTATTTTGTTCAGCGGGCCAATTTGAACTTCCCCCAAAGAATTCTTGAAAGTAAAATATCAAATATATTAAGCATGTAGGACTTGCCACCCATATTTACTGCCAAAGAAGGGAGGTTGCCATAGCAATGCCCCTGTGAAGAGGATAGAGCTTGGCTAAAGGGTGACTAAAATACCGAAATGGAGCCCAGGCTGCTGAGCCAGCCTGAAAATCTCCGTGATACTAGGAATGTTTGTCTAAGTCTTAGGAGCTAAGTTATCTTTAACAAAGAGTGGGGGGAAAAGCAAAAATGTCCAACTGTAAACAAACATGTCAAAAGGCAGGGGTGTGTCAGAGCGAGTGGAGGCACTCTGTGTAGACGTGACCATGTGTTTTATTTGGGTTGTAGGAACACCCATCCTTCCTCACCCTTAGTCCACACCAATTCAGCCCCACCAAGTCCATGCATTCATCCACATAGAGGCATAGCCAAGGTAGAAAGAACCCCATAGAGAGTTCACTGACAGTAAATGACTTTGACAGCCTCCTTGGTCCCACACTGCAACGCTGCACCTGCTCCTTCTCTTTAACTCCCACGCCCTTGAGGATTTCTTAGGAATCTGTACAAAGGAAATCGCCCTCGTTCCACAAAGGGCTATGGCAGTGAACTTCAATGCGGGGTTTATTTTTATTGTGTAAAACAAGAGAGAGAAGAGGAAGGGAGGGAGGGAGGGAGAGAGACAGAGAGAAAGACAAAGGGAGAGGGAGGAGGAAGGGAAAGAGAGAGAGAGAAAGATAGAGAGAGTTCTAGCTGCAGAAAAGGAATTATACTATGGTGTGGTAAGATGCACAGACATTAGCTAGGTGTGGTGGCACTCACCATTAATCATAACACTCTCCCCAAGGAGGCAAAGGCAGGTGGATGTCTGTTTGAGGCCAACCTGGTCTACGCAGAGAAATTCTCTCTCAAAAACAAACAAACAAATCAAAACAAACATGCATATACATTTAAAAGTAGAAGGAAGAGGAGAATGCGGAAACCTTAAAGAAAAACTGTAAGAAGAACACATTCTGCTGTTGTGGAGGACTGAGTTCAGGACGTGAGCCCAGCACTCATCCTGCACCTCCAGCTCCAGGACATCTGAGGCCTCTGGCCTCCCTGGGTGTCCACACTCACATGTGTGTGGTCATACACAAACACTCACAAATAAACATGTTTTTAAAAAACAAATAAAAAAATCTCTCAGAGTAATAACACCATTGCACAGCAACAAACAGGGGTGAGGATGCAACAGGAGAGAAGCCTCACACACTTGCTGGTGGGAATATGAACATTCCAGCCAATCTGGAAATCGATAAGAAAACTGGGCTGGAGTCGCTTAGCTCCTAGTACAGCTCACTAAGTGTCGTCTATAAGACTCAGACTCGTGCACATGTGAAACGTAAACTTGGCACAGGCGCCTGTTCATGGGCAGTACATATGCAAATTTTTTCTTGAAATTTTTGATAAGCAGATTTGGAGCCTGAGAATGCAGAGATCCAACTGTGCATTTGTACATATGCGGCAGTCTAAGAGCACTGAGCCTCCCAGAGCCGCTGTGATTGTCAAGGGCAATGACTGGGCCTTGGGGTGGGAACGCACTAAAAAGGGACAAGATATCATATCAAGACAACAGGAATGAGGCCTTCAAGTAAAAGAGACATTTCCCTCTAAAGCCCAGGGAGGACCTTAAAGTGAAGGAGAGAAAGATATCATGGAAGGGGTGGTGAGCGTGGCAGAGGAGGGGCTTCCAAGAAATACTCTGAACAAAGAAAGAACCAGGACCTGGCAGGAAGTTCCACACCACATGGTTCAGTTTGTGTGACAAGGAGCATGGAGGAGCCAGGTATGAGGTAGGACCATAAATTTGAGGCTGTGAAGTCACAGGCAGTATGGCTTCTCAAGTCTCTGTCCCTGAGAAAAAGCTGTAAAGGAGCATGGCTTGATGGTTTTCATTCAGGCTGCGGGATCTGACTACCTTTGGGTGACCAGCATCTTAGAGGGGCAGGCCCATAATGCAATGAGTGGATTTGGCAGACTCCAGAGCACAAGAAATGAGCATCTTAGAAAGCCTCATCTCAGAGATGACAAAGAAGGAGAAGGAGGAGGAGGAGGAGGAGGAGGAGGAGGAGGAGGAGGAGGAGGAGGAGGAGGAGGAGGAGAAGAAGTAGTTTGTATCAAGGATGGGGAGGGCCCATTCTAGATGTAATGGAATAGTTGCCATTATAATTATCCTCTGTGATGCACAGGCAGATATCTGAGTTCTAGGACAGGTGAATTGAGAAAAGAACTAAAAATATCAATGGTTGCTTCACTCAAATTCTCATGGCATTCTCAAAGTGCTCAGGTTAAGCCCCAGGTTTGTTGGAAACCCAACCAAAGTTGTGGGGAAGCAAAAAGTCTCACTGGGCGTTAAATCGGCACAAACAGCCTTCCTTTTTGGAGCCAGGGACAACAAGTGGTTGGACCAGATAGACTCCAACTGACGATGCATGAAAAACTGGCCAGCTACCAAGGTCTGTCAGGACATGGCTGAGGACCAAAAGCACACTGTGTCACACAAATTCACTCCTGAATCCATGCGCAGCCAGACCTCCAGCACCACCCCTCCATCACAACGAGTGTGCTCTCCCCCTACCACCCAGTGCACATTTAAGATTCCTGTCTTTTCTTCTCTCGTCTCAAGGAAGGGATACACTTACAAAAGTGCACCCTCTCTGCTCTAACCAGTGCAGTCATTGTCAACCAACCCACTGAGCCCCGGAGCTCATTCATGTCACATCATTGTCCCAGTGCTTCAGGATCCTTGTCCTCAAGGGCTGCCGCTTCTCAGAGAACAGCTCTCCGCCTAGTGGCTCTGACTTCACGATTTTAGTGCTGTTGTTATTTTTAGCATTCTTCTTGTCTCCGCTTCATCCTAAAGATTGTAACCTCGAGAAGCTTTGATGTGTTTCGAGGCTCTTTTGTTCTCCCCAGGAGCTTCTAGAGAGGGTCCAACCTCACGACGTCCTTATAGAACTAGGCCACGGAGAATCATTTGAATATTCCCACAAATATTTCTTGAGTATCTCCTTCATGGCAGGTGCTACAGCAGGTACAAAAAATGAATATGGAAGGGGGAAGTATCATTTATTGAAATTCTGATGTGCTACACAATGGACCAATATCGTGCTGGGACTTCGAGTGTTCAGTGTATTCCATTCTACAATAGGCTCTCAAAGTATCATTGTCACAATTACAGCCGAGAAAACTGAGATGCGGGAGCTGACTTACCTGGTTTCTCATCTACTGATTAATGCAAGTGTGACTTGAATCAAGTCCATCTAATTCAAGGTCCGTGATGTCTCCATTCACCGTGACGTTAATTCAGCAGATTGTTGATTCACAAGAAAGAGCAGGGGAGGGATCTTGGGAAATTGAGGGCCCAGAGGCTCCCTAGAAAGCTGTAGGAATATGATCCAGTTACTCACCTCTGAGCCTGAGGAACCAGTTACCGAGCTCTTAGATTGTTGCAAGGATTGAAGATTCTTGTAATGCTCCTTCCGTGTGGTCCTCGGTTTTGCAGAATGGCCAGTTATTCAAAGCAATACAAACTATCATTTCTCAAAGAAATAGACACCATTCACATACACATGGGATTACGGGAACTTGTCATGAGTACAGATTAAAAGATCTCAAATCTAAGCCAACAAGATTTTTGCCTCACAGCTTTAAGAAGGTTGTCCTCAAATTCTTGGGAGAGTCTTTAATGAAAGAAAATCTCACAGTAGATGCAAGTTCAAAGGCTTGCTTTCCTCCTTTGTTTGGTGATGGCATTGGCCAGGGATGAAGAGCGGCCTCCCCTTTGTTTAAGCCTGCTTGTGAATTTGTATGAAAAGCAAGAAACAGCATAAGCTGGGTATGGCCCTAGACCAGTCCTGATAGCGGCACTGGTGGAAGGCGATTATCTGTGCTGCCTAGAATCTCACCCAGACCCCTGCAGAAAGACACAAACTCAGTCAGATCCAGCTTTTGTCGGTCTCTGCAGGAACACTGACTTTATTCGTTAAAGCCACAATAAATGTGTACAGGAACGAGGCAACTGACAGGGCACGTGACTCCACATGGAGATCTGATTAAAAGTAAAGCCGGCCCCTTCTACTCTCGGTTTCTAAGCTGTGTAGTCCTTAGTGGGTCTGAGGTTTCTACGGCTGGATGGCTCTATCCTTGCTTCTTCTAGTAATAATCCACACAGCATAATGAAATTTCAAATTCTCAAGAGCAGCTTCCAAAGTTTGGGGGGTGACTAAGGAACAGGATTTGGTGGGAATTAAAGACCCAGAGCGACATGTCATGGTGACTATCATTCCGAGCTACATGAGTGACACTCAAATAAAAGTGTTTCCCTGCCTCCTTCATATGTGGTAAATCTTGCTCCCGAGGCAGTGTGGCAGAGCCAGGCAGCACTTCCTGGAGTTTTTAATTAAAAAAAGAAAACTTTTAAATAGGAGAGTAGTGAAAAGAATGATATAACGCTGTGCAGATAACTGGATTCTACCCTTTAAAGTGATGAGGTTATGTTGCATGAATTATAGCTTCATGACAATAATAGCAAACATGGTTTAAATCATAGGAAATGTTAGTTGTGTCCTCAGGAGGCCTTGCAGGCCCAGACTGAGTGAACAGCTCTAAGTATGAATGCCTGCAGATTGCATTCTGCCCTGCAAACGTATCTTAAATGGGATAATTTTTAAGATTATAGGCACTTGCAAATTAGAATGTTTAAATTATAACCAGATAATCAAAATTGATACCCCAGGAAGATGCATCTTAGCTTACTGAAGGATGGTGAAGCCTGTGAAGATGGAGCTTCATTTTCTGATGGACAGGAAAAGCCCAGATGGTGTCATAGCCCCATCTCCAGCCCACCCCTACCCCACTCCATGATAGGCTTAAGAAACATAAAGGGGCAGATTTACCAGGCTGAGAGCACAGGATGTGGACACTTCAAATGCTGTAAGATGCTCATTTTAGATAAGTGACTCTCTGGTTTTTTGCATAGTAAACTCAGGGCCCACCATCACGTGTGAGCCCAAACATCCATCCCCATGCACTGTTCACAGAATTCACCAGTTCTGCAACATCCAATGGCAGAGGGCACTGTTCACTCTGGACATCCTAGAACTGACTCCCAATCCCTCACAGGCTTCATGAATGTACTCTGTAGCCTTCTGACTGTGGTCTCACCTCTACCTTCTCTGAAAGCCTTTGCGATTCAGCGAATGACGCGTATGGTACCTCGCAAGCAATGCCATCTCTTTCCTCCAGACACGGTGATGCTGCATCCTCACACTTGTTATAAGGCCTAGTGGAGAGTGTTAGGACACTCCCTGATCAACAGGCACACGTAGTACTTCTCATTTCAACCTTGTGTAGATGGTTGTGTGAGGAAGGCAAGGGTGTCTCAACAGCTGAAGAGGTCAGTTTGGGGAGCACAACAACCACAGCCTAAAAAGTTCAGACAGTCAGTAGACATCGCAGTCTAGATTTGTATTCCTTAGTTATAAGGTGTAAATGTGGTGTTGACATAAAAATCACAGCTCCCGCTGAAGAGATGGCTCAGCGGTTAAGAGCGCCGACTGCTCTTCCGAAGGTCGTGAGTTCAAATCCCAGCAACCACATGGTGGCTCACAACCATCCATAATGAGATCTGATGCCCTCTTCTGGGGTGTCTGAAGACAGCTACAGTGTGCGTACATATAATAAATAAATAAATCTTAAAAAAAAAAAAAAACAAAAACCAACAACAACACAGCTCTCATCATGAAGGGACTAAGATCTAGTCTAGATGGTTATTCTGGAGCCATTTAAGTGACCATGGCCCAGGTCAGGTTACCCAAATTGCATGTTCCAGTGTGGAAGCACTTTCACAAGGCTTTTCTAGTTTTACAGAATGTACAGACTAGTTTTGAGTGTCAACTTGAGTTATCACAGAGAAAGGAGTTTCCCTTGAGGAAATCCCTCCATGAGATCCAGCTGTAAGGCATTTTCTCAATTAGTCATCAAGAGTGAGAAGACCCATTGTGGGTAGTGCCATCCCCCGGCTGGTGGTCCTGGGTTCTATAAGCAAGCCAGGAGAAGCAAGCCAGTAAGCAGCACCCCTCCATGGCCTCTGCATCAGCTCCTGCTTCCTGCCCTGCTTGAGTTCCAGTCCTGACTTCCTTTGATGATGAACAGCAGCATGGAAGTGTAAGCTGAATAAACCCTTTCCTTCCCAACTTGCTTCTTGGTCATGATGTTATGTGCAGGAATAAAAACCCTGACTAAGACACAGAACAAAGGAAGTCATAACTCAAGGCAAATTTAAAATACAATACAAATTTAAAATACACCAGAGAGGCAGGTACAAAGAGGGGAGGGGGTGGTATTCTGTAGGACCGAGTCACTATCTGGTGACATTGTTAGCTCTTGGATTTCCAGAAGCCAGTGTTCTGCTAAGTTAAATGGTTTTTACTTATTATTAAGAGATGTTAGTTGTGATACAGAGTGGGGCAGGGAATGGCTGTTCCAGAAGGTCAAAACAAGCCCACGATAAACTAATTAGCCTCTGAACCTACAAAATTCTAATCTCTCTACAGGACTGAAATTCCAATCGGTCCATCAATCTCTGTAGACACACACTCCTCCCAAGGAGTTTTTCATTCACAGTCAGACACAGCTTCTTTACAGGAACATTCACTCACAAGACCAGAAGATTACCCTTCACATTTTCCTGTTCACACTGGATAAAATTGGTATTTGTGCTCATCAGTAGTTTCAGGTCATTGGAAGCCAGTATTCCCGGGGTTGGGGGCGGGCAGCATGGCAAAGGATTCAACCCCCTAAGGATGTAACCAGCATGACCTGTGCGAGCCTCACTAACCCAGATCCACCCTGTTGGTCCTAGATTATAAGGCCCACTGCCTGTATATGACCTTGCGCTACATGGTTTGCCACCCCCATTGGCCTCTCTGAACACATCTAACCCATCTCCCTTGGAGTCCTGACTGCCATTTTATGACTTCTTCCTTGTAATCATTAAACCAACAACTACACTGAAGCCAATCTGCGATGCATCTTTACCCTTGGTACCTCTTCTCTGTCTCCCCGGGACAGGCTGCTGGGGACGGAGCTTCTGGGGACAGGGCTGCCTTTCCCTTCTGAGACCCAATTCTGTGCAAGAGCCATATGGACCCTAATTCCATCATTCCTGAAGGACTTTTCCAAAAATGATCTTGCTTCTGTTGTATGCCGTTAACCACTAGAGAAGTAACTCTAAAGAAGAAAAAGAAAATTGTAAAAACCGTCTCAGAACCATGAAATAAGTACTGATTACAAATATAGGCTTTAGGCTTCATGAACTGATGCAGCGCTAATTTTTCAAAGAACAAAGAAAATGCAAGAGAATTGTTTAATATCAAAAGGACTTTCAGGTTACAATTAGTAAATTGACTGACTTTTATAATGGTAAGAAAAAGGAGAACTTCTGAAGCCAGAGGCTTTCCTGGAATGGTGGAGTGCTGTCAATCTAGGGGCAGCAGCCTCCTCACCTCCGAGACACACAAATCAAAGGTTGCATAATTCCCCAAAGGTGGTAAGTTTGAGGCTGTCAGGATTCCAGTCTGGACCAGTCTCCCATCCTCAGACCCTTTCCACTCATTCTACAGTGGGAGTTCCTATCATGAGTGGACAGTGGTCCCCAGAGGCCTTGGTTTATGATGCAGCAGTGTGATTTATGGAGGTGATGCTGATGGTGATGATTATTATTTGAACTTATTTTTCCCACCCCACCCCCAAAGGTTCGTGTGTTAGATGCTTGGTCCTCAGTGTGCTAATGTTGAGGTGGTGGACCTTTAAGAGTTGGATCTAGTCAGAGACTCTTAGGTCCATTGAAGACCTGTTCTCAAGGATGACAGAACCTATGTCTTTCTCTGAGCTCTTGTCTGTCAGTGTGACCTTTTGTTCTTGCATATTTTCTTCTCTATCAGGAGCAAGCGTTTCCACAAGTTCTTGGGACCTCAGTCAAAGAACTAACATAAGCACACACAAATGGCAAAGCTGCAAAGAGCTTTACTCAAAAGCAAAGTGGATGTGCAACCCAGATACGCTGCTTCAAGAGAACCAGGAGCTACCCACAGAAGAGGGCTTGAGAGCACCCAGTTACCATGTGAGGCTTTCTTCTGTGGGTCCAAGAGGAGGGGGAGGTGCTAAGGAGCAAGGGTTGAGTGGCTTCCTGATTTGATTGAAAGGCTTGAGTTATGGAAACCTTTATTCCTTTCACTGGTCCTTTCCCATGATGCATCAGGTTTTAACCACATGTCTGCTCAACCATACATAGTCCTAAGATGGTAAATAGAGGGTTTTCCCTAAAAGTTTATTCCGAGGACACAGTTTGCCTTGGTGTGTGTGCATACACCCAAAACTAGGTCCAGGCTGGATTGTAGTAAGCTCCTAATCTCTATGTTCCAAGGCATGTTTGACCACAAAGGGGAATTTACTAGAGGCTTCCAGGGAGCTATGGGTGTGAGGGACCTTTGATCTGGCCCCACCTACTGGAGGCAGAACTCAAATGAAGCCCTAGGCTTACAATACACACTGCAGTAAGAGTGACAGGCGGCTACATGCATTGCTGGGAAAGAGGTATGTGTGCGTGGCTTGAGTCATGTGAGGTCCCTGGTTGCTAAGCCATTTCTACACTTGCCTGCCTCGTATCCTGGCCTTTGCAATCTGACAGAGTGATACAGCCAAGGGGGGATGACTCCAAAGTCTGGAATAAGGTTTTATTTGGGGGGGGGGGGTAAAAAAGTTCTAACCCTCAGTTGCCCAACCGTGTAAATATGCTTAATACTATAAAACAGAACCCAGTGAGAAATGGTTAGTACCGAAAGTTTTGTGCATGCTTTGTCACAGTTAAAAACAAATGGTTGTTTGGCAGAGAGGAGTTGTTTTTGGTCGGTCAGTTGGTTTGGTTTTTCCAGACAGGGTTTCTCTGTGTAACCCAGGCTGTCCTGGCACTCACTTGTAGACTTAGGCTGGCCTTGAACTAACAGAGATCTAGCTGCCTCCGCTTCCCAAGTGCTGGGATTAAAGGTGTGGGCCACTACCACCCGGCTGATGAGACAAGTGCTTTGAAAACTGAGGTTATTTAAGTTACACTTGCCCTTAGTTGTGAATGTCACTGTGGGCACAAGCCCTCGGCATCTGCCTGCTTGTGATACATAACACTAGAGGAATTAAATAGAATGGTGGTTTTATTTTTAGCCTTGTGGTGCTTTTCTGTTTTTCATTAACATATGAGTGATTTTGCATACTTATCAACTGTAGCATACTCTAATACATGTATACCATAGGTAGTGATAAGATAAAGAATTGGCATTTCCAACATTACAAACATTTATCACTTCTTTGTGTTACATTACTAATGAATGGAGTGCAGTATATGCATGAAATGGAATCTTTTCTTTGATCTTTTTTCATTTGGTTTTATGTGTATGAGTGTTTTGCCTACATGTATGTTTGTCTGCCACTTGCATGCTACTTGCATGCCTGGTACCTGAGGAGGCCAGAAGAGTGTGTCAGATTCCCTGAGAATTGAACTGGGATTCTCTGTAAGCACTCTTGCATGATTCTGAGCAAGTGCTCTCAACTACTGAGCCATCTCTCCAGCTCCCATAAAATGCAATGGTGGCGCACGCCTTTAATCCCAGCACTTGGGAGGCAGAGGCAGGTGGATTTCTGAGTTCGAGGCCAGCCTGGTCTACAGAGTGAGTTCCAGGACAGCCAGGGCTACACAGAGAAACCCTGTCTCAAAAAAACAAAAACAAAAACACACAAAAAAAGAGGGGATATTCTTTTATGGGCCTCAAATGTGGACAGATATTAAGACACTATGCTAAGTGGAAAATGATAATCCCAAAGGCCAAATACCATATGATCCCATTCATATGAATGCTCCCTAGAGTAATCAAATCCATGGAGACAGAAACTAAGTAGCTGCCAAGGGTTGAAGAGAGTAGGGAATGCGGTGGTGTTTTTACCATTTGTGAGTGCATACTTTCAGTTTAGGACAGTGAAAGCCTTCTTTGGTGTGAGTGGTAGTGGTGGTGATGGTGGTGGTGGTGGTGATTATAATGATGACAGCTGCAGAAGAGTCTGAATGTATTTAGTGTCTGAGAACCATTTCTATCTCTTCAATATGTGAAGTCCCCTACTGGCTCATGTTCTAAGTCCTTGAACCCCAGTTTTGAAGGCTGTGGAGCCTTTAGGAGGTGTGGCCTGGCTGGCCGAAGTAAGTCACTAAGGCCAGCTTCTCAAGGTTTTACCTACCTCTGCTTCCAGCCTCGGCTCTCTATTTCCTGTCCAGTCATCATGTGAAGAATCTCTACTACAGACTCCAGCCTCAACCACTCCACCACACATTCCCATGTGATGGACTGCGATCCCTATGAAACTGGGAGCCAAAAGTCTTTCCTCTTAAAAAATGGTTTCTGTCAGGTATTTCGGTCACCTCAGTATTGAAAAATAATGGATACAACTGGACATTTAAAATTTGTTAAAGTTGTTGCTTTTATGTTGTGTTGTATGTTTTTGTGACAATAAAAATTAGATGAAGAGGGGCTAGTGTTATTCTAGTCCCAGGAAAGAGAAATAAAAAAGACATCTGTAGATTAAGACCTTCATTTAAAAATGAGAGAGAAATTGGGGATACTAAGTGTTCTACAATATTTAGAAAATCTTAGCAATTTTTGCTGGATTGTGGTGCTGGTAGATTGTTTTTTGTTTTTTGTTTTGTTTTGGTTTGGTTTTGGTTTTTTTGGAAAGCCAGTGACTTTCAGAAAGAGAAATCTTTATAGACATGCTGGTAGGATTACTTGGAAAGGCGGTGAGAGGTGCAGTAGGCAAGCGTCTTCCTTCTTGTGCTGATAACTGGCTGGGTAATGGGGACATGAAGGTCATTGTCCCATTTGCTCTATTATTCTTATAAATGCTTGACATTTTCCATAATAAAGGGAAAACAGCAACAAGACTTTAACTACACTAGCTTTTTTCAAGAGCTTTTTTCATCATTAGGCAGTGGGTGAAATTTTACAACATGCCTTTATTCTTTCAAAAATAAAAAAAGAATCTAACCTTAGAGGAGAAATGCATTTTCCATGGACCACAACGCTAAAACAATGTGTGATGAATGATGGCCATGGGTAGCAAGAGGAGGCACAGGGAACTCTCTTGAGCACTGAACCTCTAAATTGGCTCAAGTTTCTAGAGAACATTTGGCTCTCTGTAAGAAAAAGATGGAGCCGGACAGTGGTGGCACATGCCTTTAATCCCAGCACTTGGGAGGCAGAGGCAGGTGGATTTCTGAGTTCGAGGCCAGCCTGGTCTACAGAGTGAGTTCCAGGACAGCCAGGGCTACACAGAGAAATCCTGTCTCGAAAAACCAAAAAAAAAAAAAAAGAAAAAGATGGGGCTGGGGAGACTTGCAGGATCCGGCTGCCCAGGTCACAGTCCAGTTGCACTACCTACTGGTGGCAAAACTCAAGAGGTGCCCTAGGCCTCAAAACGCATACACCAGCCTGAAAGGTTGCTGTGAAATCAGTCAGTCAATATGCATAGAGAACTTGGGCCAAGTGCTGATGCTCACTGTTGTGTCCACCCAGCAGCATCCCCTTCTGTGGCTCTGTCTTCTCTCCCTTTCTTGAACGTCTCATCTCCAGACTCTCACCACAGGCCTCTGAGAAATGTACCCCACAGGTCCTCAAGCCCTTGGCTTCAGACTGTCAGCTGCACTCTGCTGGCTCTCACGCCCGAGCTCATGCGTTGCACCACACCATTGTCTTCCAGGAGTCACCTCCCTAATAAAGTCCCTCTCTCTATCTCTTTCTACACCTAACAGGCTCTGCTCTGCTGGCGTCCGCTTTCTCGAACTTCTAGTTGGCCCTACAAGCAGACTATGCAACCATCCACAGGCGCAGACCCAACCCAGAGGCAAAAGAGCAGCTCCTGGAGCACATGTGTGAGGCTTGCAATAGAATGTGCTCCTCCGAGTTCTGTGAGGTCAGAGTTTGGTGGAGAGACAAGGATGCTATACCATAAGCCGAGTAAATGTCGGCAGAATCTAAGGGAGCTTCCACCATTCCAGACACCCTGATCCTCCTTCCTCATCACACAGTCACTGGGATAGCCATCAGACGTGTCAACTCTTGATGGTGTGAGACAGTCAAGGGGAATTATCCATAAGAGGCCCAGTTTAAAGAAAGCATTGAAGGAACCAGGCTTGTCAAAGGAAGAAAATGACCGATGCCTAGTCACCTGGAATGTGGAGCATAGTCCAACAACCTAGTGATTGCTAGCCTACTAGGAGCTGGCCTCTGCCTGAATTTCCCCCCAAATCCTGGGAATTGCCTGAGCTTTGCCTCAGTGGCTAGAACTCATCCTGATGAATGAGGTCCCATGTTCTCTGCATCCTCCATCAGTAAAACCCACCCTGTGCTCATCACAAAACCTTCCTCTCGAGGCCTTAGCCCTGAGCTCTGTTTATCAGCCAATAGAACCCGTGCTTACTGTAAAGGTCTCAGATGCTGTTCTACTTTGCCAGGGAGTTTCTATGTAGCTATGCCTAAAGCTTTGTTGTGACATCTGTCACGTGAAAACCTTTTCCCAAAGTTTTACTGCGCTTACATGTGTAAGAATAAACCATGAAGTCAGATTCTAGGTCAGACATGAAAAATTGGTGCTGAGTTTCCTTCTTTAACTCCTGTGGATTGTCCCTCTGGAGACCCTGGAGTTTGTGGGGTCCCTGACAATTATCTTCCAACCCTGTCCGGTGTCCATGAAGTCGTCCGCTCTAACCTCACCAAACCTTTATACCAATATGGCCCTAGTCCTCCCTCTAGCCAGCCACCACATCCCTTCTGTAGAGAGCGGTGCGTGTCTTCCATCACTCCTTCTGTGCTCCTCCTATAAGAACATCAGCACCTAGCCTAAGTTTCAGGACCACTGAGAGGCCAGGAGAAGCCTGGAGTGATGGCTGGCAATAGGTGAAGCAAAGCTGGCAACTGAGTTGCTAATGGCTGGAACCCAGCGATGAGGACATGGACTCACCACAGTTCCCTTCACTCCCTAAGAGTTAGAAATAATATCTTCTTATGACAAACACGAGTGCTTAAGATGACTGTTTTTCTCTTAGGATATTAAAATTGCTATTCAAATGCAAGGAATGTAATTGGCTGACAGAGTCCAGCTACACTCAGCTGAGGTCTCATGTGACCCTGGCTTCCCCCAGCCAAGGACAAAGCACAGTAGGCAGTCCTGGCTCTGTAGCTCTCCCTGTCTCTGCCTTGTGGTTGGAATAAGCATGGCCCTCACAGGCTCATAGATTTGAATGCTTGGTCACCAGAGAGTGGTACTATTTGAAAGGATTAAGGAGTGTGGCCTTGTTGGCCTAGATGTGGCCTTGTTGGAGGAAGTGTGTCACTGGGGGTGGGCTTTGAAGTCTCAGAAGCCCAAGCCAGGGCCAGCGTCTCTCTCTTCCTGCTGCTTGCACCATGTTTGTAGGTATGCGCCCCACCATGATGACAATGGACTAAACCTCTGAAACTGTCAGCCAGCCCCAATTAAATGCTTTCTTTTATAAGACTGGCCACATCATGGTGTCTCTTCACAGCCATAGAGCACTGACTAGGACATGCCTTTTCTACTCTGCAATCTTCCTCTGCCCAGGTAAAGTGCCTCAGTAAAACTGGCTGTCTTACTATACTTGATCATTGCATTCCAAGGGTCCTAATCTGGCACAACTGAGGTGGAAGCTGCTTCACTTCCTCGTCACCACCCCCAGTCTCCACAAAACTTGAAAAAAATAACAAAGAACGACATAATAAAGAGGTGTATACATCATTATATTTAAATGTTCACTATAATAAATAAATGTTTTCACACTAAAAAAAAAAAAATACAATCTAAGCCACGTGCCATCACACACACCTTTCATCTCAGCACTCAGGAGGCAGAGGCAGGCAGATCTCTGAGTTCAAGGACAGCCTGGTCTGTAGAGAGAGTTCCAGGACAGTCAGGACTACACAGAGAAACCCTGTCTTAAAAAAAAAAAAAAAACCAACCCCCTCTCTGCCCAAAAATATAGTCAATATATAAAAAACTCATTCAGAAACAATCTCAAAAATTAATTTTGTGGTTCTATGAGGACAAGAGGCTTCCTCCAAATTGCTCTTTTTTATTGCCCATATGACCAAGCTCCACCAGGCAACACAACTCTAAGACTTTCTCCAAGGTCATCCTGGGCTGGGTGGAATGCTGTCCTGGTTAGTTTTAAATATCCAATTGTCATAACTGAGAACTGTCCAAGAGGAGAGCTTCCATAGAGGAAGGGCGTTGAGGGCAATGTCTGAGGGGCTTATCTAGATTGTTCATGGATGTAGGAGAACCCAGTCTACTGTGGGCAGTACCATCCCTAGGCTCTCCTGAACTGTATAAAAAAGCAAGCTGAGTACATTCAGCTGCAGTTAGCAAGCAGTATCCTCTATGGTTCCCAGCAGGTTCTTTGGCTGTGAAGTGAATTCCTTGGTCAGAGGTAGTGCTGTGTGGAACAGTGAGTAGGCCTACCTACATGTTCCAGCCTTCACCGCCTGCAAAAACAAAGCCTTTCCTCCTCTAAGGTACTTTTGGTCGGAGTGTTTATCACAGCAACAGAAATGAAAGTAGGGCAGCCAGCGTCTCCCATGTCACCACAACACTCTAATGCCTAGTACTTGATTACTATGCCTGGCCCTGGCAGCAGGCATTTGCACCTCCTACCTCTGTCTGCACCCCAACTCAGTAGTGAAGAGCTAGAGAGTCTACCATAGACTGCCTAACTGGTAACTGACTCAGGACCAACTCCACATGACCAACAGATGACAAAAACTTAGAAACAATAACTACTTTCAGTCTGGGCTGGATGTGGGGATCATGGAAGAAACACTTGGAGATCCTGTTACAATCCTTCTCACGTTTACACAAGACACGGCACCAGGACTCAGCCTTTTAGGGTAGTGGTCAGAGAATGGATAGAGGTCCTGTCTGTCTCCTGCCCTGCTTCTCTTCAAAGGAAAGACTTCTTGGCTGCTAGTGAGAGCTGGAGGCCTGACAGCCTCTTCCATTTGGGTGAGACCAGCCAAGAAACAAGGCTAAGCCCTCTGGCAAACATAGGTAGAATCACCAGCCAGGAATCCTGGGTCGTGACCCAGAGCTCCAAGGGCTGGCATCAAACTTTTCTGGGAGCTTCGAGTGGGACAAAGGCTTTGGCTTTCCTCTCTGGCCCAGGTCACGGGAGAGATCTTCCAAAGACGAGATCTCCAAGTCACTCTCATCTTCTGAAAGCTGCAGAGGTAGAAGAGAAGAAAATAGACGTTGATAAATGCAGGAGGGTGGCAGAGAGTTCAGAAATAGAGGAAGTGACGATAAATGGAGAGCACCTGGGGAAAGGAGACCGCTCACCCTGCCTTTCAAGCTCCCTGACTCTGAAGAGCTGCTCCAGAGACTCGGCCACAGTGATGGGATCCTCTAGTAGCCTACTAACGAGGCCAAGGCAAGCACCTCGGAGAGGTTCATGTGTCCATCTGGTTGCTCATGTTTGCATTTAAACCTGGGCGGCATGCATGCTCAAAGTATCATCTATCCGTGTTAGACTATTAATGTCCATTCACAGCAGAGGAAGAGGAAAAACTTAGAGACCTTTCTATGGGCTCCACAACATAGTATGTAATAAAAAGGTAAATGGGAGTAATATTATATTCAGATATTTTAACTCCTCATATTGACAGAACTGGAAGCCCAGAGCCTTGAACTTCTGAAGCTCTTGAGACGAACGCACCTTAGTTGAAAGGACCCTTCCTCACAGACTGGTGCTCAGAGCTGCCTAGAAAACACTAAACGTGAGAGGAGATGGGGAGCAATGGAACAGCCTGGAGTGGGTCTGGGCTGCAGCCAATGGGAAGACTAAAGTCAGCTGGGAGACTAGGCTACAGCAGACTTCAGTAACAGCCCGGGCCAGGAGTTCCCATGGTTCTCTGTACCTCCGCTGGCTGGACCTGGGTTTGGACATACGACGTTCCATTGTCTCATCCTGGCATGTAAGAAGACAGCACCCAGGGCCTAGACAGCACCTCCATCTGTTTTGCCTATTGGTGCTCTTTCTGAATGGAGAATAGGGGAACTTGGGGCTCTTTACATAAACTCCAAGATTGTGTTATTTAAAAAAAAAAAATAGACAATGTTATTAGTGGGGGACTAAGAGGATTGCTCAATGACAGCCTGCTTAGCAAGTGATAGTGCCATCAGTAACACTAAAAAGACAACTGCCCACTACTACTGTTGTTGTTGTTGTTGCTGTTGTTGTTGTTCAGGGCAACATCATAATCATCTCAAAAAACAAAACAACAACAACAAAAAAAAAACCTTTTTGGCTGAAAGAAGTGAAATAAAAAGAATTCTCTGTTTTTCTACCCTAGAAAATGTCAGCTGCTTCCTGAGGAAGGGAGAGGGTAGCGAAAAGAATCTGGTGATCACGTGAGTGCTAAGTCTGCAAATCCCATGGCAGCTACAGCCTGAGAAGGGTCAAGCCATCAGGAGGTGTCATGGTGAGGCACCTACCGCCTTGCATGCTTGGGACAAAGGTGAACACTTCTCACCTGATGGAGTGAGTGTGCCACCACTCCGATGCCTGCCCCTGGTGGACAGTGTTTTACAACCAGCCCTGTGTTGTGCTCTTCTGTGAAATGAGGGCTGGGGAGACTTGGACTATGGAAGAGACTGCACAGGAAGACAGCAGCCACAACAGGAGGCTCTTGGGGGTAGGAGACTAGGAACTAAACCTCCTCAGGAAGTACTTATATAATGAACCAAAGGGCTTTTTAAAAAGAAAAACAAAAATCCAAAGTGGTCACCTTTCTGTGTACATGACGACAAAGGAGACAATGTCACATGCAATGGCCTTCTCAGGATACATCAAAGCTGACACTTGCTCAGTCTTTCCCCAACCCTTCCCTCCAGAGCCCGCAAATTTGGAGCTGGCTCTCTATGGGATGTAGAGTTATCTTTAAGCATCCTACCTGAGACTTTCTTGCTGGTATGGAAGACCTCTGAAGGGCAGCGTTGGGCCTTAAGAACATATTGACCCCTCCAGAAGGCTTCTTTGCTGGAGTTTCAAGCTGCTTCTCAAGGTTTTTGACAATCGACTGCACCAGTGTTCCTGGAAAGGAGGCAAGTAGTCATGTCAGTGGAACAAGCCTGGAGAATGAACACTTCGTCCCTTCGGACCGCATCTAGGCTCCAGTGGGGACAGATGGCTAGAGAGAGAGTCAAGAGGACTAGCACTTCCCTGCCCCCAAAGAGGGAAAGGAAGACAGAGAAGGTCCAGGCTAACACTAGCCTGGTTTCAAGAGGCTTAGAATGCCTGAATAAAATAAAATAAAATAAAATAAAAAAAAGCAGGCTGGATAATTTAAAGATGGTAGATGGATGGATGGACGGATGGATGGACAGATAGACAGATGATAGAACAAAACAAACAAACAAAAAGAATGCCTTGATAATATAACTGCTGAGTTATGATGTGGCTGCTGGTGGAGGTTTAGAAAGACCGTGAATCCAAGGCATAGGCAGCCTTCCATTTAACTCATGTACTTCTGTAATTCATGAACTACAAAGACCGGCATGTTGTCAGGCAATGTGTGATGGTTAATCTTGTCAAGTTGATTGGATCAGGAATGGCCTCAGGCCGTGCCTGTGAGACATTATCAAAGGCAGTTAGGTCACGAGGGCTCTGATCTGATCAGTGGATTAGCAGACCGATCCCCTGATTGATTCATCCTGGGGTGACATTTTGGAGGTGTGGTGAAAGGTAGAAGGTGGGGCCTACTTGTGGGCATGTCCTGGCCTTTCCCTGTATCCCTCTCTCTGGATTCCTATCTGCTAGGATATGATCTGCTCCCGAGACCCCCTACAGTGACAGATGGGTGTAAGGAGCGGTTAGAATATTCGCCATCACTAGATGGCGCTGTTGTTCTAAGGCAACTTGCGGATAGCCCGCGAAACCCGAAATGCATCATGGGTGTACACGTATAATCACCGCCCATTCCCGGGGCACACCGACCAATG
>CM052706.1:22448629-22511736 GCA_028551405.1 Uromys caudimaculatus
CCCGGGACTATATAACGCCGCCATGTTGGCCCCCACGCGGTTCTCCTTCTTCCTTCTCTATCAACAACAACAATAAAGTTGAACTGTAGACAAAGCCTACCGCGTGTCTGCGCGTCTTCTTGCCGGCGAGAGACGCGCGCCTCACAGATGGGCTGGCATCTGGGAACCAAGAACCAAAATAAACAATTCCTCTTTTTATGTTGTCCTTGGGTACTTGAGTCACAGTAATGTAAAAGTGACTCCCATGTCTTCCTTCAACACCTTCACCCACAGACAAACACAGATCAAATTCCATGCAGGGAAAAGGTTAACCAGTAACTCAGATTATCAATGGGCCCCCAATTCATGGTAAACCAAGTTGACCGGGAAGCATAGCAGGAACCTCACCCCGCTCTCTGGATTTAAATGCAGACTTTTGGAGCTGTAACAGCCACTGGATGACTGATCATTGTGGTTACTGGGGCTGAATGGCTCAGTGGTTAGGAGTGTCTAGCTCATTTGACCCGAGCTTAGCTACCATCAGTCAGCTCATAAGCACCTAGAACGCCAGCCTCAAGGATTCCAGTGCCCTCTCTTGGTCTCCACAGGCATCTGCATCACTTGTACACCTGCACACAGACTTGCCCACAATTAAAAATGCGACTTTAAAAGACAGAAATATTTATTAAATTCCTACTCTGTGCCAAGCACTGAATTCTTTGACCCCTTTATTAATTGTCTTATTAACATATGTCATTTTACAACAACAACAACAAAAAAAAAAAAAAACCCACAATCTTTCCACAAGGACAAGCAGAGAGTAGCACAGCCAAAACTGTATCAGTAGACACAGACCCCCCAGCTCCATCATGTTGCCAGCCTGTCAGCCCACCTGCTAAGGTAGCAAGGCTCCATCCACAAAGCTAACCCTGGTGGCTTCTAACAGGCTGACAGGCTTGGACTATGCTGTAGGCAGGAAGAAGCATTGCAGAGTCCATTAAGATAAATGCTTACAGACTACAAACCCCAAGCTCCCTTGCTTCTCCTTTGAAAAGTCAAAACTATAAGCTCCACATTGCTCAAACTGGGCTGAGAAACACAACCTGAACCAGAGGCAGGGCTTCCTTCGGTGGGTTTTATAAGGGAACCTTGAAAGGCTGGGAGCAGTTGCTATTTACTTTGAGAAGAGAAACGTTCAACTCCTCATCATAATGCCCTACGAGATAGAGTATGGTAAGTTTAAAGAGCAATTCACTCCAACCACCAGAAAACTTAGCTTCAGTCTCTATAAAGCCCTTTTCCTCAACAACTGGCATCCTGTTTGTCTCTGAAGCAATGGTCAAAAAACATTTTCTTGCCGGGCAGTGGTGGCACACGCCTTTAATCCCAGCACTTGAGAGGCAGAGGCAGGTGGATTTCTGAGTTCGAGGCCAGCCTGGTCTACAGAGTGAGTTCCAGGACAGCCAGGGCTACACAAAGAAACCCTGTCTCAAAAAACCAAAGAAAAAAAAAACACATTTTCTTTCCTACACAGATAAAATGGCACTGCGGCCCAAAGGCTATTGGTGGAGACTCACTCTAGGCTTCTGGCTGCCTTCTGCTGGCTGTTTCTCCCATATAGCTCCAAAGGAAGCTATGCCTTACATGGCCTGCTCTGCTGGTAAGACCATGAAACACAAAGGAGGTGAGGGGGCTCCTCAAATCGCCAGCATTTAGACACCCAGTGACACAAACATGGGGTAAAATAAGTCCCACCCAAGTCTCCTGGCATTTCTGAGACAGAGAAGAAATACCAGACTAGAAACACCAGTCCAGGGCATGGAGAAACTGGAGTTGGATAAGGACTCACCTGAGGAAGCCAGCCCGTCTGAGCCTTTCCCAGGGGGTTGAGCACTCTCCTCTGAGGTCTCAGAATCAGACCAGCCCCAGTTGTTCTCGGGCTGGGGTGCTGACCTAGAGAGAACTTTAGGAGGCTGAAGAGACACCCGTTTCGTGACATCTCCCTCAGGCTCCTCTTCAGAACTAAAAGGTGGGGTGCTGCTGAGAGACAAAATGAAGGGAACATGGGTCAGAAAGAAATACTTAAAAGCCAACCATGCCTTTCTGGTTTGCCCAGAGCCAGCCTCACTCCTCTCAGGCAACACGTAGAGCTCACAGTGCCCGAGGCCCCACCCTTCTACTTCAGCCGTGGGTTGGAGGGAGAGATGGGAAGGGGAGGGGAGGCCTGCCTGGACTAGGAGTAAAGGATTCCCAGTCTCTTCTCAGAAGCTCATAAGGGACACTACCTGAGGCACCTCCTATGTGTGTGTTTGTCCCCTTCCCTTCCCTGTAATGCAGAGCTCGGGAAGGGACTAGGATAGGCTCCCTGAGGCTAAGCACCACCACTTCCGACCCTACAAAAGGCCAAAGTCTAGAGCTCACCTCAGCCCGGGCCCAGGGGAAACAGGGATACTGGAGGGTCCATGCACTCTGGGGCGTGGAATAGGGGTGGACACCTGGGTGAGGCCATGGCCATGGCTGCTGTGGCCTTGAAGAGTAGGCGTAGAAGGCTCTGCTGGTTTGGATGGCAGTGTCACAGTCAGGGTCCTGGTCTTTGGCCGGACCTCCCTTGCGGCCAGTGTGATCCGCTGGCTTTTGACTAGAAATACAGAAAGGACACAGAATGTGCCAACGCTGGGCCTGTAGTCCCAAAATAATGGAGAAGAACGTCTAATACCGGAGATAATTAAGCCATGATACATTGACTGTTGCCCTATGTCATGAGTCCCTCTCCTAGGACAAAGATCCAGTTTCATCAGACGCTGGGAAAGTATTCAGTGTTTCAGGGTCATACCATCATTACAGAAGACCAGAGAAGTCAGCCATTCTGAGGACCGAGGCCGACGCCCACAACCTTAAATGCAAGAGGCCCTGCAGGAAGACTCTACTGCCACCAGAGGTCACTGCAGGACTACATGACTATAAGAGCTACCCAGACCTTTCAATTCACAGCCAAGGTTGCTGTGCCCAAGGTAGGCAATTAGATACTACACCTCTGTTTTCCACACTGCATTGAGACCCACTGGGAGACAGAGTACCCAGCGATGTTTATTCATGGAAAGCAAACTGGAGAGGAAGTGCCTCACGGGGAGCTAAAGTGCTTTCCATGAAACTTACATGTATGCACTGAGTTCATCCAGAAGTGTCTCGTACTGATGTAGCTCAAGGTCAAAAATGATACAGAGAATCTGTTCACTTCTAAGTGGGAAGGGGTCAGCTGAAGAAGGGTGAAAGGCAAACAAGCCTGCAGAGAGGAGATAACAGCTTACAGCTACCGGGTACCAGTCACTAAGGGAGCTCTTTGCAGATCGGTATGACCCCCGGCTCATCTTTAGGCAGTGATTCTCCTACTTTACAGAGGCTTTGAGCTATGAAGGAATTACCCTCAACTCTATGGAATAAAGGGGCAGGGGCAGGTACAAACCTGGTCATCCAACTGCCGCTGCATCCTGCAGCAAGCTCCTAAGCAAGACACGTGACCTAAGCCAGTGGTTCTCAACCTTCCTAATGCCTCAGACCCTTTAATACAGTTCTTCATGTGGTGGTGACACCCCCAACCACACAATTATTTCATTGCTACTTCATAACTGTATTTTTGCTACTGTTATGAATCAGAATGTAAATATCTGATATGCAGGATATCTGATATGCGACCCCCGGGGAAAGAGTCATCCGACCCCCAAAGGGCTCACACCCCACATGTTGAGAACCCCTTAGACTCTAAGCAGGTGGAGGTGAGCATTGTCACAGGGCTTCTGAGGAATGTGAGAAGTGGACTCAAAGCAGGAAGGAAAGGCCCACAAAGTGTCATGAAAATCTATCTCTTCTCACAGTTAAGGACTTGAATCCCAAAGCTAGGGAGAGAGTCTTTCTCCTGGCTTTCTGACAAGAGCAAGAGGGAAAAGCTGACAGCTAGAAGCAGCAGCACGACACCCTTCCCTTCCCCTGAGAGCCAAGACGCGGAGGACTCTGCCAGGCTCCCTGTCCTGCCTCTCTGGAGTGTCCAGCACTCCTGGGTCTGGCTGACTCCCTTTCAGTCCCCGTTGCTTTCTCATGTGGCAGGGCAGGTCCTGGCACGAAGCGAGGCAAAACATATACTGTACTAAGTGTAGGGACGTTTGGTCGAATGAGCGGAGGAACACAAGTTCAGATCCAAGCAGGAGAGCGACCTGTCGGTCAGAGACATCTACAAGGCCTAGAACCGTCCTTCCTTTAGAAACGTTAAGGTGACTTAGGATGACTTAGGATGGAGTTTCTCAGATAATCACATCATTTTTACCATATTCTTATACTACCTGCCCTGTTATCTCTTTAACATGTTGCATTAAGTAATAGCATATACAATGCTGGCTTTATACGTATACAAGAAATAATTCTATTACCTAACGCGATTGCTATGCCAGGAATTTTTTTTCCCAACTCATGGATCGAAAAAGAATAAGTTGTAAAGCGATTGGTCCATGTACAACTAAAATCATCTCTAATGTCCCCAGAGGTATGCATGCTGCACTTGGTCCATGTGCCAACTAAGATCATCTCTAATGTCCCCAGAGGTACGCATGCTGCACTTGGTCCATGTACCAGTTAAAATCATGTCTAAGTCCCCAGAGATACGCATGCTGCACTTGGAAAACCTTAGTTGTACAAAGAGCTCAACTCTGAGCTGCCAGACACGAGGCAGGATTGGCATCCTTCTGGCCGTGCACAGCCACGATGGAGGAAATGACTGAAGGAATCCTCCACCCAAAGCACAAGGGTCTCAACCCAACCCCACCCCTGAGGATCCCACAAGCTCAATTCATCAGAGACCCGTCCTGGTGGAAGGAGGAGCAGCACCCTCCAGCTCAGGCAGAGCGGAATCCTCTCCTCCTGGGGTCGTGGTCTCAAAGCAAGGCCTGCCCTCGGTTTACCTGGAGGCTGGCCATCTGGCTGGGACACCACAGCTGTACTCTCCCATCTCTTCTTCACTCTGCTGCTCACTTCCTTGTTGAGTTTTTCCCTCAGACTCAGAAATTCTCGGAAGCTTCGGGCTACCTGCTCCCGTTGGGTTCTCAGCAAGGGCTCCAGGCGTCGGACAGTCTGAGCTGAAATTCCCTTTGTGTCCTAGAGGAGACAAAAGTTCACCTTTGCATACACAGGCTCCCACCTCCTTTGCCTATAGCTGCTGCCACAGAGCTACTGTATGACTGGTGTCTGGCAATGTTATGTCGGACAAGGTGACGTGAGAACAGAGAGGGTGAGCTTCACACATCGCAGAAATCCTGAGCAAAAGGCTGCATCACGGTTCACACAGTAAGGGACCCAGATGGGGCTTTCCCAGCATACAACTGAACCCGGGGTGAGAGCATGGCCTGCTTCACTTCACACCTCTCCTGGCACTATTGTGTTCTTCCTGCTTAATGGTGTTTGAAAACTGGACTACAAACAGCAGTGTGTACTTCTAGAAGTTTCCTGGGCTTTAGCCACCCACCCAGAGCCCAGGAGAGGGTCTGGGAGGCATCCGAATCCCAGGAGAAGATTATCAAAATTAGACATTTTAAAAATATGACTCGAAAAAAAAAAAAACAAAATATGACCGGGCCTGGATTAAGCAGCAGATGAAGACAGAGCAATCGCAATGAGCATCTCTGCAAAACTAAACCTAGCTGTCTGCATCTGTTTTCCTTGTGTTTCTAGTCTTACTCACTGAAATGTGAATGCGAAGCTGCGATACTCTGATAAAATAATATACCTTTGCTCACTAATAGATGTCCCTGGTGCCCATATTCACACACATCCAGGGACAGCCACATGTTCCACACAGTGGACTCGGAGAGCTGTCTGTGCAAACAGGACTGATCCACAGGCCAGACCTAGCCAGTTGACTGCCCTCTGTCATCGGATTAGAAAAGTAGCAAGGGAAAAGTAGCCAATGAGTGGAGAACATTGAGAAGGACAAGGACTTAGAGGAGAAAAGAGCAGAGAGACCTCTCTGCTGCTGCGAGCTCACAGAAGCTGCCCCCAGGCAGCAAGGAGCACAGGAAGAAACAACTGACCCTGTAATGTAAAGAACAGTAAATCACCCCTCTAGGTGACAACACTTTTTGTCTTTGTTGTATGTCTCAGCACTTAAAACAGACCCTGGTGTAATGTCACACCACATTAATTCCAGCTCCCTAGAGGCTGGTGTGAGTTCAAGGCCAGTCTGAGCCAGCAAGGCCATCTTTAAATACATAATCAAATGACTAACTCAACAGTGGCCCAGGAACTGACCCTCTTTATCCCCAAGACTTCCAGCTTCTCTTCCAGGGTGTCCTCCAGGATGGGCCGGAACTGCTTCAGCCAAGTAGGGTTTTTCCTGAGAGCTGCCAACACCTTCTGCTGCTCCTGCTGCTCCTCACGGGAGGTCTCCAGCTCTGCAAGAGGAGACAGTAAGCAAAGTCAGAGCTCCCTCCTGAGACCACCATCCGCAGAGCCCTGCCTAGCAGTAATTTGTAAGGTACGGAAATTCTCCGAGTTTTCACTCCAAACCTACTGTATCAGCAATTCTGCAGGTGAGGCTCTGAAAATCTGCGGTTGGACAAGAGCTGACCAAGCCACCTTCCCCAGGTAACTCTCGATAAATACACAGTAAGGTGCACACCTCAATCAAGGCTACACACTGGAGCTGCCTGAAAAGCTTTAAGAGCCACCAAGGTCCAGAGCCTATCTCCACGAGCTGTGCAGGGTGTGGGGGTAGCACAATCTTCCACACACTTAGCTGCAAGCTCCCTGCATGGGTCTTCACGCATAGAACGTTTCAGTCATTTGAGGCAGGAATCAGAATGCTCAGGAGAGTATGAAAACAGACTGCCGTGTTCTATTCCCCAAAATTCTACTTCCATTTGTCTGCAATGTAGTTGGGGAATTTGCAAATTTGCATTTTTTTTTTTTTTTTTGATACTTTACTTACACTCCAATGCTTCCCCCTTTCTAAGTCTCCTCTTTGGAAACCACCTATCCCCTCCCCCTCCCCCACCTCTATGAGGGAATTCCACCTCCCACCCACCCACCCACCCACTCCCATATTCCCACCTTGACATTCCCCTTTACTGGGGACTCTCCTTCCCTGATGGCCAACAAGGCCCTCCTCTGCCACATATGAGGTAACTCAGTCACAAAAGAATGAACATGGTATGTACTCACTGATAAGTGGATATTAGCCAAAACGTTTGGAATACCCAAGTTTCACTTTACAGTAACAGCTGGACTGAGAGTGAGGTCCCAGATGGAGGAGTTGGAGAAGGGACTGAAGGAGCTGAGGGAGACTGCAGCCCCATGGAGGGAGCAACAGTGTCAACTGGCCTGACACCGCCCCACCCCACTCAGTCCTCCTGGAGGCTGGACCACCAACCAAATTTGCATTTCTAAAGGGTTTCCAAGCCATGCTGCTACCTGCTGACCTGGGATGTGAAGGGGCACAGTGTGCCAAGCAGATGGCATGTCTACCATAGCCATGGGGACCCACCCATTCATCTCAATGTCTTTCTGACTAGAACTTAGAGGGTTTCCTTCTGGCCATGGGACAGGCTTGTTACTTTAGGTCCTCCATGATCTACCTGCAGTTCTTTCACAGGGAGAGTAGACCAGCAGCGCAGAGGGTTCTCCTCAGCTGCTCTGAACACACTAGGTTGGCAGGTACAGGGGGCAGGACCTGAGTCAGAAGCCCTGCAGGCACTGGCTCTGCCTCTTGTAGCCTGTGGCTCAGTGACCCTGTAGACTGAACATTAGTACCTTTAAGCAAGATACCTGGTGCACACAAGGTGCTGAAGAAATATTTACCTTGTGTCCTTAGTTTCTTCTACCACAGCTTCATGTGTACAGATTACAGTTAAAGAGAAACGAAAGGGGGCTGGAGAGATGACTCAGAGGTTAAGAGCACTGGCTGCTTTTCCAGAGGTCCTGAGTTCAATCCCCAGCAACCACATGGTGGCTCACAAGCATGTATAGTACATGCAGATAGAGCACTCATATACATTAATTAATGTATTAAATAAATAAATCTGTGTGTGTGTGTGTGTGTGTATGAGAGAGAGAGAAAGAGAGAGAGAGAGAGAGAGAGAGAGAGAGAGAGAGAGAGAGAGAGAATGAATGAGCAGAGCAGCCTATCTGCTTTCTTCACTGACAGAGAGACCCACCTTCCTCAGATGAGTCCTCCTCTGTGGTCACAGCCTTTGGCACCTCTTGGACTTCTGAGAAGACAGGAACAATTAGTGGCACCAGAACCCTGCAGCCCACCCACCCACCCCCAGACACAAAGAAAGGTTTAGTAAGTACTCTAGATGAGTGCTGGCCTGTAAGGGTCAGTCCTCCACAGATTCATCTTTACCAGAGGGGCAGAATGGGGGAAGGTCACAAACACAGACGTTGGAGGCAGAGAGATCAGGTTCACATCTTAGCTCTGCCCCCAGTAGCTGTGCAGGAGCTGACAAGTCCCTGAACCTCAGTCAGCGTCCATTTTCTTATGTGGAAGACAGAGTAATAACACCCACCCCATGTTAATCACAGCGTAATGTGAAGGCTGGCCTGCACTGTCGTCATTAATGGCATACCACAGATGGGAGGCCTTCACAAAAACACCTTCTTTCCCATAAGCCCTGTCCCTTGCCCAGCTAGAGAGCCTGACACCACACTGCGTGTCCCATGGACTGCTAACATCACTCCTCTACCCGTAAGTCACCGGGGCAATGGAAGAGAAAGAGCCCAGGACACCCCCAAAGACTGATACTAAGCTCCCACTGCAGACTTACCCTCCACCTTCCTGAGGGACAAAGTCTGGATCTGCAAAAGGCAGGATAGAGCAGGTTACAGCAGCAGAAGACATTGGAGGGACTCTGTTCTGCTCTGAGCAGTAGATCTGCCCAGAATAGGGAAGAAAGGGCAGCCATTGTTGTCATGCCACCCACTAAGGGCTCACTACTCAGTCCCACGCACATATAATCTCCCACTGTGCATATGTGGAAAGACACCACCCCAAGGAAGAGTGGTACTCAGCAGTCCTGGATGATAGCCTGCTCAGCTCTCCCAGGGATGAGAGACCAGAAGGACTGTCCTCAGAGGACTATTTCTTCAGGGCAGGAGCCCGTGGAAGCAGAGTGGAACATGGGTACATTTGGTATGGAGATTAAATTAATGAAAGACAGTCAGGAGAAGGTAGAAATTCTAACCAGGGATGGAGACACCTGAGCTGAGTGCTCATGGGAGCACAGAGGCCAGACAGCATCCCTGCCTGGAGGCCTGACCCAGGCGCTCTCTAATCTGCCCGACACAGGTTTCCCAACAAGGGCCTTCTCCTTCCTCTTTCACAGGTTGTAGTCTGGGCAGTCGAATGTGCAACCTGACCTCAGACCACAGTTACTGCTGTCTGTCCATGTGTGGATGGTGAGCTCTGAACTCATAAAGGATCAAATGTTGTTAGCAGCCAACTGTTTCTGGTTTGCTTGGTTTGTCTATTTGTTTTGCCCCGTGGAGCCAATAAGAAACAAGCCTGCTTCTGAATAAAAGAAACACTTTCAGAAAAGAGATGCAAAACAGGAAAACTCTGTCCATCCTCAAGTCCTGGTTCCTTTTCATTCCTAAACTCTGCTGTCCCCCAGCCATGGGCTATGACGCACCATTCACCTATTTGGTGTACCCTCTCTTCTGCATCGGCTTGGTTTTCATCACCATGCACTGCTGTTGAAGCTCTCATCTAATGTCAATCCCCAACTATTCCTCCTTACCTATCTCTATTGCAGAGACAGCAAAACCAACTATGAGGGGCTGGAGAGAGGAAGCAGCAGCTAAGAGCACTCGCTGTTCTTGCAGAGGACCCAGACTCAGTTCCCAGAAGCCTCCAGTCACAACCTTCTGTAATCCCAATTCCAGGAGAACCATACAGCCTCTTCCAACCTCCAAGGACACCAGGCACACACATGGTACAATACTTGCATGCATGGAGAATACCCATTCACACAAAATAAAACCTTTTTTTTTTAATGAAGAACCCTTTTTAAAAATGTCCCCGTGTCTTAGCTAGGGTTTTCTAGGGCTGTGATAAAACACCATAACCAAAAAAGCAAGGCGAGGAGGAAAGAGTTCATTTGGCTTACACTTCCATATCAAAGTCCATCAATAGAGGAAGTCAGGACAGGAACTCAAGCAGGGCTGGAACCTGGAGGTAGGAACTGATGCAGAGGCCATGGAGGGGTGCTGCTTACTGACTTGCTCCCCATGGTTTGCTCAGTCTGCTTTCTTACAGAACCCAGGACCGCCAGTCCAGGGATGGCACCACCCACAACGGGCTGGGCCCTCCCCCATTGATCACTTACTGAGAAAATGCCTTACAGCTGGATCTCATAGAGGCATTTCCTCAACTAAGGCTCCTTCCTCTCTAATGACTCTAGCTTGTGTCAAGTTGACACACAAAGCCAGCCAGTACACCCAGTTTCCTTAAAGTTACATTTGCTCACCAACACAACTTTGACCAAGCATATATCTCCAAAGTCTAGGGCTGGTGAGAGAGCTCAGTGAATAGAGGCACTTACTTCCCAAGCCTGGTGACCTGCATTAGATTCCTGAATCCACATAAAGGTAGAAGGAAAAATGAACTCCACAGACTTGCCCTATGAGCTCTCTACGTGTACTATAGTGTGCATGTGCTCACACACACCTGAAATAAATAATTATTTTTGAAATGTTTGGGCAAGAGGTCTTTTTATCAACTTCTTCCATCAAATATAATGTTTGGGGCTGTGATGCTATCTTGTAACTACAACAGCTGAATGTAAAGGTGAAATCAGAGTCTGAGTTCTCAGTGGCACCAGTTTGATGCTAACCTTAGCCAGCATATGTTGCCTCTTTGGGTCTACGATCAACATAAACTGCTACTACTTATCTATTGTTATCATGAGCCAGCAACTTCCACTTCCAAGCAATAGATCTGACAGCCCCAAAATGAACTAGATGTGGCTTACAGCAGCAAAGAGGCCAGTTTGCAGGGAGCAGGGGTCAAGGGTAGTGCTGGATAGCAGTTTCCTCCCAGATTGAAACATTCCATCTTGCAGTAAACTCCTTAAGTCAGAAGGTAACAGACGCAAAATAGCTTCAGGAAGTCCCTGAAACTGACCAGATTCACTAAGCCCCTCCCTGCCAGAATAAGGAATAAAAGGGGAGAGGCCCACTCTCAGGAAGCTAAACTACAAAGAAGACTCTCAGACAAAGCTATACTGCAAGAAGGCTCTGAAACCAAACCAGCTGCCTACAAGAAGCAGAATCCAGGTGAGCTGCCTGGAAGAAGCCTAGACCAATGGAGTCTCTTAGAAAGGACACTCTCCAGCCTGTTGAGCTGCGTGCAGGTTGTGCAGTGTACTCCAGGTTCCAAGCTTTTGGGAGCCGTCACCCATGCTGGGGTGGGCTTTGGTGATGCAACTATGACATTTATACTCACATAAGTAACCCCTTAGCCATCCTCCTGTAGGTAACCCCAGTAAAACTCAGTGGTTCGCCAAGTTGGACTTTGGTGGTATCTGTACTTTGGTCTATCATGGTTCCCTATCTGGGGTGAGTAGATCTGCATGTTGTGTCTCCCAGGAAAAGTTTTGTCATGTGACAGGTAGATACAGTGACTGAAAGAATGTGGCTAGAGAGCAGAAAAGTGTAACTACACGGGGCACGAGGACAGGAGGAAGGAGCTGGACAGTGGCAGTAACTCCAGGGTTACGTGGAGAATGGGAACCTGAGGCCACAGGTGGGCTTAGAGGGCGTAGGGACAGCTTTCCCACAACCCTGGCCTTCCAAAGGGGAGCTGAGTACGACTGGTTGGAAAATTACCAAGAACAGGCGAGGAGCCATGGCACCCAGCTTCAGGAGGTGCTCAGACAGCCAGCAACTTCTATCTCACTGGCTTATTAGAAAACCTCCTCAGAAGCCATTCCTTTATGGAGAAGGGGCTGGTTAATAAGTTACATCTGTGAACACATTATAAGGAGCACAGCTCTGTGTCCCACCAGCCTCGCAAGAGTCCAGTGTCACCGTCACTTACAGAAAACCCTGTGCAGACTTAAACAAGCCTGTGTCATCAGCCATTAAAATCAATGATTCTCAACCTGCCGGTGACAACCCCCATGAGGAGTGTCACATATTCCATATCCTGCATATCAGATATTTACATAACAATTCATAACAGTAGCAAAATAACAGCTATGAAATAGCAACAAGGTAGATTTTATGGTTGGGGGTCACCACAAGATGAGGAACTGTACTAAAGGGTCGAAGATTTAGGAAGGTCAGGAACCACTGCACTAAACAAAGGGGAAGAGAAAGCAGTGCCTATCTTGCAGGGCAGTTTGAGGTTTAAGTCTGTGGTGGTAGGAGGAGCTATTTGCCATGGCCCACTTGGAGAACATACAACTCCAGCCTGGAGGGAGGTGGCTACAGCCTTTAACTTCCTGCTTCTCTTTACTCCCTTTCAGAAGCCTAATGGCACGATCTGCATAAGCCCCAAAGGAGCCAAAGCCATCCTCACAGAGAAGAGGCCTGACAGTTGCAAGCCCTGACTAGGGAAAGGATGGACCTACCGTCTCCTCCTGGGACTCGATAAGCCTGGCTTGTTCCTGAAGCTGGGCACGGAGGGCATTGATATGGCGTTGAGACTGGGCAGCTGCTTTCTTCTGATCCTGAGACAGGGTGACCTGGAGTCTCTCATTCTCCTCCTGCAGCTGGTGGGTACGAGAAGGTTGGTCAGTGAGATCTCTGTTAGGGCCCCAAGGGCCCCAAGTGAGAAGGGCGGTTCCTACAGCCAAATGTTCGTGGTGGGCCTCTCCTGAGGCAAGACTGGATCTTTAAACTGTGCAGATGGCTTTTTTTTTTATTATTATTATTATGTATACAGTATTCTGCCTGCATGCCAGAAGAGGGCATCAGATCCCAATATAGATGGTTATGAGGTACCATGTGGTTGCTGGGAATTGAACTCAGGACCTCTGGAAGAACAGCCAATGCTCTTAACCTCTGAGCCATCTCTCCAGCCCCACAGGGGGCTTTCTAACAATTCTAGCTGCCTTCTAGTTTGGGTATATTTTTGAGCGGTGATAAGGAAGAAATGGGAAGAGAAAATGTAATGCAGGCTCCCAGGATCTTGGACAAAGGTTCTGTCAGATATAGTCACCCACTGAGGACATTCAGGTAAAAACGACCACTCAAAAATCATCAAATTCATCTTCAGATTAAAAACAAGTGAAGAAAATGTGTTGCCATCTTTGGTGTAAGAGCAGAGGCAAAATGTGGCCATTTATTAATACTTGCATAAAGATACTCCAGAAAATATAAATGAAATAAAACAGCCACATGGGGACTGGGCAGCCCTACAATGCAATGGGAATAAGTGTCCCATGGGTCAAGCTATGTCTGCCATGTGTCATGGCATCTTCTGGGCCACGGGCCAGCAGAACCCGAGGAAGTTAACCGATGACCTCCCTAAGTTGCCTCTTTCCCGTGGGCATCTACAGAGAAGCATGTTCTTGGTCCTGAGGTCTGCGGCTCTCTGCGCTCGGGCCTCAGTATGTGAGCCCTTCACTAGACTCCCTCTGAAATGTCGCTGAGGTCTGCTCTACCTGGTTCTCCCTGGCTGTGGAGGTTTACAAAGAATCCACACATAAAAGGACTGATAACTCATCTGAGGCTTACAGCACACGAGGGCCTGAAAGCAGGTGCCACTTAGTGCAGGATACATGGGATTCAGAGCATGGCTGGGGGTGGGGGAGGCTGCAGCAGGCTAAGGCGTCTGTGGGATGGGCAGATGACCCATTTGTATATTAAATCGAACTGACAGCCATGAACAGTATCAGCAATGAAACACCTGATAGCCAGTTCTAGAGAATGGGATGGGGGTGGGGGCTGATGCTGAAGAGGGAGACGTCCTGGGAAACCAAACTCTTGCTGCCAAACAAGAGCTACCTGTCTCCTCTCAGCTGCCCGCTCCTCCTGCAGGGCCTTCATTTTCCTCTTCCACTCTGTTTTCTGAAAAAGAACAGAAGCTTGTCAGATGGAGCCCTCTCTTTAGGTAGTAATAAATATAAACCATAAAACTATGAAAAGTAAAAAGTACTGGCTCCTGGTCAGACAGGAAGACTAATAGAACAGAAGAGAGGACCTAAACCATGTGGGGGAAAAATGGAAGCAGCGTGAGAGAGAATGCGGACATGGATTATTGACTACTGGTGTTTGAAAAAAAAAGGCTAACTGACCAGAAAGGAAAAAACAACAACAACAACAAAAAATGCAAATGCTTATTTTAAATCAAAACCAACTATAGACAGGTCAGATAATTACACATAAAAATCAAGACAGCAAATATAATAATAATTAAGGCCATAGAATTATTCAAAGAAAACACAGGAATATTTTCCTTTTAAATCTCAGTGTGGGTACAGCCATCGAGAAGAGACAGAGAGACGTCCGGCAGTTAAGAGAGCTTGCTGCTCACGCAGAGGCCCCGAGTTCAGTTCCTAGCACCTAATTCGGGTGCTTGCCTGCAACTCCAGCTCCAGAAGGAGACCCAACACCCTCTTCTAGCTTCTGCAGACACCCTCACACATGCATGCATATACACAGAGACGCATACAAACACATAAATAAAAATGAAAATGACTCCTTTAAAAAGGCTGACTTCTTAATAACTTTTACCACAGAAACTTCTTTTTTTACGGCCAGACGACAATAAAGCAAAGTTGAAAGGCCAATAGAAGAGTGAAGAAAAATCAGCCACAAACAACTATAATAACAAAAGGTTTAATTTCTACATGTTGGGCTGGAGATGGATCAGCAGTTAAGAGCACTGACTGCTCTTCCAGAGGTCCTGAGATCAATTCCCAGCAACCACATGGTGGCTCACAACCATCAAAAATGAGATCCGATACCCTCTTCTGGTGTGTCTGAAGACAGCTACAGTGTACTCATATACATATAATAAATAAATAAAATCTTTAAAGAAAAAAGTTCCACATGTTATACAAATACAAAACTGGGTAAAGAAAACAGCAATAATAGACATAGAAGTTAAAAAGCCCAGTGCAGTGGCTCACGGTTTTAAGTTTAAAGGAAAAGAAAGTGCTGCCTGTGAGCACACACATGAACACGTATGCATGTGGACTGTACATGTCTGCATGTGTGTGGAGGCCAGGTGTCACTCTCCAACTTATTTTTGAGACAAGGTTACTCACTAACCAATTAGCTAGACTGACTGAGCTGTGAGCCGTGAACCTGGGAACCTGTCTCTGCCTCCCCCCCCCCCCAGCTCTAAGGGTCTAGACTTATGCGTTCCTGGTTTTCATGTGGGCACTGGGGATCTAAAACTAAGGTCTTCGTGATGGTATTGCAAGCACTTTATTGACCAAGCGATCTCCCCAGGACAATGACTTTTTTATGACATAAAATCCATGAACCATCTCTGTGGATTAGTTTTGTGGGTTAGTTGCTTGTTTGTTCTTCTGTCTGTATACTTAACAGAAGCTAGAGTCATCTGAGAAGAGGGACCCTCAATAAGAAGATGCCCCCATGAGACTGACCTGTAGGCAAGCCTGTGGGGCATTTTCTTAATTGACAATTGATGTGGAAGGACCCAACACTGTGGGCAGTGTCATCCCTGCGGTGGTCCTAGAGCAAGCCTTGAAGAAACAAGCTGGTAAGCAGTTTTCCTCCTCGGCCTCTACTTTGCTTCCTGCCTCCCAGTTCCTGCCTTTGCTTCTATTGATGATGCGTTGTAACATGGAAGTGTAAGCCAAATAACCCCTTTCCTCCCCAAGATGTTCTTGGTCTTGGTGCTTTAACACGGCAATAAAAAGTCAATGGGACACCAGGAAGCCAGCCTCCGCACCTTTCTGCAGACAGGCTTCCGGCTCTTTCTCAACCACCCCTGAAGAGCAGGCACGGATGCTCGCTCACCCTTGGGGCTGCAGTTGCTGACTGTCCCTGTTGTAGCCTTATTAATGACATCCACTTCCTCTACCTGGACTAAAGCAAGCTTCTCCCAGTGGTGGCCAGAGTAGACTGGGTACAAATCTTCCTAGCTCTGTTCAGTGACTTCATACTGATGATGGCCCAAAAGAAACTGGCAAGTAGTTTCTGAGCTAAGCATTTACTACCACACCACAGATTTGTAAATATCTCAGGACACTGTCATTCTTTCTGATTTCTTTTTCAACTGTGTTAGAATGAAAGTTAGAGACAAAAATGTCAAAAAAAAACCAAAAAAACTGTTTACATATATTTGTATATATCCAGTAAATATTAGGATTAAAACCATCACCAGCCTTGCCTGAGAACCTTATTCTCTGCTTTCACACTGAACAAGGCCTGAAAATATAGAGCTTTCCTGTCTCTCAACTTCACCAAGTCCACAAGGCAAAACAGAAGCCTCGGTGGGGACAACTAGATCCTTAGCTTGCTCCGGACAGAAGGGCATGGAGCAACCATCAGTACCTGAACGTCCATCTTTTCTCGAAGGGCCTGGAGCTCCTGGGCATGCTTGAGTCTCTCCTCTGACTCTTCATCCCGTAAAGACCCAAGGTGAGACTCAGTCATACTGTAGGATTGCAGGGCCTTCAGCTTCTGAAAAACCCAAGAATTGTTTTATTAAATGAAGTCTTAGATGTGACGTTGGCTTTATACCTTACCCCAATACAGAACCAGAAGAGTAAAACTCACAGCAACCAAGGATCTCCCCAGTTTGCCCTCACTACCACTATGTGCCTGCAAACATCCACACAAATCAGCAGTCCTCTCCTGACGGGTGTCCTGGGACTCAGCCCCTGTACAATAAAAGTAAGCACCCATAGAAAACACAAATTTGAGCGTTATTTCAATTCCAGTGAAATTCTGATGTCCCTAAGCCCTGAACTCTTCCCAGGTCTGGAATAAGCTGAAAAGACCCACACTTAGGGCTCATGTGAGAACCTCTGACTCCCTCAAGTCATGCCCTGAGGATTCCTGTCCCCTACACACACACACACACACACACACACACACACACACACACACACACACACACACACACACACACACCCCACCTGGCTGTCACCAGAAAAGGCTGTTTTCGTGCAGTGTTCAGAGCCATGTCACTTATAGCTACTGATCCTCAAGCAAGCACTGTGACCAGAGGAGAAGGCTGGATGTAAGACAGAATCCCTTCCTACCTACCCATGTCATACTAAGAGTTCATATCTATTCCAACATGAGACTGATAGATCTTAGTACAGCTTTAAGGACCTTCAACCCTGAGGTTAACTTGGTGTTCTCTTCTTCTTCTTTTTTTTTTTTTTTTTTTTTTTTTGGTTTTTCGAGACAGGGTTTCTCTGTGTAGCCCTGGCTGTCTTGGAACTCACTCTGTAGAACAGGCTGGCCTCGAACTCAGAAATCCGCCTGCCTCTGCCTCCCGAGTGCTGTGATTAAAGGTGTGTGCCACCACCACCCGGCTTGGCATTCTTCTTGATAACTCTTCTCAGTCACTGATTAAGCAGTATCAGGACCAGATGCTAATCATGTCCCAGCTAGAGCATTTTTGCTGGCAAATGCTTGAACAGAGGCCTGGATACAGGGGTCTCTGAGGTGTCTCCTCTATTAGTGCTATAGCACATCACACATCTGGCTCTTTGCACTACACACCCCGTGGCCTGTGTTTCCTGTAAGCAAACCCTCTGGCGGCTGTATCTACTCCATGTATCCTGACATTCTCTCCACAGTCAGTCATGGCCAAAGTGCTCAGACCTCTGTACCAGGCAAGCTGCAAGGAGAAATACTTTCAAAATGTACTGAGGGCTCAGGGTGTCATCTCTGGTTTTGAAGACTAGCTATCTCACAGTGCTTTCCAGTCATTCTAAACAGAATCTTACCTTTGCTCCCTGAGAATTTAAAAAAGAATGAGTTGACAAAACAGTTACTGAATGATAGTCTTGTATCCAATTTGCTCCCTATGCTTTAATAACGTAAAATAATAAAACATTGGAAGGAGTCGGGAGACAGAAACGCAACATGAGTAATCTTACAGGCAGACAAACAATAAATAAATACAGTCCTAGGCTATTCCAGTCAGAGAAGAATGGTCTGAGTCAGAACGGGAGCTGGTAGAGGAACGTGCCCTCGCTTTCTGAAACTCAAGACTTTCTAACCAGAAGTAATCTGTCGGCCTTTGATGAGGTGGTTTCTGAGCAATGGCATCTGTTCAAATCAACAGTATTGATAGATTCCTAGTTAACAAGCAACATGTTGTGCAAGTGCAGAGTCGGGGACATTTAAAATCAGGAACAGTGGCTATAAAGCTGCTGGTGAGAGCAGAGAGCCACACCGTGGAGTGTCAGCTGGCCTTCCACAGTGTCCCTAACCCAGCAGGGGGCACTGTGATGGGAAGACTTAATTACAGGAAAAAAAAAAAGAGAGACAGAGAATGAGGGAGACAGAGAGACAGAGACAGAGACATACAGAGAGAGACAGAGAGAGACATACAGAGGGACAGACAGACACATAGAGAGAACGAGCTCTCATTTCCATCCTAGGTCCCAGGCTAGCCCCATGACAATCCCCCTAGGAACACTTGCCTGTGTGTATCTATCTTTAGTCAAAACATGGGATGGTGGTGAGAAAAACTGTTGACAATTCACTTTCAAAACAAGATTCTCTTAGTGTGAGGAGGACCAATAGGAGGTAAATACATTTTAAAATGGTTTTCCATCTGTGCATGTATGAAAAGATACAACTCAGCAGTTAACCTTAACAAGGTCTCCCTGTATTAGTGCTGAAGAGTGAGGCCAGCAGAAAACAGGACTTGGAATTTTAAAAGCTACATTCAAACGTCACCTCCATCTCTTACTAGCTGTGTGAATTTGTACAAATTACATGGTCTTGATTTCACTCGTAGAAAGGAATGTAAAATACATTCTTAAAACAAAGTGCATGTGTGTGCATGAGCGTGCGTGTGTACACATACACAGCTAAAAGGAACGTAGCCAGGCAAAGTGGCAGGTGCCTGTAATCTCAGTGCTCTGTGAAGCTGAGGCAGGATGACTGGAAGTTCAAGGTCTGTCTGGGCTACATAAAAAGTTTGCTGTGTGTGATAGTTTGTAAATGCTCCATCCAGGGAGTGGCATTATTAGAAGGCGTGGCCCTGTTGGAGTAGGTGTGGCCTTGTTGGAGTAGGTGTGGCCTTGTTGGAGTAGGTGTGTCACTGTGGGCGTGAGCTTTAAGACTCTCATCCTAGCTGCCTAGAAGTCGGTATTCTGCTAACAGCCTTCAGATGAAGATGTAGAACTCTCAGCTCCTCCCGCAACCTGCCTGCCTGGATGCTGCCATGTTCCCGCCTTGATGATGATGGACTGAACCTCTGAACCTGTAAGCCAGCCCCATTTAAATGTTGTCCTTATAAGAGTTGCCTTGGTCGTGGTATCTGCTCACAGCAGTAAAAACCTAAGACAATGTGATAAGTTTTTGTAGCTGGGCATTATGGTGCACACTGTAATCCAAATGTTCAGAAAGCAAAGGCAAGAAGACTGCTGTGAGTTTGAGGCCAGCCTGCTTTACCTAACAAGTTCCAGGACAGCCAGGTGATAGAGACCCTGTCTGAAAAAAAAAATGTTCTTCACAGAGGCAGGGAACAGTAAGTACATCCAGTAAATGTTATCTAAGATATGCAATTACCATAGACCCCACCAGAGTATCTGACATGTAGCCAGAATTCACCAGATATAAGTGGAGAGAAAAATGTATCATTTATGGTCTACCACATTTGTTGCCAATGAGGAAAACACTTTGTAAAAGTAAGGTTAGTCTTCTAAAGAGTTTTAATTAAATGGCAGATACTATTATGTACTACATATGAGATAATTTAAAGTTGTTACTAATCTATCATACACAAAAGAAACTAAGGCACAGGGATGTAAACTAACTCACCCAAGCAAGTGTGTGCCAGAGTAGCGTGGGTTTCCCTGTGCACGGGCCTCTGTTGTCCAACCTTATATTGTGTCAGCCCCAGCGGCAACACAAGGAAGACCAGTGAGGACTAAGTAATGAATTCTGAGGGGGGCAGGAGGCCTTGGTGGGCAAAGTGCATGCTGTACAAATGTAAGAATCTGAGTCAGCCCGGCACAGCGGTACATACTTTAAACCATCCCCTGGCAGGTAGATGCAAGCCTGGTTTGTAGTGAGTTCCAAGACAGAGCTACATAGTGAAACCCTGTCTCAGAAAAAGAAAGGAAAGGACCTGGGTTCAAATTATTAACACCTATTTAAAAGCTAGACACAGTAGTGCACATCTGTAAAGCCAGGGATTGGAGCTAGAGACAAGCTGATCCTAAGGGCTGACTGGCCAGCCACTCAAGTCAAATGGGGTACTCCCTATTCAGTAAGAGTCCATGTCTCAAAAACTAAGGTGGAGAATTCAAGTGTGGTGGTGCATTCGTTTAATCTCAGCACTCGGGAGGCAGAGGCAGGTGGATCTCTTGATGGCCAGCCTGGTCTACATACTCAGTTCCAGGACAGCCAGGGTTATATAGAGAGATCCTATCTCCAAAAAACAACAAATAAATAAATAAGTAACCAACCTAAGGTGGGAGGTCTGGAAGATGGCTCAGCTGCTAAGAGCACTTAACGCTAGTACAGAGGACCCAAGTTCAGTTCCCAGCACCCACACGAGACAGTGCACAATAGCAGGTAACTCCAGTTCCAGGGAATCTGATGGCCTCTTCTGACTTCCATAGGCACCCACACATATACATGAATACACACACACACACACACACACACACACTCAAATAAAAATAAGATAGAAAATAGAACTAAGATACAGAAAGACGGTAGAAGACATCTTATGTCCATCTCTGATCTCTACATACATGTGCATGGGCAAGCCCAGTTGGCACATGCACACGCATACACACACACACATACAAACACACACACACACACACACACGCATGCATGTGCACACACAAAATTAACTTTTAAGAACAAACAGGTTTGCAACAGAATAATTTTGAGCCGCTTTTTGTGCTGGGTACCTCTTCTAAGGTAGAGTTCTGGTTGGCGACAGCTTTGAATTCATCCCAGAACAGCTGCTTCAGCTTGTCTATTTCCCCATAAAGCTTGCTCCGTTCCTTTTCTTTCCATTCATCGAACTTTTTTTTAGCTTCTATTTCCCTCTGACGAGTCATCTCTAATTCCTACCAAAAATTAAAAAGCATCACTTCCACGTTATAGCAAACACTTGCTGAGTACCAGCTAAGGCCTCCTACACATGTGTAACACTATGGCAATCCAAAGAACCTCAGCCCCTGCCGTCTAGACCCAGAATAGTCCATGCTAGACACGACTTATCTAAACTGTAGACTCCCTTGAGGACAAGACTCATTTTCTCTTTCTTTAAATGCCTACTAAGGCAATAAGTGACGAGCAACTACATGGAGAGATGAAGAAGGCTAGTATTTTTATTCTGTAAATGTATTTATATTTTATATGTATAGTACACGCCCCCTAGCCTAGAATTCTGGAGCTTTCAAAACCAGACCCAGTCTTTATCCTCAGAGAGCCAAGTAACAGTGTGACCCAAAACATTACGTTCAAGTTCAGATGCCTTCAGCATCGCTATGCAGAAGACCATGACAATCTGCTGCACTTTTGGCCACACAAGTCTGGCAAAATAGTTTGACCGTCCCTTCCAGACAAAGTATAATCATGTTCCACGTCGGAGAAGTTGGCCTTCTCTCTCTGACTTCCAGCTCAGGGAAACCGACAGGAATTTGGGCCCTGTGGGAGTCCAGCGCATGGCTGGGCACCACACCCTGAGCCTCTCCAGTCAGTCCCCTGCACACTCACCTGGACCTGCCGCTGCCGCTCAGCCTCCCTCTGGGCTTCCAGCTCCCCTTGGGTCCACTTGAGCTTGGCCCGAAGCTCCTCCAGCACCTCCCCCAGTGGCTGCTCCTGCTTCTGCCTTCCTGGGGTCCACACATGGATGCATGAAAGGGGAAGAGTCATTAGCACTAATGCAGCAAACCTTGCCTTAAGACCACATTTCTACAGTGCCGGGGAGATGGCTCAGTGTTTAAGACCACTTGATGCTCTTCCAGAAAAACTGACTTCGGTTCCCAGCATCCATGTTGTGTGGCTCACAACTGCCCATAGCTCCAGTCATAGGGGATCTGACACCCTCTTGTGGTCTCTGTAGGCACACAGCACGCACACGCGTGCATACACACACACACACACACACACACACACACACACACACACACACAGCATATATACACAGAAACATAAGCATAAATAAAAATAATCATAAAATAGAAAAAGAACACATTTCCCTCTCTTTCTATTTAAACACTATTAAAAGACCCACACAAAGATTTACATACGAGAATGTTAATCTATCCTGTGCTACATAGTAAGGAAATTTTTGAGTTACCCAGATATTCTGTACCACAATGTGAAAGAAACTGATGGTTACATCATGAAACTCTGTTCAGTCATTAAAAATCATGCTTTCAAAGATGGTTTAGGGCTGGCAATGCCTAGTATGCATGAAGCCTGCTTTTGAACCTCATTACTGTATAAGCCAGGCATAGTAGCATACGCGTACAATCCCAGTACCCATGAATTGGAGGCAGAGAGCCAAGAGTTCAAGACTAGCCACAGCTATACTAAGCAAGTTCAAGACTAACTAAAAAAACAAAACAAAAAACAAAACAGAAATTGTGGTATACTCAAAAGAGTTTTTATATGCTTATGAATATATGCAGAAAAACATCAAAATAATAACTGCTGTGATAATGTCCATTGTTTTTATCTTTCCTTTTCCTATATATCATTATGTAGTTACGTTTCCATATCAGAGATATATTTTTATAAGAAAATAAGAAACCAATATTTAAGACATAGACTGTTTTCCTTAATAATTCCCAATATAGAACTATGAAGAGATACATAATAAGTACACAGTTAAATATACTGCTTTAAGCTCTGTGTGTGTGTCTGTCTGTCTGTCTGTCTAAGAACTGAACCTAGAGCTACACTGCATACAAGCAAGTCCTATATCACCAAGCTACATTCTCAACTGTAAAAAACAATTTTAAGAGGATCACAATGATAGGAAATAACAATATTTCCCTTAATGAAAATGTTATATGCACATTATATGGTTACATCGTTGTACATTATATGTATCGTTGTACAGATACTTGGGTTGAACTCAAAAAGTACATACAACTTTATAAGGGCAGCCCAAAGCCGTGTTACTTACTCATTATAGGATCTGAAATGGTAAAATTAAATAAGCTTGATTATTTAATTTAAAATTAAATAAGCATGATTAAGTCATGATAAGCTCCAGTACACAGAACAGCCAAAGAACTGGTCTGACTGCTCATTTGCTCCATTTACACAGCCAGCCTTGGACTGGTGCAGATGAGGCAGAGAGGTTAAAGCCCTTCTGAGTCACTGCCTGCTCCACACACAGTGAGGGGTGCGAAAACTCAGAGGCAAAGTGCTGACCACTGTTCACGGAAAGGAACAAAGCTGCAACTAAACCTACCTGTCTGGTGCCTCTTGTTCCCTACACAGACAAAACTGCACAGGGCTCCATGTGGGATCTTCAGAGGCTCTAAGAGCAGGCTCATGTGCATGGGCCCCACTCACCAAATCCTAGCCCAGCAGATCCCTAGTGAGGCCTGGACTCACCGACTTCCGCCATGCCTGCATGCCTGCGCTGGATGTGGCCCCGGAGAAAGGTGGCATTCATGAACGTCTTGTCACACAAATGGCACTACACACAAGAAAAGCAATTGGAAGTGCAAGATTAGACCCCCAGACAGCATGGAAATTTCCTTTAGCGAAACTCTGCCTCCACAGGGTCCATGGGCTGCCTCAGAAATAAAAAGAATTTGAAGGGCTGGGAGTGTGTGAGACCCTGGGTTCAATTCCCAGAGCGGTGGGAGTGGGAAGGGAAAGAAAATAGGATCCTGAGTCTTAGTAGACTATGAGGCCAATGGAAATAATCACCATGTGTCCCAGCCCCTATTACAACTGAATATAACCATGTCACTAAGTTCTAGTCACTATCTATAAGCAGAAACGGTACATTTCTAGAAGGTGACTTGTTTTTTAAAGTCCTAGTGGGGCACATACCTTTAATTGGAGTACTTAGGAGGCAGAGACAGGCAGGTCTCTGTGAGTTTAAGTCCAGTCTGATATACATAATAAGTTCCAGGCCAACCAGGGCTACATCATGATACATTCTATCAAAAAAAAAAAAAAAAAAAAAAAGCTGACAAGGGCAGCTCAGTGTACGTGGACTTGAAGGGTGGAGTCAGCAACCGTCTTAGGCCATGAGGCACGGAATAAGACTGGCAAAGCAAGAGATAAAGAGACGGGTCACTGGTAACTGGCATTCCACACCAGCCCTCGGTTGCTCACAGCCAGCTTCCATAGGAACTTTGCCATCAATCGCAGTACAGTCACAATAGATAGCGCCTGCACTGACAGACTGCCCCCTGGAGACTTAACGTGGCAGAAATAGACCTCCGGGTTGGGAGAGGAATACAAGTTGGGTGGAGCAGGGGATATTGTGTAAGTCATTTTACTGCCCTGGCCCACACTAACAGTCTTGCCCCCAAACTAGGAATCCCCTGAAAACCTAAATTAGCATAGACTGTAACTACGTCCTAGAGTCTGGCCAGGGTAGATGCCTCAGCCTCCTCTTCTGCAGTGGAGTCATGAACTGTGTCTGAACTATGAAGGGGTTTTTCTAAAGTGAGCCTGCCTGCACATACCTCCCCACACACTTAGTCATCATCCACATGCCTCCACGTGCCTTTACACAGCGCACTCTGCAGGCCCACAAACGCTCCGTACTTATATATGTGCAAATACACAAACTTTCCGTACATACTTACATCCTTAGGCACATATACTACATATCCTTCATCCATTCCCATATACGTCATTACATACGGTCTTTATATGTACAGACGGACGTACACATCCTTCATTCCCTCAGAGACACACACCATAAATACATCTTTTTATTATACTTCTTAGCTGGGTCCATTTCAGTAAGTCAGAACAAGCACACACAATACAAGACATAGGCTACAGACACAGATGTCGTAGACCCTTCAAGCATTTGTATATACACATTTAACACACCCACCTGCACAGATATAGATGTCATCTAGTCACACTTTCACACACTGCACACGCATCCTCTCCATGCACAGGAATACTTGTATACCTACCTTCTATACTCCTCTCACGCACCCATTCTACGCTTACATTGCACAGAACCCAATAAGAATCCTCAGACTCTAGAATATCATCTTTAAAATCTGCTCCTAACTGATGAGAATGGCCTCCAGTTGTTTCATGGTCCAAGGCAGTACCACTCAGTTGGCCTGGTACCTAAGGTGTACAGCCCCGGCTCCCCTCAGCAAAGAATCCTCACCGTGTGGTAGCTGTGGGCACCTGTCTGCAGAAGCAGCTGCTGCAGGGTGCTGATCATCTTTCGCCTACGCCGGCTCTCCTCCCGAACACCCTTGAGCTCATCGGCCTGGCGACCCAGCTCCTGCTGGCCACGCTGCTGCTGGCCCAGGCTGGCCTGCAGCCGTGCTTCCAGCTGCGCCACACTGGCACTCAGACAGTCCTGGCAGTGTAGCAGGTACTCAATGATAAGCTGTGCCAGGCGCAGCACCTTGAGCAGCACCGGGTCCACAGGCTGCCTACAGTGGTTGCAGACCTCTCGGTCCAAGTTACAGAAGGTGACGCCCGCAATGTTCTCCTGCAGAGTGGCCACGTCCAGCTCCCGGGCCACACGGTCCACGTCCACAGCACTGATGCGTCTCCAGTCTATGCTCTCACGGCGAGGCTGGAACTTGAAGGTGGGAAGTGTGTAGGCCCCGGACAGCGGGCCACTAAGGCCATCAGCAGTGGCTGCTGGGTACTGCATGGGCAGGAGAGGCTCTGGGCTGACTACAGGGGTAGAATGCCACCAGGGCCACTGGCCAAGGAGCTGAAAAAAGACCTGGAAAATGGAAGAGTCCAAGTTACATAAAGTTCAAATGGTTGTACCTTCTATATACCTGCTCAGCAAAACCTTAAAGGAGGGCACAGTGAGGTGTCTGTAAGGCAGCCACTCAGTATGATGTGCTGACTATGTCAACATGGCTAACAGTGTGGGAAGGAAAGGTGAGCCTTCCATTGCACAGAAACATATGTAAATCCTCTGCCTTGGACAAATCTCTTCCTCTTAAAACTCCTGAGTCTGTGGGGGAGCAGGAAGGAGTCCACTTGGAAGAACTGTGGTGAGAAAGGGGGCCCATGACACACGCAGTCTAGAGCCTGCATGTGATGGGTCCTCAGGAACCCCCTACCGAGCAACTGTGGTAAGTGTCTGGCAAAGAATTTTGTCAAATGTATGAGAGGGTTTTTCTGCAACACTATAGTTACTTGGGATAAAGTCCAACATCTCTCCAGGAATGGTAGAGCCACCAATGACCACAGCAGTGCCTTCAGGTATACCCCATTCTAGTAGAGTATGTGTGGACTACATTTCCCAGCACCCCCTGCAGCAAGGTGTGATCATGTGACTAAGTTATTTCTGGTGGATTATAACTGAAACAATGTCCAGCCCAGCTAAGAGGGGCTTAAGAAAGCTGCTATGTCTCTGCACAAATTGTGCTCAGTCTATGATGGACCTGTTTATCTGTTGGGTTTTTTTCCCTGCATTGTGGATTACACACAGGGTTACACACAAGATTACACACATGCTAGGCAAATGCTCGAATGGGGAGCTTCATTCCAAACCCATTAACAGGTTAGAGCAGTGGTTCTCAACCTGTTGGTCATGACCCCTTTAATGGACACATATCAGATATCCTGAATATCACATATTTACATTACAATTCACAACTGTAGCAAAATTATAGTTATGAAGTAGCAACGAAATAATTGTATGTTTGGGGGGTCACCACAACGTGAGGAACTGTATTAAGAGGTTGCAGCATTAGGAAGGTTGGGAACTACTGGGCTAGAGAAAAGAGCTTTGGTTTGTTGTTGTTGTTGTTGTTTTTGCCAAAAGACTCAGATTCTATTTTCCGTACTCTTGGTAGATATGCTTGATAGCTTTTTGTCAAATTGCCACAAGCTAGAGAGTAAGGAAACACAATTAAGAAAATGTCTCCATAAGATCAGTCTGGGGCAAGCCTGTAGGGCGTTTTCTTAATTGATGATTGATGTGGAAGGTCCCACCTACTATGGGTAGTACTACTTCTGGACACGTGGTCCTGGAGTGTATAAGAAAACAAACTCGGCAAGCCACTGGAGCAAGCCAGTAAGCAGCGTTCCTCCAAGAATAGTTTTTGCCTTTGCAGACTGAGAGTCTAAGATGAGTGCACACTTCCCCATTTATCAATTCTTCCCAGCCTGTGTGATCCCGTCATTTAAATCAATCCAAAGGCAGAGAAGAAAAGTGTCTTAGTTTATCTTCCTTGTCAGCTTGACTGGGATTGGAGTTACCTAGGAGACCCACCTCTCAGTTTATCTATGAGGGTGTTTCCAGAGAGGATTGTCCCAGGAGGGAAGCCCCGCCCAGATGTGGGTCCATCCCATACTCTGGAATCCCAGACTAAGTACGGCAGCATTCTCTTACATCCTGAGTGTGAAAGCAGTGGTTAGCTACCTCACACCCCTACCGCCATATCCCCCACCAGCATAATGGACTATATTTCTTTCAATCATCAGCCAAAAGAGACCCTCACTTCCTGAAATTACTCTTGTCAGCTATTTGTTACAACAATGAGAAAAGTAGCAACATACAAAAGTCACAAAACTCATGAAAGAAAAAGCCTTGAAGAAACAGTGGGTTTAGGTGGACAGAGGAAGGGGAAAGGAAAGGTCCTGTCCTCTCTGAACTGCATTCCTCTGGAAAAGACAGTGGCAATGGCCAGGCCAGCCTGCTTCCCAGAAACTATGAGGAGTTGGGAGCAGGGGAGGGGTTCAGAAGTAACACTAGCATGCTCCATGTAATCTCTTTTTTTTTTTTTTTTTTTTTTTTCTTTTTTTTTTCGAGACAGGGTTTCTCTGTGTAGCCCTGGCTGTCCTGGAACTCACTCTGTAGACCAGGCTGGTCTCGAACTCAGAAATCCGCCTGCCTCTGCCTCCCGAGTGCTGGGATTAAAGGCGTGCGCCACCACTGCCTGGCTCCATGCAATCTCTAAGTATGGATTTACAAATAGATACAGTGCCATTATCCCAGTTCCACAAACCAAACTGGAATCTGGATGGGGAGTATGGTCTTCCCCTACTAGGGAGACCAGAGCTGAACTGCAGCTAAGCATGCACCTGCCTCCGAAGCTCACCCCTTTTCCCTTAAGTCTCTAATTCACCCATTCCTAAAGTCTCCCTTTTTACTGTATGCCTGTTTGGACTTAGCCCTGCTCTTGGCATTGTGGGTACTGTGTGATGTATTAACCACATCCCTGCTCCCCACTTTGGAGTTCAGTGCGGCTCCTTCTGCCATGGTACTAACTGCAGACTTCTTTGGATGCTCCTCAGAATGACCACAGGCTGCCCTGAGCCTAGCTTTTCAGTTTCTATCCCTCTCCTTCCTTTCTCAGACACTCCTCCCAAAACAACACCATCTAGCATAAGCACAGCACATGGTCACCAGAAGACAAGTACATTTCTACCCCGTTCAATGTGTCAGTAGTCAACCAAACTGGAGTTGGGGACAGGCACTCACCATGCTTAGCTCCAGGTTGCAGCCTCACCACCAGAGCCTCAGAGACAGTTGCTCACAACATGCCTCTGACAACAGCAGGTAACCAGGCTTCTGCATACAAGGGTAACAGGATACCTACTTCCTGCCCTCATGGGCCTGAGAACCTCACTCTTTAACTATTTAAGCTTGGGCCTCCAGTGTGTGCCAACAATTCTGCCTCTAATGATAAGCCATATCTCTCTAGCACCAGCTCACTCCACTCTCCTCTTACCTCTGGTCGCTCCGCCAGCCTTCCCCATCAGCAATGACGATTTATTCTTCCTCCTTTCCTTTAAGGCAGGGGTCCCAGTACCCCCTGGCATTCATCCACTGTTCACCTGTGGACCATTTCTCACTGTAATCTCCTGAGGATGGGCTCATATACCCACTGCTTCAGCTACTCTGGGCCTGCTCTTGACTGAGCCTTGGCTACCCCCAAATTTCTTTGCTCAGGTCCTTTCTTCCTTTTGAGATTTTTGGACCCAACTCTGAGTCCAAAACTGCTTATATTTCAAACCCAACTTCCAACAGTGCCTAGAAAGTAGCGTCAAATACATGAAATACCAGGTAGGACAGAAACCCCAGCACATGCCTGATGACAGGCTGATTCTCTGCCTATCTATCTAGGACTCAGGAAAGCCGTGATTCTCAGGGTCCTCCACTTCCTTGGCCAGCGGCAGTAGCATCACTGAGAATGGGTTAGAACCCAGAACCAGGGCTGGAGGGCAGTACAGTTGGCAAGGTGCTTGCCCCCAGATGCATGAAGGCCTGCATTTGCCTTCCCTAGAACTCACATAGAACCAAGCATAGTGGTACCTGCATGTGACCCTAGCACTAGGTAGGGGACAAACACAGGCAGATCCCTGGAGTGCAATAGCCAGTCAATCTAGCCAATTAGTGAGCTCTGGGTTCAGCAAGAGACCTTGTCTCTAAAAACTAAGGCGGGGAGCCCACAAGACCGTTCATCAGGGAAAGTATACACCACAAAATTCTGATGACCTGAGCTAGGTCCCTGGGACCCCCATAAAAGTGGAAGGAGAGACCTGACTCCATGAAGCTTTCCTCTGACTTCCTCAGCCACACCCCTTCCTCTACACCACACACACACACACACACACACACACACACACACACACACACACACCAACAAACACCAAGTCATAGAGCAGTAGAAGAAAACACCCTCTGCAGTAGAGTGCTGAGGATTATGTCAATGGGGAGAGTATTTCTCAAATCAATTCCTAGGGGACTGGCTGCTCTTACAGAGGATGGGGTTCCAGTCCCAGCACCACATGACAGCTCACACCTGTCTATAACTCCAGCTCCAAGGAATCTGAAGCCCTCTTCTGGCCTCTACAGAATGTGGTACACATACAGACATGCAAGCAGCCACTGGTACACATAAAATAAAAATGTATTTAAAAAGAACAATTCCTATAGAGCTGCCATCACGTTCTGAATCACAGAGGAAAAAAAAAGATGTTTGCCCAAGATCCAGAAGCTGGATTCAAACCCAAGCACCACAACTCCTCAGTCTTAGGCTGTCAGCACTGTTTCTGCTGCCCCTCAGTATAGACAGCCCCCTGGTGTTTCCTTCTGCTCAAGATGGACACATGCTTCAAAGCTCTGCTCCTCTTGATGTCACCAGAGTCTAAATTTCCTGGCTCTTCTCTGGGACCCCAGAGCATGGAACACCCTGGTCTATGTCAGCAAATGATTCCTAAGCCCTAACAAAGAGCCAGGCACCACAGCCAGCATTCAGTACAGATGGGAATTCCACATGATGGCTCCTGCCATTATGAAGGAATGGCAAGCAGGGAGGGAAGAAGAGCAAAATGAAAGGAGAAAAGCCAACATGGCTGATCTCCATATGCTGTTCTAAGGTTTTACATGCGGTGTCCCATTCACTCCTCATAGCAATCCTTTGCACTCATGAAGAAGCTGGGAAAGTGAATCAGGAAGGAAACCATTCTCTCACAATGGCCTAATTACAGTGTCTGGCTCTAGAGTTCATTCTCCGAGAAGACAGAAGAAAATGCAGAACTTACTCTAGGCTTCTGGCTTCAAAGGGTAGACTAGGAGGGCAGGAATTCCTATACATGGTGATCTGATGAGAGCAGCTGTCATATATCAAGCGCCTACTTGCCAGGTACAGCACCAGACTTAAAGGTGCAATTTCTGTCTGCTCCACAAATCCGAGCCACACCAACCAACCTCCCGACAATGGCAGAGGTGGCACAGGAATGATACAACAGCTTGTTTCATTGTGGAAATACAGTACCTGATATTTCTCCAGCAGAATGCAAGGGCTGCCTGGGTTCACGGCAAATCATGACAGGGTCAGTGCTGGAGACCATAAATCCTCAATGTGCCTCGGCTACAAAGCTGACTCCCTGGGAAGGATAAGCAGAAGACAAAGCCACATGAGCATGGAGCTGGTTACTAAGAAACCACGCACCCCAGGGGCAGGAACACAAACTTCTCCAGACTGAGTTATCAGCAGACTGTTTCCCCACATCTGGGACTAGAAACACAAGGCAGAGATGATTCACCATCATTAGGAAAGCTGAGGCTGTGTTACCTGCCTCTACATGTCTTGATGGGGTCCAGGGAAACTCCCCATCCTAGTTCACTCTGATGAGTTAGTGATTCACATGGAGCTTTGTGCTAGTGAGCAAGCTTGCTCCACTGTGAGAGCATCCATTTCCCCCTGCAGCAATTCCACACTAGGTGTTTTAAAAAAAAAAAAAAAAGCGGCAGTGTTTACTGCCTCTGAGTCACCAGTTCCATGGGGAAACCTGGGAGCTGCACGGCTCTTCTGCTCACCTGAATTCTGCCAAAGATAATATTGTCCGAACATCTGGTTGGGGGGGGGGTTCCTCTCATTTAAATTGCATCTCCACTTCTTACTGTCTCTTGTTCTTCCTGGAAAATGAAACTAAGAGGCAAGTTTGGAAGGCGCCAGGCTTCTAAGGGGCTGTGGGCAATCATTTACAAACTTGCGCCTGCATCCAAGCCACCTCCCAGTGCCTGCCCTGGGGAACTCCGGCTTGTCATTAGAGCTAATTGTCAGGGCTGCCAAGGAAACTTCCCACAGTTTGCAAACACGCTCTCCTCAGAGCAGAGGCAAGGGAGCACTGGAGCCCCCAAGGGAAATGAGAGGGATCTGGGATTTTCCAGAACACTTCTCTTACAGACCCTGGTCTCGCTCTTAGAGCTTCTTGTTTTATTAACAATTAAAAAGGAGGATCCATTTCTACTCTTAACTGTCAAGTCTAGGGGCTGCATCTGCTCTCGGAACTTCCAGGCAGCAAGGGAGAAATTCGTACCAGAGGCCCGCTCTGCCTAGTAACTTTAAAACAGTTTCCTCTTAACTGCTTGTTGGTGTGGATGTGCTGGTGGGGACCTAATGCAGGGCCTAAGTATGAGCCCTACCCCTGAGCTACATCTGCAGCTCCAATAGGTCAACCATATTCCAGGACAGGCCCTACCCACAGAGTGGTAGGACAGTCGGGCGGTGGCGGCGATTGCCTTTAATCCCAGGACTCGGGAGGCAGAAGCAGGTGGGCCTCTGTGAGTTCCAGGCCAGCCAGGTCTACATCAAAAAACAAACAAAGTAATGGGACAAGAAAACTGGATGGGGTTGGGGGGGTATCTCAAAGTCGGGGGGCAGGGAAGTGAGGGTGGGGGTATGACAAGCAGAATACATGTGAGAAACTCTCAAAGAGTTTTTTTTTTTTTTTTTTAATTATAAAGGTTATGAATTAGTGTCACAATTTTTTTTTCTTTAAAACAAAAATGGAGGTGGGGTTTTGACTAGTGGCTCCTGGGAATATCTTAGAGAATAAGGCCTAGCATGACCTATTATCCCCAGGCACAGAAGTGTCAAAAACAAACAAAACTTGCTTCACATCGGAAAGAAAACCGACAGACTGTACCAGTGTTTCTTGTCTATTAAAGCACTGTTGCTTCCTAACAGAGCTTCTCCATCTTTATTCTGGGCCAGTCCCCTCACTACAATCACCATGCAAGTGATTGATTGGCCAGTGTTGGGGCAAGTGGTTGGCTAGCCCTGCTGGCCACAACTGCCCCTTTCGGCAAAATGACCACAGGACATTCAAAACTGCCTACCAAGTTTTCCCCTTCTCCTCTTAGTGTTCTGAGTGGCACAAATGACCCTCTGAGAAAAGTTCAGCTCCTAACTGCACAAGGTTTCTGCTCCCAACTTAAGGCGTGCGTCTAAAACAGTGGTTCTCAACCTGTGGGTCGCGACTCCTGTCGTATATAGGTATCTTTTATATCTGATATTTACACTAACAATTCATAACAGTGGCAAAGCCATAGTTATGGAGTAGCAGTGAAATAATTTTGTGGTCGGAGGTGACCTCAACGTGAGGGGCTATATTAAAGGCCTGCAGCACTAGGAAGGTTCTGTACTTTAGACACTGATTTAAAACCATTTCCACAGGAGGGAGCAGACCCTTGGTGCTCGCAGACAGACAACCTTCTCTGAGCAGGGTTTTCACCTGCCAGATCACACCTTGGGGAAGGAAGGAGGAGGAAGTAACCATCTTGCTGAACACTTACAGCCAGATGGAAGAGCAGGGTTAGAACATCTCATACCCCCTAGGCTTCTCCTAATCCTTTTAGAAATCAATTCCTGGAGACATGGCCCGGACAGCACCGGCCCTGGGCCCTTCAGGACCATTGTGAAGGCAGTCCTACCAGGCCCTGTCCGCTGCTCCTGCCTCGGTACACACTAGCCCCGTGGACTTCTAATCACATCCACCCCTAATGCTGTGCTCCTGTTAAACTTCAGCCCGGGACCGGAAGCGGAGGAACCTAGAAACGCCAATCTTTATTTAAAAAGCATCTTGTTAGTAACCGAACTCCACTTCCCTACAGAACTCAGATCTGCAGGCCCTTAGATCGCCTTACTGTTTTCAAAAACTGCATTCCCAAGACCACCCTCCTGAAAAAGCCGAGGTTTGGGTGTCAGACATCCCCCATTCCGCGCCTCCGTGCCTCCAAGCATGCGAGTTCTTTCCCCGCAGGGTACCTCAGTCCTGAACAATCCGAGGCCGCTGGGATGGAGGCACAGGGAGTGGGACGTCGTGAGGCACCCTCGGCCACGCAGCTCAGTTTCTAGCTTGGCGACCGCAGCCACTAATGTTTAACCTGCGCGCGCAGCGGCCGAGTAGCTCCGCCTGGAACCACGCTCCCTCCCGCGGCTCCCGGCTGGATTCCAGACATAGTTTTCCTGGGAGGCCTGGGTCAGTCTGGGGGGTCACCCGGAGCAAAGGTTGGTGACTGGAGGTCTTGAGGGTTCCCACGTCCCGACTCACCCCATCCGCAAGTCCAGACTCACTCCATCTCCTGCAGTGCAGCCGCAGGACGCTGCCAGCCACGCGGACCATACGCCTCTCTCCACGCCAGGAGCTCAGGCCTGGGGTCTGCGGTGCTTCCCACCCCCACCCCTACCCCCAACCCATCCACCCACAGCAGAGGCGGAGCCTCTACCCAGCGCCCGGGAACAGCTATTTTTAGAGCTGCAAAGGATGGAGGGAAAGGAGGGAGTGCTGCTTTGAATCCGTTAAGGAAATCCAGCATCCAAGTTCACAGGCCTTGATGAGCGGCAGGACAGACTCTGTCGCCATCCCTTCACTCCACATCTCGCCCGTGGCAGGATGCGGCCACTGTCTGCAAACCCGCAAAACTAAACGAATTTGACCTGAGCCCACCTTAGGAGACTCATTGGTGTGCTCCTATTTGATCAGATGACAATCACCTTCCAGATCTCTTATCCGTTAGTTGCCCAGAAAGCTTGGGCAGGAGTTGGTATTATTTTCTCTCTCCTGATTATAGGTCCCTGCTCCCTTCTCGTTGGGAGTCTCATCTTTAAGTTCTGGGAGGTTTTGTTGTATCTTAGGGTCTTTCTCTCACCACAGCTTCACTATGCTAAGCTCTGCATTTTGGGACAGCAAGGACAAAAGTGCTGGGAATAAGCGTTACCAAGGGTGGGGAGAAACTCAAATTTATGTGCATTGTTGATGGGAATTCAAAACGGTGCTGCCACTGTGGGAAACAAAATGGATTGCCATGATTCAGCACTATTTGACAATATTACAAAGATTAGGAGGTGTGCCCTTGTTGGAGAAAGTATGTCACTGGAGGTGGGCTTTGAGGTTTCAAAAAGCCCATGTCAGACCCAGTCTCCCCGCCCACCCTTATGATCAGAATGTAGCTTTCTGCTACTTCTCCAGCACCAGGCCTACCTGTTGCCATGCTCCCTGCCATTATAATAAATGGACTAAACCTCTGAAACTGTAAGCAAACCCCCAGGTAACTACTTTCTTTTATAAGAGTTGCCTTGGTCATGGGGTCTCTTCACAGCACCAGAAAAATAAATAAACACGTCTATATCCAAAGAAGCTTAAAGTAAGACCCCAAACAGACACTTGGACACTTGTATTTAATAAGCTGTCACGATGGCTCAGCAGGTAAAGGGCTTTGTCACCAAGTCTGATATCCTGAGTTGAATTCCTGTAACCCACACGGTGGAAGGAAAGAAACAACTCCTGAAAGTTGTCCTCTGACATTTGGACATACAAAGGCACTCGCGCGCGCACACACACACACACACACACATACGCGCGCGCGCGCGCGCGCACACACACACACTGTAAAATAAAATAATAACATTATTTACAACAGCCAAAATGTGGAAATAATCCAAATGCCATTGGCAGCTGACTAAGAACACATGGTTTACACATACAGTAGAATATCATTCACTTTTAATGAAGAAGGAAATACTGACGTGTCATTACATGAACCAGATTTATCTTAGTCCGTTTAGACTACTGTAATACAATACTACAGACTAAACAGCAACCCCTTCCTCCTGCTTCTGGAAGCTAGGAAGTCTAAGATGAAGGCGTCAGCAGACTCCATCTTTGCTGAGCACCTCTTTCCGGATCAACATGGTAGCAGGATATAGTAGTTCTCAAAAGACTCTTCTATAAGGGCGCTGAACCCAGCTGTGAGGGCTCTACTCTCATGACTGCACCACTTCCTGGAGTCCCCATTCTCTCTTTTTTTTTTTTTTTTTTTTTTTTTTTTTTGGTTTTTCGAGACAGGGTTTCTCTGTGTAGCCCTGGCTGTCCTGGAACTCACTCTGTAGACCAGGCTGGCCTCGAACTCAGAAATCCACCTGCCTCTGCCTCCCAAGTGCTGGGATTAAAGGTGTGTGCCACCACTGCCCCGCGTTTTTGTTTTTGTTTTTGTTTTAAGAATTATTTATTTTATTTATATGAGTACACTGTAGCTATCTTCACACACCAGAAGAGGGCATCAGTTCCCATTACAGATGGTTGTGAGCCACCATGTGGGTGCTAGGAATTGAACTCAGGACCTCTGGAAGAGCAGTCTGTGCTCTTAACTGCTGAGCCATCTCTCCAGCCCTGGAGTCCCCATTCTAAATAACACCACTGCTATTGTTTGGTTAAGAGCCCCCAAAGACCCCTGTAGTAAAAGTCTTGGTGCCCAGCATGGTGCTATAGGAGTTTGGTGGAACCTTTAAGAGATGAGGCCCAGTAGGAAGACTTCAGGTTATTAGGTATAGACCTTGAGGGTGATAGTGAGATCCAGCTCCTGCTTCAGGAAAAAGTCAGGAGAGTCTTTCATAGAAAGCTAACAGATATACAAAGTACAAGAAGCTAGTCATTAATGGGGAAAGGCATGTGACTCCACTTACAGGGCCTAACCGAAAAGAGTCAAGTTCACAGAGACAAATGTTGGAGAGTGGTTACTGGAAGCCATAGAGATGGGGCTGGGGTAAGAAGCTTTCAGAGATGCCAGCAGAGATGGCTACATGACAATGTAAGTGTTTAATGTCCTGAATTTTATACTAGAATGGTTAAAACAGGGAATCTTATGTTGCATATATTTTACCACAATGTTTTAAACATGGGGGGGGGATGGGAATCAGACACAAGGAACAATTAAGGCTGTCTATTAGTCAGGTCCTCTGATGGGACATCTTGCTTTTCCTCTCTTCTGACCAGGATATCCTCTTCACTAGCTGAGAGCAAAGTGTCCAGGCTTTGAAATCAAAGACAAGTCCGTACTCTTCATTCCCAAACTGTGCAACCCCGGAAATGTCACGTTAACCTCTTTGACCTTCCGTTTTCTTAGCTGTAAAGTAGGAAAAATAAACTTGAATTAGCAGGGTTGTTAACAAACACTGAATTAGCTAAAATATCTCTTCGCTCAGCTCAGGCCTGGGCAATTCATGGTGTCCTTCTGGGCTCACATTGAGCATTGTTGCCTGTTGGCTTCTTGGCTGTCTTCTCACTATAATCCTCAGAGTTAACAGAGGGTAGCTGATGGTACCTGTGTGTACATTTGTGTGTTTCCCCGTGTATAAACCGGTTACCTTCATTTGTTAAGGCAAACTTGATATGCACCCAGGTTAACCTTGGCTGCAAGCCAAAGCCCCATCTTCAGCTGACCAAGACTCTCACACATGAGATGCTCAGGTTTTATTTCCCTTTCCCTGGGCCTCAGTTCAACATTCGATACAGGAAAGTCTTGACTGAATAGCATAGGTAAGGTCTGTTTGTTTTGTTTTGTTTTGTTTTGTTTTGTTTTGTTTTGTTTTGTTGGTGAGAAATCACAAGTAGTGAATAACTGTCACCTTCTGCTGCCGCAGCATCCAATATGGCAGCCTCAGTGAGGACCTTGATTATTCCATGTCTAGGTCCAGGGAAAGGAGATTGACTTGAGATCACTGCCACCCTAAACTGCTAGGGTCCTGGTTGTTGACTGAGGAGAAGAGGGATGGGTTTTAATAACTGTGGTTCCCACCTTGCTCTGCAGCCCTTTGTCTCCTCAGGCTAGAGCCATATTTCTACTCTTGGCCCAGCTTAGATCTTATCACAGATATACCCTGCCCTACACCTCACACAGGGATCGCAGGAAACAGTAAGAAATGCCTGAGCAGCCCCCAAAATTGCTACCATTATAACAAAGAAGCTAGCACCCATCCAAACCTCTGGCATGGCCACTAATGATCTGTGAGGTTGCTTTAGGACAAAGGTGCTTTGTTGAGTTTACATAGTGCTGATGCAGGGATATAGAGGCACGTGGTCAGAGGGAGAGGTTACCCAAAAACCCAGTTTGGTCATTCCTCTTGAAAAATCTAAGAATCTGGCCTGGTGCACACCTTTAATCTCAGCACTCAGGAGGCAGAGGCAGGCTGATCTCTATGTTTGAGGCAAGTCTGGTCTACAAAGTGAGTTCCAGGACAGCCAGGTCTGTTACACAGAGAAACCCTGTCTCAAAAAACAAAAAGAATGTGGCAACAATAGGCCTGCATGCTGACCTGTCTGGAGTTGGCTGGACCTGAGGGGGACTTCTTCCTTATATAGAGCTTGTGCTCTAGCTCTTTCCCTGAAAACTTTGAAGAAAATCTTGCCCTTCCAGGAGAGACCTCAGGGAAAGGGATGTCTTCTGAAAGAGCAACAGAAATGCAGTGTTCAAAGACACCTAACCAGTACCAGGAAGAGGGCTGACTGATCACTGAGCTGGAAGAGAGTGCCAGCCACTCATTTGGCTGGCAGTGATGAAGATGGGATCAGGACAGACCCATCTCAGTGACTTCCAGCCTAGAACTTCTGTCTTTTAGGAGGAAATTCATCTTCCCCAGCTTGATGGTGGCTTTGTACTGAAAATATGGCATTTAATTCATTAAACACATCTGATCTAGATTTCTAAGAGTGTAAATAATACTTTAATATATCTATGACTTTAACACAATATGAAAGTGGCCGGGATGTTTAATGACAGGACATAGGCTGGCCCAATGCTATCAATACTGCTCTGCCTTGTGGTCTACATTCATAATTGTAAAGAATTACAAGCACTAAAAGTTAATAAAAACAAAGATATTACTATCTTAAACTCCCAAATCAAGAATCTCTGTGCCAGCATGATCAAGGAGACCACACCAAACCTGCTACTAATTCAGAAATTACACTTAAGACCCTGTCTATGAGCTAATCTTTGAGCATAGCCTGGCCAGAGCTCTGAGGAAGAGCTTGACAGTGCTCTTGGTTTCCCACCAGAACTTGATGGTAAGACCCAAATGCTAAAACACCACAATCTGATCCTAGGTCATAGGGGAAATCAAGTAGTAATGATCTGAAGTCTCCTGCCTTCTTGCTGTCTTCATAGCACCAGAAGGTGCTTTTCAGACTGCCAGGGAAGAAAACCCTTCAATAGTCTTACCCAGCTTTGCCTATTGTAGCCTATGAGTTACAATAATGACCAGTCTGGCAAGATATGCCCATTGGTGCAACAATGGCATGAATATACCATGTGGAAGGTAGCCAACAACTTTTCAGTTGGATTTAGGCTGCTTTAGGTACACTCCAGAGGAGGGCACTCATGCCTGGCACTTGGCAAAGAAGTGACTACTTCTACTACCATTACTTCTACTACTATTACTTTGCTAAAGGGTCATAGTATCAGACTGTCTTTTAATTAAATACTTAATCCTTTTTCATTTCTTTAATTTCTAAGACATGGTCTTATTATGTTGCCCGGGATGACCTGAAACTCACTGTGTAGACCAGGCAGGCTGCTCTCCAACTCCACCCACCCCTACCTCATGAGCACTAAAAGATTTTAAGAGCCAGAGGTCAGGGAAGATTGCTGTGAAATAACATCTTCTGGGTATGACAGGGTCAAAGTATTCATGAGTTTACAGGAGCCGCAGTCGCTGGTCCAAAATCAACCCAGGCGGCACTCCAGCAGGAGAAGAAAGGGACTCATGAGGCCCCAGCTTGATCTGAGGAGCTATCGTCAGTTGGTGGATTCTGGAATAGAGAGAGTCCGTTTCTTCAGCTGGATGGCCTGTGACAGGTTGCTCGTGTTTCAGTGGATGCTGCCCAAAGCCATGTACATACAGGCAGCACTAATTGGATTCAGTGGATAGAAAAGCAAGAGGAGGAAGAGGAGGAGGAGGAGGAGGAGGAGGAGGAGGAGGAGGAGGAGGAGGAGGAGGAGGAGGAGGAGGAGGAGGGAAATCAGAGGGAGAAAACAGAGGATAGATATAATCTAAATGCATTGTGTTCATGTGTGAAATTACCAAAGAATAATTTTTTTTAATTTAAACAGTAAAATCAAAAAATAACAGACTAAAAAATGCAACATAATATTAAAGTATTATTGTTCTTAACGTTATAGAGTGGTTAAAAATTAATAAAAATAGAAAAATACCCCAACATAAAAATCTGTTATTGCATGCTATTACATAATAAGAATAAGAAAATATATATCTTGTTAAACATAGGTAACAATCAACCTTTCCAATATGAACAAGGACATTTGCCCTGCTCAGTTTTCCTCAGAATCACCACTACAACATTTCTAATTCACTCCTTTCTACTGTACAAATACTACTTCTTATATAAGTTATTAATGTATTTTCCATACTTATTAATCAAAAACTTATTTATGGCAAAACAAAGGAACCTCTAAACATCAAATTATCATACTTGCCTTAAAACTGTATACAAGTACAACCCAGCATAGAGAAATACATATGACATTGCTGTTGACCTATTTGGTCTCCCTGGAAATGGTACCGATTTTTGAGAAGTTTAAAGTGTTTTCCCTCGAGTCCGTCAAACTTTTGTGTTCAGGGATGTTTGTTGGAGGGCATTCCTCAGATACAGCAATAAGAGACAACATGTATGACCCTGTTCCTACCCAACAGGGCTGAGAAACTCTCATCTATGAAGAGCTGAACACCAAGGTTCAGTGTCTCAGGGACGTCATCCTGGGGAGAGGGGCATGCAGCCTGACTGAGGAGTCAGATGTCAGAGAATCCAGCATGTAATGGAATAAATAAACCCGAGGCAGGACACACAACTTGTGAGTGTTTGGGGTTCTTGCATGCTGCAGCACACATGTGAAGGTCAAAGGTCAACTTGCAGGAATTGGTTCTCTCCTTCTACTATGTGGGCTCATACTCAGCCCTCGAGTTTGGCAGCAAGCACCTTTGCCCAGTGAGCCATCTCACCAGTTAGGGGAGGTGTGGTTTTGAGGGAGTTGTTTGTTTGCTTGCTTGCTTGCTTGCTTGCTTGCTTACTTGCTTTTGGATACAGGGTTTCTCTGTGTACTGTTGATCACCAGTTGTTTTAATCAGACTACCAAAGCCATGATTCTTGAAAAGGGAAATTTAAGAATGAAAGGCAGCAAATGGATGTAGTTTCAAAAGACATCATCTCAATTTTTGTGTTTGGAAGAAAAATGCAAGTTTTTCTATAAAGCAAACAACCAAGGGGAAAGTTCTAGAAAATCTTGGCTGATAACTGCTTACAGAAAAAAAAAATTTTTTTTCATGCCTCCTGAAAATCAGAAGTGAGTTTATTTTTATTTTAATTGAAAAATAAAAATCACAAGTGTTTATGGTGTACGACATGAAGTTTGGAGGAAGTCAATTTCCTTTGAATCTATGGAGATGCAGCTTTAAATAGCTTGAGCTTAGAATTTGCTCTTAATCAACAGCTGGGGTAGTCGGATAAATGTGTGTGTTGGAAAGGGGCAGTGTGGAGAAGGCAGGCTGTGAGAGGGGGACAGTATCCTGAGGACAAGTGACCAATAATTAGGATACATGTGCGGGACCAAGACTGCTCGGTCCACCTGTATCTTGGCGCCCTAAATTAGTGCTTGGTACCCAGGAAGATCAATTAGTATCTACGGAGTTAATGAGTTAATGAACATTGCTGTAGTTTATATGGTTTTGTGCATTTCCAGCCCAGTCTCCATGTGACCATGTGGAGACATAGCAGGATATTTAAAGAAGTAGAATGTACTTGGGTTATGGGAGGATTCCATCATAAGGAGTTAATGGACTTTTGATGAGATTCCAGTTAGTTCCTATAAAAAGAAGATGCCTGAGCAGGCCATGCTGGCACAAACCTGTAATCCCAGCCCTCTGAGGCTTAGGAAAAAGGACTGAAGGTTTGAGGCCTGCCTGGGACACAGCAAGACCGTTCCTTTGACACCAACCCCCTAGGGATGGGGGGACAGACAACTGGCTCCTGAGCTTCTCTGGCTTTCTGACTCGCCATGTGATCATATTCTACATGTTTCCTGTCATCGTGATGCCATTCTCCATGATGGCTTCACTAGAGGCCAAACAGAGTCATCTGAATCAAGATTTCAGCCTCCAGCCTATGAGATAAATAAATCTCTTTTCTTAGTAAATTTCCCAGTTCCAGTATTTTGTTATAATGACAGAAAATGGATTAATACAAATGTCTAAATCAAGGGCCAGGTATGATGCCATGTGCCTTTAAGCTCAGCGTGGGGGAGGCAGAGGCAGGAGGATCTCTGTGAATTGGATGCTCTCCTGATCTACATAGTGAGACCCTGTCTCAAAAATCAAAACCACAACAGCAACCAGGTCCCTTCATTCTAACAGGTGTTAAAATTAATCTTAACAATATTGTTTGTTTGTTTGTTTGTTTGTTTTTTCAAGACAGAGTTTCTCTGTATAGCCCTGGCTGTCCTGGAACTCACTCTGTAGACCAGGCTGGCCTCGACCTCAGAAATCCACCTGCCTCTGCCTCCCAAGTGCTGGGATTAAAGGCGTGCGCCACCACTGCCCAGCAACAATATTTAATAAAACAGAACAGTAAACAGACCTATTAGCTACCTCCCAGCCTCTCTTGCAGCTACAATCTAGCCAGGGAGATACAAGGATACATGGTTTTTGCACTTATACAGTACTTGCAAAAAGTCATATGAAATGCATTTTCTTTTCTTCTTCTGCCATCTTACTGTCTGGAATAGCCAGATGATGGGCTGTAAGTCCAGCAGCCACATGAACATGGACTACAGACAGCAGGAAAATAAACAGAAAGATTCTAGCATGGGCTTCCAATGGCCACTGTTAATTTACCTGTTCTAAATTATCTGCCCTCAGACTTGCTGTTCCATAAAGGATAAATCAACTTCTAGTTTACAGGCACTTTCCTTTGGAAGCTTGCTGTTATAACCAGACAAAGTTAATCCTGAAGATGTAGATTAGCACCTATCCCCTAGAGACAATATAGACCAAGGGAGAATGGGACAGCCCAGGAAGCATCTGGTTTCCAGCAGCAGCAGCAGCAGCAGCAGCAGCAGCAGCAGCAGCTCTCTATCTGGTACCTGTGCCTGGCTCCCTGGACCCTGTCCCATTTGCACCTTGAATCAGAACCCTATAAGTCTTAGGACAGTGCTTTTGATAGAGATTTTCCACCAGAGTGTTGCTTCCTCTAACCACAGTCCTGCCCTCTTGATTCATATAGTTCCACAAATGCAGTGCATAGGAGTTATTGAAGCTTGGCTCTGTGTCCCACACTTGGTAGTACTGCCTCCACAGGGGGTAAGGGATGGGGTAAAATCTCTGGGGATGAAGGAAGGAAATATTCAAACACTTCAGGTCACCCAACCCTTGGAAGTCTTTAAGTCTACACCACACCCGTAACATCCTTGTCATCAAACGGGGACCTTGGTTGCCCCAAATGCCTGAGTTATAGTGCTCAACAAAGTTTTCCATGCAGGCCCACAGAAAGGGGTGGTGGGGAAGGAATCCAAATACCCCGTTACTGGAGTGTCGGGAGCCCTGGGCTGCCAGGAAGTTCTCCTCAGGGATGGGCCTGATGGAGATGACGTCAGTGTCCATGTAGATACCACCATACTTCCAGATGATGGCCAGGCGGGACGCGTCGGAGCTGACGTGGAGCCAATGCTTCTCTTTATTGCTGTTGACCTACAGGAACAGGTACAAATGAGCCCCCAAAGCATGAAGGTTGGCCAGGAAGGAATGCAACAAGTTGATTCCCCAAAACCTATTTGACTGCAAGCCAAATTGTAAAATTCTCAATTTACCTTTATTCCCCCTCCCTCCCCGAATTTTCCTTGAAGTATGGAGTTTGTAGCAATCCGTAGCAATGCAAAGATTTCAAAAAATGGTTTTCTTTCACCAAAGCAGTGGGAAAGTAGAGGTGAAATTCGGTGGGAATTTCACAAAGAGCAGTGTGAGTCATTCTTCCACATTGGGTTACAATAACCACAAATACAAAACTGTGAAGGATGGATTTTTTTTTTTTTTTTTTTTTTTTTTTTTGGTTTTTTGAGGGTGGATTTTTTTTTGAAGATTTATTTATTTGTTTATTTTATGTGAGTACACTGTAGCTGTCTTCAGACACACCAGAAGAGGGCATCGGATCCCATCATAGATGGTTGTGAGCCACTATGTAGTTGCTGGGAATTGAACTCAGGACCTCTGGAAGAGCAGTCAATGCTCTCAACCGCCGAGCCATCTCTCCAGCCCCAGAAGGATGGATTTTTTAAGTCCTCAAAATGTTGAAGATTGATTCTTAGGGGGAAAAAGTCAACACACTAGTTGAGAAACTGACGAAAGAAAAAATCTGAGGATGCTTGCATGTGTGCCTTTGTTTGCTTGGAACATCAATACAGTTCACTGAGCACCTACTTACTGTGCACTGAGCCCTGCTAAAAACACAGCAGCGAACAAACAGGCAAGCATCCCTATTGGGAGGAGATTGGCAATGAACGACACATACTGCGTTGGTGTTGATAAGGACTATGAAGGGAACAGAAAGACCAGGTGAGGGGACGATCGAGGGGTGAGAGGGTGCACAATGTAACATTAGGTTTCAGCGGAAACTTGCATGCAGATGTGTGCATGGGCCCTAAGGCAGAAGCATATTGGCTGCCAGGCAGAAGCAGAATGGCGGAGGGAGAAGGGGCAGGCAATGAGAATAGAGCAGGGTACGGGAAAGGGAGTCGGATCATGTCCATTGGGGTCGAGATTTGAAATTATATGGAAGGTTGAGGAGAAAAGAGTGATGTAATCTGATTGAGTTTTCCAAGGGTCCTTTTGGCTACTGTGTGGACAAGAATTTAGGATGATGGTGGGACTGGAGGAGGACAGGGTGACAAAGCAGGCTAGGAGCTTGTTGAGTTAATTCAGACTTGGACCAGGGTGATAATCTGGTAGGGGTGACAGAAGTAGTCAGAGTCCATATCCAGATAAAAACAGGTTAGGCTTTGCTGATGAGCAAGTGTACAGAAAAGAATGATTGTAAATGCTAAGTTACAAGCAAAAGAGGGAGAACCCAGGAGAATAAAAACAAATCAATATAAGTCAATAATGTTTCTCTTTGGAATGGTAAGATTTCAAATACAAAAAACAAAATATATTTTTCTGAATTTAAATATATCAAATAATAAAAGATTAAGCAAGGACCTTTGGTCTTGATCAAAAACTGAGATGTTAAGATTCTACTATGAGCCTGAAGCGGCCACCTCCTGTAGTCAAGCAGAACTTCCAGTACAGGAAGGGGGAACACCAACCCACCCACAAAACCTTTGACCCAAAATTAGTCCCACCTGCGAGATGTGCAGGGATGGAGCAGAGCAGAGACTGAGAAAATGGCCAAGCAATGACTGAGTCAACCTGAGACCCATGCCATGGAGAGAGCCAACCGCTGACACTAGTAATGATTCTCTGCTATGCTTACAGGTAGGAGCCTGGCACAACTGTCCTCTGAGAGGCTTCATCCAGCAGCTGATGGAAACAGATGCAGAGACCTACAGCCAAATATTAAGCAGAGCTCTGGGAGTCTTGTTGGGGGGGGGGGGGGTTTGAGGGAGCCAGAAGGGTCAAGGACACCACAGGAGACCTACAGAGTCAACTAACCTAGGCTCATGGGGGCTCACAGAGACTGAACCACCAACCAAAGAACAGCAGGGGCTGGACCTAGACTCCCTGCTGCACATTTGTAGCAGATGTATAGTTTGGTCTTGATGTGGGTCCCCTAACAATTGGAATGGAGGGGGGGGCTGGAGAGATGGCTCAGTGGTTAAGAGCACTGACTGCTCTTCCAGAGGTCCTGAGTTCAATTCCCAGCAACCATATGGTGGCTCACAATCATCTGTAATGGGATCCGATGCCCTCTTCTGGTGTGTCTGAAGACAGCTACAGTGTACGGACATATAATAAATAAAGAAATAAATAAATAAATAAATAAATAAATAAATAAATAAATCTTTGAATGAGGACAGGGAGTCTATGGAGGGAGGAAAGGGATGGAGAAATGTAATTAAGTTATAATATTAAAAAATAAAAAAGTATAATTTAAAAAAAAATTGGAATGGGAGCCGCCTCGGACTCTGTTGCCTGCCTTTGGATCCCTTTCCCTTAGCTGGGCTGTGTTGTCTGGCCTCAGTGGGAGAGGATGTGCCTAGTTCTAGAGCAGGCTGGTACCCATGGAGGGAACCTCCACTACTGTGAGGAGAAGGGGAGGGGGAAATGGGGGGAGAAGGTTGTAAGTGTGGGACTGGGAGGAGAGGAGAGAGGGAGCTATGATCAGGATGCAAAGTGAATGAATTAATTAGTTGATGAATGAAGGAAAAGATTCTACTACAAAGAACATAAGCGAACTAACAAAATCTTTGTAGAAAACCTCACAGTTGCTGAAAACCTTCTGGTCATTTACAAGTCCTGAAACCTCAGAAACAATAATAGCCAGGACATATCAATGGTCACTCTGAGAGCACTTTGTAATCTACACAAATCCTCACAGATGGAATGCATGCTCATTCTAAGTTTCAAGTGAGACATCGAGGGACCCAATGCTCTTGTCATTTGTCCCCAGGCACCAGGTGGAAGGGGGGCGTGAACTTGAGCCTCAGCATCTTATCTTTAGATATTCACTCATTCACAAGAGACTACATTTTGGTAAAAATCCGTATAACTCTGGGTCGTAAGGGTTGTGGCTGTACAAAGAGACATAGAACACCAGAAGCCTCAGAGAGGCAGAAGAGGAACCTTGCCTGGAAGTGAGCATTAGATTGCCGACCATCTGAGGTAGGGTGAGTGGAAGAAGGGCTGAGAACAGTGGTTATGCTGGTCTGGACTACTTCAAGAGCTCCAACTGCCTGCAGGGTTCACACAGCAAACCCAGCAGCCCTTGGAAATGATGGCACGATGGACCCTCTAACGCGTGCCCCCATCTATCTTCTGTGGAGGCCTGTCTGGGACAGAACATGCCATGGCCCAGTTCCCTCAAGAGTATCATGGTATGAGTCTATGGTTACACACTCCAGCACAGAGCCCTACAGACTCAGATGGAGCGGGCGCTTAAGGGCTCTGCACCTCAGGGCTCACTTTGCTCCTAAAATCTAACATGACACAAAATCTAAGTCCATCCTAGCATACCCCAAGGTATGCTCTAAAGGATTTTAGTTCCGATGTTATTTATGTATCACAGTGAAAGAGGTTTCTAAATAGAACTAAGGTTGCCTTGGCTCAGAACCATAATAAGGTTTGTTTGTTTTGTGTGTGGGGGGGGTCAATTAATTTATTTTATGTATGTGAGTACACTGTAGCTGTCTTCAGACATACCAGAAAAGGATATCAGATCTTATTACAGATGGTTGTGAGCCACCATGTGGTTGCTGGGAATTGAACTCAGGACCTCTGAAAGAGCAGTTAGTGCTCTTAACTGAGCCATCTCTCCAGCCTCCATAATGAGGTTTTACTATTCTTTTCTTTCTTCTTCTTCTTTTTTTTTTAAATAGTGTCTTACTATGTAGCCGTGGCTGTCCTGAAACAAGCTGTAGACCAGACTTGCCTTGAACTCCGCCTGCCTCTGCCTCTGCCTCCCAAGTGCTTTGACTAAAGGCATGTGCCACCACCACCTGACTTGATATTCTTATTGAGTAATTCATCCGTGAGAAGAAGATGTAGTGTGCAGCATCCCCCAAAATAACAAGCTTTGAAATGTCTTTTCCCAAGGAGCAAAGAACAGTTTAGATGAAAACAGCCTAGCTCAGGTAAGGGACAAGTTGTGCAGTCCTGGGGATTCTTCCAGCAGCTTAGAGCCACAGGGACCAAGCTATTTGTCTCCTCTATTCCTGGCACCTGCCTTCCTGGCCTGTTCCATACCCTGCTGTTTCTGGGAGAACGACACCCACTTTCCAGGAGACCTGGCTGCAGGCAACTCCCCAGACTAGCAGCAGACGAGCACTTAATACATTTGAGTTGACCCACTTCCTCCTGGTCAGTCCCAGTTTGACATTTCCAGGCTCTTATAACAGATGGGACCTTAGCATCTAAAAGTCACTAGAGCCTAAAGAGAAACTGACCCCCAGAAGCTGCCCTCCACCCCAACCCCTGCCAGCCTAATCTACTAGAAGGGTCCCAACAGGCTTATAGCTTATTCTGACAGATGCTTCCAAAAGAGAGCAACTAGCTTCAGGCCTGCCAGCCCTGTTCACCCATCAGAGCCCAGCTATTGAGCAAGACAGGGGAGGAGAGGGGAGGGGAGGGGAGGGGAGGGGAGGGGAGGGGAGGGGAAGGGAGGGTTGTTGTTTTTCCTATTATGACTATGCTATAGTAGGCTGAATAATGACCACTCAAAGACATCAGCCCCTGATTCCTGGAACCTGTAAATATAGGGTGAGGATCTTTGCAGATGAGATAGGGTGAGATGGGGTGATTGTTAGCATTCTGTCTAAACTCCACCCCACAGTTACCTGGCAACAGTCAGGTAGGCCTGACCCACTATAAAAGGGGCTGCTTGCCCCCTACTCCCTCTCTTGCTCTTCCTTTCTTGCTCCTGCTCTATCCTCTTACCCCTTTCCCCCCTCTCTCCCCATTCCCTTTCCCTCCTCTCTCCACGTGCTCATGGCCAGACTCCTCTTCTCTTCTCTTCTCTTCTCTTCTCTTCTCTTCTCTTCTCTTCTCTTCTCTTCTCTTCTCTTCTCTTCTCTCTCTCTCTCTCTTCTCTCTCTCTCCTCTCTCTCTCTCTCTGCCTTTCTCTGCCTCTACTACCCTCTTAACTCCCCCTCCCCATGCCCTGAATAAACTCTATTCTATACTATACCCCTGTGTGGCTGGTCCCTGGGGGGGGGGGGGGTTGAATGCCTGGGCATGGGCCTGCTGAGGCACCCCCTTCCTCCATACCTCAGGACACCCCATATCCTCTTTCTCTTTCTCTTTTTATAAACACATCAGTGATGAACCTGGGCTACCTTGATGGGTCCTTGAAAATATCACAGATGTCATTTAGAGAGTGAGGTGGATGGAGACTCGACATACACAAAGGCAAAGGGGGTTTGAAGAAGGAGGGCAGCTAGCGGACTGATGGCCTCCAGGCCAAGGGATAGCTTGGCTACCAGAGGCCTATAGGAAACAAGGAACAGTCCTTCACCACTGCTCCTGCTGTGACTGTGGCTTCCAGAGCTCAGAGGGTAAAGTCTGAGGGCAATTGTTAGAGTGGCCCTCGTAAGCTAACACAGCGACAGATACAATAACCTCTCTTTTGCTATTCGGCTCACAAAGCTTAAATATTTGCTGACATTTGGTCCAGGGTGAGCTAGAATTTAAAAAGATCTTCATATGGAAGTAGATGTTATGACACCAACTTTTAAATTATTTCTGTTTTTAAGAATAATTTTCTTTCTAAGTTCAACATTTTTGAAAGTCGCTTCTACTTCAATCATAGTCAAGTGTCTACTGTAAGCATACAGTCTTTTTAGTTTTTTTGTTTGTTGCAGTGGGGATGTGGGGGCTTGATTTGTCTTTGGTTTTTATAATTCTTTTGTTTTGTTTTGTTTTGTTTTGTTTTGTTTTGTTTTTTGAGACAGAATCTCAAGTAGCCCAGGCTAGCCTACAACTTGCTATGAAGCAAAAGATGACTTTAAATTCCTCATCTCTGTACTTCCAACACCCAAGTAGTGGGTTTACTGGCGTGTCCCCCACGAAGACTTCCTCAGTTCTTTTTAATGCTGGAGTCGGTTGAATAGCTGAATGGAGAGGAGTCTCTCATTCTGGGTTTTCATATACTTTCCATATGACATCAGTGAAACGCTCAGCTAAGCCCTGTCTAATGGAGAACTGCTCTCTAATTCCCATAAGCATCACCCAACTGCACATCCTCTGTGAGACCAACATCACACTGAAATATTACTTCCTTGTTACAACATACTGCTAAGAGGAAGGTCATCAGGTTCCTAGGGCTTCCGAGGCTTCTCAATTATATCTCAATACAACCCAATCCCATGGGGTACCATGACACCAATCCTTCCTGAATTTTCAACCTACATAACTTTCATTTTAAATATTGCTTCATTTCTGCCTCTGGTGTTGAAAAGGTTTAACATAGACGGGCTTTAAGGTATAATGAAAATTAAGGCCTCCATATACCTAGAAAAGATTAAAAATTCATTCAGTTAAGAAAAGCCTCCCGTATACTAAAGAGCCTCAAAGAAGCAAGCCTCGATGCAAAGGGAACCAGTCCAGAGACTGACATTTACCTGAACCAGAATGCCACAGACTGAACAGAGGGCAAGTAGGAACCCAGTAGTCTGAGTGCCAGACTCAACTCTTTCTGAGTCCTTGTCCTCAGTTTGCCTGTCTACAGTGAGAGTATTGGACCCATTGTCGACAGGTTCTGTTTCTCCCTCCCAACACAGAAATTCTCGGTGATTTGAATACTTACTTTGGAGTACCATGAAAACAAGGGTGTGTCTTCAAACAGTCTTTTCATGTCCAGAGGTACAAAGAAAACGTTGTTAATGGCGGAGAGGAGGGAGAAGGCTGGGTAGCTGGTATTTGGAGTCAACTGTGTGGAGTTGCTGAGCCCTTTCATGAAGAAGATGATGGGCTGCTCAGGATAGATTTTAGCAGCAGACTCCACAGCACAGGAGACCAGGGGAGATGGCTCCACTCTCTCAGAGGTCTCTATAAACACGATGCTTCGTCCATTCCTCAGGAGGCCTTCCAGCCCCTGTGGAGATGCAAAAGGAGGCAGGCAGGCAAAGAAGCACTGAGACCTCAGGGTGAGCTGGTAGAGCAGGCCACAGGCAAACACCAGGACCAGGGACAGGGAGAGATGAAGTTCCTTCAGCATGTCCTCCCGCGCTTCAGCCTCTCCTTCAAGCAACAGAGTTCATTAGAATTCGCCCTGGTGATCCTGGACGGAGACAACCTGCACGAAAATGAATATCACTTACCGATTTAGACGATTTATAAAGAAGACAATTAATGGTTACTATACATGCTAGCAATGCACGGTTGTCTTAACAGAAGAAAAGGAAAGCGATCACCGGAGTATTCGGACGTGACGGATGTCAAGAATGTGGAAAATCTTGACATGCATTCATCATTTAAAAAAAAAAATTCAAGAAGCTTTCTATATCTGACAAATGTTACCTGCCAAACAATACATAGATGATAATATACAGGTAGTACAAAGATGGAAATAAATGATAATATAAAGATATTATAGATAACAGTATAGAGTGATCAACCTTCTTCACACAAAGCATTCCTACCAATCGTGGCTGTGATAAAAAGGCCGGTTGTCACTTCTGCTGGTCAGTGCCACTCTAGCAATTCTAACCAAGCCAATGAAAGAAAAGGAAAAGAATCATGCCTATACCCATTAGAGGAGGCCGAAGTGGCACCAGGGTCCCAACCACGATGACAGATGGAGAAAACTGAATATAGTACATGCTCCAAAATCAACAGAATTCAGAAGAAAATTAACCAAGGGTCTAAACTCAAGGTTAGAGGGTTACATTGTGAACACAGCTTGCGAGCAGGGATGCTGTGGTTCCAACCTGGACCATGTGCCACCAAAGTCCAGGATCCAGGAAGGACTGCAGTGGTTCTCTCCCTACAGAAGGCAGCTTGAACTCAGGCTGACCCTGAGACAGCAGGAATCTCAATTCCTAAAAGGCCCATTTTTTTTTTTTTTGACTTCCACAAAACTCTTTCAGAAAACTCAAATCCAGAAGCCCAGAACTTACTTTTCGGCCAGAGTCTTGCAGTTCACCAGTATTTGAGGTCTTAGAAGTAAGGACACGTTTTTCCTGTATACATTCTGATAACTCACTGCCCAGTCTTCCAACTCAACCACACAGAGGAAAGTAAATTATTGGCAGAAGATTAAGACTAAACAGAAGAACTCCCTAGGAAGCCCCTCCCTTCCCTAAGCTCCTCCCCCCCCACACACACCCTAAAGTTGATATGTGGGGACAATAGGAGTTCACAAGAATTTTTAGATAAACCACACACTTGGCAAGCCTGCTTGGGACTCTATCATGGGGCCTCCAAGAGAATCCTCTCAGGTGGAGGAAACTTTGAGAGCATGATGCTGGCGCCAGCACATCCTGTACCTGCCCAGTTCAGTTTGAATCAAACTCATGGGCAGAGATGTGAAAGGTTCTTCATGGCATAATCTGTAATTTGACCAAGATTTCTCCTTTGAAATCATGATGAAAAGGTTTGATTAAAAGAAAAGAAAGACCATTTGTGCCATCAAAGCAATGGACAAACTCCAGTAGCCTAAAGGCCTAGGGATGATATAAAACGAAACGAACCCCCCCCCACCAGTGTCAGCTACAGTGTCTGCAGGAGAGGTCTTTCTTTCTCCCCCCATCCCCCTGGGGTATATCATTGTGGAGTAGGATCCTTCTCTTACTCTCATAAAGTCACCTTGATCACCTACAACTAGTGTGGGCTCCCTCGAGGTAGCTTCAACCTTCATGGTCTAGCCCCATGGTCCCTGATGTGAGTGTTCAAAAAACCTCTTCTAAACTATTCTCTGCTCATAGAATCACCAGGCTCCCCTGGATGCTACAGTATGATCAAGGAGGTGCCCTACTGGACGGACTGTGGATCCAGTCCTACCTTAAGATAATTGAAGCCGTCACATTTATTGGAATCTCTGGGTTTGTCTGAGCATGCCCAGGACTAGCTCTTGGGTCTCCACATGTCCCTCCTTTGGGGACTGGACTTCTTCTGTGGATCCGATCAGCTCTGGGATCAAGGTCCTCTGGCATCTTTCAAGAGTTCCTGGAGTTGTATAGAAGTGGGTGTTCTTTCCTGCAGACAAGAGGGAAGATTAGTGTTCCTGCTACTTGTTTGGGGCGAACTAGAAAGCTGGGTTTGTGGAAGAGATATATTCATTGTATCCGTGTGGGTCTAGCAGCTGGTACAAAGGCCTAAACAAAAGAGTTAATAGTCAAGGCATAGGGCTGGAGAGATGGCTCAGCGGTTAAGAGCGCCAACTGCTCTTCCGAAGGCCGTTGAGTTCAAATTCCAGCAACCACATGATGGCTCACAACCATCCGTAATGAGATCTGATGCCCTCTCCTTGGGGTGTCTGAAGACAACTATAGCAAGCGGGGCTGGAGCAAGCAGGGCTGGAGAGAGAAGAAAATGTGCCTGAGGACAGCTATAGTGAGTGTACTTACATATAATAAATAAATAGTCAAGGCACAAAGCAGTGTAGTTGGTGGTCTGCTCAGTGGGGGATGGGTATGAGTTTGAGTGATGCAGGAAAGTCCCAAGCCTCACAAGTAGGACCTGTTGACCAAGAACCAGATAGAGTGACAGACAGCTCCATCTACCACAGGCTGACTCTAGGACAAGCAATAGGACCTGTGGGAAGTGTAGAAAATAACCTTTGTCAGGCTTGCCATGGGGATGAAATGGTTAAAGAAGCAACTTTGGTTTCCCATCAGTGAGAAGAGGAAAGACAATGTTAATGAAGATAGAGTCTGACAGAGTGGGGTACTGCTGACCCCAGCGCTGGGGAGGTCGAGGCAGGAGGATCAGGAGTTCAGAGTCAGCCTCAGCCATACAGCAAGTTCGAGGCCAGCCTGAGAGACATGAGACCCTGACTCAAAAACAAAACAAAAATTAATGTAGATGGTATTTGGACTCCTTATGGATAAAAACATAAAGTGGTATCCTCGCTGGGTTAAAAAAATTTTTAATTTATGAATGAAATTTGCATCCCAGTGAGCCTTTCAGGGAAAAACCCTTGCCCTCTGTGAGTTAGTGCCATGTGTCCAAAAAGCCAATCACAGGTACCTGGGAAGTGTTTCTGTCACTGCTCGATGTTCTTCCCCATCTTCCTGAGAAGGTCTCCTGTCGTTTGCAGTTCATGGAACGTACAAGGTTGAGGAGACAACATATCTAGCCAATACACAACCAGTCTGTCTGTTCAGGCCCAGGCCACCACAGAGGCTCTTAACTCACATTTCATGGGTGCCTAGCATGTCAAAGGATGGGTTTCAGGAGGTCATCCGGGGGGCTATAATTGGCATTAAACTTGGATGTCACTTACCAAGACTCTCCTACTTATCATTCCGCCCCCCCCAAAAAAGTTGCTCTTGACACCAACCTCCCTGTCCCCACTGTTTTCAAAATGTCTTCATTTCTTTTCACTACAGAATCTCAGGCTTTCTCAAACTCTGCAAGCAATCCCTAGAACCCTCAGTACGAACATCTGAAAGAGATGTCCAGAGAGCTCCTGGGCTTTGAGCAGCAGATATGTTGGGATATCCTGGTGAGAGTCACGTATGGATCTGGGCATTACCTGCCTTCCTAGGAACTTCTGCCTTGTGCAAAAGAATTCCTTCTCCATCAGCGAGCTTGTAAGCCAGATCCAGTCAACCCTACAGACTATGGAGCCTGAGTAACAGTCTTGGTTAGTAAGGTCTTGGGAAATGTAGATCAGTATGGCCCCAAATATATTAACCAGATAGGGAAAAAAAAAATCTGAATCCAGTGTTATTTCTATTCCTGTTTATGAGGCATTTCTTGGATCTTGAAGCTATTTTTTTCTTTTCTTCTTCCTTTTTTTTTTTTCGAAGTAAGGAGGAAAACCATGGAATCAAAGGGAGCTTTTTCAATTCGTTGTCCTTATGTATGCCCTTTGATAATCTTAATTAGAAATAGTTCAGAATTTGGAGCTAAGCACCCTGTTGAATAAAGAACCCACTGTATTGGGCCAGAAGGGTTAAAAGGATCTTTAACAGTAAATGTTTATTGACTTGAATTGCCCCTAAAAAGTACACTTTGCCTTTCTGTAGCTTCTTTGAACTCGAGTTTATCATGAGAAGGAAATGTTTAAGCCAGTCGCATTTGTCCTATTTGCTTTGGCCTTTAGCGCTAAGGTTCCGGTTTTTAACATATTTGTTAAGCAAGTGGGACTGATAAACTTGTTAAAACATTTGACTACAGCAGTGCAAAACTAATTATCCGAGGAGATAGCTTGTCCACATGGTCAATTACTTTCCTCACCCAAAGAAAGCCCACAGAGGGCTTTATTTGGCTGGATGTGAGCACAGGAGATATCTGGACACAGACCTCATCTCGCCACCGAGTGAGAAATAACCATCTAGCATAGTGCTTAGGAACCCATGAAGAAACAATGAGAGAAGTGATGTATGCTTACGAGGTATGACGTCATGAAACTCCAAATGAGGTCAGTGACTTAATGTCATCACCCTTTGCAATGTATTTTAAATGATCTCAGACTCCCAGTAAAATGGTCCTAACCTTGTGCTTCCGGTTTCTCCCTTCTTTATGTGAGCATACCTCAGTCAAACCTGCCCCTGTGCACAAAACCTTTAGAAACTATTGTAACAATGCATGCAATTATCCCCCACACCTTTAACATTTATTTGCAGATAAAACAGCTGTGGGGAGATAAGATAAAACACATTCCCTGGTGACTCCTGCTGACACCACTGTTTAAGGCTTTGTGGCCCAGGTCCTCTGATTCAGAGTTGAATTCCATCTTCCACAAGGGGAGTGGCAACATCTTAGACCTGTCCACACTGCCCACATGACATCTCAATACTGCTGACAGAAACTGTTATAGGCTACTATTATGTTCCAAGCACCCCCACCCCAAATTTACCTAATCTCAATGTGATGATGTGTTTGGAGGTCAAACTTGGGAGAGGTGTTTAGATTCAGATTAAATCTCCCTATTTTTTCTTTTTGCAAAAGTAACAAGATAACTTTATTTGGAGTGAAATAACTACACAGATTAAAGGAGAGATACACTGTTGATACTCTACAGCAGGCACATGAGTCCAGGGTATGAGCCAGATTAAGATCTTTATGAGGAATACCTCTCTCTCTCTCTCTCTCTCTCTCTCTCTCTCTCTCTCTCTCTCTCTCTCTCTCTCTCTCTTTCTCATGTTCTGTTTAAGCCACCCAGAGTGTGGTGTTTTGTTGTAGCAGACTGAGCCATGGCAGAAAGCCTCCATCTATTTCATGAAAGTCTGGATTTTAGCTCTAAAGGATGTTAAAACTGCTTCTAAGAAATAGGCTGGGGACCAGTGAGATAGCTCGGTGGGTAAGGCATGGGCTCCAACCCTGATGATCTGAGTTCAGTACCCGGAATCCACATGGTGGAAGCAGAAAATGGACTCCAGAAAGAACTGGAACCAGGCCTCAGTGGGGAAGAATCCATCTGAATCCACAACAGATCGTGACAGCGTGAGGTCGTCTATCCGTCTTTCTCCATACTTTCTGGTCTTTGGTCATGGTTTTTTGTTTGTTTGTTTGGTTTGGTTTTTGTTTGGTGTGTGTGGTTGTTTTAATGCAGATGGAGAACCATCTTCTTTTTCCCATGGTCATTGTACACACAAGACCCCCAAGTTGGAAGCCACAGAACCACTCAGCTCTCTCTCCTCCTATAGTATAACTGTGTGTGTAAATACAAGGTCACCTAGAAGCAGATACTAAGCCGGGCAGTGGTGGCGCACGCCTTTAATCCCAGCACTCGGGAGGCAGAGGCAGGAGGATTTCTGAGTTCGAGGCCAGCCTGGTCTACAGAGTGAGTTCCAGGACAGCCAGGGCTATTCAGAGAAACCCTGTCTCGAAAAACCAAAAAAAAAAAAAAAAAAAGAAGCAGATACTAAAACAATGATAACCACGAATGGGCTTTACCAGGACACTAGTGATGAGGGGTCTTTCTTTCTTTTTCTTTCTTTCTTTCTTCTTTTTCTTTTTTTGGAGACAGGGTTGCTTTGTGTGACCCTGGCTGTCCTGGAACTCACTCTGTAGACCAGGTTGGCCTCAAACTCACAGAGATCTGCCTGCCTCTTCCTCCTGAGTGCTGGGATTAAAGGCATGAGCCACCACCGCCCAGCTGTGATGTGAGTTTTCAAAGTGGGTGCATTGCTGAGACAGCTATCAGCTCACAATAAGAGTCTGGAAGAACCCTCACAAGAAATACGGCAAGCTGTCTGATCTGAGACCGTCCTTGGCTAAGGCAGGTTCAGCCAAGTTGACAGGAAGTCCTCAGGCCAGAGTCTGATATTATAAGAATTTTGTGTCTCCCAGCAATAGGCAGCCAACAGAGATCTCATTATACACAGTCATTGGCTGGGAGTAGCCTACAGGAGGAGCCTCACAGAATCTCCTCCTGCTACCCCAACCCTTGCCCTCCGCACCCCAACCCGACCCCTCACCTCAATTACACTCTGCAGTCAGAGGTCTGTGAGAAGACATTCTCATGACCACCACATGATACCCCTGGAGTTCAACATAGCCACTCCCTCCCTGGGTTCATGGAGCAGTGTTTCTGTGATTCCATTTCTTCCTGAGGGGAAACAACCAGGATAGAATTTGAGAGACCAGATCGTTTGGGTTTAGACTCCATCTTAGAGAACCTGACCCAAGGTTGAACTCAAGTTAACTAGCAGGCCGGTACTTAGCACCAGTTTCCAGGCTACCCTTCTCCCCCCACACACAACAAGAACTGCGTCTAGCACTAGTTTCCAGGTTATTCTCCAACAAATCTGCATCTGCAGGTTACCAGCCTGCCCCTGACACTTCACTTCCTAACAACCACCAATCAGGAAAAAAAACAAAAGTTAAGTTTATGGTTTGGCTCCCAACACCAGCCAAGTATATTAAAGGCCACAGTGGCCCCCAATCAGATGTGTACCAGGCTACATATCCGCTTCTTGCCTCTATAAATGCTTGCCTGAAAGTGGGCTGGAGGTGGGGTCCCATTCTGCTGCATCAGAGATGGTGGTGTGGCCCAAGCTCTAGCTTAAATAAAGAGACCCTAATGCGATTACATCGGATTCGGCTCCTTGGTGGGCTTTTGGGGGTTCACGAGCGTTTCCTGGCATGACAAATTAAGAAAGATGGAGTCCACCCTCATCATGTAGACATTGCAAGCCTGCAACTCATTGCTTCCCTCTCACTTCGCGTGTGTTCAGGTGGCTTACTGGATGCGCAGCTTGCCTTCCTGCAGCGTCTGATGCCTGACTGCCATCTCTTTCTTGTTTACAGTTGCCACTTAACCCGTCCACACTTAGAGGCACCAAATTTGATCTCCTAGATTGTGTATGCATTTCTTCTGCACCCGTCATGTAAAACATCCTCACTCCCACCTGCTGATGGAGATTGATAACTTCCAGTATTGTAACATCTCTTTTCACGCTCTGGTCCCTGAACACAAGACATCCAATGTGTTCTTCAGGTGTCTGTGAACTGGTGGGATCCTTACAGTGTCACCTGACAGAACTCCTCCCTGTTTGGGACTAGAATCTCTAACACCGATGAGCTCAGAGTTTCAGTGGCAATAAAGACGAAGTTCCCACCAGGTCATTTGTAGGGGCAGTGATTTGTGACAGGCAATCTGGCACCCGATTGAGCACAGGCATAAAATCTGGGTGACCCAGTGGAACAATCCGCAAGGGACCAGAAAACATTATGCCAATGCTCCCGGGAGGCTTTTGGCTCCAGTCATGGTAAGGTACCACCCCTCCTCAGGTAGAGGTATGGCCACAGAGCTCCAAGCCATCCCCATGTTAGTGAGACACCTAGAGGCTTAGCCACGCCCCTTCCCAGTTACTATATCTGCTTCACATCTCCCAGAGGCCACGAGGTACAATTCCATCCACGCCACTCCACACGATGAAAATAAACGCCTTAGAATTATGGACTGTCTCTTCATCTGGACCCACCGTGGGAAGCGAGGGATCCGGCCCTTGATTAAGGAGCTGTGTCTAATCTCTCACTGAGGGCTTCTCAGCGCTCCCAGACTGTACCCATTCACCCAAGCCTAAGCAGCTAGCCTGGCTCCCCAAGCTGCTGGGTTCTTGCTAGCCTGTGGCACCCTGCAGCGACTGTGGTGCCCTGAGCTAGAGAACCCACAGAGACGGCTGCTGCGAGTTCCCCGAGAATGGCCCCCTCTCCCACCCACAGGCAGGGCCCGCAAAGGCTTCCCACAGCCCCCACCTGCCCATCGGACTGTGTGGGAAGATGCGCAGCATCTTCCAGCGTGTCTCCTGTCCCACTCAGAGCCACAGAGCCGGGAACAGACACATAGGGCTTCTTTCCAACACGCCAGGCTTGTTCCCACAGTCATTAGGAGTGACTGTTAGTAGGGAAGCTCTTATTTCTAGCTCCTTGCTTGCTGGATCCTTCCTATTAATAACAAAGTACCATATACAGATAACTGAGTTGACATTACAATACTACTTCCTGAATGATGACATCCTGTTCTTTCAGTGGTTTTCCCCAAGCCAGCATGGCAGCTGTCAGACCATTCCACAAAGTTGCCTCAGTTTTGTGTAACTTGCTATAGAAAAACCAACGGATCCCACTGTCACAGGTCCACTCCTGTAACTCCATCATAGTAAGGTAATGGCAAATTCTGGGCCCCGTGAGATTCCATGCTTATGAACCAAGCAGTCCACAAGTGCCAAGCCATGATTTCTTTGAGGCTTTGCAGGCAGGGTAGCAAATGCAGACCTGGAAATTTCATTCTTTTGAGGATAATCCATTAGCTTGCCCAATGTATCATGGTTTACTTTATGTACCAACTTAACTAGGCTAAGAGGTGCTCAGAGAGCTGGTAAACATCATTTATGTGTGTTCCTGAGGGTGGTTCCAGAAGAAACTAGCATTTGAATTAGTAAAGATCTACCCTTACCAGTGTGTGGGCATCATCCAATCTGCCCAAGGCGTGAGCAAAACAAAAGGCTGGAGTGAATGTGCCTCCCTCCCTCCTCGAGCTAAGACATCCATGCTCTTCTGCCACTGGGCATCAAAACACCTGGTTCTTGGATGCTCAGATTCAGAAATTCCAGCCTCCCCTAGTCTCCCCCACGCATAATTCTTGGTGCATTTTACTTAGACTGAATTACATACAGGTATTCTAGAGAGCTTGCAGACAGCAGGTTTGTGGGACTTCTTGATTTCCACATGTTTCTGAGAGAGTCCCCTCCTGTTTATCATCTATCTATCTATCTATCTATCTATCTATCTATCTATCTATCTATTTATCTATCTATCATCTATCTATCTATCTATCTATCATCTATCTTCTATTTGTATGTTTGTCTATCATCTATCATTTATCTATCAGTGTGTATATTTGTCTATCTATCTACCTATCTATCTTCTATCATCTGTATGTTTGTCTGCCTAGCTATCATCTATCCATATGTTTGTCTGTCTGTCTATCTATCTATGTATCTATGTATCATCTATCTATCTACCTACTCACATGCGTATCAGCTATTGGACCTATCTCTCTGGAGAACAAATAACTAACAGAAGAGACCTAAAGTTATTACCAACCTTCACTCTTAAGTTACCATTTGGTTTCCTCAATAAATATTTCCATTTCAAGGACTTAGTTTTGATCACTATCTCTGACAGTTTGGACAGTCAGAAGCCATAGGTAGGTGGGAGTTACTGTTGGGCTGCTGAGTTCATTCATACCTGGCTTCAGCATTTGCCATAACAGCTATGACATTCACTTTGCTTATCACACCAGTTCCAGATGGTGGCAATAGCTACTGAATGCAGAAGCAACTCCAAAGACTTCCCTAGCCTTAGACTATAGAGAAATGGATGAAGCGTTAGGAAACCGGTTTTTTAAACTGTGACTGGATGCAACATATTATTGGCAGAAATTTTTTAAAAGGAAAAAGAAGAAAAGGGAAAGGGAGAAAAAGGTGTGAAGGGAGAAAGTGGGAAATGAACAGCAGGAAGAGAGGACTCCAGGGCAAAGATCAAAAAATCTGGGAGCAAAGAGCACAAACCATTAGTGAAAAGCACTGGTCCAAAATCAGGATATGACCCACATGTAAATTTCACTTGAAAGATCCTAAGAGGATACTTTCAGTCTGTCCAAATCAACATATCAGAACTGGCAGAATGACTAAACTACAAAACCAAACTGCTACCAGCAACATTTGTAACAAAACTAGATGACAAAGTATCACTGTAGATCCCAGATACAAGTGGGTGATTACAAACTACCAAAGCCTCCAAGAACTCCCAGCTCATCTAGGGAGACCAGAGACCAGAGACCAGACGGTGAAGAGGGGGAAACACAAAGCGTCTGACTGACACCATGAGAAAGTACAGGAGAGTAACAGGAAATCAGTGTTGACACTGTCTCTAAACGAATAAATAAAATTTAAAGAATCATAATCAGATCTGCTGCATGACAATTAGGATGGCCAAATTCCAGAACATTGACAACTTGGAAGGTGGGTGAGCATGTTGCTGGGTCTGAAAGTGGAACAGCCATTTTGGAAGGCAGTTGGCAGTTATGCATGGTCCCGTGACCACGCCCTTGATGAGCTGAATGCTGATGTCCACATAAGAACCTGAATATATTTCTGCACACTTTATAGTTCTAATTACATGACCTTCTGGAAAAGACAGAGATACAGAGGGAATGAAGAACTCAGGAGGTGTCAGGACATGAGGGATAGGGCAACAAACAGGCAGGGAACAGTGGATTTTTTGATTAGAAAAATAATTCTGCTTGATGCTATACTATTGAATATGAATCGCTGTACATTTGCCTGAGTCCCTAGCATATGCAGTAAATTGTAATCCCTAATACCGGCTTAGGTAGGGGCTGAAGAGATGGCTCAGAGGCTTAGAGCACTGCTGCTCTTCCAAAGGCTCTGGGTTCAAATCCCACACCCACATGACAGTTCACAACAGTCTGTAATTCCAGTTCCAAGGAATCTGACATGCTCACACAGATGTACATAGAGACAGAACAACAATGTAAATAAAATTTTTAATTATTATAACGAGGTATATATGTAGAGCTGGCAATCATAACAAAGCACCACTCTGGGAAGGGATCATTTTTACTATATCTATTTTTCAATTATTTGAGAGTTTTATTCATACATAAGATACAAGTATTTTGATTAATCTTCTGTTTCTCCCTCCAACTTTCTATCTATCCCCCTTCCAACTTCTTATCCATTTTCTTTTTGTATAGTCTACTGAGTTCAGTTAGTGTTGTTTATATATGTATGTTGCGGATTGGTTCTAATGCTATTTGAATTATAATTCAGCCCCCAAAATCACACGAAAACCTGCAGGCTGCCTGTAAGACACTGAGGGTCCTTGCCCCATGTTGGCTCTAATTGGTAAATAAAGTTGCCGGAAGCCAATGGCTGGGCAAGGAGACAGAGGCGGGACTTAGAGGATCCTGGGCAAGGAATGTGAGGGAGGAAAAGAACCGCCCACGCCGGGGGAAGAGAAGCCTGAGAGCTGCAGGAGAGAAAGCATACAATAAGTGTAAGAATCGGGGAAGAAACCGGGCAGTGGTGGCACACGCCTTTAATCCCAGCACTCGGGAGGCAGAGGCAGGCGGATTTCAGAGTTCGAGGCCAGCCTGGTGAGTTCCAGGACAGCCAGGGCTACACAGAGAATCCCTGTTTCAAAAAACCAAAAAAAAAAAAAAAAAAAAAAGAATCGGGGAAGAGGGCCCCCAGGGGTCACTCCCCCAATGATAGCAGAGATGAAATATAGATTCTAGTAAGTAATAATTCAGGCATATCGGAGAGGAGGTGTTAGCAATGCAGAAGTTTGGGAGTGGCCCAGCTATTGAGCTGCTTAAGGGATATTAAAAATAAGGCTGTGTGTGTGTTTCACTCGCGAATACAAAACATTTGGGCAGGCAGGTAGCAATGTGTGCAAGCACACCCACCGGGGAGTTTAGAGCAGAATATTACTCCTTCATATGTATGGGTATGGGTCATCACTGGGAGCATGGTGAATTTTGGTGAATTTACCAGGGACCAAACCCATATTAAAGAAAAGTGAGTGGGGGCAGTGGTGGCCCACGCCTTTAATCCCAGCACGTGGAAGGCAGAGGCAGGTGGATTTCTGAGTTCGAGGCCAGTCTGGTGTACAGAGTGAGTTCCAGGACAGCCAGGGCTACACAAAGAAACCCTGTCTCGAAAAAAAATGAAAGAAAGAAAGAAAGAAAGAAAGAAAGAAAGAAAGAAAGAAAGAAAGAAAGAAAGAAAGGGAAAGGAAAGGAAAGGAAAGGAAAGGAAAGGAAAGGAAAGGAAAGGAAAGGAAAGGAAAGGAAAGGAAAGGAAAGGAAAGGAAAGG
>CM052706.1:22512236-22555490 GCA_028551405.1 Uromys caudimaculatus
TGGTTTGGACCACATATGTGGCAGAGGATGACCTCGATGGCCATCAGGGAGAGACGAAAGGCCCTTGGGCCTGAGGATGTTAGAGGCCTCGGTAAAGGGGAATATCAAGGCGGGAAAATGGGGATGGGTGGACGGGGGTGGGGTGGGGGGGTGGGAGGTGGAATTCCCTCCTAGAGGCGGGTTGGGGAGGGGATGGGGGTATACAAAGAGGAGACTCAGAAAAGGGGAAACATTGGAAATGTATATAAAGTATCAAAAATAAAAAAAGAGGAAAAAAAAAAAAAAAGAAAAGAAAAGAAAAAAAAACTGGCTCTCCTCGCCCTAGGAGCCATGAACTGTCAATGGCTCTCCTCAGGTACGGGTGGGGTCACCTGTGTCTCTCTCCAAGTGTTGCCGGAATGCTGAGCAGCTTGATCCTTTATGGATCGTGTGCAGGTAACCAAGGTGCAGATGTTTCTGACCCTGTCATGTCTGGAAAACACTGTTTTACCCCAGTCCTCCTAAACATCTGTTTCTTTCTTAAAATCTTTCCATCCTATCTTCCACAATGCTTTCTGGGTCCTGCAGTATGTTATAATGGAGAAAGCTAGGCATGTGTACATGGGAAATCTTTGTACTTTCAGTTTTACTGTGACCCTAACACTAAGTTTCTTTTAACCAAAAAAAAAAAAAAAAAAAAAAGGACTGGCCAGATGTGGTGGCCTTTAATCCAAGCACTTGGTAGGCAGAGGCAGGTTGATCTCTGAGTTTGAGGCTAGCCTGACCTACAGAGTGAGTTCCAGGATAGCCAGGGCTATGTCTCAAAAGCCTAAAATAAATAAATATTAATGAATTTTTAAAATACAATTAGAGGGGGAAATGTGTATCATATAGAAAGAAACAAAGATACAGATAGCAGGAGATTTCTTACCCCAAAAAACTGATACAAAAGAATATTAATGAAGTAACATTTTAAGGTACTAAATACAAACTAAAATCATCCCCTGTTTAAAAAACAAAACAAAAAAACAACAACAACAAAAAACCTTTTAAAATAGAAGACCAAGTAAAAGTTTCTTTTAGATCTACACATGTTGAGTTTATCAACAGTACAGGTCCACTATAAGAAATGCTATAGGTTAGGTCCTTTGAGCCAAGGATTAACTGTTCCAGGAGATATGGGGATGGATGAAGGAACGCAAACACCAGAATCATTAACTGCTTGAGTAAATATACATATTTTTTAGAGACTCTAAAACCACTACAATATAATTTGCTACTTAAATTCAATCAAAACCATATCATGTAGCGATTATAACAGAATTAAAAGTAAAATATGCTGGGTGAGGTAGTGCATTCCTATAATCTCAGCACTGGGGAGCCGGAAGCACACACGTATTGGGAATTTGAGGCCAACTTGCACTGCAAAGCAAGACATTGAGTCAAAGAAAAATCTGATTGAGCTGCATAAGGTCCCACAGGGTAACAATGGAGATCTAGGACTGTAGCAATCCTACACTATGTGTGAAATATTATTACCTGGTAAGAAACCATATAATTATAATTTAGCAATGTACACTGCAATCCCCGAATAATCCACTAAGATTACACAACAGAGCTCATAGCCAGAAAAGGATGTGGAGGATAAATGACAAAAAAAATTAATTATTAAAAAAAAAAGCTAGAAAAGGAAGAAATGGAAAATAACAATAAATATGAAAAAAATTAAGGGTTATATTAAATACTCACACCCACTATACATACCAAACACACATATGAATGTCAAAAAATCATTTCTAACAATAAGCAAAATATCAAAATAGAGAGAAGGAAAATTTGTTCTCAGTAGCTGTGTTATTCTGAGATTTCTCTGAGTAACAAGGGCTAAAGTAACATTGGGTATTTATGGGGTGCTCTGCTCCTGTTATTTTCTATGTCCTTGAAAATCAGGATTGATAGTTTGGAAGACAGAAACTCCGAGGTGATCTGAAAAAGGCTAAGCAAAACATTGTACCTGAGTTCAAACGAGAAGTACCACCAGGCCAGGCATGGTGATACACACCTGCGATCTGCAGTATAACTTCAAACAAAAGGTCAAGAAAAAGCAAAGCAAGGCACCCAGCTTTAATAGGTGTGCTAACCACAGTTGATTGAAGCTTTCACTGGTCTTCAAATATCTTAAAATCATAGACAAGGATTTCTTTGTTTCATTTCAAGACTGGCTTACGGTAGTCCTGGCTGACCTCAAACTCACGGTGTGAACCAGGCTGGCCTTGAACTCATAGAGATCTTTCTGTCTGTGCCTCCTGAGTACTGGGATTAAAGGTGTGCACCATGGCCTACCGTAAGGATTTTTTTTAAGCTAATGGACTAGTTTTGAGTTGTGCAGGGAAACAAATAGCTACCTTAAAAACTAGAAAAAAAAAAACAAATATTAATCTCCAATATAAAATTATACCATGACTGAATATAAAAGTAATATTGAAGCCAGGCAGTGGTGGCACATGCCTTTAATTCCAGCACCCAGGAGGCAGAGGCAGGCGGATTTCTGAGTTCGAGGCCAGCCTGGTCTACAGAGTGAGTTCCAGGACAGCCAGGGCTACACAGAGAAACCCCATCTGGAAAAACAAATGAACAACATATGGTTGAATTAGAATATTACTCCTTTTAAACTCCCAATAAACCAATGGATCTGAACAATGAGGAATCAACAGCTTTTATCACACACACACACACACACACACACACACACACACACACACACACACACACACACACATACACACACCAAAAACCAGATACTTTTTGCCCCCTGATGGAGAAACATAGGACCACTGTTTTTTTTTTTTTTAAAGATTTATTTATTTATTTATTTATTTAATGCATATGAGTATATGATAGCTGTCTTCAGACACACCAGAAGAGAGCATCAAATCCCACTATAGTTGTGAGCCACCATGTGGTTGCTGGGAATTGAACTTAGGACCTCTGGAAGAGCAGTCAGTACTCTTAACTGCTAAGCCATCTCTCCAGCCCTATTGGTTATTTTCAAAGGCAATTTACTTTTCACCTAAGGAAACCTTGGATCCGAAAGGCAGTTAGTAGTAAATAAAGAAGATAAAGTCCTAGAATCTTTATCTGGAAAAGAAATTCTTTTTTACACAAACAAAACAAATCTACAGTAGCAAGAGGGGAATCCTGAAGGTTGAAAGATATTTTAAAGGCATGACAATAAACGAACAAGTCTATTATTGTATCTAGGATTACACAAAGGAGAGAAACGACAAAGCAGCACAAGGAATGGTTGTTCTACAGGATGGGATGGAGGACTCTTTGGGAGGAGGTTGAAATGAGGAGTTAGCACTTGGAAGACTGCTGGAATGACTGGTACACTCCCAGACATCCGGGGTGGCTTGAGTCGTAATTACAGGGGTGCTCATATTACAGTAGTTCATAAACCAGGTATTCCGTCTGGGGGACAATTTGATTGTGTTTCGTTATACAATTTTCTTTTATAAGATTGCCCAAAGCCCCAGTAATTACAGATTCCTTACAAGTGAGAGAGAATTCACACAAAAGGAAACCTATCAAAATATCAGTAGCACTTTGTTATTTGGCTCTTTTTCAGTTTCCTGTGTTCTATAAAGAATGTCTTTATATTGTTTTTAAAAAATAGATTTAATTTTAGTGAGCTATCCCAACATCCTATCAATTAAAAATGTAAGAGATGATCAAAAATCAAAATTATAAATTTCTTATTATATGAAAACCCTGACAAATCAATAGGAAATTAAAGTTTAACCTAGTAGGAAATCAGGTAAAAGCTATCAATAGGCATTCCAAGATTAAGCAATAACAACAACAACAAAAACCAACAAAAAAAACACACTCCAAATTGTTTTAAATATATTAACGCAATCAGTGTTACAGGCAGGCTCATTAAAGGTTGCCCTGAGGGGCTGGAAAGATGGCTCCCCCATTAAGAGCACATGCTGCCGGTCTAGTGGACTTTAACAGGCTTTTCTAAGAGGAAAAACAAATGACTAAGAGATATGTAAATCCGGGTCCACCGCATTATCAGGGCACTCCTGTTAGCATTCTGTCTAAACTCCACCTCACAGTTACCTGGCATCAGCCAGGTATGCGCCTCCCCACAGTTGCCTGGCAACAGCCAGGTGGGTCTGGCCCACTATAAAAGGGGCTGCTTGCCCCTCCTCTCTCTCTCTTGCCTCTCTCTTACATCTCTTACTTCTCCCCATTCCCTTCCCCCCTCTCTCGACGTGGTCATGGCCGGCCTCCACTCCTCTACTTCTCTACTCTCTCCCTCTCTCTGCCTTTCTCTGCCTCTACTACCCTCTTAACTCCCCTCCCCATGCCCTAAATAAACTCTGTTCTATACTATACCTTCCGGTGTGTCTGGTCCCTCTGGGGGAAGGGATGTCTCGGCATGGGCCTCCTGAGGCACACCCTTCCCCCACACCTTCCTCCCCTACACCCATATAACATATATATATATATATACACATATACACACACACATTTTTTATAAACACATCAACTCCTGCTACAAAAGCTATTATAAAAAGGATATTCACAAAACGCCAGGTCTAGTGGTTTATGCCTGCGATCCCAGCTCTCCAGAGACCGAGACAGGAGATTTGCCATGAGTTCAAGGCCAGTTTGGGAAACAAAGTGAGATCCTATTTTTTCAAAACAAAGATTACGAACATCGGTAAAGATGGAGAAAACAGACCGTCTTTCTGTTGGTTGGGGTGTCAATCAGTACATTCATTGTGGAAAGTGGTATGGATGCTCCTCAAGAAGTTAAAAATAGAAGAAACAGAAGAAAACAGGAGGAAGGAGAGAGGGAGGAAGAAGAGCAGGTGGGAATGGACAAGAGAAAGCTCCTCGGTGGCATGGCACTTCCGCTTTACCAGGCGCTGCCCAAGTCCCGGACAATCAGTGCTGAACCCGTGCCGCAGGCAGACACTGGCCATTTAACTCTTTATCCCTTTAAATCTGCAAGATTTTGGTGTTTGCTGCCAATTTGATAAGGAAGCCTGTGTGGATACCAACAATGCAAGCTACATCTGCGACACAGACACTGAACAGTTTTAGTACCGCAACTACCGCTCTGAACTCTAGTGGTTCTGGCGGGTGTGTTTGTACCACCACCACCACCATCATCCCAGCGTCCCAGGAACGCACGAAATTGCCTAAGGGGAAGCCCACACTTATTCTACATCGCCATGTTGTTTCAGGGTTTTACTAAACTATTTACTACCTCCTTTTAAGGAAGTAGTGAACACCTCTTCCCCACTCTACCTTTCCAACAGGGCTCTTGCTACCTCTTCAGCTGGCTCTGCAGTCCCTTGAGGAGCTGCCACCAAAGCCCCTGGAGCGGAGTCATTGAAGAGGAAGGGCTCTCTGCTCGGTCTTTCAGGAGCCTGGCTATTTCCAGCTGCCACGGATGCCTGCTGTTGAAAGCCATCAAGGACCGTGGATTCACCAAACTCCCAGTGCAACAGCTCTCCCAGTTAGAACAGTCCCTGCCTACACCAGAGAATTTGACAAACACTCAGGGTAGGGGCACTTGTGAGAGAAGCATTAAGTGGCTTTCAGAAGTGGTACAGCCACTTTGCCACACCTCCAGGTACAAACTTGGAGTGGATGCCTCTTCTCCCCCACAAAAGCACTGTGTTGTAGAAGACTGAGACGCTAGTTCTGGGACCCATTTCGCGCGCGCGCGCACACACACACACACACACACACACACACACACACACACACACACACCCCTTTTACCTACCTGCTCATTTGAGAAATCTGTGTCTTAAAAGCCCCAAGGACTGGGGTTGGGACTGGGCTCTTGGATGAGTCTTCGTGACAGGTACATTTGTAGAGAATTACTCTGTGCCTCAGTCTTTGAGAGACAGTTTATATATTGGCCCTGAGTGAAGAAGAAAACCCTCTGGGCCCTGTAGTTTGTCACCTGTGGCTCTCAGTGTCTGCAGAGCTGGCATTGGTCTAATCCTGTTGGAGGGAGGGAGCCAGTGGACCCATTGGTAAGGACTGGTTGATTTGGCAAGTCCCAGGTGGAAGGTATACACTTGCCCATCATAGAAGAGATCTTTCAAACAGGTTCTGGCTGGTTTCAACCTGGTTCAGGTGTAGAAGACTATACGGTGTGCCCTTTAAAAAACTAAACACAAAGTTATCAGTGCATAGGCAGGAATTCTTTAGACAAGGAAATTCTTCAGCTCTCTCCTGTTAGATTCAAAGGAAACTCCAAAAAGCAATCCAAAGAACCAAAACTTGGAGCTCAACTTGGACTCTAGGAGGATTTCTGGTGGTTAGAGAAAAGCCAGCTTTCCTCGGGAACTTGTGAAGCTGGTTCCCATATGCCAGAGGAGTCATCCCCTTCCCTCTGGCAGAAGGGACATACGGTCACCTGTGGCATCTGCCAGCATATCAGAGCACATGCCGGTCTCCAGGCTCCCTCAGATCACAAGCACCCGTGACACATATCAGAGTCCGTGCTAGCATCCTAGCCCTAGCCCTCCCCCGCTCTAAATCCCTGCCGCTCATGGGCTTCCCTCTCCCTGGCTACTCCCTCTCTTTATAAACCTGCCTTTCTTGTGTTTTTCTCTAAGCTCTGGCCCCTGATAGTCTCAGTATGTGTTCTCTCTCTCCTCTACAATACCCCCCTCTCTTGCAGATAGCACTAGCCATGTCTAGTTTGATGGCTGTGTTCAATCTATTAATCTTCGATCTGGACTCTTTCAAATGCCTCTGACTGTTCTATCTCTCTCTCTTCCTCTCTCTGTCTCTCTCTGTATCTGTGTGTATGTGTGTCTCTGTCTGTCTCTGTCTTTCTGCCTCTCTGCCTCTGACCCTCTCTCTCTCTGCTACAATAAAAACTTTCCCCATAACCTTAACCATACTAGGGAGTGGTCATGTCATCAGTTTATGTATCTTCCAAGATGAGTTTCTATGAGTCTAGCTACAGGAAGAGAGAGAGTGAACAGGCTTGGTGGTGGTAGCTCTGGGCTTTTTGTGAGCTAAGGCCTAACCCTGATAACTGGTAGCCCTGAGCCTCCCCACCTCTGCCCTTTGTCTATGCCCACAGGTGATTGGTGTTCCCGGACATCCTGAGTACAATCTGCAGTCTCTGTATTTCCTTGTCGCCTGTAACCAGATGGAGGACTAAGGAAGCTCTGGGCCTGCCTGGGCAAGGCAGCCTCAGTATCCGGCTCTTGTTTGGTATTTTCTTTTTGAGTTCGAATAAGTTGTCGTTTATGCATTTGTTGGTTTTAAACTGACCACTTAGAAGGAACACTTTGGTTATCTGTGGGTCTCATGTTCCCTTCCCCCACCCCTTTTAGAGCGGAGGACAGAACCCAGGGTCTTACCCTTGCTAGGCAAGTGCTGTACCACTGAGATAAATCCCCAATCCCAGTAATGTATTTTAAATTAGCTAATATATAACTATTTAAGAGAGCATATGTGTTTCAAAATAATCATGTTATGTATAATGAATATATATAATATTTCCACATCTTTTAAATTTAAAACTAAGGCTCTGAGTCAGGCAGTGGTGGCGCATGCCTTTAATCCCAACACTTGGAAGGCAGAGGCAGGTGGATATCTGAGTTCAGGGCCAGCCTGGTCTACAAAGCAAAGCAAGTTCCAGTTTCAAGACCCTTGTCTTGAAAAACCAAAAACAGAGGTTCTGGAGAGACAGTTAAGAGTGTACTACTCTTGCAGGAGACCCAAGTTCAGTTCCTATAACCCATATCAGACAGCTCACAACTGCCTGTAACGCCAGTTCCAGGGAGCATCTGACACTTCTGACCTCCTTGGGCACCTATACTACACGCACATTCTAAAACACACACACACACACACACACACACACACACACACACACACACACACACACAATTTATAAAAATTTTAAAAATTATTTTTATCAGTGCTCTCCAAGAAGAGCAGCAAGCACTCTTAACTGCTGAACCTTTTCTCCAGGCCATAAAAAATGTAAATCTTTAAATTTAAAGAATAAATAAAACAAAGTCCCATGAGAAACAAAACCCAGAGATTTTAACATATGGACATAGAATCATTTCTGTGATCTATTGACAAGGGGCGGGGACTAGCACTGCAATGGCCGCAAAGTATGGATTACTGCTTCTCAGGTTACGGGACTCCATACACTGGTTGGCTGTCTGTCATCGAATTTCATCAAGAGCAGCGGAAGCGTAGAAGTTTAAAAAAGAAAGGGGACAGGAGCCAGAGGCTTGGTCCAGAGACCAGAAATAACCATTACAGAGTTCAGAGCGAAACACAAGGTTGGAGGGTACCTAGTAGCGCCCCCTAGTGGAAAGGCTGATGAGGTGCATAGAACCCCCTTCAAGGCCTCTAAGGGCAGCTCTAACTGCTGCTTTTTGTGTGTGTGTGGGGGGGGTGTTGTTTGGTTTTTTTTTTTTGACTTTTGACAATCTTCCCGCTGAGCTTTGAATTAACTTTTTCTGTGAAGACATTGTGTCCCGTGGTCAGTCTGATACCAGGTAGGAAGGGTAAAGTTATGTGAACCCCCATCCCCACTCCTCCAACTCCTCTAAGCTATCCCCACCCACATCCCCACTAGTCCAGGGTTTTGTTACTCAGTGATAGGGAGTTTACCTGGCGTGTCCTGGGTTTGCAAAAACAGTTGGGCTTGGTGGCACTCAACTGTAATCCCAGTGCATGGGAGGCTAAGGCAGAAAGATTTCAAATTCAAGGCTAGCCTGAGTTAACTTAGTGAAGGAAAAAAAAAAGGTTTAGACAGAGCAGACCTTGGTCTATTTCCCTAGAGTCCTCAGTTGTGATTGCTAGCCTCTTAGAAACATTCATGTGGAATTTGTTTAAGATTTATTTATTTTTATTTTATGTGTAATGTCCACCACGAGTGAGCCTGACAGCTTTAGAGGCAAAGAGGGAGTTACCTCTGTAACTTTACATTCAGTGTGAGTCACCATGTGGGTGCTGGGACTGGAACCTAGGTCTTCTGTTTCAAGTTGGCTGAGCCATCTCTCCAGGCCCAAGGCTCGTTGATATTTTGTGAGACTGATGTTTCTTTATATCTATTTTAGATTTGGCATCAGTGTTACATTTGCTTCACAAAAAGAAGTTAGTTATTCTTTTCTGTATTTTGGAACATCACATGAGAGATTATCTGGCTTTAAAAGCCAGATGGTTTCCTCCTGAAACTATGCTACAGGGCATAAGCTCATTACAGAAAGAAATCTGCATGTACACATCATAAACAGCTCACCAGGCACACACTCCTGACAGTTTGCTCCTGAGTTAAGCCCCAAGCTCAGCTGGCACCCGGAGGAACGCAGGACACCACCTGCGGACACTAACCACTCAAGCGTCCTTGGGAGTGTCCAAATACAGGTGTTCCAAGAAACACTAACGAGGGAGCAGTGCAGACCGGAAGGAGACACCGACACCATGGACGTCAGGGACTAGGGGGGGGCTAAGTCCTGGAATATCTGCCCCCTCTTTATGTAGCCTGCTGGCCGGAGGTGAGACGCAGCATGCTTTAATTCTCTTAGGATGCAAACCCATAGCGCTATGGTCTCACATTGCCCACCACCTGGCTACAACACAAGTAAAAGATTCAACTTGCCTCTGCCCATTGTCTTTGTGGAAACAGGCAGCACAAGCTGTCACTCGGGTTACAAGGCCACCAGGTACTTGTGGGACTCATTTTCTGGTAAGTTTCTTTTGTGAAAATGGAGTTGATCCATTTCAACCACAATTGGCATCAATCTATTTCTAAGAAATTCCAACTACACATTCTACCAACTGTTTACAGTTTTATAAGAATAACATTTTTTGCATCTTTCTTTGTATTTACATACCTTTTTTGAGACACTGTCTCTCTACATAGCCCTGGCTGACCTGGAACCCACTTTGTAGATCAGGTTCACCTTAGAGGTCCGCCTACCTGTTATCCTGACTGTTAGGATTAAAGGTCTGGCCGACCAAGCACAGCTTATATTTGTATACTTTCTTGGGTAAACTAGAGCATTATTTGTCTTTTAGTATTAAGATTTGTTAATTCTAACATTTGTCTTATTATTTTCTGCTTTAAAATATTTTCAGGGGAGTTTAATACTCTAAATTACCTCAGGCATGCAACTCTTTTCCTTGTTAAAAAAATTTTTCTGGGGAAAACCACAATCTGAATTTGTGGAATTCAAAAGATTCAGGAGAATTCAGTTTCAAATATCTATGTAAATAAGAAAATAATCTTTTAAAGTAAAAAAAAATGGAAGGAAACAAAAGCCTCAAAGTCGCCAAGCTTTCTGAAGTCAAATGCTGGTGAGATGGACACTAGCCACTTCAGGACATCCCTAAACTAGGACTGGATCTGGACTACTGCAGAATGGACTGAGACCCCACGATTTCTCCTCCAAAGTCCAGGGCAATCTCCCAGGCAGCCCAGGTACCGTAACTCCAGACAAGAGGTGTTCCACATGGATCTGAAAATACCTCACTGCCATCGATATACCATGCAGCAGGACGGACAGCATTTATACACTCTTGTTAGATTTAATTAATATTGAATAATTATATATTAATATATTATTTAATACTAAACTGCACAGTGCCAAAATAACCTGAATATAGGTACCAAAGTTACATAAAAATTTAGCTAAAATGTAATATACAAGAGCCAATAGGATAATTTCAGCAATTAAGTGGCATTTAATGTATCAAGACATTTACAAAATCTTCATAGTCCCACCTTAGAAACAGTGTTTCTCAAAATTCATGTGTAGTAAATGCTGAAAACTATGGACATGAATGTCTTAAAAATGGTCATCAAATTTCATATGAAATTTTAATAAGTCTATATCTGAATCATATAAACATACACCTAAATACAGAGCTTATAACCAAAATTCCATCATTTCATTATTACAAAGTCCAGTCAGAAATCAGAAATTCTGCCCTGAAAATAGGGTCTTGAAATCACACACTGTATTTATCACCAAGTCAGGCCCTTGGTCTTATTCATCACCAGCATCCTCAGCATCCACCGCAGCATAGATGGCTTGGTTCCTCCTCTTTATTTTCTTTCTTTGTTCAGGTTCGTGTTCATTACTCAGCCTCTTTAGTGGAAACTCAGCTAAGTCTTTTTCATCCCCAGACTCTACAGTTTCACCAGACTTCCCCTCCCCACTAGCTGGAGAACGGGATGCATCGTCAGAAGACACAAACATGGAACTTGGTAAGTTCCTGACATCAGAAAAGCTTGTAGAGAGATCAGAAGCTTGATCAGAAGAAGGTTCCACAGAAGGCGTATTCACGTCACTATGAGCACTGACAGCTTCCTCTTCCTCTTCTTCATCCAACATTATTTCATCTGGATTAATGGAGGACAGTGCAGACGTGTCTGTGTTGTATTCACTCCGGTCCTCTTCAGAGTCATCAGTCCCCACGTCACCCTGCTGTTCATATTCACCACACAGATGATGCTCTTCCTTGGCCCTCTGAATCATGACATTAATGTCTGTGATGCCAAGTTGGGCACAGAATTCAGTAGTCTGGGGATTGATCCTGTGAACCAGCTGCACGTGTGTCTGTGGCTTACTGGGATCATAACAAGCAGCTGTCATGCTGAAGTTACAGGGGACTTTCGGGTCATGGTTCAATTTTTCCATTACCTCTTTCATAGCTTCTTCGGTTGCACTATAGTCCCACCTGTAACAATCAGAGCAATCGGTTTATACAAGTTATCACCTTCAAACTGTAAGTAATGAAACCTAAGTATGGACTCCAGATACAAGGATTAAAAAAGAAACGCTAAAAATTCTACATAAAAGCCGGGCGGTGGTGAATCCCACCACCATTAAAGAATCCCAGCACTTGGGAGGCAGAGGCAGGTGGATTTCTAAGTTTGAGGCCAGCCTGGTCTACAGAGTTCCAGGACAGCCAAGGCTACATAGAGAAACCCTGTCTTGAAAAATAAAACAAAACAAACATTCTACACTAGAGCTAAATAGATGGCTAAGTGGTTAAGAACATAAGCTACTTTCCCAGAGGATGGGTTCAATTCCCAGCACTGACATGTCGGCTCACAGCCATTTGTAATTCCAGTTCCAAGGATCTGACTGCCAATTCTGGCCTCCATTGGTGCCGGGCATATGTGTGGTGCATAGAAACTCATAAAGGGAAAACACCCATATGTATAAAATAAAAATTAAAAAAAAAAATCCCACATGGTAAAATTATAATAAACTTAGCAAAGAGTCTTTAGAAATAAAAGATAATAGTCAACATGGGTACAAAGTTGGGGTCTCAGGGCTAGTGCATGCTGGAGCTAGGGGGTATAAATCCCTAAATTAGGCCCAAATCAGAGACCAGAGGAACTACTACAGCTCACAATGTGTCAGGTCATCAAGCAGGCACTTGCTAAGAGGCTTGCCAGATGCTCAGAACCCAAAACCATTGTCACCTTGCTCCTCCTCCTTTCTGCAGACAAGCAGAGCAGAGACAAAACTGTCCATGCAGTGCCGAAGGCAAGCTCTAAGGGAACAGAACTACCTGGTGTGCAGACCATTGTCTTCAGGCATATTCCACAGGCCCCCGGTGACATTGATCAGGTCGTCAGTGGCCCTGAGAACAGTGAGCCACTCGGCGTCATACTCCAAGTGCGCAGGAGCACCGGGGTCATGGTCTATCTCTAACACCTAAGGGACAGAACCAGAAATCGTAGGTAATTCGTTTATGTTTAACAGCCTAATAACTTTAAATCGATTTAATTTTAAAATGTTAACATAAGCAACATCAAAGAATTCTCAGAAAACATAAATTATAAATAGCACAAATAAATTTGGAAGGAAAAACTAGTTCTTTAAAATCACTGGATGACTAAAGTTTTATAAAATGACTCATTTTCTTCTTACCTGAAGAAAGTCTCTGTGTGGCAAGCACTTGTCCAAGGCTAAAAACTTTGTTTCTTTGCCTGCTTGTTCTTTATCTGTGGCCTAGATGATAAAAACCACAATTTAAGAATGTTAAAACATCACAAGTAATTCATACATTGAATAGAGGAGAAATAACATTTCTTACACATGCTCCCAATTCTATGTTAAAAGAATGACTACCAAGTAAGTAAATAAGGAAAGGACAGGACAGGAAAAAGAAAAGAAAAGAGAAAAGAAAAGAAAAGAAAAGAAAAGAAAAGAAAAGAAAAGAAAAGAAAAGAAAAGAAAAGAAAAAAGGGGAAGGCAGTCTCTCCCCACTAGGGCAATGATGTGCGAAGCATTAACCACTGCTGGCTGCCATTTCTTCCAAAATTCAAAACAAGTGTTGATGACGATGATGATGATGATGATGTCACCAAACACTGACATGCCTTACATGAGTGACTCACACACACAAGCAAACAAAAGGAACTAGTTGCTAAGAACCCGTACATTATGATTCTTCTTACATGAATTATTCAGAAGAAACACAGCTCAGATCAGTGGTTGTCTACAGCTACGGATGCAAAGTTGATTACAAACAAGCACAGAAGATTCTGGGGCGTGATGGGCATGGTGTCTGTGAGCAGATGGTGGCGTATGCCTCCAACAACAACAACAACAACAACAACAACAAGGGGCTGGAGAGACGGCTCAGTGGTTAAGAGCACTGACTGCTCTTCCAGAAGTCCTGAGTTCAATTCCCAGCAACCACATGGTGGCTCACAACCATCTGTAATGGGATCTGATGCCCTCTTCTGGTGTTCATGAAGACAGCAACAGTGTACCCATATACATAAATAAACTGTTAAAAATAAAATAAAAAAATTAAAAAAAAAAACAACAAAATAAAACAAGAAAAAGACTGGACTGTGGTATTCATATTCATCCAACTGTAGACATTTACTTAAAATTACTCAATTATATATTTAAGAAGTGTTAATCTTGATATATAAACTGAACCCCAATAAAACTATTTTTCTCAAAAGTGAATCAACAAAAGGAGACAGAGGAAGGAAGATAGCCCAAGAATGAAGGTCACAATAAGCAGGACAAAAGTGACTGATTGAAAACAGGAATGGACAAGCAGGAAAAAGACAAGGATCAGTCCTGTCTGGTGAATGACGCGTTACTACTACTGTGAGGCACAGAGACCATGGGAAGATCTGGCAACAAGACAGTTTTGAGGTTAACAGAACACTGTCGAGTTAAAGGAGGCCGATGAACCAATAAAAAGGACTCCAGTTATCAGTGATACAGGGACGCTGCTGCTGAGGATGCCAACAGTAAACGGAGCTAGGAAAAGCAGCAAATCAGACTCCAGTAAAAGCTCAGAAGCTGGCCGGACATGGTGGCTCAAGTCTCTAATCCCAGTACTCAGAAGGCAGAGGCGGCCAGATTGAGGTTCAAGGCCAACCTGGTCTACACAGTGAGACCCCCACCATCTTTTTTAAAACAAAAACAAAAACAAAACAACCAATTCAGGAGTGCCCGAGCCCCTGAGAAGTAAAGCCAAGCAGGGGTGTGGAAAGGAGAGCAGTGTCTGCAGTGTGCAGAGACAGCGTCAAGCAAGCATGGGCACCAAGAGCCAGAGACAAAGGGAAGGCCTCCCTTCTACTCCTCTGCGGTATCGCAGCACACGGGGCTCTGGGAGAGTCTTCATGTACAAACTGTCTCAGGCATGCTGTTAAAGTAGGACAGAAGGCTGGGAAGCATTACGCACCTCACTCCTCTCTAGAAAGTGCTCATCAATTGAAGGCGCTGGGAAAGTCTATAGAAGACCTCAAGAGATTTCCAGTTGGTAGCCCTGCATTTTCTAAATGGTTTCCCAAAAAACCCTCTGGTTGTCATCCTGTGTTGCCTGCTCTCACCAAATCCTTATTTCTCTGCTTCCGATCTCTCTAGAATCTGCTTCATTCTCTGTGTTCTTGGCTTTGGTTAGAACCTCCTGCTTTGCAGTACAGGGCCTTTGATTTGCTATCACTCCAACCCACACAAACCTGCCAATTAATCTTTCTAGAACCACTACCTGGTTCCGTCCGTCTCCAACTTTCCCATCACCTTCTAGAGTTTTAAACCAAAACTCTTGCTTTCTCCTGAGGTATTCTATACGGAACCCATCTAGAAATTATATGGTTAGCAGCTGGAGATTTCTGCTTCTGGAGACCTGCCCAGAGGTCTAATAGCCCAATGGGCACTGTCTTTGTGAATGTGACATGCAGTACTTCCCAAGCTACTGGACTAAACCCTTCTCTGCCTTGGCTGTATAATGCTCCTGAAACATAGTTTCGTTTGAAAATATCCCTAAGCCATCCCCCCTTTAAATTTATGGGGTTTTTTTGTTTTTTTTTTTTTTAAATGTAGGAATGCTCTCTCTGCATATACAACTACATGCCAGAAGAGGGCATCAAATCCTTCAGAGATGGTCGTGAGTCACCATGTGGTTGCTGGTAATTGAATTGAGGACCTCTGGAAGAGTGCCCGTGTCCAGCCCTCTAAGGCCCTTTCCAATGTGGACTTACTCTAGAAGGAATAAGTGTCCAAGCTCTGCCTAGAAGCAGTTCTGGTTCTGTTCTGGCTGTATCTGTCTCTACGCCTCAGAGTCAGGAGCTAGCACCCCAAGTGCACTGTGCTCTGGGACCTTTAAATCTTCAAACATGTTGGTTCCTCTATTAAAACACTCACAGACTCTATTTCACTTTAGATTCAGTTCAGCCATGCAGTTCTTTGGAAACCTTCCCTCTCCAAAACCAGACCAACCCCAGCCTACCACAGTCTGAACTAGGTACCCTCAAGCACCTCAGCCCTTTTCCCCCACACTCACCCTGCTCTGTAATTGCTTGCTCATTTCTTCCCCACACCGAGTACTGAGGGAGCAACTCCTAAGAGGTGAACTGGTTTCTTTCTCTGGTTTTACCACTGCACCCACGGTGCCTAGGTCATGGATGTCCAGTAAGCATTTACTAAGGCTCAGAGTGTGTCTTCTGTCCTACCTGGTGCTGCATCAAGGCTGCAAATTTCACATGAAGGTGCGCCGAGAACCAGTATGCGGGCTTTAGGTGCTCCAGCAGCTCCGAGGCAGCAGGACTCCCTAGTGTGCTATTTTCCACTTCTTGGCGGAAAAAAGATTTGGTCTTAAGAAGCTGCTTCTTATTTCCATAATGATATATATTTCTTGGCCAATCATGAGACAAGAATATATGTACAGGCTGCTTTAACTTTTAAGAACAGAAAAACAGAAAAAACTTCTCAGAAAGAGAGTAACCAAAAGCAACTCCTCCCCAACCACGCACCCCCTCTTATTGACTGATGATCTTGCTTTCTGTGTTAATTCATCCTAAGGACACGCTAAGGAAATAATACAAATACTAAGCTCCTCATTCACCTAGACAAGGAGAAGCAGCCTTTTCTGTGCCTCAGAAATGATCCTATTTTCTGAAGCAAAGGCAGGGCAGGAGACATCTTTATTAGTCTGCCAATCAGCTGAGGCCTGCCACGCCAGATTCCTAAAATGCATAATAGCCATAGTTTCTTTTCTCTGGTAAAGTAATTATAATTTTGAAGATCTAGAGAAAACAGATTTAATAAGATTTCCAACATAATTAACACGGTAAATCCAAAGTCGTAACAGGAAAAACCTGGGAGAGGCGAGTGTAGCTGAGTGGCAGAGTGCTTGATCACCAGCCCTGGGTGTGCACTCCTCCACTGCCATCTTCCCTAAGGTACTCACACAGAACCAACTAAACACTCTCTCTTTGCTACATAAATGAAGACCTAAAGCTGCTGGTAGGGAAAACACAAAATGTGCTCCTCACTGACTTACTCTTCAGCACTATCAGTAGTGTGAAACAAGGACTTGGGAAACTAAACTGAAACGGTAACCACTTAAGACAACACATAATAGAGCTCAGGTACAACAGTCACTGAGTGGAGGAGAAGGAGAATCCAGGGTGACGGCTCCAAACTAGAGAAATGCTGCTTGGAAAGCAGTGTCCAGTTGGGTCTTAAGGGATAGGAAAGCTTTAGATTGGTGAACAAAGGTATCTAAAAGAACAGTACAAACAGACATAAGAAAGGCCTGTGAGCAGCCTAGGCACTGCAGCTCTGGGACAGCGCAGGGCTTGAGGACTGAGACCCGCTCTACTCGAGACTGACTATCAGGAAGGTCTTGGCAGGTTCCTTGGCTGGCTACATCTTGACTTGGCATTCTTGGTGGTTTTTTTTTTTTTTTCTATTTTATGTGCATTGGTGCTTTTCCTAAGTATGTCTGTATAAGGGTGTTACAGGCAGCTATGAGCTACCATGTGGTTGCTGGGAATTAAACCCAGCTCCTCTGGAAGAGTAGCCAGTGTTCTTAACTACTACGCCATTCTAAAGAGGGAAAGCAGAGTGAGAGCTACCTCACTGAACTTGAATGAAATACCATGTGTGAAAACCGATCAGCTCAGTGTCCACCCTGGAGTGGGTTCTCAAAAACTTAGTTTCATCTATTCATCAGTTAAGTCAGTATTTTGATACCATTTTCACAATTTGTCATATTCTGTATCATCTTTCCCATTAGTTGTTTTATATTTAATACTATTATTTAGTGCATTTTGTCTAATACTAAGATTTAGTAATATAAAATTTTGTTTTCTCTCTTTTTTTCTGACATTAGGTTCTACGTTGTAGCCCAAGCTAACCTCAAACTCATAATCTTCTTGCCTCCGCCTGCTGAGTGATGGGATTAGAGGTGTGTACCATACACTTGGCTAAAATAATTATTTAAAAATATCACTCTATGAGCTGGAGAGACGGCTCAGAGGTTAAGAGCACGAACTGCTCTCCCAGAGGTCCTGAGTTCAATTCCCAGCAACCACATGGTGGCTCACAACCATCTGTAATAGGATCCAATGCCCTCTTCTGGTGTGTCTGAAGAGACCAACAGTATACTCGCATAAAATAAATAAATCTTTAAAAATATATATCATTTTGCCGGGCAGTGGTGGCACACGCCTTTAGTCCCAGCATTTGGGAGGCAGAGGCAGGAGGATCTCTGAGTTCAAGGCCAGCCTGATCTACAGAGTGAGTTCCAGGACAGCCAGGGCTACACAGAGAAACCCTGTCTCGAAAAAACCAAAACAAAAAAAAAAACAAAAAAACACAAAAACAAAAACAAAATCTGTTCAACTGTGAGCCTCCTAAAAACTATCCAAACTGAATTTTAGAAACACTAAAGTAGTAGTCTCAAATGTTGCAAGCCAATATAATCAAACACATTTTACAAATTTAAATTTACAAAATTAAATTTATTTCAAGTCACTGTTATATACTTTTCACATACCTGTTTTAACTTGTAGACCTCTATATTTCTCACATGATATATACTCCTTATGGTAGATGAATTATAAGGAGGGCACTCAAAATGACCTTAAATTGAAAAGAAATAAATTATATTACCATTGTCTTTCCAAAAGTGGTTCCAAATTTACATTCACATGGATCATGTAACAAAAAGCCCATCTGTGGAGTCCATGCAAACAGTTTAGCACCACAGAGAGCAGAGGAGATAGGACGAGGAAATAGACTTTCAATTAACAGTTACATTAAGTATATAAGTTTTAGTTGTCAATTTAACTCATAAAATTTGTGGAATCTATATGTAGGTAAGCCACTGCTCTAACCAAAACTCACTTAGATATGGTGGAATGAAAGGTAACTAATGACAAGGATTTCAAAAACATGTTTAAGCAGGAAGTAAGCTGCAAAAAGATGAAAGCAAAGAAATACATTTATACAAAGTGTAAAACACACTGATAAACACATTGAATCCTGTGTCTTCAGCAGTGACATGAAATAATCAAGTGGGGCTGGAGCGATGACTCAGTGGTTAAGAGCACTGCTTTTTCAGAGGTCCCGAGTTCAATTCCCAGCAACCACATGGTGGCTCACAACCATCGGTAATGGGATCCGATGCCCTCTTCTGGTGTGTCTGAAGGTTGGACAGTATACTCACATACATTAAATAAATAAATTTAAAAAAAAAAGAAAAGAAATAATCAAGTGAATGATAAATACCAAACTGGAAACAGCAGGTCCCTGGCTGTCAGAGGGGGAAGAAGGGGAGTACGACCGTCAAGTCAATGAACTTTTACTACACATATACTGCTGTATTTCTTAAAAATCAAAATTAAATGGCAAATCCTGAAAAAATATTGATAAAACTAGATCATGGACACATAGATAGATATGCTATATATATAGCATCTACATTTTCTTTTCCATAAAACACTTATAATAAAAAACTAAGCCGGGCAGTGGTGGTGCACGCCTTTAATCCCAGCACTCAGGAGGCAGAGGCAGGCCGATTTCTGAGTTCAAGGCCAGCCTGGTCTACAGAGAGAGTTCAAGGACAGTCAGGGCTACACAGAGAAACCCTGTCTCGAAAAACTAAAAAAGTGAGTTCCAGGACAGCCAGGGCTAGACAGAGAAACCCTGTCTTGAAAAACTAAAAAAATGAGTTCCAGGACAGCCAGGGCTAGACAGAGAAACCCTGTCTTGAAAAACCAAAAACCAAACCAAAACAAACCAAAACAAAACAACTACAATAATATCATTTACAGAAGAAATCTGATGAATAAGTCAAACTATAAATTTTGGTTATTTTACTAGAGGGCATGCAAGCTCTAAAATATGAAAGTAATTCCATCAGAACAATACCTTTTCTATAGTCATGAGATTTAAATATGCCAGAGATGCCACCAATCCTTACTCCTCTATATTTGACAACACCAGCCAAACCTGAAAAATTTATGCAATTTAGTAAATGCTATTGGCAAAAGGAATCTACTAAAAGAATAAACCTTTTAGAAGCCTGAAATTCTATGCAGTCCTCAAATCATTTGAAAGTATTTGCCATAATAAGGTCACTCTTCATACATTGTTATATGCTGATGATCCACAAGGCAGAGAAGGCCTGCAGCCAATCAGGCAAGAAACTAAGTGGATTCTAAAAGGATGAGGGGGCAGGATGTTAAAGCAAACAGCACTGGGTGGCACCTAGCAGCACACAGTGGTACCTAACAGCACTGGGTGGTACCTAGCAGCACATAGTAGTACCTAACAGCACTGGGTGGCACCTAGCAGCACACAGTGGTACCTAACAGCACTGGGTGGTACCTAGCAGCACACAGTGGTACCTAGCAGCACACAGTAATACCTAACAGCACTGGGTGGCACCTAGCAGCACACAGTGGTACCTAACAGCACAGTGTGGTACCTAGCAGCACACAGTGGTACCTAACAGCACAGTGTGGTACCTAGCAGCACACAGTGGTACCTAACAGCACTGGGTGGTACCTAGCAGCACACAGTGGTACCTAACAGCACAGTGTAGTACCTAGCAGCACACAGTGGTACCTAACAGCACTGGGTGGTACCTAGCAGCACACAGTGGTACCTAATAGCACTGGGTGGTACCTAACAGCACTGGGTGGTACCTCGAAGCACAGGGTGGCACCTAGCTGAACATACAGTAGGAGGGAGGAACTGGAGAGGAAGGAAATGTCCTGTAATGGACTTACACAGTGGGAGTAAAGTCAACAGCTGTAATGTCCAAAGAAGCTGCAGTTTCTACATTTTCATTTTTGACTCAACTGACAATTGTACTTTTTATTTTTATTTGTTTGAGACAGGTCTTATGATGAGTTCTGGGTGACCTGGAATTCACTACTTAGACCTGGCTGGCCTCAAACTCCTAGAGATCAGCCTGCCTCTGCCTCCAGAATGTTGGAATTAGAAACATGTCTGGCCCAAATTCATCTCTTCATAAGACTGAGATTGTTGGAAAGATGGCAAATCAGTAATGACACAAACAAAATTCCCAAAGTTCAAGATTTTATCGCTAGGAAAACCTAAAAATTATTCTGGAAACAATCATTTAAATAAAGAGATAAAAGGCCTGCAAACTTTAAAAGATGAAAAAATGTGGAAAAATAAAAGGGACGTTTCAAGTGATATCATAATAAATCCAATCAGCTAAATCCAGAGTGCAGGAAATGCTACACGGCAATTAATCTGCCTACGACAAACTATATAGGAAAAAGGAAAAAAGAAAGGAAGGATGGAAAGAGTCTAAGAGACAGAGTCCTGAACCCCAAATATTTGGATTCTACTGAGCAAGTCATTTGTAGATCTGATAACCGAGACATGCAGAGAAATGAGTACAGACAAGGCACGAGATAAGGACTAACTCACTTTAGTTACGTATAAAACGGTACCAAAAGTACATGTGTCTAAAAAAACTATCACTCAAAAGTCCCGCACTTAGGGGCTGGAGAGAAGGCTCAGAGGTTAAGAGCACTGGATGCTTTTCTGGAGGTCCTGAGTTCAATTCCCAGCACCACATGATGGCTCATAACCATATATAATGTAATCTGGTGCTTTTCAGGAATATATGCAGTCAGAACACTGTATACATAGTAAATAAATAAATTGGGGGGAGGGGTCATGTACTTAAAAATATACAAATGAAATAACCCAGTGGTTAGGACTTGCTTTAAGACAAGTCATCTCACACAGGAAGCTTAAACAATACTGGATATTTAAATATGGGACTAGAACAGAGTAATAGAGTTGAAGTTAACAAGTAGAGAAATGTATTATACTTCTTGGTATTTTCATGTATGTTTAGCATTTTCCATTATAAAGTTTAATTCAATAAGAAAAAACAGACACTACAAATAAAAAAAAAACTTGTCATCATATTAACTAGTATTTAAACCATTAGAAGAAAAATGGATGTATGTTCATGACAGGCCATTTAATAATTAACTATTTTAACTCAATTCTCATGATTATTTAAGTTAATGGCATTCACCAACACCACATATCCTCTAGAAGCTGCCCAACTGGTACAAATTCTGACAAGACCAAAAAAAGTGAACATAGACACATACCTAAATAGTAAATATTTGGTGCTACCCAGCCACCATAGGGTAACTCTTGCAAATGGTTTGAAGCTTCATGGTTTCCTCCAATGAAGATGGTGAGAACCGGGGCCTTTTTCTCTCCAGAGTAATATCTACAACATAACGGTAAAGTTGTCAGGAACCAAACTAACCACAGCAGAAAAAGCAAGCGGATCAGAAGGAAAAGGCCGAGCTCAAAAAAAAACGATCAAACAGTCCCCACTATCTTCCCATCCCTGCCCTTAAGAATGAATGAAATCTCGAGTTTCGAGTCAGTATACAGTCATTGAGATCAAGAACTTTGTGAAGTGCAAGACTAAAGTCTGAGCTTCTAGAACCCAGACTAGCACACAGCAGGTCACGGAAAAACTAATCATTAAATCAACTAATCATAGTGTTCTAGCAATTCCAAAGTATCTAAAACTGCTGGTGTCACCCCAGTCCCTGGGAAGAAGAGCCAGATGTGTACAGAGAGGAGGACAGGGAATTTCCTAAGCGCCAGGTCCAACAGACACCGCGATCAGCGGCAGAAGGACCTGGAACCTCACGCGAGGCCCAGCCGCGCGCCCCTCACCTATAGAAGGTCTGCATGTGGCGGTACTTGGGCGGCACGGCCATGCAGCGCAGGTCCGCCTCGTTGCGCACCGCCTGGAAGTCGCCGCAGCACAGAAGGAGATCCACCGGTCCCGGGCCGCGCCGCTCCGCCAGTGCCAAAGTCTCGTAGATCTTGTCCAGCTCTCCGTGGCAGCAGCCGGCCACAGCCACCCGCATCGTGACGTTGGGCCGCGGAACTCCACCGCAACACCCTCGAGCACCTGCAGCCCGGGCCGAACAGCAGAGAACACCGGACAGGTGACCCGCCCGGCTCCCGCCAACATTAACAGAGCCGCGGAGAGTTTAGATTCCTTTATGTAACTTCCGGCTTCCAAGTCTCGCGAGAGAGGGTGCGGGAAGGGCAGGGCCAACCCGGAGAGGAAACTTTAAACTTGTTTGTCTGTCTTCGTGATAGCTTGAGTGCTAGCAGTCTGATGGTTTGATAGTTTAAAACTAGAAAAGGAAGTAAACTCTCCAAGAATAGGAATTTGATTTAGTAAAATTAAGGTAAGCAAGTGAGCAGGAGCGATTGAGCAAAGCTATTCCCTAGCAAAGATACTCCCCAGCAAAGATAACCGCTTTAAAAATAAATTAGAAAGTAAAAAGAATTTTTTGTCGTGATGACATTAAAATTTAAATGCAACTTTGAAACTTACTATTTTAAAACTATACTTCCCCCCCGCCCCGGCAATTTCTAAAATAGTTTTTGACTAAGGGGAATGGGTATTTTCCTACCAAATTGTTTGCCTAACTGTAACGCAAGATGAATGAAAGCAGGTAAGTATCTCGAAAACTTGTGGAGAGAAAAGGTGGTGACGAATCAATGAAGAATGAATGGCAAAGAAGCACACCAGTAAAGAAAAGAAAATCTAATCGAGGGGATACAGATATAGTGGCAGGAAAGTGTTAGCGATCCCCCCAAAAACAGACAGGAGCCGATCCGATTTAACTCACAGCAGGGTCTTTATTCTATTCCAGCTAGATGGGGCCCGTCTGCTCACCACCTACACATAATAAGGTTTTTGGTGGAAAGAGGAGCCCTGAGTGTCAATCGGGGCAAGACTTTATAGAAAGCTACTGGCAGAGGGTGGAGTGGTGGTGGTGTTTAAGCATCTAATTGGAGTGCTGCCATGGCCTTTAACACAATTGGCTGGTGCTGGGAGTCATATCAACGTCATTTTCTGCTTCCCTCTGCATTGATGGTTGCTAGGCAGGGGGTGGCCTTGTAACCTGGGGGTGCAGATCTGTTGTGGTAATACCTGGAGATGCTGGTCTTGTTGAGGGGTAATTTGAAACTAATGTTAGGTACTGCCTGTTAGTTTGTCTGAGTTCAAACTCAGGTCGGGTCCTCTAAAATGGAGTTTGGCCTCTCACAGAGAACTATACATTTAAACAACTAAAAAAAAAAAAAAAAAAAATCAATCAGGTAAAGACAATCTAGGCCAGGCAATGGTGGCTCATGCCTTTAATCTTAGCATTCCAAAAACAAGCAAGCAGATCTTTGTGAGTTCATGGCCAGCCTGGTCTACAAAGTGAATTAGGACAGCCAGCACTGATGCATGGAGAAACCCTGTCCCATAAAACCAAAAAAGGAAAACAAACAACCCCACAGAGAAACTGTCTCAAAAAGGAAAAGACAATCTAATCAAGGTTATACAATTTCATACAGCTAACTCTCCTCTTTTTCTTTTTGTGTCTGCTCTATTTGCTGCTTCCTTTCCTTTCCTTTCCTTTCCTTTCCTTTCCTTTCCTTTCCTTTCCTTTCCTTTCCTTTCCTTTCCTTTCCTTTCCTTTCCTTTCCTTTCCTTTCCTTTCCCCTTTCCTTTCCCCTTTCCTTTTTCCTTTCCTTTCCTTTCCCCTTTCCTTTTTCCTTTCCTTTCCTTTTTCCTTTCCTTTCCCCTTTCCTTTCCTTTCCCCTTTCCTTTCCTCTTTCCTTTTTCCTTTCCTTTCCCCTTTCCTTTTTCCTTTCCTTTTTCATTTTTCCTTTCCTTTTTCCTTTCCTTCCCCCTTTCCTTTCCTTTTTCCTTTTTCCTTTCCTTTTTCCTTTCCCCTTTCCTTTCCCCTTTCCTTTCCCCTTTCCTTTTTCCTTTCCTTTTTCCTTTTTCCTTTCCTTTCCCCTTTCCTTTTTCCTTTCCTTTTTCCTTTCCCCTTTCCTTTTTCCTTTCCTTTTTCCTTTTTCCCCTTTCCTTTCCTTTCCCTTTCCTTTTTCCTTTTTCCCCTTTCCTTTCCTTTCCCCTTTCCTTTTTCCTTTCCTTTTTCCTTTTTCCCCTTTCCTTTCCTTTCCCCTTTCCTTTTTCCTTTCCTTTTTCCTTTCCTTTCCCCTTTCCTTTTTCCTTTCTTTTTTCCTTTTTCCTTTCCTTTCCCCTTTCCTTTCCTTTTTCCTTTTTCCTTTCCCCTTTCCTTTCCTTTTTCCTTTTTCCTTTCCTTTTTCCTTTTTCCTTTCCTTTTTCCTTTCCCCTTTCCTTTCCTTTTTCCTTTCCTTTCCCCTTTCCTTTTTCCTTTCCTTTTTCCTTTCCCCTTTCCTTTTTCCTTTCCTTCTTCCTTTCCTTTTTCCTTTTTCCTTTTTCCCCTTTCCTTTCCTTTCCTTTCCTTTCCTTTCCTTTCCTTTCCTTTCCTTGATCTTTTTATGTATCTCTGACTGGCCTGGAACTATGTAGATCAGACTGGCCCAGACCTCTCAGTCATCTGCTTGCTTTTGCAAGTTGCTCAGTTCTGGGATTAAAGGTGTAATCAACCATGTGTGTCTATCTGTACTTTTATTTAAAAGAACAGAGAGACAATGTCCTAGGAACAAAGACAGCAAAATTAATTCTAAATAAAGTAAGACATGTAAGCAGATCAAGGGTAATTTAAAGATTCTGGAATGATGTCGAGAACTAAATACAAGGAAGCCAGAGAGTCACTGCCCGTTAGGTGGGACCCCCCCTCCCCCCAGTTACTGAGTAAAGCTCCTAATAAATTAGGATCCTACCATGGGAGGAAGGGAGTAGGAATGTCTAAGAAAAGGGTGGTAGAGTGCTGCTGTGGGAATTCTTTCTCCAGGCAAGGCCAGTACCTACATGCCAAAGAGCACTGACCAGAGCCACGGTTCTGGCTTTGTGAAATTCTTGACTGAGGAAGACTCAGATTATACCAGTAAGAGTATATGACCAGTACAGACAACAAAACCCTTGATATAGGAGCCAACATTTTATTTCCATGGGAGATTTAGCTTCTGGTTTTTTATGTGAGTCCTAACGTTTTTGCAAATGTATAGAGAAAATAAAAACTGTACTTGTTTTTAAAGACAATTAAATACAAAAGCTTGTGCCCACAGTGATTTTGGGATGGTTTCTTCAAGTTTATCAGGAAGACATAATTTTTTTTTGATGTTTAAATTGACAAAGAAGGTTGAAAAAGATAAAAAATTGAAGGTTTCCATTAGCTTCTAACATTGTCTTTCTGCATTAGAATTTTGAAATGTCAAAAAAAAATGATTTAACAATATTGTTAAATATACCCCCCAACTCTCTTTTACATATATCACCACATTTTCTTGACTGGCCTTGAACTCTTAGGCTCAAACAATTCTCCTCCACAGTTTGCCAAGTAGTTGAGATTACAAACAGCAAGCCCCCGTAACTGGTTTTCATTTTTAATTTATACAAATTACTTCCTTCTAGATTTTTTACATGGATTTTTTTCATTTTGTGCCTATATTCCTTTAGAATCATGCCTCAAAACATTAGATATCACTTGACTACTGGTACAAAATGCCAGATTATTATAAAACCCATCTCAGCAAGATTTTCAAATATAAACTCGATGAGCTTTAATTTCCTCTAAAGAGCTGGGATTACAGGAATGTGTCAACACACCAAGCACAGCAACTCCTTACTTCCTCTGATCACAAAAGGAGCAGGTGTACTGGCTGATTCCAGTTTTCACTGTTTCCTGGAAGGAGACACCACAGTAGTGCCTGCAGTTATTCAGGTCTCTTATTACCTTAGCCCAAGCCCAGGGAAGCAGGTATCGTGTAACACACACACACACACACACACACACACACACACACACACACACACACACGGAAGCAGGTGTCACATAAAACACACAACACGCACACTGAAGGTAACCCTCTTAAGCTATATAGTGAGACTCTTTCTCCCTGGGAAAGACTGTTTCTCCCACTCTCAACGTTTCTTAGTTGTTTTTGATTGTTGAGGTTTGAGACCTCATGGGATTTTCCACTTTCATGTTAGCATGTCCCTTGGTTTTTTGAATGTTGGTTGGTTGGTTGGTTGGTTTTAGGTTTTTGGTTTTATTGAGACAAGGTTTTCTTGCGTAGCCATGGCTGTCCTGGAACTTGGTCTGTAGACCAGGCTGGCCTTCCACTTGCAGAGATCTGCATTCTTCTGCCTCAGGAGTGCTGGAATTAAAGGGGCGTGCTGTCACACCCAGCGCCACATCCAGTGGTGTCACCCTTGTTTGCTCCTTGTTTTGTCAGCCACATCAATGAGACTTTATGAGTCTAACTTCTCTGACATTTCTAGGAGACACAACTTCATCACAAAAATTCTCTGGCTTTTCCAATCTTTCCAATTCCCCTCTTCTGTGGTGACTCCTGAGCCTTAGATTTAGTAATTGTGTTGTAGTCTTGAGTGAATGTGTATTTATTTTTATTTGTTGTATGTGTTCTCTCTCTCTCTCTCTCTCTCTCTCTCTCTCTCTCTCTCTCTCTCTGTGCATGCTATGGTTCATGTGTGGAGATCAGAGGGCAATTTGTGAGAATTGATTTTCTCATCCTTTTTTTCAGAATGGAACTCAAGTTGTTGGCTTGGTGAAAAGTGCCTTTACTTTCTGAGCCATCTCAGTGGCCTAAATTCTATTTTAAAAGTATAGCTATATTAAATATGTGATAGGTATTCTTGGCTGTCAACTTGACTTCATCTGGAATTAACTAAAACTCAAAAATGGAGGGCACACCTGTGAGGGATTTTTGCTTGATTTGGAGTGGGAAGATCTACTCATAATCTGGATCTTTGAGGTAGGGAGAGACAGCTTTTATCAGATATTTTGAGCTGGGAAAGCCCACTTTTATCTGAGCCATAGTTTCTGCTTGAAGCCTATATAACAAGGACATGAAAGAAGGAAGCTTTTGCTCTTTGCCTGCTTGCTCTTACCTCAATAGCAAGTCCATTCCTCCTCTGGTATTAGAGCCTACTTCTTTGAGGTTCTGGTATATACTGAAGACCAGCTGAGACAACTGGCCTCAAGGACTGAACAAAACTACTGGATTCTTGGACTTTCCATTCATAACCAGCCATTGTTGTTTTAGTTGGACCAAAGACTGTAAGTCATTCTAATAAATCCCCTTTCTCTATAGAGAGACATTTATTCTATAAATTCTGCTACTCCAGAGAACCCTGACAATGCAGTTATTCAACCTGGGAGTTCTATATAAATATTACAGACTTTTCAGATTTATTACTGGCTACTTACGTCTTATACTGTATTTCTATTTTTTCTTCATTAAACTCTTTATTATTGTGTTTGACACACAAGCTAGATATCTAAAAGAAGGGAAGCTCAATTGAGAAGATGCCTCCATAGGATCCAGCTATAAAGCAGTTTCTCAATTAGTGATGCATGGGGAAGGGTCCAGCCTGTTGTGGGTGGTTCCATCCCTGTGCTGGTGGTCCTAGGTTCTACAAGGAGCAGGCTGAGCAAGCCATGAAAGCAAGCCTGGAAGCAGCACTCCTTCATGCCCCCTGCATGCCAGCTCCAACAGTTAACAAGTGTTAAGAGAGTGTTGTGAGTGATTATCCTCTGAGCCAACCATCTGACATTTTGGGCGTTATGCTGTGCCAGCTTGCAATAGATCATTCCAGCTGGGTTGTTGAGGATTCACCCCCGCCCTATACACACACATGGGGGTGGGCACAGAGAGAGGCAATCAGAAAGGCAAAATTAATTGCCAAGGGGAAATCCTCAACTAATACAATGGTGTACACATGTTCCTGTCTCAAGATGGATAATCCAACAAGGTGTTCTATTTATTTCTCAGAGGTGCTTGAAGAATATAGAATGATCTCAATAGCAGACTCTTATATTGATTTTGTTTTTCTTTTTTTTTCCTCTTTAGACTCACCAATTCTGTTCCCTGGAAATACCTTGCAAATAACCTGCCTATACTCATATCTTGTCCCCGGATGAAACAAAACAAAAAATGTTTATTCAACAAACATTTAATACATGCTTATGGTAGGTATCAAGATAAAAAACCAAGAAGATAAAATTTTTGTAGTCTCTCCAAAATGAATAGTATAGTTACTTTTCCCAAACCTCTGTAATCAATATATATATGTGTATATATATATATATATATATATATATATATATATATACACACATACATACAAACACACATATATTAAACAATATGTAGCAATATATTGTTAGAGATATTATGTTACGGGAAAGAATCAACTGATACTTGAAGTTAAGAGATGATGATGCGGGCTAGAGAGATGGCTCAGCCGTTAAAGGCTAGGTTCACAACCAAAAATATAAGAGTTTGGTTCCCAGCACCCCGGCTGTCTCTCCAGCCACACACACACACACACACACACACACACACACACACACACACACACACACACAAAGAGATGATGATGTAGGCTGGGGAGATGTTTCAACATGTAAAACCTCTTGCTACTAAACCTGATGATTTGACTCTGATTCTTGTACCCCTAGATGAAAAGAGAGAAACAGCTCCCTAAGCTGTCCTCTGGCCAGCACATGTACACACACACACACACACACACAAATAAATAAGGAGCTGGGGGAGTCACCCAGCTCCTCCTTGAGGGAGGGGTTTCCTGGAAGATATATTGCCTGAGTTACTAGGTGAAGTATAGCTCACACATAGCTATAGAGATACCGTAAAATTGTCAATGCTTTTGTGTGCTATGTACAATTTCAATCTGCCTGGTTGTAGCAGGCATACTAGGACGTGATTTTAGGTGTTACATGGATGGACATTTAAATTTTTGTATTTATGAATGGTAATGTGTACTAGAATAAAAAATACAACACATCTGATATCACAGACTATGATTTAGGACAAGGCTAACAATCTTAAATGGGCTCAAACTGGCTTTAAATAAAATTATTGAATGAATAATAATACCTGGGAGAAGACTGGCAAAGACTGTAGTAACAGAGCTTAGGATATACTGTTACAGCACCAGGGTTCTCTTAAACTTCCAGCCTTCCAGAAGTGCAACATTTTGTAACAGACTTATAAGCAAGGGTGATAAATGATACAATGAATGTAGACATTAATGTCCAGGAGGAAATGAGGAACAATGGGAGAGATAGGCTTTTACTTCAAGAGCACTGGGAGGTGAGTGGAGGTGAGGTAACAACCTGAATTAGGGATGGCTTCACTTATCAGAGTATTTTAGTAGGAAACAGATAGTTTAATTCCCCCTCCCCCATTTGACCTAGAGGCTGGAAAAATTATAACACATAGACAGCGTAAAGCTTCCCACATTCCAGGCATGTTGTTTTGTTTATTGGTTCATTTTTTCTCATTAGTCCTTATTTTACAGTCGAGAGAACTGAAATAAATATAAGGAGGCTAAGCAACCTGTCCAAAATATTGGTGCTAACTAAAGCAGCAAGGGTTAAATCCAGGCGTCCTGGATCTAGAGAACCCGTTCTTACCAATATACCAGAATAAGTGGGTCGGGCACACAATGCTAAATAAAGCAGGTCATACTTGAGCGTTGAAGCATGAAGCGATTTTCACTGCAGGCAGAAGATCTGGTTTTGAGACCAGTTTCTCCAGCTTTAAAATGGAGATGATACTGAAACTAGAATTTGGTGTAGAGTGAGATAATGAATGTGAAAGTGAACTTCAAACTTCGTAGGTAGTAACTCCACCTACTAGCGGTTAGGAAGGAGAACCTGTAAACTGAAATTTAAGAATGCGGACCGCTCGTAGAGCCAGGGTGAGGCTCCGCCCCCTCACCAGCGGAAGGTGGGGCAGGCAGACTTCTGCGCATGCGGAGGCCGCTGCCCGCGCCCACCTCTGACCCCAGTCGAGAGTAGCTGCTGTTTCTGAGAGGACGATTCGTAAGCCGGGGTCCGGGGCGGTTTCCCAGTTCTTCGCCCTTCTGCCCGGCCCTTCGGTGTTCGAGCGACGCCTGGGGCGCGGTCGGTTCTGGGCAGCTTGCCTGGCTTTCTACAGAGGCTCCGACTACTGGCCACATAGGTGGCTGTCGAAAGTGCCGGCCGCGCGCCGGCGCCGGCAGCCGCCGGGTGGGAAGGCTCAAGATGGCGTGCTTGTTGGAGACCCCAATCCGCATGAGCGTCCTCTCGGTGAGTGACCCGACCGGTGCCGGGCAACTCCGGTCCTGCCCACGGCATTACCCTGGCGCCGTGAGCCTCCCGAGCACCACCCCCTGCGGTGGCCTCAGGTGGGATGCACGCGACCCCGGCCGAGTCGGAGGCGTTTCCTACTCGAGAGCTCCCACCGGTGCGGGTTCTCAGGACGGCGTCCTGGCAGGTGGGGAGGTCGGGTTCCAGGCAGCCGGCCCATGGGCGCGGCTTGGGTTTGGCTGAGCTTTCCCCTGTCTTCCCCTCTGCGCTGTTGCTTCTCCGGACGGAGCTCGCTGCCTGCGAGGTGAAGTACAGGGCAGGCCTAGAACCTAGAGTCCACTTCGCTCCACCGGGCTCTGGCTAGACGAGGAGCTGGCAGGCTAGGGCTGTGCATCTTCTGTCAAGTCTCTACACCCGGGCACCTAGTAGGACCGCTTGCTTCTTGGCAATGGAGGTTTCGCATCAGCTGCAACTCGCGCTATTGTGTTTAGTTATTTAAATTCCTTTGCTCTTCTCTGCTGTTGAGGTCCGAGCTCTGGGACTAGAGACACTGTTTCTAATGACAGGTGTTTGCTTTTTCTTTAGAGAGAGCTTAACATTTTAGGAGGGACCAAAAAGTGGGATTAAAAAAGATAGGTTTCCCCAGTATTTGAAAGAAGGAAACATACTGATAGACCTAGAAGAAACACCGGCTTTTCCCGCCTTAAATTAAAAAGAACAACAAAAAGCTAAGAAGGCGACCTTCGCCTTCCAGCATATTGTCCTTAAAAAACAGGACCTGTAATGGCATGAACAAGAATCAATGCTTCTGGGAGATAGATAACTACTGCTGGGAAGTTTAACTACAGATTTTAGCAGTTGGGACTCCAAATAGAGCCTACTAATGATTCATTTGTTGTTGGAAGTAAAAAAGTAGGCAGGCAAAGAATGCTCGGTCATCTTTAGACCTGTGGAGACTTACTGAGATGGTAGTTGGATTATAGATGACTTGTCAGGTTCCCTACAATCTTCCAACTCTAACTGGTTTCTTTCCTCTTCTCTGACCTCTCACACAAACATACTTACGTGTTCAAAGGCACCAGGTACATCATTCCATTCACGGTTAGAGCCATGCTGCTACCCAAAAAGACGGAAGTCACAATACAGTGCAAAATATAATTTGGGGAGGCGGTCAACAAATCTAGCCCTGGATCCATCTTACTAAACTGTTTGCTTAAACTGCAACTAGAGAAGTACTGTCTGTCCAGTTATTGAACATATTAGCCCATTATTTCACTTTATATTGTCCATAAATATTTTGTGGGAGAACAGACCAATGACTTCTCTCATTGTATTAAAAGGAGAAAAGGATGTGTTGTAACTGTTCGATTCCCTTCTGATTGTGTCATTTAGATTGCAGCTATCCTGTAGTTCACCTGAAAAGCTTTTGGTTGGTTGTTTTACACACACACACACACACACACACACACACACACACACACACACACACACGATCGATCCCAGCCCATTAAGCACGCTTGGAAAACGCTGTTCCCGAATACTTCTCTGGCCTCACCTGTGGTTTCTTTGCCTTTTGTACATTATCAGCGCGTGCAGTGTATATAGTTGAAAACTTCATTTGTCTCACACTTCCAGTAAATGATTATGTTCTGGTTCTTTCACTCAAAAAACTTCTTGAAGAATATTTTCCATTTTGAGTTAGAATTTGCGTTAGCATTTGGGAGTATAAACTAGCTCTAAAGTCTAGTTTTCTAATTCTTCCACCTTAGGGCCTTAGGAAGGCAGAGTTTTAGACACATGAGTGAACTTGGTGATCTTACCAGTGTAAAGGAAAGGTTCTAACTTTCAAACAGCTAACTAAAGCACAACTTTTATAATATCAGTTATTAATTAGAAGTTATTGGAGGTTGAGGAAATGGCTCCATAGGTAAATTGCTTGCTTCACAAGCATGAGGACTTGAGTTAGGATCCCAGTACTTACATAAAAAGCCAGGTATGGCAGTGCATGTTTGTAATGTCATTGGGAGATAGATCATGGAGGCTTTCTGGCCAGTCTGTCTAGTCAGAACAGGGAGTTTCAGGTTCAGTGAGAGACCCTGTTTCAAAAAGTAAGAAACAGGAAGATGCCAGACCTTGACCTCTGACACACAGATGGTCGAATCCCTTTAATAAGCTGCTTACTGTGAACCAGTGAAGTAGAAAGCCCTGTCTTGTGTACTTTAGCAATACAAGGGTATCAGAAATGCTCTGAAGGAGCTCATGGTTCTGATGACACTAGAGTGTGATGGCTGTAAGTTGACTAGTCGGAAGTCAAATTGTTTTAAATTATTTCCATCTATAGTCCATTATACTTTCTTCTGAGAGACCTCCTCAATTGCTTGCTTAATCTTAACTACGCAATTCACACATCTACATTATCATCTTGACTTCCCGCCTACATCTAGTCTCAAATCTTTGCGTGGGTGTTATCCATAGCATCTAACAAAGCATGTTCTTTTTCCTAAGAGGACTTACTCATGACTTCCCAGTTCAATGCTGTCTTTCACTTATCATTCTGTTAAACTTCCCAGAGTCATCTTTGGCTCTTCTTTCACTCATACTTTGTAAAATAAATTGTTAAACTTTTTTTTTTTTTTTGTAAATACAAGGCACTTAATAAATGCTTAATTGAACTGTTGGAGGAGGTGGACAGACTTAGCTCTATTTGTACTATTCATGGCCGTTCCTGTTTAATTTCATCCCTTCAACATAGTTCTTATGTTCTTGAGATGTTTAAATTGTTTTGTATTGGTTGTATTTTTTTGAAATGGGTATAGGTTCCCTGGAAGTTGCAGAGAGGTCATGTGTACAACTAACTCAGGTTACCTGCATTGGTTACATTTTACATAGTTACAGAACCAGGAAATTGGTATAGTATGTGGATATTTTTGTATCATTTTATGACCACTGCTGTTAAGATACAAAAGTATCCATCACCATAAGATTTCCTTCATGCTATGTCTTTGGGTTTTTTTGTTTGTTTGTTTGTTTGTTTTTGGTTTTTCGAGACAGGGTTTCTCTGTGTAGCCCTGGCTGTCCTGGAGCTCACTCTGTAGACCAGGCTGGCCTCGATCTCTGAAATCCGCCTGTCTCTGCCTCCCAAGTGGTGGAATTAAAGGCGTGTGCCACCACTGCCCGGCTTCATGCTATGTATTTAAAGACACATTCCTAACTCCATCCTTAATTTCTGGTGTCAACTACTTATCTCTTTACCCTTTCAATACTTTTGTGAGTTTTCTATATTGTTACATGAATGGAAACATACAGTATGTGACCCATTGGGAGTGGCTTTTGTCATCATGCTTTTGAGAGTCTTCCAAATTATTGCATGTACTATAGTTTGATTCTTCTTTTTGCCACATAGAATTCTGTGAATGGATGTCGCAGTATTTGTTTATAATCAGTCATCTATTGAACATTTTTGTTTCTACCTTTTGGCTATTATAACCTACTGTGAATAGTTATTGACAGCTTCTTTTTGTGGATATGACTGAAAGAAATGCCTAGAAGTGTAATTACTAAAACTATTATTTTACATATGGTAAATGTATGTTTAGTTTGTAAAGAAACTGTTGAACTTTTCAGATTACCATTTTATATTCATCAGTACTGTAGGATTTAATTTTTCTCAGTCCTTGTCAACATCACTGTTAGTTTTCATTTTAGCTTCTCTAATAGCTGTATCCTGATACTATATCATCCTCTTAATTTGTATTAATTTTCTTAATGAAGAGCAATGTTGAAATCTATTCATGGAATAAGGAGAAATGTTTGTGTCTTTTTTTACTCTCTCATTGGACTGCTTGCTTTTTGATTATTGAATTATATTGAATTTATATGTTTATCAGGTGGGTATTTACAAGTATTTTATGAACCTTGGGGCTGGTATCTCTCTCCAAAAAGAACTTTGATCTCTACCTCATGCTGTACACAAAAAGGAACTCAAGGAGGATTAGAGATTTTATCCTTCAGTTCTTGACAGTTGTGTTCTATTGGTCTTGCCTGTTGCTGCTTATTGATTTGTTCTCTTGTGTGGGCAGTTAGCAGTAATTAGAAAACTCTGTGAAGTTAAACTCAGCTGGCTCTCCCTCTAAGCACAAATTTGCCTTCCTTTGGTTTTAGTTTAAATATAAAAATGAAATTTGTTAATCATGTTTTAGAAGTTTGAAGTTGTTTACAAAACACCAGTAAGGGCAGGGTTTGTGGGGAGTGGTCCTAAAGTAGATTGTCGATATGGCATTGTGTGACATATGGGGGGTGCTTATTTCACGATCCAGGACATTTTGCAGTGTTTTAAAGGAAAGATTGCTACCCAAATTCAGACACTTGGTGAAGAGTCAGAAATGTCTTAGCTTTATCTGGGGAACTAGCCTTTGGATTTATTCTGGGATTCAGTCCCCCCACCCCCAATCCAGGGTTCTGTGCTTGTGGTCTGTCACTAAACTTTATTCTCTACACTAATTTTTGATTTGATGGTTGTTTTCAAGTAAATATCATCTGTCATGTTGATTTCTGGGTAAAGATAGAGTATTATTTGGCAAAACATTTCTATTCCCTTCTAGAAATTGAAGAACATTTACTAAAGCTCAGTGCTGTGATCCCCTGAAGCATGGTGGTGGGTTTTAGTTTCTTAATGATTAATATTACCCACTCCCTTCACAGACTACATGCATATGCCTTAAAGAAACACATGGTTTTAAGGGGTTTGAGGGTTCTCTGAAGCCTGGGCATTGGTCCTGTGTTAAAGTGTCAGGCACCAAACATGTGCTGTCAAAAGTCACTTTAGTTATTTTGCAGTGGTAAGTAAAAGTAACAATGTCATGTTTGGGACTTGAATCTGAGGAATCTTAATTTTTTTTTTTCTTTTGTCCAGAGTATGTCAGTGAGCTCTCCCACAAACTGAACTTTGGCCCCTGTAAGGGCTTTGTGTAGTTACTGGTATAAGGAGTGCAAAGCTAGGCTAACTGGACAGTCAAGCTAGAGAAATACTTGAGGGTCTCAGCACAGGCAAAAGTGGAAAAACAGATCAGCGGTGGCTCATGAGACAGCCATTGTTGTTACAGGCCACAGTGTGGATTACAGGCAGGTAGATCCGGAGAGAAAACAGAAAAGCTCTTACCAACTGTTAGATGAGACAGCGGAGTGTAAATAAGCACCATGGAGAGCTCCACAGCCAGGCTGTCCCTGCCTCTGAGAATGGGAAGCAAAGGAGAGGCTGGATAATCCGGAGGCAGCTGGCCTGTGCTCAGCTGTACTTACCGGGTGTGCTGTGAAAGGCCAAACTCGGGATCCTGCAGTCACTGCACTATTTCAGTCTGAATAATTTATTGTGTGGTGCAAGGCAACATCTACTTGTGTCTAAGTAGCTCACTTTTTTCAATGCCAAGACTGAGCAATAGGCATTTGCTGTATTTTAGAGGATTTCTTGGGTATCTTATCATTGGAGGCATGTGAATAATGTCAGCCAACCTAGAATGTATCTCTATTTCTGTGGTACTCACAGCCCTTTTATTCCATTTCCGTTTGTTAGGGATGGTCTTTGGACTGCCACATTATGCTGTTTTGCACCACAGGTCTCTTTAACGTATTTGCTCTATCTAGAGGCATCTCATAATGCCTACACTGAAGAGTAAATATATTACTTTTTTAAATAGTGCAGAGGAGCACCCGTGGTCAAATAGACCTATATGGCTCTTTGTGACTTGTACTAAATTGAAAGGATATACATCCTAGTGTTTGATTTTAGAAGTATGGATGTTAGATTGCTCTTGGTTCTTGTGAGCACCAAAGCTGTTGTTGATAGTGTGTACCTGGCTCATGAAAATACATTACTAAGTTAGACACTCACTACAAATAATGAACTATAAGGTGCTTCTCACTAACTTCCCCTTTGCTCTAACTGTGCACTGGCTTTTCTGTTATGAAAAAGTTTTGTTGTATATGAGGATAAAGTGAGGGAATATTTTACCTGGAAAAAAGCACACAGTCTTTAGTTCATCCTTGTCATCTTTTATTGGGGAAAAACTGAAAACCGGATATATTAACTTTCCCACTGTGGTATGCTGAATATTCAGTTCAGTTCTACAAATTCCTACATTTTAAAATACAAAATTGGAGCAATGAGTGGGTTCTTCAGGGAAGAGGTACCTGCTACTAAGACTGACCGTGTGAGTTGAATCCCTGGGACTGACTCCTGTAAGTTGTCTTCTGACCTCACACATTTACTGTTCTTGTGTGTGCCATGGTGTATGTATATGCCCCCCATGTTTGGATTTAAAGCAGATCATATTTTAGAGGTCTCAGTTGCCAGAGCATGGTACCTTACAGATGGGGCCCAACTCAACTGTCATTTTAGACACTGTCTCTTACTTGAGGTTATATGAAAGTGGGGTTTTGATTGATCTGGAAAGGATGTTGTGAAACTTTAGAAATAACAAAGAATAATCCTATGAGGAAAAAAACTAAGGTGAAAAATAACTGCAAATGTATTATGTGAAGCGTCTAAAAGAAATAGGAATCTGACTGGGTCCTAACAGAGCCAGAAAAGCATAAAACGACACGAAGCCTTGCTTGTAAGTAGTGTGGGGTAATTCTTTTTTCCTTTTTTTCTTTCTTTGGAAGCAAGTTGGAATTTTGACACGAAGAGTAAGGACAAGATTACTGTGTGCATATGAAAGGTCTATCTTTGTTAATAATGTTGTTTCTTTTCTTTTTTTCTTTTTCTTTTTCTTTTTTTTGGTTTTCCGAGACAGGGTTTCTCTGTGTAGCCCTGGCTGTCCTGGAACTCACTCTGTAGACCAGGCTGGCCTCGAACTCAGAAATCCACCTGCCTCTGCCTCCCAAGTGCTGGGATAAAGGCGTGCACCACCACTGCCCAGCATCTTTTTTTCTTTTTGTATTGTTTCAGAAGAGGCTAAATTTTTTTCCTCTCAAAATTATGGAAGACTTATTCAGCATTTAGTTTTGTCTGGTAGTGAAGTTAACTCTTGGGCAGAGACATACTTATTTTTCCATAAATCTTCAAGTGTCAGTGAGAGAATGTTAAGGTTTTGTGTCTTTTCTGTGTTCTCAGAAGAATACAACTCACACCTGGAGGGAAGCGTGCAATTTGAAATTGAAGCATAGCTTAGTAAAATGAGATTGGTTTCCAGTATTCTTGAGTATAGGATTCCTGGTTTCTCTAAGGGACAAACATAAGCACAGTAAGAGTCCAGAGCTTTAATATAAACAATAGAGAATATTTGATTGGTCTCAATAGAATTTTTAATTTGATATTTCAGAATATTGACATAATGACAAAAGGAAGTTAGTTGTTTTTGTTGTTGTTTTTCTCAGATGGTTTTGGAGATACTGGAAACCCAGGTTTCTATTTTTTTACTGTCTTGGGGGATCAGTGCATTTCTGAGGTTTCCTTTTGGATTGGGTGGGTAATCACAAGCCACTGCAGTTAGTTGTTCTCAGCCTAACTAAACTCACTTACTTGTAGTGGTAGATACTTACAAATTAATGCTTTTTGTCTGTTCCAAAACGAAAATGTTAACTGTACTTATGTATAACTTTTTAAAAGTTGGCCTAATACCCCTGCTCTATTAATGGAAAGGAAAACTAATTTAAATTATGTAAATGTGTAAATATGCGAGTATATTTACATAAACAAATTAATGATATGTTTCCAAATGTGCATACTGGCTACTCACGTGACAGGCACACTACAGAGTGATAAAGACTTTAAGGTCACTTAAGTGGAATCCTAAGTGATTGTGTAGCCTCTTCAGTGTCTGAACTTTTGGTAAAAGGTCCAAACAAGACAAAGTATAACCACTGTTTATAAAGGAACTGCATTCTTGGAAAACTGATTTTACACTAAGATAACACAAAATATATTTTAGGTTTATATGTAGGATGGGATTTGATTCTAAGGTCACATAATTAAGACTTTCTTGTTCTTGCTTTATCTTGGTACGTGTATTGTGTGCAGTTGTGGGCTGTGGGTGGTGAGGCTGCCATCTCATGGCATAGCCAATTTTTAGTCCTTGTCCACTAGCTGCCAGATGTGTGATTTTCACAGACTTATAAAATACAGCCTAAGGAGTAGTTCTGTCTCTATTCTGGAACTACTGTTTTAAACCTTGTGGGTCTCTTGTTGGATCGTTTGTTCGTTTGCAGGAGTTGTTACTGCTTTTAGTTTTGGTTTTGGTTTTAGTTTTCAAACAGTCCCAGTATGTAGCTCTGGTTGGCCTGGAGATCACTGTGTAGTCCAGTGTGGCCTTAAGATCACAGAAATCTGCCTGTTGCTGCTTCCCAACGTCTGGCCTTAAAGATGTGCCACCACACCCAGCGTCTGTTCGTTTTTGTATTGATAGTCTCACTTGCTACATTACACTTGTATTTTACTTGCTTATGCTGAGACCACATTGAAGGTAGGAGAGCCTGTTTTATCTCACTCTCCCCAGCAGCTAGCATAATACCTGGGAAATTAATGGGAGGGATGAATTTTAACCTGCAGTAGGTTTAAAATCAAAATCTCTTCAGAGTTCAGATAACTGTTTTTTTTGTTGTTGTTGTTGTTTGTTTTTTTGTTTTTCAAGACAGGGTTTCTCTGAAGCCTTGGCTGTCCTGGAACTCACTCTGTAGACCAGGCTGGCCTCGAACTCAGAAATCCACCGCCTCTGCCTCCCAAGTGCTGGATTAAAGGCGTGCGCCACCACTGCCTGGTGACATTTCTATTTCTAAGTTGTCTCAATTCATGGCTAGTCTGGGCTTTAGCAAACTAGCATTCCAGACCTTTGCTGAAGAATTTTAGCAGTTGATTTTTAAGAGCAAATGGCTTAAATTCATCCTGCTCATGGGTGACTTCAGGGTGCAGTTAGAGCTTGTTCTGGCTCACCTGCTAAAACCTCTGACCAGTTTTCCTCCCTCCTTTGTTGCTTCTAAAGAAATGTAAAAATTATGTGATTGTACAGCCCAGGTTGTCTTCAGTACTCTTAGTTTTTGTGTGTTCTTTGCTAATTATTAATAATCCATTTTTAATCTAAAGTCATTCTGATTTAAATGATACATTCAATGACCCAATGTCTACTTTGTATATGTGTGTGTGTGTGTGTGTGTTTAAAATGTGCCAAGAAAACTGGAGAGATGGCTCGGTGGTTAAGATTCTTCTTCCAGAGGTCCTGGGTTCATTTTAAGCAACCACATGGTGGCTCACAACCATCTGTAATGGCATCTGATGCCCTCTTCTGGTGTGTCTGAAGACAGCTACAGTGTACTCACAAACATAATAAATTAATAAATAAATTTTAAAAAATATTTATTTAAAAATTTTGCTAAAATTTAGCTGCTTAAAAACAATGTTGGGGGGCTGGAGAGATAACTCAGTGGTTAAGAGCACTGACTGCTTTTCTAGAGGTTCTGAGTTCAATTCCCAGCAACCACATGGTGACTCACAACCATCTGTAATTGGATCTGATGCCCTCTCTGGTGTGTCTGAAGACAGCTACAGTGTACTCACATACATAAAATAAGTAAATAATTCTTAAAAACAGAGACAACAACAAAAACCAGTGTTGGTTATCTCACTGTTTCTGAAAGTTAGGAAACAGGCAAACCAGAACAGGCTCTAAGTCACCTCTTAAATCACCCATGAGCAGGTGAAGTTAGCTGGTGCTGGTACTTCTGGCACAAGTCTCTCATGAAGTTGCAGTCAGTGCCAATAAGTGCTTTAGTTTCCTAAAGGCTGATTTTAGGAAGAACCTGGTTCTCAACTCCTTCCTGAGGTTGTTGGTAGGACTTAGTTGTGGCCCATAGGGTAGCTCATAATCACAATTAGCTTCAGACAGAAAGAAAGAAGACCGTGACAAGAGAAACCTTCTCGAATGGCATCCCATCTTGCCTGCTACATTTTGTTTATCAGACTGAGGTTTCTAGTCCAGTGCTCACTTGAGGGAAGAGACTGCACCAAGGCATGGATATCAGCAGGTGGGGATCACTGGAAGCCATTCAGGAAATGTGTTGCAGACAGTAACCCCGATGAAAGGAAAATTGCACCACATAATACTCTCTACAACAGAGCACAACTTGTGGCGTGTCTCTTCGTTTTCCTGAAATACAAAATGTGCTTTGAGCTTTTCTCTCTTCTCTCTGTACCTGTTTGATACACAGGATTTATTCAATAATAAATATCTTAAGATTACTCTAATTTACAAATTCGATATCTGCATTTTTTTTCTGTTGAAAGAGTTCATTTTTACATAGTTTTAGAGAAGTACTATTCAACAAAAACATAATATACTTTAATAAATAAAATTGTGATGCCGGGCAGTGGTGGCGCACGCCTTTAATCCCAGCACTTGGGAGGCAGAGGCATGTGGATTTCTGAGTTCGAGGCCAGCCTGGTCTACAGAGTGAGTTCCAGGACAGCCAGGGCTACACAGAGAAACCCTGACTCAAAAAACCAAAAAAAAAAAAATTGTGATAGTTTTATTGAAGCTTTGAATATGTAGTATGAATTCACAGCTAGGTTTTGAGGGCATGTCTGGCTTTTTTGTTTGTTTGTTTTCGAGACAGGGTTTCTCTGTGTAGCCCTGGCTGTCCTGGAACTCACTCTGTAGACCAGGCTGGCCTCGAACTCGGAAATCCGCCTGCCTCTGCCTCCCAAGTGCTGGGATTAAAGGCGTGCGCCACCACTGCCCGGCTGGGCATGTCTGCTTTAAGCCCCTTGTCAAAAGGCATGGACTTTGTAGCTCTGACCCTAGCTCACTTTGCTGCCCTTCGTGATCACGGACTGTACCCTGAGTTTAGCTGGCTATTTTGCATTCCTGCTTTGGTTGGGAAAATGGAAGAATTACGGTATCTTTTTGAGCTACTGAAAGCTATAACAAATAACTCAGAGGTGATTGGTATTTTGAAATGAGAGAAAAGTCTCATCATGAAAGGACAGGACATAACCAACCCTCCAAACCTGCTTGTGTCCATGGCAGGAATAAAGAAGTTCTGAGATCAGGCTGTCATTCCTGTCCAGACTGTTGACAAACACAAGGAAGAGCCGTGTGGCCTCCGGGTTTAGTCCTCCTCAGCCAGCTCGTCCTCACTGTTGCTCTGCCGTAGCTTTTGTTTCTTTTCACAAGAACTGCACGTAGCTGGGGACTCCAGGGTCCTTTCTCATACCTCTTAGCTGTCTATTTCTCAACCCAGCATTCCCTGCCTTCTGTTTCTTTCACTACATGTTCTTTATGCTTAAACTCTGTGATCCCTTTGTCTTTGTTTAGAACAAAACAAGATTCTTCACTTGATGACATTTCTCCAGCTTTTTCTTGCGGTCTTCTCAGCTAATGTTTTTTCCTTCCATTTCCCTCATAGCACTCAAGAAATGGGCAGAGGTCTTTCTTACTCCTCCTGGTGTTTTCAGACCCTTTGAATTGCATCAGATTTCTCATTTCTGATCATTCATTTGCTTAAGATCTCAGCTTCTAGCTCATGTTAACTTTTTTTTTTTTTTTTAAATGTTTGATTGATTTTATGTATGTGAATACACTGTCGCAGTCGCTGTCTTCAGACGCACCAGAAGAGGGCATCGGATCCCATTACAGAGGGTTGTGAGCCACCATGTGGTTGCTGGGAATTGAACTCAGGACCTCTGGAAGAGCAGCCAGTGCTCTTAACCTCTGAGCCATCTCTCCAGCCCTCATGTTAACTCTTAAGTATCACTTCTTTGATGATTTATGGGAAATTAGTCTCCCTCTCTCTCCCTCCCTTCTCTTTCTCTTTTCTCTCTCACGTAGGATCTCTTTATGTAACCCTGGCTGTCCTGGAATTCTCTATGTAGACCAGGCTGGCCTTGGACTTCAGATCCTCTTGCCACTGCCTTCCAAGTGCTGGGTGCCACTGCACCTGGTGGGATTTTAGTTTTCTATCTAAAGGCTTTGTAATTTACAGCCGTGTCTGATAGTCGTGTTGTCCTGTCTTTAGTTCCAGCTTCCATGGTTGTTTCCTAGGCCTTAATTTACCCATTACTGAAACCCTTTCAGCATCTCTATTTCAGGTACCCTGGTGCTGTCTTCTCACAGATCATTCCCACCAATCCTTCATCATTATAATTGCACCTCAATTCAGCTGAACCCCTCTTGGAGCTTTACTATGTCTTCCTGGTAAAATTCTCACTGATGCTGTGTTTCTGAATCCAGCAGTCAGGTATCAGTTATTATCTTATGGGATACATCACTAGGATTTGACATGGTTGACTGCCCCCTCCTTGAAACATGCTGTGAGTGGCTTCATGCATTTCTGTCCATAACACTGTGGAGCAC
>CM052706.1:22555590-22568090 GCA_028551405.1 Uromys caudimaculatus
TGGTCAGTGGGGGCTCTCAGTCCTAGCATAATAGGAAGCCAATTTTTTTTTTTTTTATCTTCTTACCTAAATCTGTACTTCTTAAATCTTATTCCTATTATTAACTGGCAAGTCGGTCAGCCTTCTAGGTGGTTAGGAAACACTTTCAGTGTTACTCTCTTTCCTTTCTTTTTTTCCTTTTCTTTTCTCTCACATCCTGCATCCAGTCTGATAGCATTTGGGATTTCTCCATTTATCAGAAGTCTGGGTGAATACTATTCCACAGTGTTCACTCTGGTCTGGCTACTGTCATGAAGTAACTGAATTCCTGATGATTGAGAGAGCCTCCTATCTGACCTCGCTATAGCTGTCTTGTAGCCCTTCACTTTTCTCTGTTCAGGTGTAAAATTTTACAGCCAGAACAAAACTTTAAAACCATGTTAACCATGTATCTGTTTTATGATTTCCCAACTCATGCCATAAGCATTAAAACCCTAACAGTAACTAACAAGACTCTACCAGTGTGTGTATAGAAAAATATTGAATACCGTGTAACTAAACATTTTCTAGCAGCCGTGCTATTACATGGAAATAGTAAACATAATTTAAATGTTATTAAGACCCAAATATCAAAATATTACTTCAACTCACCTGTGTAAGTAGTTAATGAGATTATTTACTTTTGTGATATTAAGTCTTAGACATAGTGTGTACTTCATATAATTCAGAAAAAATATTAGAAATACTTGGTTTTTATCTCAGCTTCATAAAATTTACAACTGAAAAAGTAGACTCACATATCCACAGGGAACTCCAAATATTTTTGAAAGTTTCCTAATAATTGGATGCACTGTTGACTTTTAAACTTTTAATTAGTTTTAAAAGTGGACAAAATTCAGTTTTTATCCATATTTCAAATAGTAAAAGAAAGCCATGTGAGGCTAGTGACCGCCATGCCAACAGAGCAGCTCTTTCCCAACACCCCTGTAGTGAGTCTATCTCCCACTCCTTTCTCCTTTGCTCATTGTGCTCCAAAGGTAATGACTCTCTGTTCTTGCATTGTGACAGACACATTGTATTTCACAGCCTTGTGTTTATTGCTCTCTTGATGAAGACCCGCCCTTTAGGCCTTCACTCAAATATCACCTTCTTATCAGTACTTAGTACCGGGACTAGTTATCTTCCTTCTTAGCTTTTCATTACCAAACTGCACCCTAAAAAACAAGAACTGTGGGGAGAGGTGACAGAGAAATGCAGTGAAATGCAAGAATTGTTCCATGCAGACATAAACATGGTAATGTTAGGAAAAGGCTTGTGTCCTCTGAGTCTGTCTTCTGTCACAGTAGCTTACAGGAGACGAGGCTGACTTATCACAGATTGGAAGGCAGTTGCTAACTGAGGAAATTTTGAATAGCCCAACAATCTGGAAAAAGAGTTAGTTGGCCAGGGGGAGGGGTCACACTCATAACTTTATCATTTAAAAATGTACTAGAAAGCTGTGGTAATCAACATTGGTACTGGCATTAAGACTATGTGAGTGATAAAGAATAGAAAGAAATCGACTGTGGGCTTCCCCATAGCCCCTGTAAATAGGATTTTTTGATAAGGGCACCAAGACATTCAATTGATTAAGAATAGTCCCTTTCCACAAATGGCACTTAGACAACCAGACAGTCATATTTTTTAAAAAGTGTGAGTGAATCCAGGTTAGTTAAGATACTTATCTATGCCCCATGCCCTCTTCTGTCTGTTTAAAACATTGAAAGGCAACAGAAGACACAGTTGGAGAATAAAGGGGGGCAGGGTGAGCTGTAAAACCATGTCAGCCCCTAGCTAGGAGAGAGGCTCAGAGTTTGAGAAGTCCAGGGAATGGGTGGGGCATGGGGAGGTGTCTCAGTTGGTAAAGTGTTCACTTCAAGGATGAGTTAGGTCCAGACCCAAGTAGAAAGTTGGGTATGGTGGCGTAGACTGTAATTCTAGCACTGGGAACCTGGAGTCAGGAAGACCCCTGAAGCTCACTGAGCAGTTAGTCTTGTCAAATTGGTGCCCCCACGGTCAGTTAGAGACTCTGTCTAACTTAAATGGTGTGGCATAACTTTTATGCTTGTTTAACAGATTTACTCAGTTTACTCTCCTTAGAAGTTTTTAACTTTTATTTATTTTTTTGTTTTATGTGTATGGTGTTTTGCCTACATGTATTTGTATGTACCACGTATATACCTGGTACCCACAGAGGTCCAGAAAGAGTGTCTGACACTCTTGGGACTGGAGTTAGAGCTGTGAGCCACCATGTGAGTTCTGGTTACTGAACTCCAGCAAGAGCTTTGAGTGCTCCTAACCACTGAGCCGTCTCTCTAGCCCTGTATTTATCTAGCTTTTGCTCCTAATGTAGTGGTTCATGATTTATTCTTGTGGTTGTCTGTGGCCTTGCATGACTAACATTTCATGATCAGACATCTCATTGTTGACCCTTATAAGCCAGGGAAGTGGAGGCAGATAGCTTTAGAATCCTAACCCTGATCCTGTTATTTTGAGGAAAATAGACTCTTGCAGGTATTTTAGTGCTTATGGGGGGCATAATAATTTTCATTTCTGCTGTTTGGTCTTTTATAAATAGAGTACGGAAATGCACATTGATTTTGATTTCTTTATTATCTGCAAGGTTGTTATCTGCACTTCTCCAGAACTAATAGGTGCTGTAGAAGTGCAAGCTGCAACTGTATTATGACAGTTACCCCTTCCGCTAAGTCAGGATTTTGAGGAAACTGGAAAGGTTTCTTTCTCCCTTATTGCTTATGCTCTATGGATGGCAGTATATAAGCACATTCCAGCAGGAGAAAACAAGCAGGGACAAAAGGACTTTTTTCTAGTTTTTTAATATATTGTTTCAAATAACATTACATATTGAAAATTAAATCTAAAAGAATACCCAACAAAATAAATACTACAAGAAATTGCATAATAAAAAGCATATCCCACAGTACAAATAAGAGGTAAGTGTCTCCCTAACTACTCTTTTTTCAGAGAGGGGCTTACTGTATAGTTCAGGTTGGCCTCCTCCTGCCTTGACATCTTTGCAGCTAGCTGGGTTTATAGGCACATGCTGCCTGGCTGCCTGGCACCCCTTATTCTGTGTATTCAACTTTCCATCTCTACCAAGAGCCATCCAGTTCAGACTAGATGGCTCTATTGTGGTTACGAGTAGCTGTAACTTTGAATTACCTTTTTTTGGGGGGGGAGGGTCTGAGAAATGCTATTACTCCACCATTTGCACTTTTATCTTTGTTAGTTTGTTAACTGTGACACTCCTGCAAGTGAGGGACTTCTTGTACTGCCCTGTCTCTGGCCAGGAGCTGTTCTACCCTGTATTAGTCAGGGTTCTCTAGAGTCACAGAACTTATATGTAGTCTCTGTATAGTAAGGGAGTTTGTTGATACAGTCTGTAGTCAAACTCCCCAACAATGGTCAGCAGTAGCTGTGAATGAAAACCCGAGGATCTAGCAGTCGCTTAGTCCCACAAGGCTCGCAGGCGAAGAAGATTGAATCTTCCTCCTTCCAATGTCCTTATGTAGATCTCCAGCAGCAGGTGTGGCCCAGATTAGAGGTGTGCACACTACCACACCTGTGACTTGTGTCTTCCAGTCTCAAGATCCAGATCACAGGTGAACCTTCTAATTCTGGATTATAATTCACTCCAGATATAGTCAAGTTGACAATCAGAAATAACCACTACATACCCTGTAGTGTGTACTAGGCAGCTTAGGCCCTGGGTGTCACCCATACATGCAGCATCTGGCTACCTGTGGAGAGCACATGTGCCCACCTCTCCTGCTGACAGAGCTTGTGGGGCTCAGCACAAAGGGCTCAGTGCCTAATTCTGTTTCTAATGAGAGCTGAGTGTCCTCTTTCTCCCCTAACCTATCGTTTATCATGGGTTTTTCTCAGAGTGATTTAAAAGATTAGTAAAATGTAGTATCTCCCTTTAGTTCTAACTTTTAAAATGAACCAAGTTATGTGCCTTGTTGATTTCCCAAATTGACCTTTTTTTTAAAAAAAAAAAAAAATTGGGTGCATTAAAAAAAAAAAAAAATCATTGACATCTTAAGTTGAATGCTGTAGTTTCTAGTCATTCTGATAACAGAGAAAAAGTCCCCTACTTACATTAGCATGGCAGTAAGGAAGCAACTAAAACATGCCCCGGAAGGAGGCTACCTCTTCCTTAAGGTAGACTGTTTAGCGATTTGGTATTGTGGGTGATGCTATGAATTTGTGATTTGCATGGCTTCAGATGTCATCATTTTTCCCCTGCTTTCTAGGAGGTAACAGCTAGCAGTCGCCACTATGTTGACAGGCTATTTGACCCTGATCCCCAGAAAGTTCTCCAAGGTGTCATGTAAGTAGTATGCATTTAAGACTCTATCAAAAAGTCTTGTTTGTCTTCATGTTTTAATCTGCCAAATAGAATAACTATGAAAATGTAGGTATAACTTCTTTCCTTACATTTGGATTCATTTATGAGATGATTGCTTGACATTTATGACTTAATATTTTTTATTATAAAGATTCGTTAATAGTTTTTAACTAACAACGATTGGCTTCATGTTTTGTAGAACACTTGTTTTCTATTTTAAAATGTTCCCTTTGGAGAATGCTTTTGCCTTTAATATCTATAAAAATAAAATAAAAAACTGATAGGGTTTTGTTTTGTTTTGCTTGTTTTTTGACTAACTCATCAACTGTCATCAAAATTTCCAAGTACTGAAAATTGAAATATCAATATTTAGAAAGCAGTCATTAGAAAATTTAAGTTATTGATAACAGCATATATGTCCTTCTTTTCCCAAAGTTCCTCTATCTTTAATGAGGGAAAATTTTTTTTTTTTTGTTTTTGTTTTTGTTTTTTTTTTCGAGACTGGGTTTCTCTGTGTAGCCCTGGCTGTCCTGGAACTCACTCTGTAGACCAGGCTGGCCTCGAACTCAGAAATCCGCCTGCCTCTGCCTCCCAAGTGCTGGGATTAAAGGCGTGTGCCACCACTGCTGAAGGAAAACATTTTTAATCAACACATTGTAGGTGATTTTAAAATTAAAGTTGGACAAGTGTGATAAGATTTCAAGGGGCTAGAAGGCAAATTTTCTTTCCTTTTGTGTTCAGTGGCTTTTCCTGTTAACACGTTAGTTCTGAGGAAGAAGATACATAAGGCTGCTTGTGAAACTGGGAAGCACAAGACCTGGAGGTGTCAGTTTTGTGCAGGGAACAAGGTTCAGAGAAGGGCGAGGCGGAAATGTGTTTGGGATGGCCATCAGGGTCTCTTTCTCTTCCTCCTCCTTAGCTAATGTTTCCAGTCAAATAGTACTCTAAACTTTATTCTTGCTCACCCACAGTAAACTAAATGCTTTGTTTATGACCTTTCTTTTGACTATAATTCTTTTCAAAAATTAATTACATGCGGCTGGGCATGGTGGCACATGCCTTTAATTCCAATACTCGGGAGGCAGAGGCAGGCGTTCCATGAGTTTGAGGCCAGCCTCCTCTACAAAGCGAGTTCCAGAACAGCCAGGGATACACAGAGAAATCCTGTATTGGGGCTTGGGGGAGGAAAAAACCAAAACCAAATAAAAATTACATGTATGTGTGTGTGCTCAAGTATATATCTGTGCACTATATGTATGTAAGTGTCTGCAGAAGCCAGAAGAGAATGTTGGATTCCCTGAAATCAGAGTTACAGGAGCTTGGGAGCCACCCAGTGTAAGTACCAGGAACAGAACCCCAGACCTTTGCAAGAGCGGCAAATGCTTTTAACTGCTGTGTCATCACCCTTGACTATAATTCTTATTCAGAGTCTGGAAAGCTGGCTGGGACTCACTTAAAATATGTGGCACTCTTTGTTCTAGAGGAACAAAACGAGGTGATACCTTCTCCCCATGATAACTTTGCTTTTGTCCCCTTAAGTGAGAGAATTTGTGATGATATTCAGCTCTTTTAAAGACTAGTTTGAATGTTATCAGAAAAAGTGGTATGAAAGCCTCCACTGAGTAAATTAGTTTTGGTTATGACTACCCAATTAGCGAAGAGGGTAGGTTTCCATGACATTGCACTGTAGGCAGCAGCTACTCCCTCCGCGGACCAGGCAGCTCTCTAGATAGACAATACCGAATATTACTTAGGATTCTTCAGTTTAGTTGAAAGTGCTCATTGAGTATTCAGTGTATATTAGAAGATGGTACTTCCATCATCATTACTGCTTGCTAGGATTTACTAGTCAGACGTCTTACCTGGTTCATTGGGTTATGTTTGATAGAGTAACTAATGCTGGTGCTACTTGTCACTTTCAGGAACATCTTAATTCTCCAGAGACCATTATAGCTTTCTAAAAGCTGGTAAGAGAGTTCCAGAGTAGGAGATGGAAGAACAGGAGGGACACTGAAGTGTACCACAGCAGCTTAGATGTGATGTGCTAGATAGCCTTAGTGCCTCCTGAAAAGGGGTCAGGTCTCAGACATGATTAGCTGTCAGGATGGGCAGACCAAGGAAAGGTGTTGCTATGATGCCCTGGATTGAGCATGGGTGTTGGAATTGGCCAACAGTATGTTCAATCCCTGGTTGTGACATTTCCTGGTGGGGTCCTTTACTAGCTGTGTGTTTGGGCCAGTTACTCAGTTTCCTTAACCTTTATTGAATCATCTTAAAGAGAAATAACCACCTATCCTGCCAGGTTGTTGTAAGAATTATAAAATTTAGTGCCTGTTATGGGTACCACCACTTAAGTAGTGGCCAGTTGTTATTGACCCAGTTTTAAATAACTTTAAAAAGATATGGAAAGGCGTTGACTTTCCTAGTCTCCCCTCTGCATTGTGGAGGTTCTTCAGTACAATATTGATAGAGGAAAAAGGGACCCACAGTGATATTTAGGAAAAGGTGTACCTAATAATTCTTTTTTTTTTTTTTTTTTAAAGATGTATTTATTTATGTACCTGAGTACACTGTAGCTGTCTTCAGACACACCAGAAGAGGGCATCGGATCCCATTACAGATGGTTGTGAGCCACCATGTGGTTCATGGGAATTGAACTCTGGACCTCTGGAAGAACAGTCAGTGCTCTTAACTGCTGAGCCATCTGTTCAGCCCTAATTCTTTCTTTCTTTATATACATTTTCATAAAATCACATAGAAGCTATATTGGATGCAGTAACTATGTAGAGGAAACTATTTAGACTAGAGCCAACCAAAGATAGCCTGCTGGTTTTAGAGGAGGAATAGACAAACCAAAGTAAACAGCTGTAAATCTAAAAATGTGCAAATGGAGGAACATAAAATAATTGATTAGAAATATAGCTTAAGCTGGGCAGTGGTGGCACGCGCCTTTAATCCAGCACTTGGGAGGCAGAAGCAGGCAGATTTCTGAGTTCGAGGCCAGCCTGGTCTACAGAGTGAGTTCCAGGACAGCCAGTGCTACACAGAGAAACCCTGTTTCGAAAAACAAACAAACAAACAAACAAACAAACAAAAAAAAAAACCTATAGCTTAGTCTACAAGTTTTATGTTTTTGCATTAAAATTTATTTTTTCTCATAAAAGATTATGAACATAAGTAAAATATTATCAGGAAAAACAAAATTGAAGAAATTAAAGGTAAGCAATGAGTTTTTATTGTAGCCTATAACTAGTGACATAACTATAAATATAGAAAGCTGCCTCGTGGATAATGCAAGCATGAGCATGTTACCTAGTCGGTGAATGCAGCCCTGTTGGAAAAAATTCTATTAGCAATCAGTGCTATTTGACAGTTGTTGAAGAATGAGCAGTTATCTGATGTCACTTTTTGTTGGTAGTGTAACATTCAGCATGAACTTGGATACTACTATATCATAGTCTTGAATACAAAATCCAATTCTGTTTTTTTCCTAAAAGAGCAAAGTTTCATATATATAACTGAATAGAAGAGATTTAGCCATAATTCTGGCACACAGAAGGCAGAGGCAGGAGGAACTTGAGTTGGAGAGCAGCTTTGGCTGCATAGCAAGTTCAAGGCCAGCCTGGGCTGTATGATACCCTGCCTCAAAACAACAGCAGCAAATAACAAAGGACAATTACAGTCCAGTTTTTTGGCAAGGTTAGTGTGGTATTGGTTCAACTATCTTAAATCTCATAGTTGAAATATTCGAAGATTTTGCAGATTATGAATCAAATCTACTTAACCCCCCACCTCCCCCCACCCCCCATGTGCCATGTGTTCGAAAACACCTAAACAAGGCTTCTGGTCTGGTTTTTGTTTTAGTGATTCTTCACAAGAATATCAGTTGACATTCCCATCAACCGTGCATTTATATCTCTGTGTTGGAAGGGAAAGGGGACCTGAACAGACATGGCTGGCTCTATCGTTTCAAAGTCGAGTATAATCAGAGCTAGCCTTGATTCCTGCAGTAATTCACAGGCAGTTGTCAATCCCACAGTAGTGTAAATTGTGAGATCCTCACCAGAAATCCGTTTCTAAAGGCTTTTATTGTACGAATGAGGTGAGATGGTTTTGGCAATGATTCTTGTTTTCTGATTCCAGAAAATACTACGCCTCTGCGTTTGATGTAGACAGGATCTTTCTTTTCCTTTTAATTGAACCAGAATTAGTAGTAGTTCATGTAAAAACCAAGTATTTATTTCTTGAGAATTTTTAAATTACAAGGTTAACTTTTAGGATAATTTAAAATCTACCTATAAAGTGATTTAAAATTATTTTAGTATATTTGGTCAATAAATATGTCTAAAACAACAGTGTTTTAGAGCAGCAGTGTAATAGAGCAATCCTGACTTTTAAAAGTAGAGCTCTAAAATGGAACTTAGCCTAGGAGTTATGGCCAAGAATGACAGATTGCTGTAGTTTATTAGCTCAACTTGGCATCATCTTCACTGCTACAAAAACACCTCTCTCTAGGTGTGTATGTGTGAAGGTCAGCTCCTTGTTTGTCTATATATAAAACACATCTTTTCATATGTACCTATTTGCTGCCACATTATTCTGTAATGTTCTAACACACTATTTGATGTTCTTTGGAATGATTAGGTTTAAAATATTAACATGCTTCAAAATGTTGTAAATTTGTTACATAATTATTAAGTTGTATACTTTGGTTTTTTGGAGAAAATAAGGTGATTTGCAGTCATATTGGTAGAAAAGAGTTAAATCCAATAAATAGTCAAATTTCTGAGGCAAAATTTAATTTGCAAAATTGTTCATTCATTAGGGGTAGATATAACCAAGATATATTGTATACATATATGAAATTATCAATAAATAAAAGGTATTCTAAAAATAATACTCATTTGTTATTAAGGAATCATAAGATGCTAGAGAGAAATGAAATATTTACTGTCAAATATTTTAACTTTATGTAAGTATCTGAAATCACATTTTAAGTATCTATATCACAGAGTGATAAGAGTGAGTTAATTTACCACTATTTCTCAGGCCTGTTCTGTTTGCAGATATGGTAGGAATACAGTTAAGTGTTTTAAGTTGACTTGAGCCAAGTTTCCTATGTAAAGTTTGTTTTCTTGGCCCAAGGATGCAGCTGGTACTAGAGGGGACTTGTTTAGCATACATAGGCCTGGGTTTGATCCCAGTTCTGAGGGTGGGGTGGGGTGGAGATGATTCCTAATTCAAGATTATGAGTAATACACCATCATTGAACTCATTTTTAAATTTCTTTTATGGTGGGGGGCTGGAGAGATGGCTCAACGGTTAAGAGCACACTGGCTGCTCTTCTAGAGGTCCTGAGTTCAGTTCCCAGCAACCACATTGTGACTTACAACCATTTATAATGAGATGTGATGCCCTCTTCTGGCACACAGGTGTACATACAAAAAGAGCACATATATCTTTTAAAAATATTTGTTTATGGTGCTGAAAACTGATTCTTGTTAAATGCTCTCTCTAACCCCTGAATTCTAGTTAATATAGCAGTTTACAAATAATTAATTTTTAACTTGAAATATGTTGTTTAATGGGGATGTGAATAAATGTATCTCATTCTCTAGCTATGCTTAGAAATAGAAAGCTCATCATATTTGGATGATGGTTTTTTTTTTGTTGTTGTTTTTTTCTCAAGACAGGGTTTCTCTGTATAGCCCTGGCTGTCCTGGAACTCACTCTGTAGACCAGGCTGGCCATGAACTCAGAAATCCGCCTGCCTCTGCCTCCCAAGTGCTAGAATTAAAGGCGTGCGCCACCTCAGCCCTGCTATATTTGGATGATTTAATAAGATGTCTTATTATATTGCCTTTTTTAAAGATGTTGCTTTATTCTTAGCTAACTTACAAATATGTAGGGGTTTTTTTCTCCTTAATTTAAGGCTTATTGCCTTTGCTAGTGAAAGTTTATAAGCATTGGCTAAGCCTTATACTCAGATTGTAGTTTTTAGTACCCAAAATATTAATCAGCTATTCCTTACCATTTAGAACAAAAATGACTATAAATAGTATTTTCTTCTAAATGAGAGCTGCCTCGGGTAATTGAGAAATAACACTGGTTCAGAATGAACTGATGTAGCTGATCTTTAGTCTGGAATGCCAGCCTTAATGCTATTTTAATTTTATTAAGTTTTAACTGGAGTTCGGACCACCAACCAAAGAATATACATTGACGGACTTATGGTTTGGACCACATATGTGGCAGAGGATGACCTCGATGGCCATCAGGGAGAGACGAAAGGCCCTTGGGCCTGAGGATGTTAGAGGCCTCAGTAAAGGGGAATGTCAAGGCGGGAATATGGGGATGGGTGGACGGGGGGTGGGGTGGGGGGTGGGAGGTGGAATTCCCTCCTAGAGGCGGGTTGGGGAGGGGATGGGGGGTATACAAAGAGGAGACTCAGAAAAGGGGAAACATTGGAAATGTATATAAAGTATCAAAAATAAAAAAGGAGGAAAAAAAAAAAGTTTTAAGCATATTATCCTTTGACGATTTAGAAATAAATAAAAGCCTATTCCTGATTGAAACTTTATTTCTTCAACAGCTCTAGATTCAATTTTTTTCTTTCTTTCTTGCCACTATTTTAATCTCAAGTGTGCTGTTTGCTTTCTCTCTATGCTCTGAATTTTATGTGTGTGTGGTAGGCGCTATACACTGCATTTAATATTTGAGTCCTTTGTCTCTAATCTTTTTCAGAGCAAAGTAAAAGGAAATAAAGTAGAAAGTTTAATCTCTGTGTAAAACTGTGTGTGCACAATTGTGACCCCATTTTAGTGATGTGCACAATTGCGACTCCAGCTTCATTCGTTACCTGACAAGTGCATTGAGGTGCATCTGTAGTGTTTTAATGCCAGCTCCTCCCATCTCCCCAAAGGGATATCTCTAAAACATGCTTCAAACCTTTCTACCTGAGTGTTCCTGTTTCTGTTTTGTTTTTTAATATTTATTTTTGGCAGTTTTATGCATATAAAGACATATCTTGATGATGCCTCCTCCCATACACAGATGTTCTTAATTCAGCTTTAATTAAATATGTCTGAAATCAGAATAGATCTTTGTCTTGCTGAGTGCTTTCTTCTTTGGGTTTCCTTTGCTTTTTTGGCTGGACCCAAACATGAAAGAGTTTGAGTACCTGCCAAGTGCCAGGCACTGTGCTTCTGTCTAGAGGGTTCAAAAGCCTAATGGAGTCAGATAACTACAGACAAAATCAATCTCCCTTTCATCTGATCACAGTACCATGATGATGACTGGTGGTGGTCACTTAGCTGCCCCTCTTGACTTGAGTCTTGTCAGTGTACCAGCCTATCTACCTGCTTTCTTTGTACCTGTCCTCAATCCAGTCCTTTCCTTTAGCCTCTCTCTTCTCTCTGTCACTTTTTTTAATTGCCAATCTAAAGTGAACCTTTTTTCTGTCAAAATTCCTTGTATTTTTGCCCCTAGAATATAGTCTTCATGTCATACCATAATCTGCCAACAGGCCTTTCCTTTGCTGTTGTCCTTTGCTTACCCAGGTTCTGACCATTTTCTATAGTTCAGCGTAGTTCCTCTCATTGCCTCATAAATCTTTTAGGTTTATTTATCATCTATATTTTAAACCTTTATTATAAGTACTAAGTTTATAATTTGGCTGACCTTGTGCTGTTAGCAATATTTTCATTTTTCCAGGTAGACAGCAACTCTTCAGAAAAGGCATCCTATTGTGTGACGTTTTGTACCCTTTGTAACACTTATTTTTTGTACAGTCATAGAAAATAAAAAGAAAGATATCAAATTTATTTTTCTTTCTTATAAGATTGCTATAAAGGGCTCATGTGTAGAAGAAAAAAATATCATCTACCATAGAAGACATGAATTGGTTCTTCTGTTTGCTTTGGTTTGGTTTTTGTTTTTCAAAACAGGGTCTCCCTGAGTAGTCTAGGCTGGCCTTAAAACTCATGTTCCTCCTCTCTTAGCCTCTTCAATGCTGGGATGACAGGTACAAGCCCCAAACCTGGTGATATACTTGGATCTGTCATTTAATATGTGGGTTCTCAAAAACAAGCAAGCATAAAACCTGAACTGC
>CM052706.1:22569315-22597459 GCA_028551405.1 Uromys caudimaculatus
GAGGGAATTGGCAGCCCCATGGAGGGAGCAAGAGCGTCAATGGGCCTGACCCTCCCCCTGGTCGTCCTCTAGTTCAGACCACTAACCAAAGAATACACATCTATTGACCCATGATTTGGACTACATATGAGGCAGAAGAATCACCTCGATGGCCACCAGGGAGAAAGGAGAGGACTTTGGGCCTGAGGGTGCTAGAGGCCCCAGTAAAGTGGAATGTCAAGGTGGGAATATGGGAATGGGTGGGCGGGTAGGTGGGAGGAGGAATTCCCTCACAGAGGCGGGGAGGGGGAGGGGACATGGGGTTTCCAAAGAAAAGGGGAATCATCGGAAATGTAAATAAAGTATCAAAAATAAAAAAAAAAAGTAAAAAAATAAAAAATAAATAAATAAATAAATAAAATTATCTTTTATTAGTAAAAAACAAAACAAAACAACAACAACAAAAAAAACCTTAATAAATCTCACTCAGCCTCATAATGGATAGTTAATTATCTGTTTTAAATCATCCAGAAGATCTGAGGGAAAGTTTACAGAGAGGGGTTAGCTCAGTCTTTGAAAGACCTAACCTTAGATGGTTAATGGAAAAGCATGAAGTTTCAGTATTTGCCTCAATACATAAAAATCACATTCAGCAATGCGTGCTGACGCCAGCTTTCAGCATACCTCAATACTGGGACTCTTCAGTGATTACTGAAGAAGATAACTGTTTTTGAGAGTTGGTGTTTTTTGTGTATCTTAAGGTGCTGGGCATTGAACCCAGGGCCTTGAGCATGTTAGGCAAACTCTTCTGCCATAGAGCCATACTCTCAGCCAGTAGATGTGCTTGGTGTTGGAAATATGTGCTCATCTGTTGAGTTGTTTTTTGTTGTTGTTTACTTTCACCGCCTACTTTTCTACCCGATCATGTTTTGCTAACTCCATAAGTTTTTCTAGAATTGTAACTTTTTAGATTACAATATTCTTATTTATTGTAGACCTTTGCTATTTAAAACAGGTAGAAGCAAAGGTATTTGGGATACAAAAGAGATGAATGAGCTGAAAACCTGAGTGCCACCTAACAGTGGTCGTCAACCCCCCCCAACAGTGGTTGTAACACCCCCCCCACCTAACAGTGGTCGTAACCCCCCCCACCCATTTTCCCCTTGTTTTTTGGTAACGCTGTTATACTATCCTGCAATGTTTTAGACTCAGAGTAACAAAACCTACTTAATACACTTAATCCCCAGAAGAAAGCAATGTCTTCCCTGCTTATAGAGATAAGATGATTTATAGTGACGTCATATGTGATGCTTTGGTCTAACTACAGTAGAAACCTTCTGAGGTAGTTAATTGTGACAACTGCCAGGGTACCCTGAGACAGCTGTGTGCTGTTGATGACTCACTTGGACACAGTGAATGCTGCTGAACTGGGTCTGATTTTCCAAAATGCTTAACTTTTGATTAAAGCAAAAACTTTTATTTATGTGACATATATACTACACGAAAAAGTGCCATTTTCTTTTTATTTGTTTTATTTTTACATCTCTACCACAATTTCCCCTCCCTCCTCTCCTATTCCTTCCCTCCCTCCACTCCCCTCCTCTTCCCCACCCACTCCTCCCTTTCTCTTCAGAAAAGGGGAGGTCTCTCATGGATGTCAATCAGCCTTGGCATATCAAGTTGCAGTAAGACCCCACGAACCTTCTCCTGTTGGCACCTTCTCCTGTTGAGGCTAGACAAGGCAGCCTAGTAAGAGGAAAAGATCTCAAAGGCAGGCAACAGAATCAGAGACAGTTCCTGCTCCTATTATTAGGAGTCCCACGTGAAGACCCAGCTATACAACTGTTAATGAGGGCCTAGGTCAGTCCCATGCAGGCTCCCTGGTTGGAAGGTAAGTCTCTTTGAACCCCTATGGACCCAGGTTAGTTGATTCTGTAGGTTTTGTTGTGGTGCCCTTGACCTCTCTGGCTCCTACAATCCTTCCTTTCCCTTCTCTGCAGGATTCCCCAAGCTCCACCTAATGTTTGGCTGTGGGTCTCTGCATCTGTTTCCATCAGTTGCTGGGTGAAGCCTCTCTGATGACTGTAGTAAATAATTATATTAAAAATCTTGATGCAGGGTTTCTTCCCGCCTTTGACCATTTATGTTCCTGGATGAAAGACTTTCTATTTTAATATGCTGTAGGCAGCACAGTAGCTGGGCCTGCCCTCTATGCTGTTAGAATCCACTTTCCTACCAATAACTTGGAGTTACTACTTACTGATTTGCATGTTCCATCTGGGCTGCTCTTAACTCCAATTGGCCAGCTCATACAACCATGTTTTTATCCCATTGCAGCTCTCCTTCTCCTTCCTGCATGTTCTTCCTCTTTGACTTTTTTCTGCTTCTCTCCCCTCCTTGTAGTCTCAAGCCCAGGAAACCTAAACTCCACCTATGTTTCTTCTCCTCAGCTATTGGCAGCTGGCATTTTTATTTACCAATCAGAATTAACTGGGGGCGGGATCCCTCAGTGTCTTACATGTCTTATGTCTTAGATGTGGACTCTCTCTTCTTTGGGGCAAACAGTTTTGTGGGGACCCAAATTAGCATTATAATACAAGTAGCATTAGGCCAACCCACTTTGATGACAGTTATAGTAAGCTCCTGACTGCAAGTATAGCAGAATATTATTAGCAGTGTCAGGGGTGGACGTCTCTCGTGGCATGAGTCTCAAGCAGGGCCAGTCATTGGTTGGCAACTCTCTCACTTTCTGCTCCATCTTTATCCTGGCACATCTTGTAGGAAGGACAAATTGTAGATGGATGGTTTTGTAGCTGGGTTAGTGTCTCAATCCAATCTCTCCACTGGAAGGAAGTCTTGCCTAGTTATAGGAGACAGCCGGTTCAGGCTCCATATCCCTCACTGCTAGGAGTCTTAGCTCGGATCACCCTCATAGATTCCTGAGAGTTTCTATTGTCCTTGGTGTCTAGCTCATCACAGAGATGCTCCTTCACCTCCGATCCTAGTTGTCTCTCCCAGTACTCTCTCCCTCCGCCCCCTCCCCCAGCCCCCACTCTATCCCTCCTATTCCATGCTGTTTGCTTTAAACCTGTACAAAAAGGGGTTTTCACTCATTTGTAAAACTAAGACTGGAAGTCTCTCTGGACACCCTTACAAGTGTTTGAGGTGTCCTTGAGTGTGGCAGTGCTCCCTCCCGCCTTTAGGACAATGCTGTGTAGGAACAGTTCTTGTCAGGTACTTTAACAATATTTCATTGGTAATTATGAGTTAGCTTTGCCTTATTTGTATTTTCTCTACATATCCTTTGGGGCCATCTGTGAATTTGTAAACCGAATAGACGTTTATAGAGGTACTCTTATTTTAGAAAAGTTTTATTTTTGAAGTAAACTCTGCTTTGTGTGGCTAGAATAAAAACTGGCAAATATATAAAAATATACAAAAGTGTTTTTTATCTTTTTAAAAGATAATTGGATGTGGAAGCAGAAATACTAATCCTGTGTAGTGCGTTGTTTCTAACCAACTTGAAGACAAAGCGTGTGAGCACAGCGGGACACAGACAGAACAGGGTGGAAATGTGCCCACGTCTCTCTTCTGATGCCTAATGGGGTAGCATATGAAGGCTAAATGTAAGAAATTAAATATTGCAGTGGAAATTTTAAAGACACCATTCAAAAACAAAATCAAACTCCAAAGGGATACAGCTAATAAGAATCAAGCAGATAAGGTAGAATCCTAAGAACTGTTCAGGGCTGGAGAGACGGATGAGAGTGATTAAAGTGCTTGCTGCTTTTACAGAGAATCCAGGTTTGATGCCCTCACCCCCACCCGACCCCCACTGTGCCATTCACAGCTACCTGTAACGCAAGATTCAGAAGGTCAGACACCCTCTGCTGGCCTCTACACACACACACGCACACGCACACCCTCTCTCTCTCTCTCTCTCTCTCTCTCTCTCACACACACACACACACGAAGGAAGAGGAAGAGGGAAGAAGCAAAAGAGGAGGAGGAGGAGGAAGAGGAAGAGGAGGAACATTAAAACACTAAGATCAGGCCGGGCAGTGGTGGCGCACGCCTTTAATCCCAGCACTTGGGAGGCAGAGGCAGGTGAATTTCTGAGTTCGAGGCCAGCCTGGTCTACAGAGTGAGTTCCAGGACAGCTGGGGCTATACAGAGAAACCCTGTCTCCAAAAACCAAAAACCAAACCAAACCAAAACAAAACAAAACAAAAAAACCACAAAGATCAAATAACTATTCCTGAAATCCTTGCCCTCCAGCACTTATGACCATCTTCCTTATTCTAAGAGTCTTCTTCTTATGCACATACATGTGGGGCCATGAATATGAATATATGAATGGATATATGAGATTATATAAGAATGAATATGAATCCCTGAAAGGCTGCTGAGCGCTGATAGAGGATCAGTAACTCTAAGGTCAGAGGTGAGGTGGGACACAGTGGTCCTTGCTGCACAGTCAGGTAGGTGCTGTTGGCTGGTGGTTTGTCATCTATTCCCAGAGCTGTGCTGAAGTACCCTAACGCTCCTTTGTGTTCAAAGGAATGTTGCCCATTTTAGAGGAATCCAGCTTGTTTTTAGTGGAAGTCTTAACCAGTTCTCAGGATTTCTCTTCCCCAGGATTTCTGTTTCTTGTTGTATAGTCCCACAGTCGGTTAGCACCTGTCACTGTCCCCTCTCTTTAGCACTCTGGCTGACAAGGGTGAGGAGTTGAGATTTGTCACTCATTTCTGTCCTTGCTTTATCTGAGGTGTTGCATGATAAAGTGGAATGAGTTGGCCTTTGATACTTTCCTATGGCGTCTCAGTGTGCTTGTTCTTACTTTTTTCTTCTGAATTTAGAGACATGAAAAACGCTGTAATTGGAAACAATAAACAGAAAGCCAACCTCATCGTTCTAGGAGCTGTTCCAAGGTATGTCCTCTGTCTGACTTACTCTGCTATTCCTGCCGAGTCTCTTGTGTCCTCTGACTTCCATTTTAAGATCCCTCACTTATCATAGCCTTTCTTGTGTTTTAAAATAAATGTGTTTTTAAATAATGCCTTAAAGTACACTAACCATGTCTAAGGAAGCATATACACATAAGTGCAAGTGTGTGTGTTTGTGTGTGCATGTGCTTAGGGAGCACCAGGGTTCATAGAACAAGGAGACTGATCACAAGTGGTGGGGGCTGAGGACCTGAGAGTAGTTCTTTGGCAAGGGAGCGCAAGCTGGCATGGGGTAATTAGAAAGGGAAGAAACCCTTCTATTCGCAAGGAACATCACAAGGACTCTGAACATTTTTGTTAAGAAAATTAGTAAGAGTTCTTAGTATTTCTGCTCTGAATTCAGGGTCCATTTCTACTTTGCATCTAAGATTCAATAGAACTTGGCATTGGTAGTCTTCAGATCCTGAAGGGACCCACCAGGAAGTGGTAGATAACACGGGGGATAGTGCTGTTTCCACAGAGACCACTTGCTTACAACTTTCAGATTTATAGTTTAGAAAACTGAGATAAGATATTTATTTTGTACAAAACAAGACAATGTCTTAGGTATTTGTTTCCTCAGTGTTTTCTCATTGAGTGTAAATAAATAATTACTCAAAAATCCAAATAAGTTCAGACAACTATATTTTTATTTTTCATTTTTTAAACTTTTTCGAGATATTATTCTGTATCCCCTTCTCTTTCATCTCTCCAATCTTCCCTCTTTCTACCTTTCTTTTTTAAATTCATGGCCTATTTTTGTATTAGTTGTTGGTGTGTGTGTGTGTGTGTTTGTGTGTGTGTGTGTTTGTGTGTGTGTGTGTAGGTGCTCAGTCTGTATACTGTTATTTGTAAGCATGTTTTCAAGGCTGACCCTTTGATACTCAATAACCAGTTGGCGTGCTCTTCTTTGGAGAAGACTCTTTGTCCTGTTTTGAGCATTTCTTAGTTGCCTGTCCTTCTTCATCTAGGGATGAGGCCATGTGAGGTTTTCCCCATCCATGTTAGCATGTGTGCTGGTGTCATCCATGTTTAGACAATCGTGTGGTGAGACTTTATGGTGTAACTTCTGACATCCCAGGAGACACACTCTCACAGCAACCTCCCCGTTCCTCTGCTCTTACAGTCTTTTTGCCTACTTTTCTGAAATGATGCTCGAGCCTTGGGTGCAGGAGTTGTGCTCTAAATGTATCTGTTAGGAGTGTGCTTTGCAACTCTGCCTTTTGATTGGTGTGTCTACCATATTTTTAGTATGTGGGATGTATTTCCCACACCGCTTTTATCACACTGCTTTGTTACATTAATTACATTTTGTTTTACAGTCTGTTTACTAAGTCCCCCTTATTTTTTTTTAGATTGTTGTATTTGCTTCAACAAGAAACCTCAAGCACAGAGCTGAAAACTGAATGTGCAGTGGTGTTAGGGAGTCTTGCAATGGGCACAGAAAATAATGTCAAGTCTCTACTAGACTGCCATATTATCCCTGCCTTACTCCAAGGTACGTAGGGAACCAGTTTCTACATACGTACTCTGTTTACAGTGTTTTAAATTCTGGTTGAAAGATGTGCCTCGTGCTGGGAAGCGGTGTCCCACACTTTTAATTCCAGTACTCTGGAGGCAGAGTCAGACAGGTCTTTGTGAGTTTGAGGCCAGCTTGGCCAACAGAGCAAGTTCCAGGGTAGCTGGGCTACACAGAAAAGCCCTGTCTCAAAAAATACGACAGAAACCAAATAACAAGAACTGTGTCTCACACGTAGCTTATCTTAATAGGGTTGCTGTCCCCAGACCTGAAGTTCACTGAGGCCTGCCTCCGATGCCTGCGGACAATCTTTACCAGCCCCGTCACTCCAGAGGAGCTGTTATATACAGTGAGTTTGGGGTGTTTTGGGGTCACAGTCAATCTATTTCTAGTTTGCTTAGTGTCTCCTAATTCACTATAACTGTTAAATGTAGCAGTCATAGCAAGTATTTGACTTTCTGCTTATTTGGAATGTTGAATGTTGTACTTAGTAAATAAGTGAATAAATTACAGTTACACACTTTGAGAACTTACATGCTGTTTTTAAAGGCTTAGTTGTATATTGATTTTATATATAAATGAAGGGATTATGAAACATTTCAATTTTATGCTTTGGAGATTTTATTTCATAGAGACAGTTGAAAGTTCAAAAGCGTTAAAAGGCAGGGCAGTGGTGGGGTGTGTGGGCAGCTGACTGGACTGTGTAGAGGTCAACTGTTAGAAGCTGCTCAGGCACTAACTACAGTCAGTCAGTAAGTAAGGGAGTATTTCTAGGTAAAGTAGGTCCCGGTTCTTCCTGCCAGCCCCATGCTCCCAGAAATAAGACTCAGACTCATGATATATTTACAGATAGCTAGGCTCTTCTCTGACTAGATCATAACTAAAGATAACCCATTTATTTTAACCTACATTCTGCCACATAGCTGGTTACCTGTGCTCAGGTACCATGCATCCATCTTGATACATCTTTCTGGCCCAATCTCCTGCCTGGCTCTATCCCTGAATTCTTTCTCCTCCTTGATGTCCCATGTCTATTTCCTGCCTAAGCCATAGGCTGTAGGCTTTTAAATTGACAGGTGATGCATCCATACAATACACAAGATATTCTCTCTATATTTCTACTTGGAATCCTACTTATCTGACAGGTAACTGGGGGCAGTTATGTAACTATTCCTTTTTCTTTTTATCATTTTATTTGCTTGACAGAGAGGACACACATAAGAAGATAGGGCAGGAGTTGTAGAAGGGTTGGTGGGTCAGAGAGCAGTAGAGGAAGGGAAGAGGAAGAAGTGGATTAGAAATGAGCAGTCTTGGAACCTGGCCAGCCCCTTTCCCCTCTGCTCATTCTCAGCCTCTTGGACTTCCATGGCTGTTTTAAAGTCTTTCTCCTTTTCTTTTAAACACTACTTGTGACAACTCAGAGAGTTGTACTAATGTGCAAGCAAGGGGCAGAGATTCCACTTTGAGGGAATTACAGCTCTCTGTTTCCCTACTTAGCCCTTATATGTCTTGGGCATTCTTTCTTCCTTGCCTTCTGTTTTTGTCTGTAGACCAGCAGTTCCTTTGGGAAATTAGTTAGGCTGCATAATCTCAGATCCTCCTCAGGCTTGCAGAATCAGAAGCAGTCTTCGAGACCATTCTTTGGAAATTTGCGGGTACATTTGTACATGAGCATGGCTCTGGAATATGGCCCACTTTAAAACTAGGAAGCTTGAGCCAACTTTCCTTTTCTGTCTGGTCCAGTCCGAAAATCCCATTTCAGTTTGTAATTGGATTTGCATTACAAATGAAAGGAAATTTTGGAAAGCCTAGCAGCTTTTTCTTGGCCACCATGTAAGTGTTACCAGTAAGCAAGATCATGGGCTGTAAACTATTTTTGTGTGTCTGTGTGTATGTTTGTGACTGGCATGCAAGAATGTGTGTGCAAAAAAAAAAATTACAGGAATAAAAAAAAGAAAAAGAAAAAAAAAAAGAATGTGTGTGCTTGCATGTATATGACTGTGTGTATGTGTGCACATGCACATTGGCGTCCTTATACATGTGAGGCCAGAAATTAACGTTTTCTATCTTCCTCAGTTGCTCTCCACCTTATATATTGAACCCAGAGCTCAGAGATTGAGCTAGTCTACCTAGCTGGCCTGTTGAGGAGATCACCCCGTCTGCTTCTTGGGGCTGGGATTACTGGTGGGCTGCTACACCCACCTGGCTCCTGGGTTCCAGGGATCCGAACTCCTGATCCTTATGCTTGTGTGGCTACTTGGATAGCAGGCACTTTACCCATGGAGCCATCTCTCCAGCCTAGGAGTGGGCTTATGTGAGAAGTTATTAATCATGTGAAGTGTCCTGCCTATTGAAAATAGCTAACACATGATAGTTGTTACTGGTGCTTACCATAACATCCCAAGACCCAAACTAGCACGCTTGTTTTCTACAGTATTTCTGTATAGACTATTTAACATTGTTTGTGTTAATAAGCCACCCCATCACATTTTGATTTCAGAATTTATTTTTTTCCTACTCTTTGCAATGCTGTTTACTAGTGAGACTATTGGTTACTTACATGAGAGATACTAAGTTCTTTGTATTAGATTTTATTTTCAAGGATGACTATGAAAGCATCTTTCCTTATTCTATACTTGACCAGTTCTGGTGGGCCATGATGCTTTTATTTTGCTATACCTTAAAGAGACATGATTTAATACCATAAAGAAGTTTTGGGGCTGGAGAGATGGCTCAGAGGTTAAGAACACTAACTGTTCTTCCAGAGGTCCTGAGTTCAATTCCCAGCAACCATATGGTGGCTCACAACCATCTGTACTGGGATCTGATTCCCTCTTCTGGTGTCTCTGAAGACATCATCAGTGTACTTAGATACATAAAATAAGTGTACTTACCTGTAGAAAGACCCACATATATGCTTAGTGCCTAAGTTTCTTGTTGCTGTCTGCTCTATCCAGGATGCCACAGTGATACCACACCTCATGGCGCTGCTGAGCAGGTCCCGCTACACCCAGGAGTATATCTGCCAGATCTTCTCACACTGTTGCAAAGTAAGAACTAGAGTAAACGTTCTCACTGTAAACTTGTGTGTCTTCTCATACACAGCACAGCTGATTGTTGAAGCCTGATATGCACTCTGCCTTGCTTTCTGGCAGTGAGTGTGATGCTTATGGTGAGTGTGCTGTTTGACAGCTCTCTGAGCCTTGTGTAAATCTTACTGACTTCAGCATACTGTACGTTTGTCACCTAATTGAGAGCTTTCACCTTTTCACTTAAAAGAAGTGCTTGATAGCCACTCTTTAGTATAATGATCCGAGGGCAGTGTGGGAAGAGGGCAGAGTGGCAGCACCTCGTCCTGCCCTCTGCAGTTCTCCATGTGTTTCCTGTCTGAAAAGTCCAGTTTCTGTGCTTTTAAAAGGCCCTGGCTGTCTTGACCACTTGGTCTTGAACTCAGAGATCTGCCTGCCTCTACAAGTGCTGCAAGTGCTCCCAGTGCAGGATTAAAGGCATGTGCCACCACCACTTGGCTTTATTTGATAATTCCTAAATGCTTTCTAACTCTACTCAGTTTATTGTATATGTTCTGATGATCCAGACAGTGACTGAGGACAGCATTGCCTACCTTCCTATCATGTGTAACTCAGACGCTAGGTGGGGCGCTTCTGGCCTCAGGAAAGACGTAGAAAATAAATATACCTACCTACCTACAGCAGGAGGCTCACTCTTCTGTGCTGTTTAGCATGTCTTCCCTAATAAAATTAGTTCGCCTGGCTTCAGGGATGATATCTACATCGTAATCTAATTATTTTTAACCCCTTCTAGTCCCTGATTATCATAGTCTAAAATATAAGGATGTTTTGTGTTGCCCCTCCCCCACCAATCCTTGAGATTTCTGTTCTTGATTTCTGTTCTTGATTGTTTTGAACATGTGTAGGCCAACTCATAGAAAGTGAAACCTTGCTGAAATTCATTCTCTAACAATGGGTTCAAACCCATGAGGTATTAATATTCCTAATAACAGAGTGATGCCTTAGTCCCATCCCTGCAAGTAGCTTTTAAGGTTGAGCACCAGAAGTTTCTCAGCACCTGATATTGCTGAGTGCTGTCTCAGCTGTGGTCAAAGATGAAGGGGTCATTACATCACTTCTGCTTTACTGGAGAGATGTATGTCACCCTGTAACCGCTACTAACAAACACTTTTATTAGAGAAAAATCACTTTTACTAATTTTTTTTGTCTGATAGTTTAGTATTCTTATTAAATAATCACATTTAAATATTCTGAGATGTAACTGAATCTCAAGGGACATGACCTGAACCCATGCCAACAGTAATGACTTGGGTACACAGTAGCCTTGTGTGTCTTTGAAAACAGCTGTCCATATGCTCTTTCTGCTGTGCTTAATCATGAAAATCATTTGCTTCCATGTTCCTTTTTGTGTATAAGCTCAAATAAATAAAACTGTATAGGGTTTTAAGACTCATTCATGGGACCCACTTATCTGAAATTAAGTGGAATAGGACTTTATGATAAATTGGTAGCAACATTAAGTCACTTCATATACTTTGAGGAACAAGACAGAAAGAGAATATCACTAAAGCACTGTATTATAAACTAGCCTTAATTACATCCTGGACTGTTCCTGAATTCTCAAGGTACAAAACAGGACTATTAATCTTAGTTGTTAGAATTCTAATTTCTAAATTGTTGCTGCTTTGTGAGCAGTTTCTCAGCTTCCTGACATTTCTTTGGTGTTCTCAACCTATGGGTCACATATCAGATACTCTGTATATCAGATACTTCTGTTATGGTTCTTAACAGTAGCAAAATTACAATTAGGAAGTAGCAACAAAAAAAGTTTTATGTTGGGTGTCACCTCAACATGAAGGACAGTATTAAGGTTTAGAAACACTGCCTTAGATTCTTTTCCCTTCCTTATTCTTGAGAGGTAAGGAAGGAGATGTCCTGGGAAGGTTATGGCAGCACCTTCTATACTAAGACCTCTCTGCCCTGCTTTGGAGTTTGAGTTTGTTCAGTCACAGGGCACCTGAGAGATGTGTGCTGTGGAAATGTGGTTTACTTTAATGAAGTATGATTTTATCAGAATCATGGTTTGGTAATGTGTGACTGTATTCTCTTGCAGGGGCCAGATCATCAAACAGTTTTGTTTAACCATGGGGCAGTACAGAATATTGCTCATCTGCTAACCTCACCCTCTTACAAAGTAAGATGTACAATGTTGTATCAGATTTGATGTTCATTTTCATTACTAGAAAGAAGCCCTCATATTTTATCGCCTGCCTCTTCTGTGATCAGGAGTAGATTTCCTCCATCCATCCACACGGTGTGATGTCCCCTCAGTGAGGTGGTAAGGGCCTGTGTTACCACAGCATGCTCTTCTTTGGGAAACAGTTGTCCTTGTCCTTTTTTTAAAAATGACATTCTATGTATGAATTGTGGGTTTTCATTTGTGAAGTAATATTTCAGGTTTCAGTTTACAGTGCTGAACCTGCTGCTTGAGCTGAGGCCTTCAGGCATACCGGGGCAGTGGCTAGTGGCCCTGGGGTAGACTTTGGATTTTGTATTTAGAGTCTTTCTTGAAGTACACTGACTCAAACCTACAGTATATGCCTACATAGAATCAGCCTCTAGAATGTACTCTGTTTTGTGTGTTGAGTTAAGATGTCAAAAGTTTTCAGGCTTAATAATTTTCTTTGCTGCCTTTTATGTATAGATCAGCAATATTATAACCCATAATTAAACATGAAGTCAGAACGTTAGCCATTCACAGTTGTATAGCTATGAGACCATAGAAATAGTGGGACATTGTCCTGTGTCTTGTGAAAACTAAATAAATCAGAACAGGAAACACTCATTTGTACTCTCTGTCTGCTTGTGGTGACACTGGTCTGCTCTATTGTCTTAGTATCCTTTCTGGTAAGGCCCACCTCAGACATCCACCGGTGGTTATTGGTGAAAGCTTACAGGGTAAGAATGCATATGGCTCAGCTCAAAACTAGCCAAAAGCAGGGCAAGGAGCTATGTGCTGCAACCATTTCCTCTGCCTTATGCCACACAGAGGCTGTCATTATGCCTCCCCCGTCTCCCTCCCAACTTCATGTCCTCTATTGATTATTATTATTATTATTGATAGCTTCCTGAGTCCAGTTAGTTTTTGCCATGTGCAGATGGGTGTGGGGCCATGCGCTGGAGCATAGACATCCTACCAGTGACCACATCCATAGAGAAAAGTGGGCTTCCCTTCAGTAGCCATCAGCTGCCAGTAAGATGTGGCAGCGGGAGATAGGACCCAATACATGGTATGCTTTATAAAATTTTCAAAGAATGAAACACTGCTTTTTAAAAATAGTAGAGGTGCTGGTGGTTCTCTTGTTACTGCCTAGCCATGTGGTGTTCCAAATAGATTTTTCTGAAAGCAAAAAGGAAGAAAAACAGCTTTTCAGGCAGTTCTTTGTCGACCCTTTGCTCTTGCGACCCTCCAGCTTCATTAATTCCCCATTTTCCTAAATTTTCCATCTTTTTCTACTCTACATTTATTGACCGTAACAAATTTTAAAACTTAAAAGTTCGTGAGGAGGAAATTAGTGTCTGACTAATACTCTCTGTCATCAGTGTTATTAACATCTTGCAGACTGCACCTGAGTGCACGAGCCGGCACTGCAGAGCATTCCCAGGTGAGGGCAGGCTCTTCAGTTACTTGTCCTGCCGGGGCCTGCCCACCTCCCAAGGTGGTTCTGTCTAGCATCAGGCTCAGTGGTGAGGATGCATGAGGTCATCTGGTGGATACTCTGGTGGGGATCCCACAGATATGAGCATAGAATATAACTTATTCCCTCTCTAACCTTTATGGCAACATTACTTCTTGATTTAAGCCCCAACTTTAACTCACACATATGTACAAGAACACCAAAAACAAAACAAAATAAAACAAAAAATCCAGACTCCTTTACTTAAGATCTCTGTACAGAAACAGACATGTCCAGTTTGAAAGACACTGATAATTGTTACTAAGTCCCTCCTTTACCTTATAAAACTTATATTTTGTACAATGGTTTTTAGATTTGATTAGGTATTTTTCTATTGGTTTTAAGTGCTACTTTCTCACTTTTTCTTTTACTTCAAAAATTACTTGGCTTCTGCTATTGTCTCTGCATATGCAGGAGTTGTTGTTACGGTGGGTCCTTTTTTTCACAGTCCTAGTGAATGACTCGGGCCTTTGAGCAGTCTAAGCAAGTGGCCTGTTTGAGCTGTGCCTCCTGCCTGTTTATAATACGTAGTATAAAATCACTATTCAGAAGAGGACTTTAGCTTCTGAAGCAAAATTTAAACAAGTAATTAAAATATGTATTTTTGTTGTTGTTGTTGTTTTTACAGGTTCGAATGCAGGCACTGAAATGCTTCTCAGTCTTAGCCTTTGAGAATCCCCAGGTATCAATGACCCTGGTAAACGGTAGGCTGGAACTTTCGGTGACATCTCTGTGATTTAATTTATGAATGTCACAGATTTCAAGGATTTTCTTACTCTTTGTTTTTTTGTTTTGTTTCTAGTTTTGGTTGATGGAGAATTGTTACCACAGATATTTGTGAAGATGTTACAGAGGGATAAGCCTATTGAGATGCAGCTCACGTCAGCAAAATGGTAAAAGTCAAAACAGCCTTGGAGGAGATTGCGTTAACTGTGGTGTGAGTGTGGTAGCGGACGCTTGCTTCCGTCACGTCCTGTTGGGGTTTTCAAATGTGAGACTCACTAGGCTGGCTTATATTTTTCCAAACTGAACATGTTCTTTTATTTATTTATTTATTTTTTCGAGACAGGGTTTCTCTGTGTAGCCCTGGCTGTCCTGGAACTCACTCTGTAGACCAGGCTGGCCTCGAACTCAGAAATCTGGCTGACTCTGCCTCCCAAGTGCTGGGATTAAAGGCGTGCGCCACCACTGCCCGGCAGAACATGTTCTTTTATACTTGGTATAAGGAACAAGGCTGTCATAAAACTGCTTATAAAAAATTATTAAATCTGTCATATGCTCTCCTTGTCTTTAGAGTAAAATAAAAGAATTCTAGATGGCAATACATTCTAAATACTCAGCTAGGAAGACAAAGATAAAGAAACCTAGAGTGTTGGTTGAATTATCAATACAATTATATGTTGAGTATGGGTTGTGCAGAGTTCTATGCTAAGTGTTTAACTCCAATAGAAAAATTAGAATTTTGTATTATAGGTTTCTTTGCTTATTTTTTTTTTGTCTCAGATTCAAACTGAGTATTTGTCCTTAGTTATTTTGTTTGATTTGTTTGTCCCCCAATGGTAAGACTGGCCTCTTATTTTTTATCATCATCATCATCACCATCATTATTATTTCTGCCTGCACACCAGAACTGGGCATCAGATCTCATTATAGATAGTTATGAGCCACCGTGTAGTTGCTGGGAATTGAACTCAGGACCTCTGGAAGAGCAGCCAGCACTCTTTAACCTCTGAGCCATCTCTCCAACCCCCTTGATTTTTTTTTTCTTTTTTAATTTTTCTTTGATTACATTTATTATTATTTTTCATTCAAAGCTAAATATAATTATGGAGTAAATTGTTTCTCAGTAGAATTGAATCACTGACCAACCTGCAGAGCTACTGTTGAGACTTCCAAATCCTAATTTCTTTTCTTTTTAAGAATTATTTATTTATTTTATGTATGAGTACACTGTAGCTGTCCTCAGACACCCCAGAAGAAGGCATCAGATCCCATTACAGATGGTTGTGAGCCACCATGTGGTTGCTGGGAGTTGAACTCAGGACCTCTGGAAGGGCAGTCAGTGCTCTTAACTGTTGAGCCATCTCTCCACCCCCACCCCCCACCCCCCAAATCCTAATTTCTGATGGAAAGCTGCATTGTCTTTGTGATCTTTCTACTGCTGGTGGACTTGCACTGTTCCTACATAAGACCCTTAACCCTTTTAATGTACCTTAACATCTCTTTCCTTTTTGTTAGGGAAAAATTTAAGCTTAAGAAGTATAGGAGGAAAAAAAGAAATGAAAAGGAGAGAGACAGAGAAAGAGATGGGGGAGGGGAATCAGGGGTGGGGGGAAAGGAGATAAAGAGATGTAGAGAAAAACAAAAAACCCACTTTATAACCAGCACCTGACTTCAAAATATATTCACTCATTTTGGATTTTTTTTATAGCTAGCCTACCATTTATATATGTGTTAGGTTTTTTGTTTTTGTTTTTTGTTTCTTTTTTTTTTTTCCTGAGCTAACTGACTTTCATATGAAGAATGTCAGCGTGTTTGCGTTTTTCTTTTTCATAAGCTCTTAGAAGCAAATAGTGTTTCTTTAATGCTTTAAACCTCAAGAATAAATAATTCATGTCGTTTTATTCCAGTTTAACTTACATGTGCAGAGCTGGAGCAATCCGGACAGATGACAGCTGTATTGTATTAAAAGTAAGCCAATTAATTCTCTTAAAAATGTTGGGTATGAATGTTGCTATTCTTGCTGCTTTTTTCCACATTTGCATTGTGGTATGGGTGTACTGCTTAAAATGACATTAAACCCCATGCTTTTCTGTGGTATGTGTATAGTCTAAAAATTCAATTTAGATGTATATGAATATCACAATAAAATAATTCTTTTATTAAAGTATAAAATTATACAAGTATGTAAAACTCAGATGAAGTAGAACTATTTGCCAGTTACACAGGTAAAGTTATATCTCACCCTCACAGCCAGACATCAGAATGTATAAGAGAGTAAGTAAATAAAGAAAACAGTGATCATCTGTGCTACAAGGCAAATGCACCCTGACCTTAGGCAGACCTGACCCTGTGACCATTGCTAGCAGCTCTGAGAGCTGGAGCCTAGGTTTAGCATAGCCGCTTCTGACTAGCTTGGGATACCTTACTCTTCAATTCTGGTTATGAAAATGGAGGCAATAATTCTCAGTCTATCTCACGGAAGTATTGTGAGGCTAGCCATGTATTAACACATTTCAGTGTCTTACTTGCTTTAAAGAACAAAACAAATGTATTACCATTGTTGAAAAGATGAGTTTAAGGATCATTAAGAACATAAGTTGGGCAGTGGCAGCAAGTGCCTTTAATCCCAGCACGCAGGAAGCAAAGGCAGAGGTAGACGGATCTCTCTGAGTTCAAGGCTAGCTTGGTTTACACAATGAGTTCCAGGACAGCCAGGACTGCACAGGGAAACCTGTCTGGAAAAACAAATAAATAAGCAAACAAACAAATAAATATTAATTTTACTCATTAACCCCAGGACTCAGGAGGATCACAAGCTTGAGGCCGTCCTGAGCTACATAGTAAGACTGTCTAAGGAAAGCACCATGGAATCATACATAAGTAGATAAATTAGTCACGAGGTTGCAGTAGTCTTCGGTGAAAGACATAAGAGCTCCTGAGTAAACACTTATACATAGATTACTAAGGACTTTCATGTAAAGGACTGGCTCATTTCTCTAACCCTTACTATGTTCTTTCTCATCATTAACATGGATTTTAGTAGTACTGTCATCAAATGCCTCAGTTGGGAGCATTGAACTTATCATGAATTTATATTATTGATAACTATTAATAATTAGGAATGTTAGGAATATAATAGGAGCTTCTCCTCAGAAGCCTACAGTTGAGATTTAAAGCCTGAGCAAGCCTAGTAAGACATTGGTGGTACTCAGCATGTTGACTTCTGTGGTAAAGATAGAGCAGGATGATGCAGCTGTCTTTGAGGTAGTTATGCTCCTGTAAATAACCCCAATAAAGCTTTTAGTTTACCACATTTGGAGGAAGAAACAAGCAGGGAACCAGAAAACAGTGAAGCATAGTTGACTGTAGTAGTCTAGACAGCTTCCTGTAACTATTAACACTTTAATGTCTACTTTTACATGTCCCTTATACTAGATTCATCAGCCTTAGAAACAATAAATACACAGGCAGTTAGTTCTGAGAGCCTAATACAGAGAAGTTACCAAGGCCAGTGTCACAGTGTTTGAGGCAGCTCAGAAGTACGGTTGAGCTAGGGACACCACATTCATTCCAGCATGGCACTGGGAAAAGGTAACAACTGTGGCTGATAAGTTACTGACACTTTAGAGCTGGTGGAATTTGAGAGAGGCAAGAATTTTTTAAAGCTCTATTTTGCTTTTGCACCCGTAGATATTAATTTCTAAAACAAACAATAAGAGGGATCCCAACCATATTGCTAAGGAAAGGATATCATTGCTGATTAAACGGTGGGCTCTCTTTTAGGCTGAGCACATAGATGGGGCAGACCTGTTGACATGGACTGATGTGTCAGGGGTTGTCAAATGTCTTTTATAAGGTTCTCCAATAATGTTTCAAAGCAAGTAGAGTTTCTGTTAACATAATTAAGAGTTAGTGTGCTAGAGTAAACAATCTGCTCTGAATTTTGCTCGTTTTTGCATTTACACTTTTTTTCCTCTCAGAACCAGTTGAGGAAATGTAGGATACAAACATGACTTCCGGCCGACACCACTGGATTGATTAATTACCAGATGCTCTTCATCAAGCTTTTGCCTTTACCAAAAAGCAAATAATTAATCTCCCTGCTTTCAGACTTTGCCTTGTTTGGTTCGAATGTGCAGTAAGGAGAGATTACTAGAGGAGAGAGTTGAAGGAGCTGAGACCCTCGCCTATCTGATTGAGCCAGATGTTGAGCTGCAGAGAATCGCTAGCATAACTGATCACCTCATTGCCATGCTGGCTGACTATTTCAAGTATCCCAGCTCAGTGAGTGCCATCACTGACATTAAAAGGGTATGTGCTTCTGGAGTTTTAAAGTTTTCTTACTGCACACAGCTTTGAAACAATCAACAATTCCATCTGAGAGCCCATTGAAATAAAGAAATCTTTTATCTTTATTAATATGGATAGGTTGTGAGGTTTAAAAATCTAGTTTGTTTAGTGTTTATCATTAGGATTTTTTTTCACTAAGCATAAAATCAAGAGAATTACATTGTTGGCTTCCTTAACTAAACTAAATCTCCAGAATAGTGGGGTTCCTACATTGGGTATTGATTTTATGTCAGCATCTAACTCAGTTCAAAGTTACAGAATCATCTCTGGTGTGTGTGTGTGTGTCTCTCTCTCTCTTTGCCCCTCTCTCCCTCTTGCTCTCTTGGTCAAGGGTGGCATTTTTCTTACTTGCCTGGCTTGTCTCAGTTTACTGTCCATCACTCTTGTGAACTCCCTTTTCCTGACTTCTCTGTTCTGGTTTCACACTGTGCTTTTGCTCAGAGGTTAAATACTACAGTATCATTAACCTCAGTTTGGGACTACTAAGGACCAAGACATGTTTACTTTTTCTGAAAATAAAGGTCCTTGGGTTTGGGATTCTTTTGACTTTTTGCTTGCAGCCTATTTGCCATTTCCATTGCTCTAAGAGAATCTATTAACATAACTTTATTTAAGGAGGTCATGGCAGATAGGATAATGACTTTTATTTGTGGTCAAGACCAGTTTGTGATGTGGCAGTAGTCCCAAGAATGACTGCTGTCTTCACCTTTCACATGCTCTGACTTCTGAAGCTATTCACCCAGTGGGCAGTGGCCTATTTGTCATATATTGTTGTAAATAAATTATACATATTTTTTTTCCTCTGTTTTTAGGGAGGCCTGAAATAACTGTCTGTGGGGCTTGCATTAGTTACACACTGCCCTCTGCTTTAAAGTTATGGGTCAGAAGCCAGATGTGATGGCACATGTAATTCTGACACTCAGGAGGCTGAGGCAGGAGGACAGTGAATTTGATGTCAAATTGTGCTACATAATAAAAGACCCTATCTCAAATATATATATAATCATTATTCATTATCATTATTCTTGAGATATATTGATAATGATAAGAGATATATATATCTCAAGAATAATTTGGAATCTGTCTCCTCCCCCCCCCATATATATATCAAGAATAAAATGAAAGTTATGTGCCCACTTGCCCTTGGATAGCATTCTTTCTTAGTATCAGTGATGTGCACACATTGCCTTATCTGTTTCCCTGGGGTGTTTGCTCACACTGATAAAATAAAAATAAATATCTCACCAATACAAAATACACAGTGAGTCCTGATGGTCTCCTGAGCTTCCCTTCCCAGCAAGGCAAGGAGGAAATGAACATGCCTGAGCAAACTGATCTAAAAGCTTGGAATGTCAGCACGTGTAACATACTTCACTTGCATGTGGAGGATTATTCCTGATGTTTAGAATCTTTTTTTTTCATTTCATTTCTTTCATCATAAAACTGGAATAATTTTTAAATGACCTCCAAATGACAAACATGAGTGAACATTTGACTTGTAAACTTGTAAGTGTTGGTGTAAGTAGGTGATTGTCATGATAGCAGTCCAAATTTGTGTTCTGTGGTGTAAGTTATGGAATGTGGAGAGGACTTGAAGGCTTCTGTGCTCCAGGACTCAGCCCTTGAGCGAGCCATCAGTGCCAGCATTTTTGCAGCTCCTCTGCTGAATGTATTCAGAGCCACCTCACGTGCGTAATGCATACTTTGTGTCTGTGGAACAGTTTGTTATCCCAGATTCATAGCCAGTGGCAGCTAACTTACAATGCTAGTGACAACGCTGTCACTGCTTGGCTTGTAGTTGATTCAGCTAGTGCTTTAGGAGGTTTCAAAAAAGGGTTTCATAGTGTTCTGAACAGTATCTGCAAACTAAGGTAAGAGGTCACCTTCCCAAAATAGGCCTTTAGGAAAGGTGTTCATTTAGATCAATGTTATGACTTTTAAGTTTAAAATATAATTGATAACAACTTATATAGTTAGAATTCGTAGTTAAATATCCAGAGAAAATGTTTCTATTTTAATTTTATGGTAATTTGTTAGGAAAACAGGTTTGTAGAATTGCTAACATAGCCATTTATGTATATCTAAAGATAGCAGTAATTGTTTCATGCCAATAATTTATTTCAATAATTTTCTTTAAAAATCCTGGACATGAGCTGGCAGTGGTGGCGCACACCTTTAATCCCACCACTTGGGAGGCAGAGGCAGGTGGATTTCTGAGTTCGAGGCCAACCTGGTCTACAGAGTGAGTTCCAGGACAGCCAGGGCTACACAGAGAAACCCTATCTCGAAAAACCAAAAAAAAAAAAAAAAAAAAAAAATCCTGGACATGGGAGAGATGGCTCATGGACTGCTCTTCTAGAGGTCCTGAGTTCAATTCCCAGCAATCACATAGAGGCTCACACCATCTGTAATGGGATCTGATGCCCTCTTCTGGTGTATCTGAAGACAGCTACAGCGTACTCATATTACATAAAATAAATAAATCTAAAAAAAAAAAAAATCCTGGACATACATTTAATAGGTAGTGGTGGTGACCCTGATATATTGATTGCTGAGGGTTTTCACAGAGGGTTTCCTATTTCTAAAAGATTTTTAAATGCCAAAATTAGGAAAACATTGGTATAATAGCATTCAGTTTGTCCAGCTTGGAGTTGGAGACTGTACAAGTCTAGCCGTGCCTTCTCTCTGTGCCCTTCTTTCAAGAGCTGATGGAAGCAAATATCAGTGCCACTGATAACTACCATCTGGAAACACTGGGCTCTAAGAGTCATCTATCCATGCCAGAGATTATGATAGTCACTTGTAGACAGAAGTAGACTACATTTCAAGTCACCCTGATACAGACACAGCAAGATCTCAAATGTGAACAGAGATCAAAAGTAACCAGGAAATTCATTAGTGACGGTACTAGTGTTAATAGTTGCTACTTTCCCAGAAACTCAGTTATTTTTATGTTTTATTTTTATTATTTTATTATGTTGTATTTTATTAAAATATAACTTATAGACTAATTTGGAATCTGTCTTTCCCCCACTCCCTGTAGCTTGATCACGACTTAAAACATGCCCATGAGCTCCGCCAGGCTGCATTCAAGCTCTATGCCTCTCTTGGAGCAAATGATGAAGACATCCGGAAGAAGGTGAGTCTGGGAGAGGGGCGTCCCCCAGTCCTGACAGCCAGCAGGCAGGGAGTGACGTCAACCTGAAAGTCGTGGTGAAGAGCACTAACAGTGACTGTTTGAATATAATAAAGCAGATTGACAAAAGGCATAATTGAAGAATGAATGGGACCTGGATTTGGGGAGTTGTTTGTTTTTAGAACATAGAGTGGCATGGCCATGCTGGAATGACGCATAACTGGCCTGCTGATTGTGTCGTTAATATGAACCATTATGTTGCACACTTTTGCATGTGTTCTGATAAAAATCATTTCTAGCACTGTGAAGCTTTAGACACCTTGAAAGATCTAACACTAGAATTGTAAATGTTATTTATTGATATACCTTCTAATGCCATTGAGAAATTCAAATCTCTATTGTATATTGTTCTTTAATAATGTGGCTTAGTTTTATGTTTTGATTTAAAATTTTTATTTTATTTTTTGCTACTGTGCAAGTTTAATGTGAATAAAATCTTTGTGGAATGATGATTTTATGTTTAGTGAGTGGTCATCTGAATTTTCCAGCTCTTCTAAAATGTCTCACTGGTACCTCAGCCCATGTTAGTGTGACCCTGAACTCACGTTCTTTATGGAAGTAGTGCTAGGTAAGAAGTACAGTGCAGGGTTAAATTCTAACCTGGCGCCCCCACAAACTAAAAGGTTAGAATTTACCACTCAACACTTAACAATCTGATGGACTCCACATAGGGGTCGCAGACACCAACCGGCCGAGTGCTTGTCCTGCCGTGGGCGGCCGTGGTAAAACCGCCTGTCCTGCCATGGGCAGCCGTGGTAAAACCGCCTGTCCTGCCGTGGGTGGCCGTGGTAAAACCGCCTGTCCTGCCGTGGGTGGCCGTAGTAAAACCACCTGTCCTGTCATGGGCGGCCGTGGTCAAACCACCTGTCCTGCCGTGGGCGCCGTGGTGACCTTTATTTTATTGAACATGATGACTGACTGGCTCTCTCCATCTGTATTTTAAGGAGAATTGTGAGAGAAATGACAAAGTCTTTGATTCAGAGAAGAATTTTAGGCTTGTTAGAGAAATAAAGGAACCAACCTCAAGTATGTTGGATGAAACACATTGAAAAAGAATCATCCTTGAAGGAACCAGAGGAACAGCAATAAGATTAGAGAGTGAGGAGCTTTGATTTTAAAACCAGTTTAAAAAGCACAGCCAACAACAAGCTGAGTTTTCCATGTATCTCAGCTAGTGAGAGGTTTTTGACCTCTTAAAGTGTTTTTTTAGTACACGATTTATAAAGGTCATTTTTGACACCTGTGATTTGCACTTGTGAACTGTTACTTCAAAGCAAACATTAGAGATGTGAAATTACCTGTGTCTAACCATGGTTTATGGATGTTGACACTGAAATATTTTGTTCACTTTAGACATGTGTATTGCAAGAGACAATGTTTTGATGGTAACTCATATAGATAAAATTGATGATAACCTGGAGTGTGTAACTTATGATTAAGTTATTAGGAAACAGGAGGAATATTTTATATATCCTTACAGCTCCAAAAGACCACGCCCTAGACTAAAGGGAGTTAGATAGATGGGCCATCATGGAATAGGATGTTCATTTGTACTTCTTTGTACTTTTTTTTGTCAATAAATGATTGTTTTGGAATTAATGACTTAATACGTGATACCATGTTCTAAAAGTACTTGCACCATAACAGTCTAATCAATAGTCTACTAAAACCTGTATTCACAATGTGTACAAATGTCTGGTAAGGCTGTTGATCATTTCTGTAGAAAGATAACAAATAAAGAATAAGTTATAATTGTTTAAAAACTATAGTTTTTATGTGTGTGATAAAGAAAAGGTACTATGCTATTCTTCGGTGATGGGATTATGTAGTATTTTTAGGAAGTTACTTAATTCTGGGAAATTGCTGAGTAGTTTACAATTCATAGTACTCACTGAAGAAATTGTAAAGTGAGAATTATAAAAACAGTTATGACCGTCTGCTTAAAGACTGACCTTGGAAGTGGAAAACCCATTATTTTCAGTGTATAAAACGTGGTAACTCTTCCTTGAACGCACATCTTTCTATTCCTTTCCTTTCATTGAAATGATTATTTGGATAGATGGAATTTACTTTTCCCATGAAATATTTCTTTTTCTTTTATACTTATGCCTTATGTAATTTGATTGTATTTTTTGTGTAGATTCTTAACGTACACTGTACTTATTTTTAATATAGCATTTCTACTTGTCAATATAGAGTGTCAGTGTACTGATATGTGTGTGAATAATCGTCATAAGAGATTTGCCAGGCCCTCAAAACAAAGTTTTATTTTTATTTTTACTTTTTGCATGTTTTAACTATACAGAAGAAATGTTCAATTGGTCTGGTTCTCATGTAGGAAAGAGGAACATAATTCAGTAGATAATATTCGTCACAGTGCCCTACTATGGCCAGCTAAAAAAAGGCAGAAGAATAAATACGAGAAAACCAGAGTAAAAACCAGGCACAGTGAGAAGTAAACACAGCCGTAAAGGAAAATGGCAGCCATCTGTCTTTTAGAATCATGTCTCTCTGTCTCTCCCTCTCCCTCCCTCCTCCCTCCCTCCTCCTTCCCTCCTCCCTCCCCTCTCTCGGCTTTGAAAGATGGCTTAAAGGTCTGTTGTGTTATTTCTTGAGTGAGACAAAACTCAGTGTAGGACTAACCCTGATCTCCATGAGGGAATTTGCCATCCCTTTTTTGGAATCATGTTACTGTATTTCCATTAAAAACGACAATAAACACCAGCCGCTCCTACAGCTTAGAAGAACTCAGTAGATGTCTGTTGAACAAGGGTTGGGTGTGGGCTTGCACACCTGTCATTCCAACACGTGGGAGATTGGAAGCCGAAGAATCAGGATTTCAAGGTCATTCTTGGGTACATAGCAATCTTGAGGCCAGACTGGGTTATAAGAGACCTTGTGCCAACTCCCCCCCTTCCAAAAAACTGTTGAGTAAGTATAGAAACAAAAAATGCAGAAATAATACTCAGGGTCATGTGTCATTTAGTGTGACTGGATCATCCTTTCTCCTGTGCACAGCAAAGTTGCTGTTTTTCTTCCTAGCTTTTCATCGTTTACCACTCTAGCATAATTGGTAATTTCTTAACTGCTTGTAGTGTCTGGATAAAAGGATAAAACAAGGCTGTGATTGTGAGAGTGAAGGCATTACCATTGGCTGGATCAGGAAGAAAGAAAAGCCCAAGGTATAACTAAGCTCAGTGGGATTATACCTTGCTACATACAGCTTAGAAGAATTCAGCTTACCTGTGATAATTTGGTAGCCGCTGATTCTGAGTGGATTATGTTAGAATAGACATGGACAGAAAGGGAAAGCTCAGGAGAATGTTTTAGCTGTAACTCAGTTGACAGCAACACCAAGTAGGCGTCAGCTCTGATCTCTGTGAGGGGCAAGTCCAATTCCTACTGATACCACATCGTAGTGCTGGCTAGAACGCTCAAGTTCAGCTCATGGGGTAGGACAAGATTTAGAGCAATAAGCAATAAGCAATATGCATGCATTGCCAGTGAGTGGCTAAGTCCTGCAGAGCCAGCAGTAGCGAGCAGTCCTGTAGTTTTGAAGCCGGTTCTCTTCTAATGAAGACATGAAGAAAGTATCCATTGGAGGAAAATAGCAGTGGTACAGAATCAATTAACTGCAGGGAAATGACTACAGTAAGGACGTTGTCTTTGCTTCGGGTGAAGCCAAGTTAACATTAAAAAGGTTAATGGAGCACTGGTTGTCCCTTCTGGAGCTCTGACTTGGTGAACCTTTCAGAATGTGTCCTCTGCCGTCTGAGTACTTGCCCTTTAGTGGTGGTTCTTTTCAATGAACTAGAATGTAAGCTCCGTGGGGGCAGGAGTTCTTTATTTGTTGTTCACTACTGCACTCCTAGCATCTACAGCTCTGCACAGTTGACAAGAAACATTTGAAGAATGAATGACCAGTGAACAACGTAATCAAAGAAATGGATGAATGAGCTGTGCTATAGAATTACACTATTCTGTACTGGTTATCAAGTTATATGTCGACCTGACGTGATTAGAGGCTGTCCCCACTTCTCCAGCAATCCTCTGTGTATGGGAGAAATAGATGTCTGCTCCTTACAGGCAAGGGCTTGCACTAGATACAGCATAGAGAAAACACAAATAATTCTCAGGTTTCAAGAGGCAGGTAGTCCTAATTTCTAAATGTCTACTAACCTGGATTACAGGTCAAAGAGAACGTGTTTTCTGTGAAAGTGATCTTGGTGGCTGTATTCTAGTTAGAAGAGCAGGCGTAGTGCTGGGCTGTGCTCTGAACCAGCGTGCCAAGGCCCTGCACCCATCCTCCGCACTGCAAGGTGGGGGCAAGATTCTCTTCACTTTGTGAGTTACAAAAATTGATAGAATTTCCAATTATGAATCTGGAATAAATGTTCTAAGTTAAACATGTGATGTAGTTTGTAGAAGTTAATCTGGCTGAGGAATCAACCACACCTGCGTGAAGTACTTTCCCACTCCATGAGCGTCTGTTGTTGTAAAGGTCAGCACTGTTCTCAGTTGTACAGGGACTAATTGAGCTACTGTTATAGTTACTCGGGAGAGGGACAGGCATGTAGATAAAAGCATTTAAAGCTCAGCCTTCATTATAAAGCCTTAGGAAGCCAGAGGAGGGAGAAATAGGCCAGCAGCGTTTGATAGGGGCACAAGGAATTATTTGGAACAAATTTCAAACAAAACCTGCTGTTTTGAATGAAATTGAAATCTAATTGCTTTGGGGACGTCACTTTTAATCCTTTTTAAATGCCTTTTATTTCACATTTCAAGAACTGAAAATAGTTTTCAGTTATGCCTTCTGGGGAGATTTACAGTAACTTTACATGGTCTGAGGCAAAACAATTAAGGTTGGGAATCTTTTCCTTTTTTTAAAGAGTCAGGCTATGTCCAGGCTAGCTGACACTCCTGGTCTAAGTGATGATGCTCCTGCCTCAGCCTTGTGAGTGGCTCAGACTTTAGATGACACCATTGGACTAGTTTCTTTTTAATCTTTAAATTGAACTTTAGAAAAAAATATGAGCAGTATAAATAATGGCAGAAGAAAATAAGAACAAAAGAGGCAACACCGGAAAACAAGTCTCTCCTTTCTGTGCGTTCCCTAGCAAGGGAGTCACCATGATGTCTTTATATTAGCGTGATATTGGCCACATAATAAGCACTCAGTAAATGGCATCGGTTGTTTGATTACTTTACATTACCTTATGAGAAAAAAAAAATAAACACCATATATGTCTTTTGTGTGTTTGAAGAAAAGATGAGCAACATTTGAGATGTAAATATGGATTTATAATGAAGAAAGTGACTTCATGATGTAAACTGCCCAATTATCAGTAAGTCCATTTCAGAAAAAGAATTCTTACCTTACATTTTAGAAATATACTCATTCTATAATGAATCTCTCCAGATTCCAGATTTGTTTTATAATAATTAATTTAAGATACATTTAAACATCCTGACTTTTAAAGCGTTATTTATGGTTATCTGAGTATTGCCAGCCATGGTTGGTGCTACCACTATTGTTTCAGGTACTCACTATTCCTAGGAAATGAATTCCCCACCGCTTTTACATGATCTCTCTGTTTTAGTGCTATAACATTTTACAGGATGTTTATATTTGAAGTCAGTTTTCACATTTTGTGCTTTCTTCAAATTTTGTTACCCATTCACCATGAAAAATTTTATGTTTTGTTTCTAATTTGAGTTTGTTGTTATTTGGTCTTTTGGTTAAGAGTATAAATGACCATGAGTTTGTTTCCATAGTTTTACAAGGTGTGATAGTTCTGAATGGTTATTTCAGAAGCACAGCGTCTGATTCTGTATTTGCCTCTTCCACTGGGCAGATGTAAAGACTTCTAAGTCTCACCTGTGTACTGAAGCAAACACCTGAACATTTCATGGGATATCCATGGCACCACAGACATGGCATTCTCTAGGACTGGGCTTTGCTGTAAAGACAGCAAGTTCAGAGTTTATAATTCTTTAATTGGTGACTAAGTTGTAAGTTACCTTCTTAAAGCTGACCTTCCAAAGAATTCTAAATGAGCCCTGTGACATTCATTCACCATGGTAAGTATTTCTAAAGAGAAAACCAGGTTTGGTACATGTCCACAAGGGTGTGACGCTTGACCTTCAGCACACTGAACGTGTATCATACTGCTGTATACACAGTAGAGATACTTACGGAAGAAAGCAAAAGACTTATTCAGCATTTCATTAAATGGAGCCATGGAGTTAAGTGCTCTTGGTATGTAGTTATAAGTTCTTTATAATTCAGTTAAAAGACAGGTGTTTTTATAAACCAAAAAAAGGACTAAAATATGGTCTTTGATTACATTTGTAAAGCAAGAAGGGAACTTAGTTGGATTTTTTTCACGAGTATTTCATCTGGATATGAAGTACTTGGAGTAATTAAATACTTTAGATAGCACATCTTGAGAAAACAGACGTAATTCTATACCAAGTTGCCCACTTTAGACTAACGATCCACTCTTCTTATCAGTGTACATCAGCCTTTGGCTATACTAGAGGAATGCAACTGTACCTAAGCAATGTACTGGTTAGGAGCAGAGCATTAGCTTTAGAGAGATCAGGCTAGAATTCACACTCAAGAT
>CM052706.1:22597959-22617438 GCA_028551405.1 Uromys caudimaculatus
ATCTTGAGTGTGAATTCTAGCCTGATCTCTCTAAAGCTAATGCTCTGCTCCTAACCAGTACATTGCTTAGGTACAGTTGCATTCCTCTAGTATAGCCAAAGGCTGATGTACACTGATAAGAAGAGTGGATCGTTAGTCTAAAGTGGGCAACTTGGTATAGAATTACGTAGTTTGCACTAGCTGATGGCAGAGCAGCAAGTTGGGAACACGTCAGTTTTCTCTGGTCTTGGTACTAGGTAGATTATGAGATGCATTTATTCATTTGTGTGTTTATTGTTGATTATATATCATCCATGTGACTAGTAGTGAAGAAAAGATTTGTTTTTGTCTTGTAAGTTTAAAACAGATGAGAATAAATTGCTGTATAGTCATCCAAGGGTTTCATAAGTGTATGGAAAGTCTTATTTACACTGAAAGCCAGGTTTGCCATGATTAATTAATACGTGCAGAATAAGCATGCCTGTAGCAGGACGTGGCGATGCAAGCTCGTCAGTGCTTGGGAGGCGTGGGCAGGAGGATTACAGATTGAAGGCCATGTAGCAAGCCCACAGTTTGATTGTGATTGGGGTGAACTGTGATGGAGGAGTCTGCAAAGGTCCTTCATGTAAAACTCTTGGTGGAAAGCTTTGCCTTCCACACATGGACAGAGTTGTTTCAGAAGTTTGCCTATAAAGTGGGAGATCTTCATATCTGCTTCTACTGCATCCATTTGAAATGTTTTTCTAAAGGTACCATCTAAATGTGATTATATTGTAAATTATTTCTAGAGAGGAAATATTCAGATACTATCTCAATCTTTGGCATTTTTCTTTTAAATAATTTGTTTATTTTTATTCTTTTGAGGTGCTGGAATCAAACCCAGCATGTACATGCTAGGCAAGCCACTCCACCACTGACCTACATTTCCCAGCTAGAGGTCCTATTTCAGCAGTTTATTTTGTGAACAGATTTCTTATGGAATAGATTTAAACTTGAGGTAACCTGTGAGATCCTTTACTCTTTGAATAGTTACTACTTTGTCAAGCTGTAATGTTCATCATTAGAATGTAAGCTACATAAAGGTAGTACTTGGAGTATTATAGATGTTAGGCTTGTATTTGCTCAGTAAATGTGTATATCTGGACCTTCATAAGGACTGTGAGGTGTAAACTTTATGTTGTACAGTTCCTGGGACAGTGCACAGTCCATACCCCTGAAGCAGTAAACAAGGAGGTAGAGGAACATTTATCGCTATTTGAAAAGTGATTTATAATGGTTCTTTTTATTTGTTAAACCAAAGTATAATTTGGTGGCTGCTTATGTTCTGTGCTGATATAAGCTAATGATTGAACTTAAAAATTGAATTTCTATAGTAATACTTTTTATAGATGTGTTGATTTTTTTTTTTGATATACAATGTAACATTTCTGACATCATAATGTTTATACTGTTTTTTTGGGCATAAAAAAAAGTTTAGCCAAGAAAGAGAACCCACATTTCTTCAATATATTAGAATATATTAGAGCCCTGTGTGTGTGTGTGTGTGTGTGTGTGTGTGTGTGTGTGTGTGTGTGTGTGTGTGTTTTGCAGGTGCATAAGTCCATGCTTGCTCGTGTGGAAGCTGCAGGTCAATGTCTGTATCCTTCTCCTTTGCTTACTCCTCCTCTTTCCTACACCATTATGAAAGCCAGCCTTTCATTGACTACTATCTACCATGGGGTTTTACATTCACAGTGCTCATCTAGGTGAGGGTTAGAGCTGAAGTCAGTATGCATTGCTATCTCTAACAACACTTAATAGACTGAAACAGTATAGTCCATGCCCACTAGGTCCCTCCTCTGTGACAGGTCCTTCCTGTTATCCTTCAGCTACTTACTGCTTGTCTGCTTTCTTTCTCCTGCTGAACTAGTCTTCCTGGATGCAGTCATTTGTCTCCCTAGAGTCAAGAGGCTACGTCCTCTGATTTTCAGTTTGGCTCTGGCTCTATACTGACTGTGGCCAGTTTGTTGTCTTTCGAACACTTCACAGAACTTCTGAGAACCTTTCTCACAAACTCATTTGGAATTAAGTTGTACTTGCCTGGTCGCAGTGTACATTACCATAAATGACAGGATTGATGTTAAGACAATGAGCACTTTGCCATCTACCCATTTGGCCCCAATCCAACCCACTTTAAATTGCTTGCAAAGTTCACTAATACCACCAGGAATCCATGAGGTTTGCTTTATGTACAGTTTTCTTGACTTGTTTAAAACATAGTTCAGAGTCCAAACTTAAGGGTTTTTTGTTTTGTTTTGTCTTGCTTTGTTTCTTTTGGTTTCTGAAGATTGTTTCATCATGAGTCTTGCGGAGAAAGAGTTGAATCTGAATGTTTTGCTTTGCTTTATTTCTTTAATAATATATTCCTGATCTTTCTAGCTCTTTATAAGCTCTCAGGAAATGGCTTATATCCTGGCCGTAACTGGATTATGTGTCTACTGGAGTTTATTAATGAGGACTAAAAGTTTCTCTTGTATCTACAGGTCATCTTTGGGTTGTTGACAATGGCGTCTGTGCAGTGAACCATCTTGGTGTTATTTGGTTGTATACTTTTACCGTCTCACTTTCATGCCTACAATACAGGTCTTTGTCCTGGTGACAGGGACCTCCCATCCTGTCTGACTAGATCCATGTCCGTTCCTGGAAGCATTGCAATAATACAAATGCAACAGTATACAGATACTGACTGTAGACACCAGTGCAACACTTAGTCCATTGACCTAAACAACCATCAGTGTCGGATGCTAGCATTTAATTCTGGAGTTAGATTTACAGTCCCAGTACCTAGAAGAAAAAGATGACTGCCTCCACCAGAAAGACAGCCCGAGACTAGTACCACTGCTGATTGGATGTCGTATCTGCAACAGAGAGCAGTATCTCTTTTATATACTCTCCAACAAGACCTATGGGTCAGAACAGTTTCCAGTTCTACTTGACATACTGTTATGTCCTCAAAGGACCCAAGATGCCATTCTAGATGCTATGATTTGGTCCCTTTCAAAATTTTGGAGCATGATACTGGGCTCATTAAGAGGTACAATAGAAAGCATGGTTTATTGCTCTTGCCTTCCAGCCCCAGATCTATAAAGCAATATGGCACTCCATTAGACTGTTGTGAGTCAGTGGGCCTGGGCAATAGTCACCTCTAATACCTTCATTGCTGACCTAAAATGTGTTGTCCAGATTTCTAACCCTTTCCTTAAAGCCTTGGAATCACATTTTTATCCTCATTTTGGTCATGGTACTCACTGTAATGTCCCCTTTACCCCTGCATAGATGGCTTCAGATTAGATCATGTTGTTCACATGACCTTTCTGGATGCCCTTTTGGACTGGACTTATATGTTCATATTCTGATTTTGTATCATTTTTACCCTCTTATGGACTGGTAATCTTGATAAAGAAGATGAATCAAATTCTCAATTTTGAGCTTCCTAGAACCCTGGCAAGGATCTGCTTTTTAACAACTTCATCTACAAATCTACGCCTATAGCTGTCCTAGGAAAGGTCAGTTTGTGCCCAGAGAGAAGGTATCTAAGATAGCCAGACTGTAAAAACCTTAGGGATGACATGTGAGGCTACATTCCACGGTTACACTGGTGGGTACCAACAGCTCTTCATCATTCTCCCTGAGCTTACTGTCTAGGAAGCTCACTGGTGGTCATTCTCCAATTCATCGTGAAGCCCCCATTCTTCAGAATGGTTACGGTTCCCACCGGCCCTTTATTCATGTTTCTCTCATTCTGTCCCCATGATTCTGTCATTCCTTTAGATGCTTTTGCATCTGTAGATAAAAGTGCTATAACAGCACAGTTAACGGGAGTTGTTCAGTACCAAGTTTGATGGGAGGAAGGCCTCTCTCCATCACTACTATCTTCTTGAGTTTTAAACCACGCTTACTACTATCCGTGTTTGCTGAATAAATGAGTACAGGAATGCAGGCGGGAGCAGGATTAATTGCCTTTCCTGGTTTGATGTGTGTATCACCAGGCCTATGTCAGTCCCTGTTTTTTCTCCTGCTTACCTTGCTTTCCATATTGCTTCTCAACAACACAATGGCCTTGTCCTGAGAGACTGATTGCTATTTCCCAATGATAACTTGGAATGGTTGCTGTGTCTCCTCATTGTGCTGAAGTCTCAGAGAGGCAAAGTGGATTGCCTGCGATCATATAGCAGATCACTGCATCACATTGTATTTTCCCCCTCTCCCAGGGTTTGATTGATTATCCACTATTTTATTCTGGTCAATGCCTTGTTCCTTTTCCCTGGAGGCTGTTTGATTGTTGGCCTTAATAACTTTGGGAAGGAGATCATAGCCTTGATGTGGGGCCATAGTGAGCTTTCAGAATTCTTTTTTTTTTTTTTGGTTTTGGTTTGGTTTTTCGAGACAGGGTTTCTCTGTGTAGCCCTGGCTGTCCTGGAACTCACTCTGTAGACCAGGCTGGCCTCGAACTCAGAAATCCACCTGCCTCTGCCTCCCAAGTGCTGGGATTAAAGGCGTGCGCCACCACCGCCCGGCGCTTTCAGAATTCTTTAGCCCATCTCTTGTATAGAGTTAGAACTTCCATAGGTTAAGCAGTTTCAAACATTTCTTTATTTTACATCTATTTGTCTGTGAGGAGTATTTGTACAAGTGCTATATGTGTACATAGGTGCCATGGTGCATGTGTGGAGGTTAAAGGATAACCTCAGGAAGTCAGGTCTTTCTGGTGTGAGTTCCAGGAATCAAACTCAGGTTGTCAGGTTTGATGGCATGTACCTTCACTGCTGAGGTGTTTATTGTTGTGGTAAATCTCTAACCTAAGTAAGCCCATGCAAGGAAAACACACCTCAGTTAATATGAGTACAAGCTGCAGGCTGAGATGGAGCAGATCCACCACTGCACTTGTGTGTTCCCCAGCTGTGAGACCCCTTAGAACTTGCGCTTTCTCGTGCTTCTGCTCCATCTTCTTCCACCTCCTCCTCCTCAGTCTTCCTCTCTGCTTCCCCTCCTCGTTCTTCCTAAAACTTTTCAGCTCCACCTTCCCTTCAACTGCCCACTCACTGGCTTTAGCCTTTATTTTACAAGTTAAAGTGGGTAGTATATGATTTACTCCTCGTCCCAGGCAGCCCTTCTTGGGGAAGCGGAATTAGCATCAAAATTCAGCACCAGGACAATCCACAACAATTTATGACCTGTTGCTATACTGAGAGAGTCTTTATTAGGTGTTATGATTGCTATACTATCCTGTCACTTCATAGGTTTACTTCTATGATTAATGAGGCCGGTAAACTTCCATAATTCTCTTTCAAGTCTTGCCCATGCCTAGTTTCCTAAGCACCTGAGGTGAGAGCTGGTAGTGTTTTGGGGGTTTTAGAAAGTAATCCTGTGTCTCATTCTCCTGTACACACACAACCTTTGATGAAGTCACTGTAAACATACAAGAAAGAAATGGGGAAGTGGTCTGGGAGTCATGGTAGATGGGATTTAAGCTTCACGTACCCAACTTGATCTATTAGGCATAACAAAGTGAAGAGGGACAGAATGGAGAGGTTTCAATAAGAACTGGATGTGGAGTCTTGCATAGGCTTGCTCCGACCTCTCGACTGGATCACCGGGCTCCTGTGTTAGAGTTAGAGACCAGCTAGAGCAACACAGACAGACCCTAACTCAGAAACAAAGAAATGGGGCCTAAGTCAAGTTCTGTCCCATCGAAAAATCAAAGCCTCTATAAGGTAGAATGAGTGCAGATGAACTGGGATTTGATGGGCCTAGAAAGAATTTGAAGTGGGAGATAGATACCACAAGAGATGGGCATCTCCTGCAGGTGAGTACAGGGCTTGGGGAGCCAGTGGTGAAGTCTGCTGAGAAGCAGGCAAGCATCCACACTGGAAAACATATAGGAGAGTTTGAGTAGCTAGCCTGAAAAAGAAGACACATGGGAGGCTAGACGTTATAATGGAGCAGAGCATGGATGCTCATAAAGGTAAGGGTGTGATTAAGGTTGGTCTGGCAGAGGAACAGACATATTCTTGTACTACATTTACAGATTCTTGGGCTCTTTGGACATTGTTAAACACTGTGAAATGGCCATTCCTAACCTATAGCTAAAGTGTGCTTCTTTGTTCTCTATCCTTCCTTTTCTCCCTCCCTATGTGTGTGTGTGTGTGTTATATGTACTTGTGTGTTATGTGTATGTGTGCAAGTGTTACGTGTGTTTATGTACATGTGTGTTACATGTATGTGTATTACATTCGTGCATGTGTGTTATATGTGTGTGCATATGTATTATGTGTATGTTTGTGTTACATGTATGTGCATGTGTATTATGTGTATGTGTGTGAGAGCACAGCCTGCAGAAGCTGGTTCTCTCTTCATGTGTGCCTAAGGTGCTTGATCTCAAGTCCTTAGACACAGTGGCAAGTACTGTTAGCTACTGAGCCTTCAGACTGGCCCAAGGCCTTTCATGTGGATGAGTGTCTTGCCTTTATATCTGGCTGTACAACCTGTGTGTAGTTCCTGTTGAGGCCAGAAAAGGGCATTGACTTCTCTAGACTGGAGTTAGAGATGGTTGTGAGCTGCCTGGCGGGTGCTGGGAATCAAACCTGGGTCCTGTGGAAGAGCAGAGCTTTTAACCATGGATTCATCTCCACCCCATGTTCTCTGCTCCTGATGGTAGAGATCTCTTCACTGATAATTTGAAATGACTTCTGAACATCTTGAGATTTCTCACCACCTGTGTTGAAGTCCAGTTTCTGAATCTTCTCATTGCGCTCTAGTTTGGTGGTCTTAAGCTTCAGCTTTGGTTGTATACTGTACTCACTGCTTTTTAAAAACAAAAAATACAGGTTCCTGTCTATGCAAGAATCTGATCTAATTAGTGTGTCCTAGACATAAGGACTATCAACAATTTCCTCAGGGTATTGGTCTGTGCTAGGTGTTCCAGGTGAGAGCAGTGACTCCTCCTGATGGATCATGTATGTTAGAACTATTAACCAGAGCGGTGTTATCAGTGTTGCTCACTGCATGGACTTTGCAGTCAGAGAGTCAGAGTCAGAGGACTCTTGTGTTATTCAGAATCCTCAGTTTCTTAGCATGTCAGTGAAAACATTCATAATAACTCTCACAGAAGAGATAACAGAAGAGTCAGATAACCAGAGAACATAAAATGCTTAGCACAACAGCTGAACTCAACAAATATCCACTGATGGTATTAGTATTTTTGTGATTGCACTAACACTTTAATAGGAAAAGTCTGTTTTCCCATAGGCCTGTGCAGGTTTAACTGCACAGCATTCCTTCACCAGAACATGACTTCATGAAGATGGACTTCAGGGTATCTTACTTTGAACATAAGCAAAGCTTAGTGATTGCTATGATTTCATGTACCAGGACCTGGTGCTGTGGTGACGGATAGCAAGGGTTACTTGTAAATATTTAGCTTAGTTTAAATTTGCTTGATAAAGTGGAGGTGCAGGGTGACTGTGTCGGAACCTGCGGATTTCATTCACTTGAGGGCAGTGTGGACTATGATTCAAATGATCCATTATCATTCTTACAGGAAATGCCTCATACTTTGCCTGCATCCCCTCAGCCCGGATCGTTCATGCACACCTCTGTAGTACTTAGGCCATTTAAATCTTGTTTGGAATACCTTAAAAATAAAGAAACACAATTATGCCTGTCATTCATCCTGGCTCGTCCTTAGTGGGTGCTTGCCCCATCTTTCTGGCAAGCTGCCTGCCTCACTGCAAAGTGATGTCAAGAGGTAAAATCTTTTGCTAAAACCATGAAACTCTTAATGGACATTAACATACTTGCATTTACAAGCAGTGAAGTTTGTCACCTTCATGTTGTTATTTATGCAGCATTAACCTTTTTCTCCAGATCATTGAGACTGAAAATATGATGGACCGAATTGTGACTGGCTTGTCTGAGTCTAGTGTCAAGGTGCGGTTAGCTGCTGTCAGGTATGAGCTTTACGTGGTCTGAATAAAAATCCCTTGCTCTGTGTTTAGCCTGTTTCCTTTCCGGTCCTTCACTAAGCACAGGATGCAGATGTTCCTGGAACGTATGCTCAGGTGAATCCATGCAGTGTGTAATGTTACCTAACAGAACCTAGCCTCCAACGCCCGTGAGGTGTCTTGCTGTAGCTGACTTAGTGTCGATTAGCCATGCTTGAAGTGTACTTTCGTACTAGTGAAAAGCCAAGCAATTGATTTGAAATGTGAGTTTTGGCTTCTTGGGAAGCTAATTTTGATCATTCTTTATAGATGTTTGCACAGTTTATCCAGATCTGTTCAGCAGCTTCGAACCAGTTTCCAGGACCATGCGGTGTGGAAACCTTTAATGAAGGTGAGAGTCGCAGCAGTTGGCGCAGAGTCTGTGAGCTGAGCACCCAGGTCGAGGGATGCAGCAGCCGACTCTGGACAAAACCCTTTGATGGTTCTCTTGAGTCCCATGTTCTGAGCTGCTACAGACTTAGAGAACCTGGCTCTCAGAGTGGCAGCGTTGCGTCTGTGAGAGCGAAGTCCCAGCCCGGGTTTCTTTATTAGCCTGAGCTCTGGGTACCTGTTTGGCCTTCTGTATGTTTATTACTCTTTAAACTTAAATCCAGAGGTTTTCCTTGTAGCCTTTGGGTTATAAAAAGGAAAAGAATTGGCTGTTTATAGATATAAAATCAGATCTGTCCCATTAACTCTGCTTTTGGGGTCTCCCATGCCAGGAGGAAGGAATTCAAGACAAATAAATCTGAGTTGAGACTTATAAAGGGTGTTTATGCTAATAATCTTAACTCTCATTCGGAACCACAACTTGGTCTTTGATCTTTTTCTTTTTAAATATCTTGAGTATCTGTATACATTTCATTTGCTCAGTAGATTTTTAATATCTATTTTGATTTTTTGGTTGTTGTTGTTTGTTTTTGAGTACTTAATAAGCAAAGCCTCCAGGCACATTGGCCTTGCAAAATATTTTACTATGGCGATCTTAGCCTTGCTTAAACTTTAGGTTAGAATAGGGACATCAATCAGTGTGACAGAAATAAGAGAAACACCAAGCAGGACAGATGTGAATTAGACTTCAAGGTTAAAACATAAGGATTTCTTTCTATGAGCAGAAATGCTATGTATGAAAGATGTAGGAAATACCAGGGTGCCTTGCTGACCATGTAGAAGGATGGAGTGAATGAGCCAGAGCAGTGGGCAGACGGCCAAGTGGAAGCTAGGGAATGCATGTCTGAAATATTGGTACCTGGAAGACAGAGGCAGGAGGATCATGAGTTGAAGGCCAGCTTGGGCCGTGCAGCAAGAGCTTGTGTTTGTGGGTTGTTGTTGTTGTGTGTCTTTAAAAGTGGAGTAGTATCGGTGCTGTGGGCCTTGGGAATGGAATGCTGATTGGTTCCTACACAAAAGCTTACCTCGTGGCAGAGCACGTGGTTTATTCTTTGAGGTCTTGAAAGAAGATGGTAGTCGTTAAGAAACAGTGTGAGCCCTAGAGCTACCTCACTGCAGGCACGGCAGCGCTGGGTATGTGATTGCTGTGCAGGTTTCTAGAAGGATGTCGAGATCCAGCCTGGTGAGGCTCATCGGGCAGAATGTTGGTTCGGTTTCTCCTTTGCTGTGGACCTTCTCAGCCTGTGACTGCACTTGCCTCTGAGTTTCTGCCGCCTTATTGCACCTAATTGGATATACGGCATACTCTGAACATGACTCATTTCCTGCTGTGTTTTTGTTTCCTGAAACTTACCGAGAGCCCCCAGCCCTAGAAGTTACTTGCTTCCTCCAGCTACAACCATAGTGTCTTTCCACCCTGGTGACACACTGCCTCAGGGATGGAGCAGTTCAGTCAGCAAGTCTGTTTCAGATTCACAATTTCTCACCTAAAACCAGTGGAGCCAAGTTTGACATGCCCAGAGTTTGGAAGGCTCTCCTCAGTTAATGTCTTCCTTTACAGTTCCTTTGTTTTCTTTTCAGTTGTTTTGTTTTAGTGATAGCTTGATCTTGATTTATTTATAATCCATCCAAGAACTTTTAACTGTTTTCTGTTTCCCAAAATAACCTCTTTTGTGTCTGGATCTTTTTCTCTGGTTGCTCAGCTCAAAAATCTCTGTATCATGCACATCAAGGCTAGAGCAAAGTGATTCCTGTCTGCTTCTCCTGGGGCAAATGTTTGATGAGCAATCTAAAAGAGTTTTGAACTCAACAGCTGTATGTGGGTTCGAATCTCAAACCATGACTTAGTCACTCATTTAAGATGTAATATCACATGCAAATCCTCATACTCATCTTGATTTCTCATAATTGAGAAGCTGCTTATATATCTAATATTCTCTCTCTTTTTTTTTTTTTTTTTCTTTTTTGGTTTTTCGAGACAGGGTTTTTCAGTGTAGCCCTGGCTGTCCTGGAACTCACTCTGTAGACCAGGCTGGCCTCGAACTCAGAAATACGCCTGCCTCTGCCTCCCAAGTTAATATTCTCATTTGCTTTTCTACATTTTAATCTGGTAGTTAACTAGACACAAGATAATAGCCATTTAATTTTAATAAAAATTTTTATGTTTAAAATTTTTCGGTTTGGGTAAAACACACACACACACACATGTGTATATATATAAATTTTTGTTGTTCTGGGATCAAGCCCAGGGCCTCCTGCTTGCTAGAGAAGCACTCTACCAACTAAGCTATGCTCCCCAGTCCTATTTTATTAAAATTCTATTAGCTTGACAGCAGAGGTCAGCTTCTGAATTGCAGCATTTTTCCTACATATACTGTCCAGCATGAGAAGTCAAATTGTAAGATAATTGTTTAGGGTTTTACTTAGTCATATATGACCTCACCTTTAGCATTTCAAATTTAATGACATCACCCTTTTTATCCTGTAGGTCTTACAAAATGCACCCGATGAAATCCTAGTAGTAGCATCTTCCATGTTATGTAACCTTCTTCTTGAATTTTCTCCAAGTAAAGAGGTTAGTATTGATTTTTCTCTTATCTGGCTAAAGTTTAGTAAATTACTGTTTTCTTTTTTCCTTCTATTTACTTTTTTAGGACAGAGTTTCTCTGTAGCCCTGGCTGTTCTGGAACTTACTATGTAGATCAGGCTGGCCTTGAACTTACAAAGATCCACCTGCCTCTGCCTCCTGAGTGCTGGGATTAAAGGTGTGCACCACCACCAGTTGGCTTTTCTTGGTTTTAAAATAGTGCTTGGTGTTGAAATTTGGGCATTGAGTTGAAGAACTCCTTCTGAGTTGTTTGAAGGAAGTGAGTCACTTCTTTTTAGGGTTGGAATTCTGTCCCATCACTTTGTTCATTCTGTCATGGCCAACCTACTTACCAGACACTATAAAGCCAACGCAGTAACATTCACCAAGTCTCAGCAACTTGGAAGGCTGAGGCAGGAGGATTCCAAGAGCCCAGAGGTGAGGCCAGCTTGCTTATAAATGAATAACTAAAAGATATCAGAGAGTATGGTTAATAGTCTATACTGAAATTGTTTGTGAAGAAATAGTTATAAAAATATAAGCAATAGACTGTTTTCAAACATTATTTACCGAAGACTTGTCTTTGAAAACCAGGATTGTAAGTCATTTCAAGAGAGTAGCTCCTTGCATCAGAAAATAATATTTAGTGGTCATTGTTTAAGGCAGAATGAATATGAGGTTTCTTTTTTTTATTTCTATCCTTAACTGTTTGCTACATGTATAATGAATTTTAGTGGTTTTTACTGCTGTTACTGTCTTCCACCTCCTCCCTAACCTACTGACACCCTCCTCAGCAAATCACTTTCTTCTCCTCATGTACTGTTTTGTGTGTGACCCACTGGGTTTACTTAGAGTTGCTTACATGGCCGTGGATAGACGTTATTTTCTAGAGCGTGGGCAGCTTGACTGTGGTTCCACCACTGAAGAACATGACACCCTTCTCCCCCAGCATCCGTTAACTGACAGTAGCCCCACAGGAAGGGGCGGAGCCTCATAGGCCTCTTCATACCGATGGTGAAATGTTGATTGGCAGCCCAGTCTGTGCAGGTCTTATGGGGATGTCCACAGCAGCAGTGAGTTTGGTAATGGTTATGTCATGTCCAGAAGATTCTTTCTGCTGCACATATCATTTGGTTCTTATGTTCTTTCTGCCACCTCCTATTGATACAGTGTTCCCCGAGTTTTGGAGGGGTCTCTTACTACAATTTACAAGTTTTTTTTGAGTTCATGCCTTTTGTTCTTAATAAAGAAAAATAAACTTAATGAAGGAATAATAAGGTTAATACCTTACACAGTTTTACTGTTAAATGATCTCTGGTCTGGGCTGGATTTGGTCTCCAGCAACAATAAACAAAACTGTGTGTTTGTGTGTGTGTGTATGTGTGTGTCCGTGTCCGTGTCTGTCCGTCCGTCCGTCCATCCGTCCCTGACCCTTTTTACAATCCTGAGAGGTGAGGTTTATTGTTTGTTGGACCTCTGGTAGTTCACAATTCACTTTCTGTATTGAAGCATCTGCAGGCTTTGACTGATTTAGGATGGTAGCACTGCCAAGATGAAGTCATGGATGGTTACTGAACAGTACACTGGAGGGGACAAAGAGGAAGGTGGGCTAGCAGAGCCTCCAGTCCCCTACCTGCAGTAGAGCCCTGACCAGATCCGGATTGAGTTACAGTCAGAGCAACTCCAGACACCTAGAGCAGCCTACGTAGCGTCCAGTGAGGAAATGTGGCGCATGAACTCAAAGGATCTGACTGATGTTTTATACTGAAAAAAAGCTTTCTCTTGATCCGGAAGGGAGAGAAATGCTACAAAAACATATTGGACCAGTTGGCAGAATTGGAATGGAGAGTTTTTGTTGATAAAAGTGTTATTTTAATTTAATGTTAACTTTTCTGCACTTAGTAACTCTGTTGTGATTGTCTAAGGATATCTTTGTTCTCAGGAAACACTGAAATATTGGGGGTTAAGGGCATCAAGTCTGTACTCTGTTTTCAAGTGGTAAAATAAAATTAATAATGTGGATTAGGCATATAGAATGAGAGATATGATAATGCCACTGTGGCAAATGTTTGAAGTACCATAATTTGAATATATGATCTTCAAAGATGTCATCTTGAAAGGCAGTGCCCATCCCTGAATCTGTCCTGCTGAGCTCCTTAAGAGCCTTCCAGTCACGTGGTACCAGATTGCCTTTCGATATGTATTAGTGGTAAATCTTAATACTGTAAAGTCGGAATTTTTACAGACTCTCTAGAAACCCATTTTCAACTCGGTATTCAGATTGTAGTCAGTAGTTAGGCTGTCCTGAACATGGACGATTAGTGCTGAGAATATTCCAGAAACTTGCATTCTGCCGTGTGTTCATAGTGAAAGGGGTAGGAAAGTAGACAATGAAGTTGTAAGAGTCTGTGAGAAATAGATATGTGTTAGGATGCCTACAGACTCTGTGTGTGTGTGTGTGTGTGTGTGTGTGTGTGTGTGTGTGTGTGTGTGTGTGTGTGTGTGTATGAGAGAGAGAGAGACAGAGTGACAGAGAGACAGACAGACACAGAGACAGAATGAGACCTTGACCTTATCTTCCTCAAGGCAACATTCTTGGTGCAGTAGCTCCTGCTTTGTGAGTCCCGCTGAGACTTGAGTAAGCTGGGGAGAGGTGGTGCGTGAGCGGAGGAGAAGAGGGCCCTGTGGTTTGCAACCTGATGTGGACGCCCGTTTGCTGTTGTTTGTTTATTCTGTCTTGCTCTTTCTTTTCCAATCAGCCAATTTTGGAATCAGGAGCTGTTGAGCTGCTCTGTGGGTTGACACAGAGTGAAAACCCTGCTCTACGAGTGAACGGGATTTGGGCATTAATGGTATGTGTCTCATGGTTGTAATGTCACAACTTACAAGAAATACAGAGGCATTGTCAAAGTTGTAACTGTGGCATGTGTTCTGGATTCTCTTTTTAAAAAACCTAGCTAACACAGTCCAGTGTTCTAATGACCTATGGACTGAAAGATTCCATGTTCATCCTTCAGGTAGCTGTAAAGGAGTTGTTTAGTCCCATAGCGTGCTCTCATCTGGGAACAGCAGTTTGTGTTCTTCTGACTATACTCTAGTCATAGGGAGCTGCTTATGTTATGCTTGCATGTAGTGATGTTCTTTTCTTTCTTTACAGATAGTAAGCCAAGGCATAGAATAATTGTTGTTCTGACACATTAAATTTCATGTTTATGGTATACATGGTTTAAAAGATAGTTGTTTTGAAGTAGCTAAATTGAGCTAATGTAAGCATCACCCATGTAGTTAGCATATTTTGTAGAATAGTTACCTTGCCAAATAGTAATTGAACAGTTTCTAGTAAGCATAATAACCATTTATTAAGTTAGAAAGTCAGAACCATTCTTCTCAAGATTATTAAATCATTGAATTTTTATAAGGAGTGAACCTTCATGGACTTTCAAAAACATACTAAGGGTATTTACAATTTAGTTGCTGTGTATCAGACCAAAGTGAGATACTTTATATTTGTAACTGCTATTTTAAAATTAATATTTCATTATATTTACTTAGTAGGGGAGTGTGTGCACATGCCAGAAGTGACAGGATAACTTTGGGGGAGAGTCATGTCCCCTTGTGGGGGAGGGTCAGATGATTTCCCTCAGGTCATGGGGTCTGTGTCTTTACTTAACTGAGCCCTGGGCTGGCTCTTGTTTGTTCTCTTTTGATGGATCTACCTTACTGGTGGGAAAGTGGGTCTGGTATGTGTGTCTGTGCTGTGTCTGCTGAGTTATTGACATGAACTTAGGGACAGAAATAATAACCTCTGATTAAGCCGGGCAGTGGTGGCGCACGCCTTTAATCCCAGCACTTGGGAGGCAGAGACAGGCGGATTTCTGAGTTCGAGGCCAGCCTGGTCTACAGGTGAGTTCCAGGACAGCCAGGGCTACACAGAGAAACCCTGTCTCAAAAAACAAAAAACCTCTGATTTTTCTCCTTCATACAAGTTGTAGCTCTTCTCAAAGCGCCCCCAGGCCTTTAGAAAGTTTCTACTTCCATCCTTTTACCTTTCCTCCTCTGCAGGAGCCATCTCCCAGTGTCAGTTCCTTTACACTTCCATCAGTAAACCCTTCATTAGGAGAGCTTACTCAGAAACCTGTATGTCCACATGTATGTGACCTACTCCCCAGGTCTCTCACTTAAGTAGTCTGTGGGGCTTAAGTTGAGGGCTCTCTGACTTGCACAGTTCATTGCTGGACACCAAATGAATCATCTCATTCTTCAATCTGTCTTATTCTAATGAGTCTCCATACCACCAGCTTTTATGACCTCTGTTCACAAAACAAAGCTATAGGGTTACCTTTGGCCTGGGTCTCTGATGGCCAGCAAGTGTTCTTTTGACTGTCACACTGTCCTGTATCATTGATAATCTTGCTCTCCGATAGGTCTCAGTTGCTTAATTAAAATGAATACCTGTCTAGAGAGCAATAACGGACATAAAACCACCAACTTATAAGAAATTTTTATAGCAAATGTTTGTTTATGAAGTGCTCTTTGGCATTTGCTATTTTTTTTCTTTCAACATAGAGCTTGGAGTAAACTGAGCTAATCTAGTATATGAACTAAAAAATAAGTAGAAACAAAGTAGCCACTGGCCATCTGAGCTCCTAGTAGCCAGGGCATACCTCACAATTCGTTCTCAAAGGTAATAAGCTGGTTTGTGTTTGTTCAAATGCTCGGGTCCGTAAGTGGTTATGTTCCTTGTATAGAATATATAAGAATGGTTGTTAGTGCTCTCTATAGATGATGAAAAGGAACCAGAAAAATAGTATGAACAATCCAGCTTCCTTCTGTGCGTTGAGTTCTATTAAAATTTGATACACTGACCATAGACATGATTCTTGTAATTTCTTTAATCCTTGCAGAATATGGCATTTCAGGCAGAACAAAAAATAAAAGCAGATATTTTACGAAGTTTGAGTACTGAACAGCTGTTCCGGTTATTATCAGATTCTGACATGAATGTGCTAATGAAGACATTGGGGCTTCTTAGAAATCTCCTCTCCACTCGGCCTGTAAGTAACATCCCTAGGATTCCATATGAGCTCACTGCATTGCTCAGCATCTGTGAGTGTAAGCAGAATGCTGATCATTCCAGAGAAGCAAGTTCACATATGGGTCTGTCACTTGAATGGGTACTCTGGGAATGCCCCCTGTATAATCCTCCACCCGCCATCACTGTCTGATGTCAGGTCTCCCTCTTCCCATGTTCAGTGTGTACCTGCCTTGACTTGTCACTACTGTTACAAGGTTTGCTGACCAGAGTGTGTCTTCTCTTCTGCCCAGATCATTTGTCTCTGAGGCCTCTGTTTTTTATTTTGAAAATTCCTTTCAATATCGTTCCACAGACACCTCTATCACCTGCTCACATATCGATGTCATTGTGGCGAGGAATGGTCATGAGAGAGTATGAGAGGCTGAGCCTTGCTAGTGGGTCACTGTGGGCATTCTCTGATAGTCCCTGGCCATCATCATCAGTGACTCTCAGGTAGATAGAGAGCAGGAGGCCCCTTCTCTGCCTTATGTCTCTTCAGCCCTCCTTACCACACTTGCACTCTAAGACATAGTAGTGACCTACAGCATATTTTCCATGTCTTTTGCTCTTATTCCTCATCCATTTTGTGTTTCTTGATTCTCAGTGCTTTTAGTTCTTTTATAGTACGTACACACACATACATATACACATGTACACACACATATACATACACAGATACACACACGTGTACACACATGTACACACATACACAGAGTGTGGACAGCTTTAGAATAACAATAAACACTGGTCTTTGGAACCTGGCTCTGTATGCTGTATTGTTCTGTTTGAAGCAGTTGCGCATCATGTAACTTTGAGAAATGTTCTGTAAATTGGGTGTTATTTACACAACCTATAATCCCAGTGCTAGGGCACTGTCAAGGATTCAAGATCTGATCCGCTGAGTGAAACCCTCTCAATAAACTAAACCAAAGGAGAAAGAGGCCTCCTGTGGTCTTTTGCTTGGTGTCACAGATGGTAATCGTGGATTTCCCATTGTTTTACAGCATATAGATAAAATAATGAGTACTCATGGAAAGCAGATTATGCAAGCTGTCACTCTGATCCTGGAAGGGGAGCATAGCATTGAAGTCAAAGAGCAGGTATGTATGCTGGAGAGCCCTCTCCACCTATAAGTACACAGGTAGAGCAGGTATGTGTGCTGGAGAGCCCTCTGCCAGTGAGTACACAGAGCTGTAAGTCTTCTTGTCTTGGAGACGGGAAGAAAGGTTCTCCTTTCTTGTGTTATTATATTCCTTCCTGAAGTAGAGGAAGACATGGCCAGCATCTGTAGTGTGCTTGTTGTGTCACACGCACACGCACTGTCCCATCTCTACAGGAACAGCCTCCGTTAGCACGCTGGACTGAATGCTTCCTCCAGTACTGACTGTGACCTTCTCTGTCACTATGGTCTCAACCCAAACCCACTCCAACCTGAGCGATAATTCCTTGTCCTGAAGATAGCTTTGGCTTGTTTACCCTTCAGCATCTTCTATTCTTGGTTGCTGTTTCAAACCCTTGTTTTCTATAGGACATATTTAGGGAAGTATAAAAGTACAGCAGCTATATTATCAGGGGCCAGCTGGGAGTTACTGTCTACAGCTTCTAAACTTTATCTAAATCAGAAGGTGTGTATATTTTATTTTACAACAAAAATAAAGGTCATCTGCCAAGGTGTTAACACAGAGTCTGACACACTGCTAGTATTTGCTTTCCAGACATGGTTGATTGTAAAAATGACTCTGTTCATGTTCAAAATTCCTTGAGCTCTGTGTGTGTGTGTGTGTGTGTGTGTGTGTGTGTGTGTGTGTGTGTGTGTGTGTGTGTGTGTGTGTATGTGTGTGATGCATGCACACATGAACACACGTATAATATTATGTATGTGTGTGTGAGAGAGATAGAAATTTGGCATTCTTATGGAAAGTTGGCTTATCCTTTGTGTTCCTGACTTGGAGCCATCCTGGATGTCAGAGAGCTTAGGACTTGAGATCTGGACCTGAATTTTAATTTTGAAAAAAAGAGTTGACTAAGTCATTTTGAGATAAATATCATAGGTAATTTAAAATTTAGAAGTAAACTTTGATGAGCAATAATTTAATACTGGAAGTAGTTGAAATGAAAGCCATCGCTGGGATACAAGAATGAAGAAACACGCTATTCAAAAAAAAAAAAAAAATGCTCCTTGCAAAGTATACAGATGTATTCTGTCTGTAGAGACAGCTCTCCTGGATAGAATTCCACCAGTCTGAAAAGAGGCAGACCAGGATTTAGATATGGGCAAAATGACCAACAACAGTGTGCTTTCACGGAACGCTACTATAGATACAGACACAGAATTTGGAGATGACCCAGAAGTAGGTGTGAGTGGGGGAGGCTTAAGCTTAGTTGTTAGTTAGAACTTCAGTCCTCCTCAAAAGCATCTAGTAAGTTATTTTTATTGGGGTATTCATTAGGCTTCATACATTTGCAGTATACATAAGTATGCATAACTTCACAGCCGCATTTACCTGTGAAGCTACCCCCACTGCAGTTGAGGTAGTGAATATACCCATTTTTGACCTTTTATTGGAAAGAAGACAAGTTTGTCCATTCATATCTCTCCCAGTCAACAGGGCACTGGATTACAGCAAGCAAAATAAATAAGGCACACAGATTGGAAAGGATGAAACAGAATTGTTCCCCAGACATGAAGAGCTGTGTAGAAATAGTATCTGCTGATTTTTTTTTTTTAAACCTAGAACTAAGTTAAGCAAGGTGACAACATAGACAGAGTTTTTTTCACAATTAAGCAGTGAGGGATTAGTAATAATACTAAAAACAACATTTGCATTAGCTTGAGAAAAACAAAGTTCTTAGATTTCAATCTCATAAGGGTCTGTGTCCAGAAAGTTCTAACACTCTGATAACAATAGAACTAAGAGTTAAATAAACAGAAAGATATAAAATGTTAACGATGTTAACAATGTTGGCTCTCCCTAAATGGTTATAGACAACATAATCCCAGTCACGATCCCAGAGTAACTAAGTGTTAATATAGTTGTGAATTACCAAAGTCTTTCAGTTCCTAAAATTTCTGGAAAGTAAAAAGAACTAGAATAGCCAATTCCATTAAAAAGGAACAGAAAACAAACAAAAAACAAATGGAAGCTTCCTGTTACCTGATTAAGACATATAAAATCTCAAGACAGTATATCGTCAGCATGAAGATAGAACCAATTAGAAAGTCTGCAAATAGACCCACATGTGTATGCTACTGAGTTACTGAGGAAATTCAGTGGGAAAAGGATGTCAGGTTTTTGTTTTTGATTTTTTTTCCTCCTTTTTTATTTTTGATACTTTATATACATTTCCAATGTTTCCCCTTTTCTGAGTCTCCTCTTTGTATACCCCCCATCCCCTCCCCAACCCGCCTCTAGGAGGGAATTCCACCT
>CM052706.1:22617938-22663625 GCA_028551405.1 Uromys caudimaculatus
CCTTCCAAGTTCCTGTGAGGTTACCTTTCTACGGCGTTCCTTGGCTACCGACTCCTGGTGTCCCAGGCAGAGGTTTCCCCCTTTCTACGGCGCTCGTTGGCTACCCACTCCTGGTGTCCCAGGCAGAGGTTTCCCCCTTTCTCGATGTCAGGTTTTTTTAAAGGCCAATAAAATAAATTAAACTTTATCTCACACCTTAGATAAAATTGTATTCATAAATTTATAAGGAGTAATTATAAAACTATTAAAATATAGTAGAAAATGAAATGTTTACAATATAACCATTAAAATAGCATTCAAGAAAGGTGCATTGATCTTCATCTGTCTGTGAAACTTCTGGTCTGTGGGGTGCACTCTTAAGAGCCTGAATCAGCAAGGTGCCCCACTTGAAGGAAATCACCGTGTGAACACATTGGATACAATGACTTGTGCCCAAAACATAGGGAAGCTTTCAGAACAAAAAGAAAACAACCAACAGCAGATGCTCTACAATAAAATACCACTACAAGTCCTTTAGAATGGCAAGCATTGTGAATAACATTGTTACATTTACTTATTTATTTGTGTGGGGGTGGGCATGCCAGTGAGGGCAGAGGACAAGCAGGAGTTAGTCCTTTCCTTCTACCTGTGGGTTCCAGGTGTGGAACTCAGGTGGTCCATCGTGGTGTCAAGTACCTCTCAGCCATGTCACCAAGCCCTAGAGTGGCAGACATTTTTAAATGGCCACTTGTACAATTGCTAGCAAGCATGCAGTGAGAGTGCAAAATAGCACACTTTGAAAAATGTGTGAATGAAAAATGAAAAATGGCATTTTCCTACAAGGTTAGCGTACACAGTCAGTCTGTGCATGATTGGTCTCCCCCTTCTCAGAACATGGTACGAAAGTCTTCATTCTCCTGTCCCATATATAAAATGAATGGGTATAGTACTTTTATATAATCTACACATATCTTCCTGTACACTCTAAGTGATCTGAATTACTTCTTCTGTAACAATGTAAGTGCTTCATCCAGAATCGTTTAAGGAGTAATGACAGGAAAATATATATACAAACTTACTACAATAAGATTTCCTCCCAGAATCTTTCCATCTGTAGATGAGGAATCCACAGTACAGAGGTCCAGTTGTTCCTACACAGCTCCCTGGTCCTGTCCTAGGTATTAATTCATATAAAAAAGGAACACCTATTTTTCACAGAAATCCTGTCAATATTTACAAGAATTTTTATTCATAGTCACCAGAAACAAACCAGATGACACTCAAGTAATGTATAAACTGTGGAAAACTGATTAGCAGCTAGGGCAGTGGGGAAAACATAGCAGACATGTTTTGATACATTCCAGAGCTTGGACGAATCTTAGGTGCATTGAACCACATGAAAGAAACCAGGTTCAAAACCCAGCATGTTAGGTAGTTCCATTTATACAGCAATTTGTAAAACACAGTAGTGAAAAGAAAGCAAACCAAAGGCACTTCTGGGCTTGGGGAAGGAGGTGGAAGTGGTCTCTCCAACTTTCTGCAAGAATTTGTGGTGCGCTAATACTGTTGTCCGTCTTGGTGGACTGTTCCAGTGAGACCTTGGGGTCTAATATTTCTTCTGTGGAAGTATTTAACTCAAAATCCAATTTCATTAACAAGAGGAGAACTATTCATGACTGTTTCTTCTTGAGTAAAATATGGCATCATAAGTCTCTCAAGGAAATCCTCACTTCATCTGAGTTTTCAAATTCTTGCCATAAAATTTATTATCGTACTCCCTTATTACCTTTTATAAGTAAGCAGTGTTCCATAGTGTCGCCCTCCTGTTTGGGGAAAGGGGGAGACAGTCATAATGGAGTTTAGGCCAGAACTCCCTTTGTAGCCCTGAATGGCCTCAAACTGAGTCCTCCTGCCTCAGTTTCCCAAGTACTGGGACTAAAAGGTGGAAACCATGTCCTCTCCTGTTCCCTGTGTTGTTCATCCCTTTTTACAGGTGAGCCTAACTAGAGCAGTTTAATTGATCTTTTCAAAGATTGCCTTCAGTTTAATTTTTACTATTTTTCTGTCCTCTATTTCAGAGTCGGTAAATTTTCTGTAAAGAGCAGGATAGGAATTTCATTTTTGCAGGGCTCTGCATTCTTTGTAGTAACTGCTATCAGAGCGAACTGATAGTAGACATATTTCCCTTGTTCTCAGTATTCAAAGAAAATATTGTCTTTTACCATTGAGTATGAGACATATAGGTTTTGATAGATCTTCTTAATTTTTTTTAAAGATTTATTTTTTTATTTATATGAGTACACTGCAGCTGTCTTCAGACACACCAGAAGAGGGTATCAGATCTCATTACAGACGGTTGTGAGCTACCATGTGGTTGCTGGGAATTGAACTCAGGACCTCTGGAAGAGCAGTCAGTGCTCTTAACCTCTGAGCCATCTCTCCAGCCCAGTAGATCCTCTTTAAGAAAATAAAATTTTGCATAGTGTATTGACTGCCAATGAGGAGATAATGGATTTTTTTTTCCAGCCAGTTTTTCTGCAGCTGTTGAAAAACTCTTCATTGGCTCTGCTCTCTCCTAAGAGCCACTGGCAAGAGGCATACATGGCTGTGCGTCAGCAGGACTTTGTATTCAAATAGACCAGCTGTCGGATTGGCTTGCAGGCCACAGTTTGGCAATCCGGGCTTTTTTTTAGTGATTTTCAGTTGTTGATGCTAGCGGATTACACAAACACTAGTGTGTGCATGCCTCTTTCCGTGTGTGTAGCTTTTATCATTCTGCTGCCTAGTTCATATGTTCACTTAGTTCAAGAACTAATTAAATGTCTTTGGTTTTCTTGTGTCTATAGAAATATTTATATTAGGGGTTTTTGTTTTGTTGTTTTTTGTTTGTTTGGTTGGTTGGTTGGTTTTGACGCTCATAGACCTATTCTGATGCTCAAAATAAATCACTTACTCATGTGTCTTACTGAAGGAGTCGTCTATAATTTTCCTTTGTTTTCTTGCATGTGTAAGAGAGGGGTAGTTCTTCCACAGGGAGGCTTAATGTGTTTCTGTTTCTTTTTTCCCCCCAAGAAGATTTGGCCTTTTAAAATTCTCATTCATCGTCAGTAGTTTTCATGATTTCTTACTAGGCTGCTCTGGCTGGCTCAGTCTGAGACTTCAGAGGAGAAATGGGAAAACAAGACACAGGGATCGAACCTGTGGCTCTTGTGTACTCTACTTCTCCCTGCTCCCTTCAGGCTTCAGCTCTTTGGTATTGCTTGGCCTTGCTCTTGGCATTTGGCTTTGTCCTAGTTAATTCTGGTGATGCCTTTTGAGGGGGGATTGTCTCACCAATGTCTAGGCGTTCACCTTATATGGCTTGTGAAATCACTTTGTAATCAGCACAACAAAGGCCGAGCTGAAGTAAAGGGAAGCGTCTGTTCCCTTACACAATGCCTTGGTGCATCTGGTGTCGGCAGTTCTGGATGGAAAGACTCAGGTGGGGAAGATGAAAGAAAGGATTGGATCCTCACGAGTTACATTGATAATTCTGCCCTCCTGTTGAACTGAGATCACAGTGTGGGCAGAACAATCATTGCTCCCACGATTCTGAACTTGAATCCCTTGAAATCAATTGTTATCAGCCCCTTTCCCGTTACCTGTGGGTTAAACAGAATGCCCCTAATTTCAACACTTGGAATGTTGAGGCAGGAATATTGCTGCAAGTTCAGGGTCAGTGGGATACATAGTGAAGCTCTACAAATAAACACACGCATACCTCAAGATTCTGGCAACCTGAATTGTTCTCCAGTCCACATAAAGGTAGGCGCCCCGGCCCCACACAGTTGTCCTTTGACCCTCACATACGCACTGGGCCACCCACCACTCACATCAGCCTACCCCATAAACACTCCAATAATAATTCTTTTATTAGATGGAAATACTTTTTTTTAAAGTACAAATCCATTGTTACTGATTTTCTTAGGGAACTGTCTGATAACCTGTCACCACCACATCTTCCTCAAGCCGTTCCTGTCACAATCCATCGTGATGCAGCTGCCCAGGATTAAATGTTTCCCTACTACCTGCTTACGCCTTGAATTACAGAAGTTGAATTTTCTATCTCTTGTGCCTCAGAGGCGGCCTTTTTTTGGTTTGTGCTTTATATTTTACTCCTTAGTAATCTAGTTACAGCTGTGTGTTAATCAAAGGGAAATAAAGCCACAGACCCCTTAAGACATTTGAGGTCTTGGGCTTCAGTAAGAGAACAGTTTCTTCCTTAGCTTAAGTCGTTTAAGTCTTTTAAAGGAAGAGGCTTAGACTGGAAGAAATTGAATCTGTGCCCCATCCTCAGCTGTCTCTGCCTGTGCTTCAGGGTCATGTTGCTCCTCCCAGAAGCCTCCCCTGGCCTTTACAGTACTCAGCAACTTTTGTTTGCTTGGTTCCCTTTTGCTTCAGTGAAATACAGTTATTTATGTAACAGTGTCAAAGTCAGGGTGTCTTCTTCCTATCTCCCCTGGATGCCCTGCAGAAGGCAGGTCTGCGCTGGGCTCCATATGGCATTGTATTGATTTCCTTGCCAAAGTCCCTTTACCTTTACCTTAATCCTGGCTGCAGAAAAGGGAGCATCTGGTAAGCACGGTCTCTTCTACTGAGCAGAATCTCCAGTTGCCAGTGCCCTGTCAAAATGTACTGCCTCACCAGCTTGTATAGGGTCCCTCCAGTTTCCTCATCAGGCCAACCTGGACCAGGCTCCTTTACACCTAATGCTTCTTTTTCTGTCCCTCAAAAACCATCAACATGTTCTAATTGTAATAGCCAGTGTGGCATGTAGACAGGTTCAGTCATGAGCTTGGGAGCAAGTTGCAAATGGAGACCTAGGGAAGGGTGAGGAGTTGCAGCTCCTAAGAAGCTTCCTGCAAAGAGGTTGCATCTTTGAAGAATGCTGGGATCAGTCACAGGATCTTCTCTTAGAAATGAGTTTCTAAATCTATTGTCTTTGTAGTAGGATTTTGGTGGTGCCAGGAACCAACCCAGGCTCTTATGTATGCTAGTCAATAACATTAGTGTGATGGCCTTTACATGGCTATGGCTTAAAGCCCAGCAAGAAATCACTGAAGTGTTTGAGTTCTTGTTTGCATAAGATACACTTTTCCTGGATGTGCTTACTTTGTTTGGCAGTGATGACAGGAGATGAGAATCAGGGTATTGATAGAACCCATGGAAAGCTGTGTGCCTTCCGATGAGAAATTTCCCATGATCTGGGAACTTTCTTTTTAAATTTTATTTTATGTGTATGAGTGTTTTGAGCGCTCTCTCTCTCTCTCTCTCTCTCTCTCTCTCTCTCTCTCTCTCTCTCTCTCTCTGTGTGTGTGTGTGTGATGGTAAATATGTATGTATCTAGTGCCCACAGAGGTCACAAGAGGGTATCCTATCCCCTGGAACTGGAATTATGGGTTGTTCTGAGCCACCATGTGGATCCTGGGAACTAGACTTGTGTCTTCTACAAGAGCAGCAGTTCTTAACCACTGAGCGAGCTCTCTAGCCTCCTGAGGGAGCTTTCTTGATCACTGGCTCTTTGTTCTTTTCCAGACACTGTGCATCCTTGCCAACATTGCAGATGGGACAACAGCAAAAGAGCTTATTATGACCAATGATGACATCCTGCAGAAAATCAAATTCTACATGGTAAGCCTCAATCCCTCTTACTGCAGAACTAGAAGACAAGGGCTGTAGCATTGTAGCTCAAACAAACTGCAGAAAGAAGAATGTAACAAAGTCAGAGTTTGTATTCTAAAGTAGAAAGCAAGCCCAGCTCCTAGAAACACACCACCAGTGCTGTTCACACTCCTGCCCAGCTCCTGTCCTGGTCTTCTACCCTCTGCTCCCCCCTTAGTGAAGATTTGAGCTCTTGGTTCTCCTCAGTCCTGTCTCCCTCAGGTCTCTCTCTCAACCCCGTGGGAAACTGCCAGGTTAGCACCCGCATCTGATGCTAAACTCCTCCATCTTTTTTCATCTTGTCCATTTCACAACAGCATTCTAACCATGAGGGACATCTCCCCATGCCCTTCCTCCAGCAAAGCTGCCTTCTCTTTGCTGGACATTTCATAGATAAAATTAAAGGCATAGAACAAACTGGATGATTCGTGTTTACAAACCCTATTGTGTGTCCTTCACTGATTTTCACACTGGTAAGCTGTGCCTCCATTCTCTACTGAATAGGGTCATACTTTCTCCTTGGTCTCTTATGCTTAACTCTGCAGTCCCTGTCACTTTGTGTCATCTTACTGTTCAATGTACTAAAAGAACAGAAGACGAAATCCACATGCTCCCATGCCCCAGCTCCTTGGAGGTGAATTCTTGGCCTAGTAAATACCGTGTGGCCCACTCACAGTGCCATTGATCATTTCATGGCTCCATTCTACCTCCTAAATGAAACCACATTCTTTCCTGCCTCAGCTCCTTTATCTGTCTGACTTCTCCACTAGGGTCACTTCTTTGCCCCACTCCTCACCCTTCAGATCCCAACTGAACTGGTACTTCATCTCTGGAGCCTTCTTGTCTGAACTGTTAAAACCTTGCTCTCTTTAGAGCAGTTTAGTCAATTTAGTGATGCGTCTGTGTGCATCTACTTACTGTCTTCGTCGGAGCGACTACTGAGTCAGTCGTGTGCACAGTCTGTATCTACCATCCTTACAGTACCTGGCCCAGATGCCTACTCAGTGTTTGCTGGTTAAAAGCCTATAACTTGAACTGGTAATGTCCTTGTCTTTTCATCACCACGTAGCATCTTCTGTCTTTTGGAAGTTCCCTAAGTGGTAGAACATCTCCAGTGCGTATGCCCCTGGGCTCACTCCCCAGCACTGGAAGGAAGGAGTCTGACTTCTCTCTGCTCACTGAGTCATCAAAGTATCCATCAGTTTTCCCACTGCTATTCAAAGCCATTTTTTTCCAAAAGTATCTTCTGCATATTCTCACTCCTTTCTTGCCTCCAAATTTGTTCTAACCTACTTACTCTGGCTCTGTCCTACTCACTCAGCTGCACCTCTTCCAGTGAAGGTCTGCTCTCCTGCACTGCTGGTTTGTCCGCATTGCTGGTTTGTCCGCATTGCTGGTTTGCAGCTTCAGCCTCATAGGAGAGCCTCCTAGGGAGCTTTCACAGCCTGCCTTACTTATCCTTGTCCTCCCAGGAGTCTAATAAAGATCTGGGATATGACAAAGTTAGCCAGATTTTTTAAAGTTAGTCTTATGTTTAAGATGGGGGAAAACCATGGGCCTCACGGACTCTCTTCTATGCCATGGTTTGTTTTTCCATCTCTGCAAGTTATTTTAAAAAGTATATCTGAACCCTGGACTTCCCTTCAGGACTTGGTACCCTCCGGCCTAGTCAGCATCTTCTCATGCTGTCCGATGTTGGGGTTGCTTTTTATAAGTCAGTGTTTCTCCTAAGCTGACCTGTCTCCTCCTCTGCCTTCTACTCCAGTGCTCAAAGCAGATGCAGGGATGACTTTTTCCCAGTCCTGTCCACACATTTGTCTAGATCATCAGCAAGTCTTGTGAACCCTTTCTCAAAAAACCGTTTTGAGTCTGTTTACATCTTCCTATTGCCACTGCCCGGCTGGAGTCCATGCAGATGCGACTCCTGTCTGATGGCCTGTCTTGACTGTGGTGGCCTCCCAGAACTATACCCCAGTTCCCTCAACCAAAACAGTCCTCTCAAACTGTGGCTCAGGCCTTGTGTCTTGTAAAGCCTTCAAGAGCTTCCTCTGAACGCAGAGTGAAAACCACGGTCCCTACTCTAGCCTACGAGGACACACAAGCTCTGTCATTCTGTCATCCTTCTTTTCAGAAGTAGTATCAGGGTGGTGGCACACGCCTTTAATCCCAGCACTTGGGAGGCAGAGGCACGTGGATTTCTGAGTTGGAGGCCAGCCTGGTCTACAGAGTGAGTTCCAGGACAGCCAGGGCTACACAAAGAAACCCTGTCTTGAAAAACCAAAAAAAAAAAAAAAGAAGTAGTATCAGGAGAGTAAACTATTTACAAACTGTGCACACACCTCAAGAAGTTTTCTTTTTGGAGTTTACAGCCCTGTGGTTTTCATACATCTAGCTACTTTCTTTTTTTTAAAGCCTCTATTTAAATATTGCTGAGTTCAAAGAGATCTTCGCGTATGCTCACCTGTTAAGGTCCCCCTCCCCCCCAGCTTTTCTCATTAGTGAACCAGTGACAGATTTATTCTTAGTAAATACTCTTAAGTTCATTGCTTAGTTTACTCATTCAGTCTGATGCTGGATGTGGATGACAGGTTTTATTCTCTTTTGGCTTAATGAGCACAAACAATATTTCTTTAAAACCATTGACAGGCAAAGGAAGAATCACCAAAAAATTGTGGTGGAGGAAGCCACGCCCAGTTCTTTGTCTTATTTTTGTATAAGTGTAGTCTTGCCTGCAGGGATAAATCTACCAGAAATCTTTGGGCATATCATGCAGTTGGTATTCTTTTGGATGTACATTAATTATTTAAGGCCTTTAGTTTTTTATTTCTTTATTTAATTTTATGTATATGTGTGTGATTGGGTGTACATATATGTACCGCATGTGTGCCTGGTGCCCTCACAGGTCAGAGGAGGACATTGGATCCCCTGGAACTGGGGTTATAGGCAGCTCTGAGCTGCCATGTGGGTGCTGGGAATCAAATCTGGGTCCTCTGGAAGACAGCAAATGCTCTTAACTGCTGAACCATCTCTCCAGCCCTCATTTAAAACCTTTAAAATGGGCAAGCAGAGAGGTAATCTAAAGGTTACATACTGTTTATCGAGTCATCTTTCATTTATGAGAAAGCATCCTATAGGGATAAACAATCCAACTTAACCAGACTTAATCCAACTTAACCAGACTTAATCCAACTTAACTTGCAGTACTTCCTGGAAAATAAGCAAGACTCGTGTGTTAGAACGTAAGGCTCCTTAGTCATACCTGTGACATTTGATAAGTCAGGTGGCAATTTGATCTAGTCCTTTGGGATATTCTTATAGAAATGAGAGTAATTTCATTATTCCAGAAGCCAAAAGCATTCTGTCGTTCTTCTTTTCAGAAGTAGTATCAGGAGAGTAAACTACTTATAGATTGTGCTTAAATCTGATCATTCATGAGCCTCCTGACCATAGCTTCGTTTCCTAACCCGGAAGAATTGTTGGACTACTTGAGCAAGATAGTAGCTGAAGAGCTAATATGAAGTTCACATCTAGTTCATCATCTGCTAGAGACTGAAAGCATGAGAACATAGGCTAGTCAAGATCATAGAAATGTCAGGTGCCCAGTTCAATGCTGCCACTGCCTGAGCGTGCACAGGCTGATTGACAGTGTAGAGCTATTAGGTACCTTTGTTTCAGGGAATGTGTGTTAAAAGTGTAGTCTCCCCCATGGTCTCAAGAACCATTTTCTTTGGCCACTGGATGATTTTTTAAATTTTTATTGTCTTTTGACAAGGGCTGTACTCCTATTGGCCAGATTTCCCACCATTCCCGATTGCTGTTAGCCTGACCTTTGCTCTCTTTAATGTTTATAGCTCTCAGGTTTGTAGCTTCTGGTTCAGAACTGTAGGCTATTGGAATTACCTATAGTATGTCATAAAGTACATGATGTGCAGTGAGATACCCCAGTTTGATTTTTATTCCTTTTCTATGTCAAAAGGGTCATTCACATGTCAAACTGCAGCTTGCCGCCATGTTTTGTATATCAAACCTCATATGGAACGAAGAGGAAGGTAAGATATTGCTGAGGTTTGTTCCAAAGAAAATTTTGGACCAACAGTTTTAACATAGGGAAAGCAGAAGTGCCTTTGGAGTGTACCTTGCACACTTGGACTAGCTGGTTCTCAATATTACAGTCTATCTATACCAGGCCCCTGGGGTAGAGAGGGTGGTATGTGCACGAGTCACTAGGCCATTCAGCAGGAAAGAGAGTCCAGGAGGTTCATTCATGTATTATACATTCAGAACATTACAGAACAAAGTGAAGGAAGCAAAACCAGATTTAACCCACAGGCCTTGATACCAAGAGTTGCATGCGACTCAAGACATCAAAACCAGGCTTCAAGCTAATCATCTAATTGGAAGATAAAACAGAGCAATATGAAATTAGAAATGTCACATTGTTATCACAGGGCAGCAAGTGCTGGCAGGTTCAAGGAGTGGAAAACACAGAATAGGAAAAGTGTGCCCTGCCAGAGACTGTGATTTGTCCTTAAAGAGCGGCAAAGCCTAGTGACACAGGGTCTTATATGAGGCCAAAGAATGTGACCTTGACTCCGAAGTCTGTGCAAGAACTAACTTATCACCAGAACCAGGCTAGACTTGAAGGCAGGAGGGCTCAAGAGGCAGAGAGGCCAGCTAGGAGGCTTCAGGCATGAAGGAGTCCAGCCATGTGGGGGGGGGATGGTAGCGACAGGAAGGCTGGCACCAATGATTCTGCTAAAGCTAGAGGCGAACAGTGTCCTGCATCATGGTCCCAATAATCTAGTAGTGTCAATGTTTTAGGTTCACAGGAACGCCAGGATAAATTACGAGACATGGGGATTGTAGATATTCTACACAAACTGAGTCAGTCAGCAGACTCAAACCTCTGTGACAAGTGAGTATCCACATAAAAGGGCCTGGCTTTGGGCTGCCCTCCATTCTGTTGTGAAAGGGTTGAGCTGTTTTAGTAACCCATGTGGCCAGCCTTTTGAAATGTCTTAGATTGTTGTGCTTTGTTCGTAACTGTGTGAACCAGCTATGGTGTTTGTTTGTTTGTTTGTTTGTTTTTTTAATATATATTTGCTTATTCTATGTATGTGTGTGTGTCCATTGTTCAGTATTTTCACTTTATTTTCCCACTCTCTACCCCAGTAACTCCACTGTTCTGAGCATTGATTATAAAAAGGTGAATGACTTGGTGAAGTCCTCACTCACGTACAACTTAGATCCTAAGTCAGACACTAAACAGATAGACATATATCAGGTGATGGCAGGTGTGGCAAAGGCTGAAGAGCATTTCTTTCATATTGTAATCAGAAACGGTCTTTCTGAGGGAGTGACCGCTCATCATGGGCTTGGTTGGAATGAGGGAGTCCTCTCTGCAGAGTTTAGAGGGAGACTATTGCAGGCAGGGAGCCCAGTTCAAAGGCCCTGAGGCACAGGGGTGAATTCACTGCTGAGGGATATACAAGGGGAGCAGTAGCACTGGAGAATGAAAGGAATGATCATGGGGGTGGAGCCAGGCCTCAGCAGATCCCAGAGTATTGTAGCCTCTTCGTAAGGTTCTTGGCAAGGATGTTGACTTTTTTTATTCAGGGTTCTGCAAGGAAGTTGTTAGAGAGCTTTGAGCAAAGGAGGTGGAGGCGGGTCTGTAGTAATTGCTCACAGATATAATATGGTGTCTCTGAACAAGAGAAAGGGAAGGTGCCTGGCTTTAATCCTGAAAAGCTGGGTAGAGAGAGCATTATGTTTACTAAGCTGACGTGGATTTACTAAGATGAAGGGAATTAGGCTGGGGTGGGCAGAATTGAGTTCTTGTTTGGACATGCTGACTCTAGGGTGACTGTTTGATATCCAAGGATTCAGAAAAAGGTGACTGGGATGTAGATTTGGATGATGTTCAGAGCCATGGAGCTGTAGAAAGTCACTGAGGGAGACTCAGAATGAGAGAGAAACGCTAAGAACTGAGATTTAGGACCCCCAACATTTAAGGCAGATGAGAAAACCTCCAGCAGGAGAGCAGAAGGGACAGCTAGTGGGGTAGGCAGCCATGCAGCCATGTCCTGAAGCAAGGGCAGAAACGCCCAGAGGCAGCCAGTCTCCCTTCAGAATGCCCCATGAGGAAGCCCTGCCTCCTCGGCCACCATGCCAGCACCTGCTCTGCTCCCGTAGTAGCTGTAGAACTCTCTCACACTGTCTCAGTTGTCAGTTGTCTAATGATTTGTTCTTCTAGACTTCCAAAGCATACAGAGCAGGCAGGGCTTCTGCCTCCTGAAGCTTATTGTCTCATAGGTTATAAAAGATGAGGCTGAGGCATTTGTAGCCCCAGGTGCCTATCAGATGAGCCTAGGACCAAAAGCAAATAGCAGCAAGCCACGAGCTGCAGGCTGGAGCCACTGTCTGCCCTCCATGGCTACTGGCTTAGATGGTGGACTTTGTTAGCCCATCTCTCCTGACTGAAAGCCAGGCTGCTAGTTGGGACTTTTACTCAGACTTTTTGGAAATAGAAAACAGTTCTACTTAAAATTGTTCCTAGGGAATCCGGTGTACAAAGAAAGGCCTCATCAACATGAACAGAATAGGTTTGGGGTCTAGCATGTATTACTTTAGGTCAATCTGGTACTGTTTCTCCAAATTTACATGGCACATAAGTTTTTGGTGCTTAGTACAAAAACCCCTATTCAAATAAAAGGCAGCCATCGGGAGTGGGGATGCTCACCTGTGATCTCAGCACCCAGGAAGCTAAGAGGAGGATCAAGAGCTTGAGGCCAGCTTGTGCTGCAGTGCAAGCTGGTTTACATGGCAAGACCCTGCCTCAGGGAAGAAAAAAAGAAATAAGTGAGCTACTCAGCTGGTTGGTCCTCTAAAACTATCGGTCTGAAAGACTCCTTAGATAACAGGTAGTATAAATACAATATGCTTTCACTCTGGAGGCCCCAGGTAACCAAACAGCCTACTAGATCTAGAAAGATCTAACAATTGAATCGTCAGGTTCCCTTCTTATTTAGGTGGGAGGCCAGTGTCTTACCCTGTAGCCCAGGCTGGCCTGTCATGATCCCCCTCCTACCTCCGCCTCTTTAGTGCTAGCATAGATGTTCACCACCACATGAGCTCAATTGATAGTTTTAAAGACTAACACAGATTTCTGATTAAAATGCCCATGTGTGCATAATGGCATGGCACAATAGTCTGTCAGCTAAGCAAGGCAATTCTTGGGCTCTACATTAAAGACTATAGATTAAGGCCAGGTGGAGCAGCACACACATGCTGAGGAGGAGCAGGAGGATCGTTGCAAGTTCAGGGCCAAACAGGCTACATAATGAGTTCTAGGCTAACATAGATTTGAGAGAGTCAGCCTCTGTGTCAAACACACACAGAACAACAAACAAAAAACTCTTTAAGATTATACCCTTGGCTTTACGGTAGCAGCTGTAAATTGAGTCTAATTTATCATTAGCCTCATCTCTTTAGTACCACTTTCATCAGCTAATGGCAGCTAACAGTTTTAGCCTTTCCTTTCTGTAAGCTAGGCAGAGAGACCATTTCTAAAACTGGACTTCCTAACCCCATGGTTGTATGTTTATAGTTTGCCAAACTGTAGCCTTCCTTCATAGTGGTGAGGCCTTTGAACCAGGAGGCAGCTTGACCCCACAGGCTCATGGCCCCTTTTCATGTGCCTCAGTACCTTTGCTTGCACCGTCTTCCCAGTGCCTTCCCTCAGTCCTGTGCGTTACTACATAAAATCCACATGGCAGTTAAGGCAGAATTCCAGACCCATCTCAGCTGTAGGAACACTGCAGACTGTTAGCATATGCCAGGGAGTGTGGAATGTTGCCTAGCAACAGTAAGCTCTAGAGCAAGAAGAGCTGTCCAAGAGAGCCCAAAGAGAAAAGTGCCTGGTCACCGTAGGTCTCTGCCCCATAAGGTAGGTGTTCAGCTGGGCGCAGCCCAGCTCTCACTCCCAATTCCCACTAGCCACAGGGTTTCCCCACAGTTACCGTTGTGTGGTGGTGGCTAACAGGAACTTTGTGATTTCAGGGCAAAGACGGCGTTGCAGCAGTACCTGGCATGACGGGAGAGCCCTGGGCACCCGTGAGCACCCACACCTTTGTGAAAGGAAGTGCAGGAGCTAGCCTCATTTGACTCCTTCTATTTGCACACGCCACCTTGGACTGCAGGGAGCTGTTTTTGCAAAGCAGTTTAGTAGGCTTAGATCTCAAATTCATCTTGAGAACATTTTTTGAGGTAGTAATTTCCTCAGAGGACTGTTGTGTTTTGTTTTGTTTTTTCTGAGCTACCTGGACTCTTTATTAGAACAATCAATCATTTCCTTTGGACCTACAATTTTTTGCCTATGCTGCAGCCACTTTGTGAGCAAGAATGATATGTGTGTGTGTGTGTGTGTGTGTGTGTGTGTGTGTGTGTGTGTGTGTGTGTGTTTGTGTGTGCGTGTGCGTGTGTGTGTGTGCGTGCACGCGCACGGGAGTCAGAATGAATGACCGTGTGGGTGAGGGATACCTCAGATTTTTCTTTTCTTATTTTGTGTGAAAATCTCTTTTCTACAGATTTCCCAGGGTTTAAGCATTGCTTGCTGTATATAAAAAAATTTACTGAATTATATACAGTTTGAATGAAATGTTATTTTAAAAGCAAAACAATTGTTTAGTGTTCCATAAAAGTTATGTTGAATTTTGGTCAGATAAATATTTGTAAGTAAAAAAAAATATATGCATTTCTGAACCTCAACTTACATAGATTTTCTTTATAAAAACAAGCAAACAAAAAAAGACAAAGAAAAAGTTGGCTACAGTCTGCCTGAGTAACAGGCGCTGTGCATGGTGCTGTGTAGATAGTGAGCTAGCATCTTACTGCCATCAATATTAGCAGGTACAAAGCCTTTGGGTTTTGTTTTATTTTGTTTTGCTTTTCTAGCCTAATTCAATCAGTTCTCAGGCTTCCAAGTCAGAAGGATGGTGAAATAGAGCAAAGTGAGGAATGGTCACTGTACGCTTTGAAACATCAAAGGGAGAGAGCCGCTGATAGTGGAAGCCTAGCGAGGACCAGGTGGGCTGGCCTTGACAGGACTGGGGACCCAAAGCCTCCCAGCATCCCTAAATCCTATCATTAGTGTGGCAGGATCTAGCAGGGTCTCACAGCAAACCTGGAGAGCAGTTTGCCACTTCCTGGAAGCAAACCATATCACCGGGTGCTTGCTGCAGCAGCGTGTGTCACTGGGAGACTAGCTTTTTCTGCAAACATGTCCTAGAAAGAAACAGCTTCGCAGAAGCTGTCCCAGCAAAGGCCGTGCAGTAGCTGGGGACTGCTGGGTGCTACACTCACCTAGAATGAAATGGGAAGTCTTCCTGAATGAAGCTAAAGTACTCCATGTTGAGGAAAGGGAAGAGAATCTCCCCTTGATGACTGAAAATGCATTTGGGGGAGGAGGCATCTACTCCAACTTCTGGTCCCTTCAAATTGAACTCAGCATTGGTAGGAAACACAGTTGGGAGGCATGGCAGGCAGTGTGTGCAGCGTGTGCAGCTGCAGGGCCCACACCCTCCCTCCAGCCGCTCCTGACAGGCTGCTCACCTGAGAGCTGGCCTGTCACAGCCTTTACCTTCCTTGGAAGACTTAAGTATGGTTGATTGCAAATGAATGTTTTTACAATGTTGTATTTAATGCAATGCTTCCTGTTCTCCATATGGCCACCCAAGATACAAATTCAGAGATTTCCAAGTTGTATTTTCCAGAACATCACTGACTTTAAAAGCTGTCACAACAGAACTTGGGTTTTGTGCAGATGTCAGAGTGCTAATGTGAGAAAACCTGGGAATGAAGCCTTATCCGGGCCACTATTGCCGCTCCAGGTGTTGAGACTGCACCCTTGGATAGCATTTTGTAACAAGATGCTTCGGTTTTAGAAAGTACTAGTAAATATAAAGAAACCAATAACACGTTGCTGAGACAATCGTGAACCCAAATAGCATGAGGGCTGAAGACCCCTGGAACTCTGTGGGTAAATCTTGCCTGTGGGTATAAGCAATGGTTGCATAAAAAGTGCTTGACTATAATTAACTTTTCTGATTTGAATGAAGGGAAATGTATTTATTAAAACAAAGCTGTTTGCTGCTTTATGCAGGTGCAGTGTTTGGTCATCAAGGAAGTGGGGAGAGTGGGGCATGGTCTTATGTCTACACCCAAGTTCTTAATGAAGCTCCTGGTTCTAATACTGCATTCTGTTTCTCCTTTTGTGCCCTGATTGTAACCCAGAATTTATAAACTAGAAAAGAATGTCAAATTTAATAAGTTGCATTTTTTTTCTTAAGCACTTTATTCAGAACAATCCATGTTCTTCTGGTAGTGTTTGGATAATATGATTTTAACACGTGCTAATAAAAGCCAAGAAAAGTCATGGCAGCTTCTTTAAAGGAGTCTGTTTTCCAAGTGACTGGAACATTAGGAGATGGCAGAAGAGAATGTGGACCGGCGCTGAGAGGCTGTGGTTTGTGGTAAATGAAGGGCTGTGGGGTGGTTTTGCATTGCAGACTGGAGGCCAATACCTCAAGCCAGTGATGGCTCTCAGAGGCACCTGCAGTGATCTGAGGACTCCTCTCTCTCTGGCCTCTGGAAAGCCTGCAGACTCTCTGTAGGTTTCCATTCCCAGCCACCATGACCCACCCCCCAACCTGATATGCTCTTTCTTCCCCTTCACCCACCCCTCTTACCACCTACTAAGTCAGACTGAGTTTGACAACTGACCAACTGCTGTCTTTCTGCAGACACTTCCTTACTGTACAGCCTTCTGGATCTAACCTTTACCACAGCTCCCAGTTCAAGACCTCGCTGGAAGTAGAAAGCCAGAGGTGCCTGCCCCAGAGTATGAGAACAGAGGAGGGGAACAGTGAGGTGGGTGTTAAGGGGGAGAAGTTTGGTGGCATGAGTCTCTGGGGTACTCAAAGTGACCTTAGCCTTTGGCTGATTTCTGTTAGGGGTGCCAGGCCAAGGAAGGGTCCCTACCAAGAGTGCTGTCCCCAGAGAGTGGCCCAACATCAACAGCCAGTCACTGGAGCCCCTTCCCAAATTCCATTCTTAAGCTGTGGATCTTACAGATTCTTCAAAACAAGACAAGGCTGAGCCCACAACATCCTCAAGGCCAAAGCAGTAAAGAAGTGTGTCACCATGACTGCACTGAGCTCCACTGTGCAGCCACCTCCTGAAAGGGGCTCAGGTCACTAATGCAACCCTCTCACACTCAGGCCCTCTCTTCCTTCTCTCCCCTACTTTTAAAGGCCTTGACTGTACCAGCTCTCCTCTTACCAGAGATAAGCCCCCTGGCATCCTGACTTTGGGGAGATGCTGTAGCTGTCAGGTGGGTGCACACCCTCCTATAGGTAGTTTTGAGTTGTACCGATGCCTGTTGCATGGAAGCCATAACATAGTAGGCCTCTCAAGCCCATGCACAAAAAGAGCATGGCCTCTCTGTGCCCTATCTGCCTGGAGTTCAGAAGAGTAGACCTAACTGTGGCACACAGTGTTATGAAGGAGCCTGGGACAGAACCTGAGGAATATCATAGGGGTCCACATCAGGGGTGACCTAAGATCGTGGATCTTTATTTTTTTATCTATCTATCTATCTATCTATCTATCTATCTATCTATCTATCTATCTATCTATCTATCTATCTATTGGTTTTTCGAGACAGGGCTGTATAGCCCTGTCTGTCCTGGAACTCACTCTGTAGACCAGGCTAGCCTCGAACTCAGAAATCCGCCTGCCTTTGCCTCCCGAGTGCTGGGATTAAAAGGTGTGCGCCACCACTGCCTGGCTGATCGTGGATCTTTAAACTACACCATGTTTCATGCCTTTTTCATGAAAACCTGGCCCATCCTTTTCAGAATCAACACAGTGCCCAACAGAGTTCTTAGATTACGTAGACAGAACATAATGCCCTCAGGGAGGAGCTGGCTTCTGAGAGCAAACTGCCCGCTGAGAGCCTGCAACCACAGGAGTCAACTCTAGAGAAGACCAGCAAGAGAGTGCTGGCATTTCCTCATGGTGTGGAAGAGCACAGCCGTTCCTCAGTGCAGTGTGCTGGGCTTGGCCGGCTCACAGGAAATGCAAGAGCAGGGTAGTCGCGGATTGCTGTGCGTGGATGGTGACATCACAGTGTCCTAAATGCATTTTTACTGAAATCTTAAATCCCTCAGATGAAGGGCAGCTAAGCCAGCAACTCAGTGAAAACTCAAGGTTGTCTGGCCCCACGGGAGCACATGATCAGGTCTTAAAACTGCTTCAGCCCAATCAGAAGCCAAAGAAATAATATTCATTAGGAATGTGCCCCATGTGTGGTTAGTGGCTGCCCTTGCAACCTGAAGGTAACAGGGGCAGCACTAAAGTCAGTTCATGCCTGTTCTGTGTCAGTGTCATGACTATCAAGCTCATTTCAGATCCTCAGGTTCCTGAGTTGAGGCTGCTGAGATGGCCCAGCAAGTAAGGTACCTGCGGGCATGCCTGATGACTCTAGATCACCCAGGATCCATGTGGTGAAGCCCCTTATGTTGTGAATGCACACACACACACACACACATATACCACAATAATAAAATAAATGTCTTTTAAGGTACCAAGCTAGGATCAAAGCAGAAGATTTATTGTTGAAGGGACCCAGTGTCTTCTGAGGTGACACCATGTCTCAGTGGAGTCCAGTGACTAGAGAGTAGGGCGTGTTCTGCAGACTTTAATAAGGCAGGGAAGTATGGACAATTATTTTCCTTGTCCACAAAATAGGGCTAAACCAAGAACGTATTGGTTCTCTGAAATCATCGCCTGCAGGTCCTTCTGTGCAGACAGGAGCGAACCGATGGCTCCTCTTGTGGCCTTGTGACCTTGATTCTAGCAGAAGACAACACAGTGTCCCATTTCTCAGATACACTCAGCGATGCAAAGGTCCTCCACGGGGCCCACCGTAGTTTGAGCCTCAGCACCTGGGGGAGTAACATTGTTCTATACCTCTCCTTAAACTGCCAGGCCTCCTGCCACCACCTCTTCCCCCCTCCCCCCCCCCAAAAAAAACCAACAACAAACAGAGGACACAGCTGGAATTTGTTGGCAGGTGAGATAGCCAGGGGATCCCTAATGGGTGTGTTAGGGATGATTCCAGGACGGTAAGAATGAACAATCTGGTAGGTCAGTTACAGGTTAGACCCTTACATCCTGTCTCTTCATCTTCACAACTGTGAGGAAGATAGTGGTTTGGAATTACTAGTTTGGAGTTATAATGGTCATTGTCACCATTTACACATGAAGAAATGGTCCCACAGAGGTAAGTAACGTTCCAGAGGCTGTTTAGCTGATGAACAGTGGAGCCAGGATCTGTCTCCAGAGCCCAGAGTTGGGGAAAAGTGCTGACTAAGTGAAGGTGCATGCTCCTCCCAGTGAGGCTGCTTCACAGAAGCCACCTGTGATCTGGGCTCAGTCCCTTCTAGAACCATCCCCATTGGTCTATCAGCTGAGGCCAAAATGTCGGATCCCAGGTCTCCAGCACTCCCCAGGAGCCCTAGTCAGTTCACTTCCACCTACCCTAGCCTGGCCCAGACTTACACCTTCGTGCCTCCAGTCATGCCTTGGAATGGACAAAAATGTAAGAAGCTCTGAAGGAAGCTGGCCTGGCAGGGCTGTCCACCAAAGTGGGAGGGTCGAAGGACACATGTGCTTGCCTGTGTGAACTTGGGTTTCTGGTACCCCACAGAGCCACACTCCCCAGGGTTTCCTGACCCCCTGAACTGGTGAGCTCAGCATGTTCCTCAACCCCCCACTCGACCCATCCTGACATACTGGGTTTTAGATCTTGATACCCTAAAAGCACAACAAACATTTAAGCAAATATGTAGGTTAAAATCCAAACATAGACAATAAGCACTTTAGATCTGTGTTGCAGCCTCCTCTTTTTTTTTTGGGGGGGGGGGGGGCAGGGTTTCTTTGTATAACCCTGGCCATCCTAGAACTCACTGCATAGACCAGGCTGGCCTTGAACTCAGAGATCCATGTGCCTCTGCATCCCAAGTGCTGAGATTGAAGGCCTGCTGCCTCCGCCTCTGCCAATGCCACCTCCACCACCACCCAACTTCCCTTCTCTTAAGAAACTAACCTTTACATCCTTGGGATTTTTTCCCCCTAAACTGTTCATTCCCTGCCCCCTTTCATTCACTGCAGCCTCAGTGCTAGCCAGACCCAGGTCTTGCACTGGTTACAGAATCAGTGTTCTGTATACAGCATACAAAGGTTCCCGTCCCCACATCTGCCCCACCATTTGTTATTAGTGTTCTCGAAAACCATTCTGTTGGTGTGAGATGAAATCTTAAAGTGGTTTTAATCTGCATTTCTGTGTTCTGGTGGCCTAGCTAGCAACCCAGGTCTGGGGAGGAATAGGCCAGTGCAGGGAGTGTATTTCTCATGGTTAACTAAACTGAATTATTAGTAACTGCCTTCTGAGTCCCAGTGCCAAGACCAATAGACAAAGGTGTCACTACTCAGCCTTAATCAGAAACCTTTCACTCTGAATTAGCACTTGGTAAAAGTTGTAGAAAAGATAAGCAACACTAACCAGCACTGTTTTATTTTCTTGAAATACATTTTTCAAGATAGTCTATGTAAAAAAAAAAAATGATTTTGATGTAATTTATCTCTTTCTTTGAATCTCACATCCGAAGACCAGTGACTTAAGTTATTCATGATAATCAGTAGCTTTGTAACCATTGGTGGGTGCAAACTACTAGTGTATTTGTATAGTATCTTGAATGAATTGTTGGAAGTACATATTTGTGTATCTCAATTTGTGCAGACTAATAGCAATGCAATACTTGCTGAATAAAAACCTCTGATTACATTCTAGAAGCTTGTTCACTTGGGTGGTTGATGTTCTTAACTGCTCTTTTGCAGTTTATTTTCTTTTAAAATAGATCTAACACATGAATTTTAAAAGATACACCATTATTAGCCATATAATTAAGATCATTTGAAAATTTTTTGTGGAAATTGAGATAAGAGAAAGATTACAAAACATTGTATATGTTGTGAAGATATTAATATGTACTTTATAATTGTTTCAGAGACTATTTTATTTTCTTATTCTAGACACTAGCAAATCTTGGTTTAGCTTTGACTACTGTATTGAATTTATTTCAAAGGATAAGACAACGGGAAACCTGTGTTAAGAATTGCTTCTGTCCTCTGTACATTTGTTCTGAAGTTGTCTTCAGTTTTGCTAATCACCTGTGAAATTCGTAGATACAATGTGTGCTCACCTTTTTATTGTGGTCATATCATTAAATATAAGATTGGAAATTTATTGTCAAAAATTTTGCGAGTCTGCCATTATATTCTACTGTAAAATTTCTCATAGGAATACAGAATGACTGGGTTCCTATGGCCAAATGTATTTTATTTCCTACATGTTCAAGGAGTATTGCAAGTCTCCTTGTTACATAATTTTCAATAATCTGCTTTAATAGTTTGACTGGAGTTTTTTCTATACCATGGATTCGCCACTTCACAGGTTAGTAAATGACCTCATTTTGCTATATTTTAAAAGCAGCTATATTAGCAAGAACTTTGTAAATAAATACTTTTAAAAAAAAAATCAGAAACCTCTTCTGACAGCAGTGAATAAAGATTCATGGCTGCCCAGGTTGCGGAACATGAGTAACAGGAGTGGGCCCAGCCCTAAGTAAGTCACATACCACCCCCTCTAAGGCTCTGGGAACAGTGAAAGAGAAGGCCGTGAGGCACCATGCCCTAGACGCATAAAACTGCTGTAATCATTAACTCACATCAGCTGCTGTTACCTGCGCTCGGCCCACATGAGGTCAACTTCATGAGGTTCAGCCCTTTACCTCTAAACTCCCGACTGTCAGTAGATCCCTCAAGAGAGGGAATCACTGTCTTTAGTGTGGTGTACTCTGAGCCCTCCAGACATCCGCTAACAGATAGTTTCGAACCCATGATCGTACAGATTGCCCTGGTTAATCTTGGTGGATTGAAAAACAAAATTAACAGACAGGAACACTGGAGACTCTAGATTTGTGGGGAAGGGAGGGTGGTGGTGGTGGTGGTCAGAGTAGTCAGTGTGCAAAGGACACATGTGAAAGTATAAAAATAAACTTAATTTGTTTAAAGTCATGGGATTTTCCCCGTGGTTGGCAGAAAGAAAGGCAAAGTGTCTCACTAGTAGAACTAGGACTCCACAATAAGCAGGAAAAAAAGCCCAATGTGGTATTAAAAAGCAGCCTTTCTGCTCCATGAATGCACCAAATGGCTTAATGCTGACACCGGTTACATGGTGACTTGTGTTTCAGAACAGGACTTTATTGGCTAATTAGGAGGCAAGTCGTCAGTTTTGCACACAATCATAAATGGCTTTCACCTCAGGTTTAATAAAGAAATCTGCCTTGTCAACTTACCCTGTGGGACTTCCATGTCTTTATCTGCAAACTTGAAACTGGGGAAGAGCAGAGCCAGCTCTCGGTTGGCGTCCTCTCTGTCCTGGCTTCCGTGCACAGCGTTAAAGGGCTTTTCTGTGCCATACTGAGCCCGGAGACTGGGAGTGTTGGTACAATGTAAAAGAAGCAATTGTTTCACTGGAAGAGGAATGCTTTGCTCTCTGGCAGCAGGACCACCAGCTACAAGACTGCTTTGCTCTTTGTAGAGAACGGGAGAACGACAGCCAGGCTAGGGCGTGTTAGACACAGGGTCTGGCTACCTTTCACTTCTGCCCAGAGCAACACTACAATTCCCACTGTGTTGGGTCACTGCTGAGCTCTAGCACCTTGCTTCTCCTTATGCAGCTCTGTGACTGATCTTGTTAAGATCCGTACCCCTGGCCGAGCTACAGAGGAGCTATGTGCTGAGCACTGGGCTAAATGCCTCTGTGCTGCCTGAGGGTGGAGAGTCCCGCCTTACAGCCCAGGGATGTGAACTGAACTGAACAGAAGCCAAGGAGGGACTTGACCCATTAGGTGGTGACCTAAGGTCTGAGCCCTCAGCTGCTTTGCTTAGCACAGCTGCTTCAGTTAGATGCTCTTGTTCCTTAGGACTGACTGCAAAGTACTGCTATAGGGCTTTGGGGTTTGTTTGTTTGTTTTCTGTTGTTGTTGTTTTTGCTAGGTTCCTTCCTGCTGTCTGACCATGGCTGTCAGCTTCAAAAGCCAGGACCCATGGATTTGGTACTGTTGACTCCAGGCTAGCTGCTCACTGAGTCAGAGCAGGCTGAGCAGGTCTAGGTAGGTGTGCTGAACAGGAAGCTGACTCCAGACAGCTGTGGTTGTGGGAGTTGAGTCCACAGGGCAGGCGGTACTGCTGCCTTTGACTTGGCAGGCTTGACTGGGTCCCTGAGCCAGTGACTGTAACTGAGCCAAACTCAGCAGCAGCCTTTAGAAAGTGGCAGGGGGGGGAGGGTGGGAGCAGATCTCGTGTTGGGGAATGGGAAGATGTCGAAAACTTCCCAGATATATAGAAAGGCGCCTCCTGGCCACCAGAGAGCTGACAGGATCACCCACGATTCTGAACCAAACACCAAAGGAAGCCTGCGGTAGCTGAAAGGACTACAGCTGTTGTCACCTTTCAGGATGTTCCCTCCTGGCCACATTAGGGTCCCAGGGTCCCAGGAAGGTTCGCCAAGCAGTGACTACATCCTCGGTGCCCTCCGTCTTGGTGAGGATCAGGAGGCGGCTGGGTCCACTGCACATGTGATGTACTAGCTTCTCAAATGCCTCCTAGGCACAGGGAAGAAAACAGTGGCCTGGGGCGGGAGGCACTGAGACCTGAAGCAGGCCGGTGCACTCAGACTACACACGTACTGGAAGGGAGAGTTAGTAAGCAGCCTTGTGAGCTTGTGGACACTAAGCCATGACCTGGCCACCTCTTCCTGCTGTTGATGACCAGCCATACCCCAGGACCCCAAGAAGGTGAGCCATGGTGGAAATGAGTTCAGTTGGGTAGCGGTATGCTAAAAGAATGATGTGTTCGGATACATAATATATGGGTGTTAGGTCTCCAAGGGCACAGTGTAGATGGCCCTTCTCCTTCAATACCAGTGCTCCGAGTTTCCTTTGGGGGAGATCCTTCCTCCGTTTCATTTGTTCCTCATTTCACAACCGTTATACCTAGCGATTATCACACCTCTAACCTAGGAAGTGGTGCTATGGCCTAAGAGCCATTAGCCATACTCCCCAAGTAGGCAAAGCAGAAGCAAGCAGAAAAGGCAAGTGGACCTTAAGTGGCAGGTGGCGACATCTTGAATGGTTTGCTAAGGCTTTGACGTCTGTGGGCCCTAGACTTTTCTCTCCCAGCATCCTTGTTAACCTTTTTCATTCCCTGTCATCAGCTCTGGGAGTTATGGAGCATCCTAATTAACATCTTTATTCCATTGCTGACTGTTAAATACTTTGCTTGCAGCCCTGGTGCTTGAGTGGTACAGGCTCTGATCATATTCTGAGCTGCAAATCCATTACCCACCCACCTGCCGTTCATGTTCTTGTTCTTCATGTTATTCCCCCCGGCTTCTATCAACCTATCGAAAGAGTGTCGGAGGAGGAGAGAAGAGAGAATGAGTTGGACCAATAGAAGCAGATGAGCTGACCTCTCTGGCTCTGTGCTGATAGAACACTTGCATTTCTGCCTCTGTCAGAGTTCTCTCTTCGTTTGATAGTATGTCAAATCCTGCTTCTTGGATCTGCAGAATATACATAATATTCATTATATGTGTGTGTGTGTGTGTGTGTATATATATACATATATACACACTCACATATACATATAAGTATGTATTCCTCAGATGTGACTCAAGGCCACATTTGCAGTGATCTAATGGAAAGATGAAAATAAAAGCAGTGCAGGTCCTTAGCACCCCCAGCACCACCCCCAGATCTAACATTGTCATAACCTTGAACAGAACCTGAGTCAGAACCCCGCAGAAGCCGCCTTTCCTCAGTGCATCAGAGCTCCTGCTGCTCCCATCCCTGTGCATCTACTGCAGGGCACCCGAGAACAGTCATGCAAGCTCTGTCATGTGCCTCCCACCTTCATGACGATTTCATCAGCCTTCCCGTGGGCCACTGCATCTGGCTTAATGATGCCTAGTGTACAGGTCTTTCCTGATGATGCTGAAATTAACCAGGGGAGTGCTGTCAGATGGTCGGGAAGCCATTTGCAGGGACAGTGTTGTTTCAATTCCGGCTCCATTGCAGCAAGTACCAGGTATAGGCTTGGGCTCCAGGTCTCCATAGACTCAGACTCAAGGGAATGGCACCAAGCTGGCACCAGACCATAGCCAGGAACCCCAGCCTGACTGGGTAGGCAGAGTCTAACTCTCTGAACTCTGCTCTGGGGGTACATGGGGGTGGATATTTCCAAAAGACTGTTCAGAAACAAACTTGGAGTGACTGTCTGAGCTGCCTGGAGATGGGTGAACAAGGAACACGGGAGCAGGGAGCAGAGGTCACAGGCCCAGATACCCTCGGGCCTTCCCATCCCCCTTTTGTGGTTCTTGGCTTTAGCTGTTGTCTGTCTTGCTTTCTTCTTGTTCTCCTGACTCCTTTGCTTCTATAAAATAAATCTTATTTTATATGTATGGATATGTTTCCTACATGTATGTCTGTGCACCATGGGTATGTAGTACCCGTGGAGGCCCAAGAAGGCATTGGATCCCCTGTGACTGAAGTTACAGATGTAAGCTGCCATGTGAGAAGCTGAGCCCTCTGGAAGGGCAGCCAGTGTTCCTAACCACTGAGCTGCTCTCCAGCCCTCTTCCATTTTTGCCTTTCTTGCGTTTGATAGAAATGGTTGCCTGGAGCCCTGCATCTGAACGTCGTGCTTCTCAGCTCTAGCCTAGGCTACTAAATCACAGCTTCAAACCTCTCCGTCCCTCTTCAGGTTTCCTGAGAGACAGTCAGACAGAGAAGCTTGAGCCTTTTTATTTTGTTTCAGTTTTAGCTTTAATTTTGACAGTGCTTGGGGTCAACCTTGATGATTAGGGGCCACCTAGGTCCAAGCTATGGGGATTCTGTAGGGAACAGTTTGTGTAGTCCAGAGCCCATCTCTGTTGGGCTCCTACTGACACGAACTTGCCCTTGGTATCTTATCTGCATCTTCTACAGAATCAACATTTCCCACCATCTGTTTTCTGCTTCTCAGCCTTTATATCTGTCGGGCCACAATGAAACAAAACTATCTGTATCTAAGGAAGGTTTCTACTGGCAGTATCTGTAAAGCCTGAACTAAATAGCTATATGCCATCCATTGGATAAATGCTGGACCTTTGGGCCCCAGCCTGTGGCCCTGTTGGGAGGTGACTAAACTCTTGAAAGGTGGGGCCGACTGACAGGCAGGTTGTGGTACTCTTGCTCCTTTGCTTCCTGGCTGTGAGATACCTGCTCTACTGTATGCTCCTGCCTAAAGCTGTTTTGCCACAGGCTCTAAAGCATCTAGACCAGCTGATCTTGGGCAGAAGCCCCTAGAACTCTGAGCAAAGGAAACATCTTGCCTATATAAGATGATTATCCCAAGTATTTTGAATGGTGACAGAAAACTGACTTGCACAGTGTCTGTCACCCTAAGCAACAGCCTGTTCATTTTTCTATGGTTACCGTTTCTGATAGGCTGGGGACACTTGCTGTTAAGACGCTCCTACAACTGATTCTGTGTTGAAGTGGTGGGCTCATGAGATCACCTAAAAGATACAGGGAGAAGAGACAAGGCTCTTGTGGGCCTCATCTTCCAGTTTCAGTTCAAAGGGGGAAATCCAGGAAAAGAGGCCAGAGAAAGATGTTATCTCAGAAGCCAGACAGAGGGGACTTGAGTTGTAGCTCAAAGGTTGAGACACTGGCCTAGCAAGTATGAGGGCACACACACACACACACACACACACACACACACACACACACACACACACACACAGTAGGGGTAGGGGAGCATTGAGAAGGAAGGCACATGGGCAAAATGAATAGCAACCTTTTCTGATTCAAGAGACTATGGCCAAGGCTGAAGAGCTGGTTCAGTGATTAAGAGCACTGACTGCTTTTCCAGAGGTCCTGAGATCAATTCCCAGCAACCACATGGTGGCTCACAACCATCTATAATAGGATCCTATGCCCTCTTCTGGTGTGTCTGAGAAAGTGACATTTTACTCACATACATAAAATAAATGTCTTAAAAATAAGCAAAAAGAGAGACTGTGGCCTTTGGCAGCAGGGAGGGACTCTCAGGAGTGCCCTTTGAGGAGCAATGGGTTCGGGGCCAGGCCCCAGCAGGTCAGCAGGAGTGGAGGTGAGGGGTGGCCTCAAGACATGGACAAAGTTCACGAATCTTAGCTAAGAGGGAGAAGAGGCTGAGGGAGAGAAAGTGTTTCATGTGTTCTGGGTCAAAGAAACTTGACTGCAGAGGTTAGAACAGAGGAAAGAAGAGGCGATGGGCTATTTCCTGGGAGAGCCAAATCACGGATGGTCTTCTCTGTGGTTTCCTGGCTCTCCTAAGCCCTGCCTGTCAGATTCTGATCCCAGCGATTCTTACTATGTACCCATGAGAAACAGCCGTGTACCCCAACCTTCCCTCCACCAGCTGTGTCTCGAGTCCCGGTGCCCTGGCATCTTGGCCGATAGTGCAAGACATCTTCTCAGCAGGAGCCTGTCTAACTCTCTGGTCCTCCAATGCAGCTGGACCACTCTTCTCGTAGGAAGGCCCAGGAAGGGACACCTCGCAGTGCCTATGAGACTTCTGGCTGATAGCAGCTAGAGAATGAGGGAGAGAGGGAAGGAAGAGCTTCTGGTGTTTTAGAAGGAGATAGTAAGGGAAACTTGAACTCTCCAGCTCAGACCGTATTCATTGCTCCTCTTCTCCATTATTACTGAAGTTTCTAGAAGGATTTCCTAATGGCCAATGATAGCCCCCAAAGTCATATTTGAGTGTCATCAGACAGCTGTCAAATGTACCCATGATGCCACCAATGGGCAAAGGGAGATCTGATACCGTTTGTTTGAGGTCAAGTGATTGAAGACAAAATGCTCATGGCTAGCTTCCCAGAACCGAGATGGCCCAATAGCCTGGCGACTTGCTTGTTTAAATGCACATCAAGTCAGAATGCACCTTGCTCATCAGGTTTGCACTCACCTATGTCCCCATCTTTGCCACTATTCTTTTTGCGGGGAGCCCACTTGGCTGCACCCAAAAGATCTTCATCAGTAACCTAGAACAAATCACAGATAGAAAGGACTCAGCCAACACAAGGACTCAGTCTGTTATTGTAAAGACTTTCAACATCTTCAGAAAACAGCATCAAAAGACAGAGGTTCAAAACATGGAGTGCAATAGGCTTTGGCGATGAGGACAGGTGATCAGAGTTTGGGCAACAAGGGCCTTTTTAGTACTGGGGGGGGGAATCCTTGCTGGTCTTGAGCTTTAGAGTCTGCTTCTTAACCAAGTGCAAGTAGAGACTAAGGAATGATAAAGAATGGACAGTTGGTGTGATGGTTTGTATATGCTCCGCCCAGGGAGTGGCACTATTAGGAGGTGTGACCTTGTTGGAGTAGGTGTGTCACTGTGGGAATGGGTTATAAGACTCTCATCCTAGCTGCCTGGAAGCCAGTATTCTGCTAGTAGCCTTCAGATAAAGATGTAAAACTCTCGGCTCCTCTTGCACCATGCCTGCCTGGATGCTGCTATGTTCCTGCCTTGATGATACTGGACTGAACCTCTGAACCTGTAAGCCAGCCTCAATTAATTGTCCTTATAAGAGTTGCCTTGGTCATGGTATCTGCTCACAGCAATAAAACCCTAACTAAGACAGTTGGCATTCAAATGCAAGGGATGAGCCATCCAGTGCAGCGAAACCAAGGGACAGACCATTTTCTACAGCAGTGTAAGCCTATGGTTTTCCTTCTTAGGGAAATATGGCCAGTATCCTTAGAAACATGGAAGTATGACCTGGCTTTGTATGTTCTAGAAAAGGGGCTGTGCTCTTTGGAACTTAGTATGAAAGCTTGGACAGTGAACACCCAAGGATAGGGTGCTGAACTCTCAGCAGACGCACAGAGTGCCTGGAAATACCTCCATATACCTATGATGTATGGATTTTTAAAAGGCTGCCAGTTAATTGTGAAGATGGTGCAATCTGTATTGCTATGGACATAGTTTCTCAAAGGCACAAGTTAATGCTGATCCTGTCTGACATGGTTATCAAAGAGCTAAATTTCTACATTAAGCAAATGGCTTAAAAACCTTTAGGAATCTGAGTGTATGCATCGCTGGGAGAGGCTTCACCATGAGGCTTCACCTCCTATAATTTGCTGTATTTTAGGTGTTCTCCAAAAGCCCATGTCTTTTTTTATCAGATATTTATTTATTTTTATAAATACATTTATTTACTTTTTTTTACATCTCAACCACAGTTTCCCCTCTCCCTAGCCTCCCCTCCCCTCCCCTCTGCCCCACATCTCATTCACTCCTCTGTTTCTCTTTAGAAAAGGACAGGCCTCCCATGGATAGCAACCAAACATGGCCTAGCAAGTTACAGTAAGACTAGGCACTTCCCCTTTCTCCTCATATTGAGGCTAGACCAGTCAACCCAATAGGAGGAAAGGGTCCCTAAAGCAGACAAGAGAGTCAGACACAACCCTGTTCCCATAGTTAGGATCCCACAAGAAGACCAAGATAGTTCCATGCAGGCTCCCTGATTGTTGGTTCAGTCTTTGTGAGCCCCTATGAGCCCAGGTTGGTTGATTTTGTGGGTTTTCTTGTGGTGTTTTTGACCCCTCTGAAAGCCCATGTCTTAAACTCAGCCTGGCAAGATGGTGGAACCTAAGTAAAGTCACTAGGGGAGTGAACTTGAAGGTGATTGACCCGCTGGGACTAACAGCCTTCTCCACGTGCTATCTTGACAAGGGCTCAAAATCAGCAGCCCTAACTGGCCGTGGACTGAGGCCTAAGGTGTGAACCAAAATGAACCTTTCCATCTTAAAAATCAATGGCCTCAAGTATTGTGTTATGGGACTAAAAGGCTGACAAAGTCTACTCAGTTCTGTCAATTCCTCTCCCTCCCTGAAGTCCTAAGAGTTTAGCTGTGACTGAAAGGAGAATGGATGAAAGATGTCCCAGGGACTCTGGAGAGGAAAGAGGATCACTCCTGAGAGATTTATCACCATGCATCCTCCCAAAGCCCTGGGTGAAGGAAAGGCCCAGGATGGGAAGTGAAGGCTTCTGCGTGGGGAAGGGGCCCCCTGTGAGCGCTCTTGTGAGCCTGCCTGTGGGACAGGTGACCTCCACTTACCACATTCCACTTCCGGCCTTCAGCCAGACCCTTCTTTTCCACCTCCAGCTGCTGTAAGATGGTCTTCTGAAGCAGGATGGGGTTGGCTCCCTTCACCACAGCCACCAGCTCTCCTCTCTGTAATGTGACAGGCCACGTGAAATCTCCTCACAGCCAGTCATCACTTTCAGTAGTCTGTGCCTAAGGTCAAGGTTCATCAACCCTAGGTCCACATCCTCTGCCCTCACCCCTGATGCTAGTTCCTGGGGCCCATCCCACCATGAGGCCCTCCATTTGTCTTAGTTCTTCAAACAATCTCTCTCTGATCTCCACCTTCTCCCTGACCTCCCTCTTGTCAAAGCTTCCTTCAGGGCAGTCAGCAGTTAGTTAACAATACACAGAAGATTGTGTGGATAAATGTGACTTATATGTGGCTTATTAACAAATATTTGTTGAGTTCTTACTATACCACACACTCAGGGTGAGGCAGAGACTATAAGTGCTAACCTTAGAAAGACATAATAACACCTCAGTGAATGTGCAGTGTCGTGGTCAAACACACTAAACAATGACTGCTGTAATAGGGGACTTTGTGTCCGAAGCTTATCAGCATAAACATGGGAGAAGGAATTCACAGTACAGGCTTCGGTAGTCAGGGAAGACTTCTTCACAGTGGTCATGCTTAGTGTGAACCTGAGTTTTCTGCTCCAGCTTTCTCTATGTACATCACTGAGAAATGAAATCTGAAGAGAAGCCTCCATATGGTGGCCCTGCTTCCATTTCTCTCCATCCCTCCATGAACCGCCATGGGTTGGAGATTGTGGCCTGAATCCCCACAGATGATTGCAGTTTTTTGTTTTAACCATCATTGGCCTAAGCAATCAGATGACTTCGATAACGACTGTGTTCTGTGACAGCTCTCTGAGGGCCGGTGTGGCTGGATGGACAAAGCTATCTCCATCCCACCCAACGTTCTTTCTCCCGCCAACCACAGCTGTATAGCCATCCCAGAAGCTGGGTCTCCCTCCTGAAAGACAAAGCTCAAGTGAGATTTTAGCCCAAGTGTTTAATGTGGGGATAGCAAGATAGCTCAGCAGGTAAAGATGCCTCTCACCAAGGATGATAATCTGAGTTCGATCCCCAGGACTCACGTGGTAGGAGGAGAGAGCCAGCTGTCATCTGATCTGCATATGAGTGCTTGTAGCATGCACATACACGGAAGAGAAATAGAAATCTAACAAATAATTAGAATAAACTTCTAATATGTGACACTCGTGATGCTGAGGCTGAGGTCTGGCTGTCTGGGGTCCTGGAAGAGTGGACCCTGGCTACCCTGACTACACAGTTGGGCAGGGCTGAGTCTGGATCAGCACATCCACCAGTTGCCTCCTGGCTCTGGCAGGCAGCCTCAACCTGGGAACCCAGGAATGCAACCATGGACACTAACAAACCGGAACTGGTCATGAAAGGCACATCCAAAGACATCCAAGTCACCTGTCACCACAGAACCCTTTGGTTCCCAGGGGTCTCTTTTGCATTTCTTTCATTTCACACTGTGGTTATCAAGGCAAACATACAGCTGCTCTCTATATAATGTATTCATTTCCCGCTAAAAGTTCCCCTTGGCAGAGAATAGAAATCTCAAAATGGTGCTCCGAGAGTAAAGCTGTAATCTAGAGTGTCCGTCGGCCAAGTCAAACCTGTGCGTTCCAGGACTTGTGTGTCCTTTGCCATGCACAGTCACCTAGGAGGGCTGCTCAGCCACCAGTGGCCACCATGGAGCTGAGTCTTTCATCTCCTGTGGAATAGGGCCCCCCTGGCAGGAATGAGAACCCCTGTGCCTACCCATGTCCTAGGGAAGTTCTTCATGAATGGAGTGAATCAGTCTAAAGGGTGTGTCAGGGACATCACCTCTTAGGATGGCAGAGGCCTCTTGGTAGCTCCTGAGACCCGATTCGTCTATCTGAACACCAGTGATTCACAGTCAACAAACAGTTCTGGGTCTGAGAAGATACTTACTGCATAAAACAGAAAGGTTGGCTCGCACTTCCCTCGGTATTTGTCCAGAACATCAAGGCAATCTGCCTCTGCCTGAAGAGAGCAAGCTGTCAGTGGGCACCCTAGGAGCAGCTAATGCAGGGTCTCAGCGGTGCCACACCCTCCCTCATGAGGCACCTCCCAAATGAAGCCCAACTCGCTGTCTTGTCAACACACTGCGGACAGCTGTGCCAGCGGCATTGCCTTGAAGAGTCAGTGAGAAGGAATTGAGATGCTCTGGCTCCCCACCTAGCTAGTCAACTGGTTCAGGGAACGCTACCATCTGACATTCTCCTGTGGTTGTGCCTGAGGGTCCTCAGACATCCCCTTTATATAGCCTATGGTCCTTGGAGTCTGACCTTATGAGATTAGCGTTAGCCCTGTTGGCTCCTGTTCTCTTTAGAGTCTATGAACCTCACCATCCATCAGTGTGTGGGGTTGTCAGTGGGGTCTCTTTCACATCTGTGGAATTCCCATTTCTGTACTTTAAGCAAACATTTGCTCAAAGATCCCCTTTATGATATAGAAGACAGAAGTCTTGAAACACTGGGCTCTGGAAGTGACATTTCAGCCAACAGTGCTCACTAACCAAGATGGATATGCAGATGCATCTGAGTGTCATGTCTGCATACAGTTTGGTGGTGAGGCTGGCGCCTTTATGTCTAGAGAAACTACAGGACACAGTGACAGGGGGTGCCTTTCCATCTGAAAGGCAGCTTGTGCATCCTGGCCCTTGCTTCTTCCGTGGTTAATTTGTTTACACCGTTGTGTGACTTTTTGCTGAGAAGCAATCTTACCGAAGCAAAATGGAGACGGTCCAAGCCAACCTCGATCCTCATCTTCTGGAAGAGGCTAACCACAGGCTTGCAGGGTCCACACCAGCGCTGGTAGACGTCCACAACTGCCGGAGGCAAGGAATGACAATGTTCATCAGGCAGCCACATCCATGGTGACAGTCTGCTCTCATCCCTCCACCCCCTTGCAGTGGACGCGCTCGTGGGCTAGGTGTAGGCCTAGTGGATTAGGACTGAACATGAAACAGGACCCTCCCTCATTCCAACACGGAAATTTGGACCTGAAATATAATAAAGTAGGTGGGTGTGGTGGCTCACAACTGTAATCTCAGCCCTTGGGACGCAGAGGCAGGAAGATCGGGTGTTCAAGACCATCCTCAACTACCAAGTGAGTTTGTTTTACATGAGAACCTGTCTAAAAAGAGAATGGGGGTGCGGTGGGGAAGGAAGAACTGAAGTGAGTACAGGTGGAAGAAGAAGCATGTTTTTAAGGTGATCCTTTACCTTTCGGGGATCAGGCCTGGTGCTGAGTGTTAGTCCATGAATAAATATCTGAAGGGAGCACAGACTACTCCAAAAGTCGGTCAGTATAGATGACCAGTAGCATCCAGGTGACTTTTATCCACTGATAACAAATGTGGCTTTCTCCTGATGAATTCAAAACCACTTGCTCTTATGCCACTCAGATGGCCCAGTGGTCAAGAGAGACCCAGGTTCTGATCCCAGAACCTACACGGCAGCTAACAACTGCCTGTAACTCCAGTTCCAGGAGATCAGGCACCCTCTTCTAGTCACTATGCACACTGCATATACATGGTGCTCTTACATACGTACAGTCAAAAACACTCATACACATACAGTTTTAAAATAAAAATTTTAAAGCCACTTGCTTTGGGTAAGGCAGCATTTCATTTACTTGTAAAGTCAACATCTTTCTCCTAAGAGGTCAACTCAAGGAAAACTTGGATTTCTTTCATGCTGCCCATTCTAGTGGGTATTAGAGCTGGGTTTGTTGGATCTCTCTTTCCCCACATATGATTGGAACAAATTGTAAAGCCTATAAGGAAGATGCACAGACTGAGTCAACTCATATGGACCAGAATCATGCAGGATCTAGCCTTTGCCATCAGAGGGAAGCAGCAAGTGGCAGCCTGTGGTGGTTACATTGTAGAGGAGGAGTATTGCCAGAAGACCCTAACACTCAGAAGTCTGTGCCTAACCACAGAAGCTAGCAACCCTTTTCAACAGTTGCAGTAGCACTGCCTCGGGGAGACTGCAAAAGGCCACTAGGATTGGCCTCTTAATATTCTCTCTCTCTCTCTCTCTCTCTCTCTCTCTCTCTCTCTCTCTCTCTCTCTCCTGTGTGTATGTGTGTATATGTGTGTGATTTATCTATTTATTTTATGTATATGACTGCTCTATCTACATATATACCTGCATGCCAGAAGAGAGCATCAGATCACATTGCAGATGGTTGTGAGCCACCATGTGGTGGCTGGGAATCAAACTCTGGACCTCTGAGAGAGCAACCAATGCTCTTAGCTGCTGAGCCATCTCTCCAGCCCCAGGCCTCTTGATTCTATACGTTTCCACACTTGGCTTTTAAAGGAGCCATACTAAAAACATTGCTCAGTAGAGCCAAGTTTTGAGCCAGAACTCTGACACCATAACCCATGTTCTTTCAGCTGCTCCTGAAAATGGGCAAGACACACCCATTCAGGAGTAGTGGTTGATCTGGCTGAGTAAAATAAGTTTGCAGAAAATGAGTCTCATGCTGGGTCCAGGAGAGATGAGGAGGCCATACACAGGAGCAACAGTGGAGATCGAAGGAAGAAAAGGAGGCAGCGCAATGCCTTCAAAGGAATGAAAACAGGGTGAGGGGGACTTCTCTTCTGAGACACATGGAGAAAGCTGGGGAGATGTAGTTGGAGAGTGGAAGGAAAGCTTACTTGGTTCTAGACAGACTGCATTTCCAGTACCAATTAGAAAGCCTAGGGCAAGAGCTCACAAAGGCACTGAGATGCTGGAGGGAAGGGGACTTGAGCCTCCTTGGTGTCTATTCTGAGACCAAAGCTCAGGACTTCTTTGAGAACAAGACCTTCACAACTGACAGAAGTTTGGGTTCCAACACACCACAGGCAAAATCGCACTTGGATCAAGGAAGGGAAAAGTCTCTGAAGGCAGAGGATGCTGTGAACAGCTCGACTCAGGAAGGCAAGCTCAAGACCTGGAGGAAAAGACATGGGGCCCAAATGAAAGTCTCTGCATAGCCTGTACTGATGCCTCCGCTGCCGGCTTGTCTCATTGATACCTTCTTCTGGATTCTCATCCTCTTTTCTCCTTGGCTCTGGAAAGAGAGGTGAGGACAAAGGTTGATTGAGTGACCACAGAAGGTGTAGGGAATGGGGGCGTGAGACACTGGAGGTGTCACTCCAACAGACAGGAGGCAAATCAGAGGACACTTGGAAGGCTGCTAATTGTGTGTGACTCTGAAGGCAGGTTGGAAAGGGCAGCAGCAGATGAGGCCTCCAGTGTGGATGCCTTTGGAAACACGTTTCTACTGGCTCCAGAAAGGTAGAAGGGCATTATCTCTCATCCTCACCCATCCTGTCTGTCCGTCCATCCGTCCATGTGTGTGTGTGTGTGTGTGTGTGTGTGTGGTCCTTCCTCTAACCTATCTAGTGAGAGGTCTTAGAAGATCTTGAACTACTGAGGGGAGGCTTGGTATAGTCAGTGCTCAGGAAATATTAGCCATGGTCACATAAGTGCTTATCAGGGCAGCTGGCACTTAGCAGAGTCTCCAAAAAAAAAAAAAAAAAAAAATTATGTGATACTGGTCCTCTCACCATTGGTAAAAAATGTAATGGTTTGTTTCACCCTGGAGCTGTATTTACCTCCCCAGACCAGACACATGGGTACAACAGTTAAGCCTTGGCACCATCAAAGGGCTTCATAATCCCTCCAACCAAAAAGTATGACAACACACACATGCACACACACACACACACACACAATCAATGGGACTAGCACTATTTTGGTATTCATTTGGCCCCAAGCTTGGGTGAGTCTGCTACAGATGCCAGATGAAAAGTTAATCCTGTTGTATTAGAGTCTGGGGCGACAGACAGGGTATGCCAAACTGGAAATATGGTGGAGAGTTTTTCAGAGCCTTAGGGGGCTCCCTTGAAGAGAAAAGTGGAGGTCAGGAAATATTTCACATAGATAGACTACTTTTGAGGTGAGCCTTACAATGACACCTGTGATTGTCCGTAGAGTAGAAGAACCTGGAAACCTAGGAAAACCTAGGACATGCTCTGGAAAGCTATCTCAGTTCAGGACACATCTCAGGAAACAGCGAAGGAAGGGATTGGAACGATGTGGGATTTTCAAGAGAGGGAGCACTCTTGAATGCTGAAGAGTCGTGGAGATATGTAGATAGGAGGATGACAGGATGCAGAGGTGCCTGGAGAAGAGGAAGGAACCATGGGTAGGAGAGCATGGTCACTTCCAAGACTCCGGCCTCCTGGCATGCACACTATCATGTCAGCCCCAGCCCTCAGTAGTGGGCTACATCCCATGATGGGCTTCTAATAAGCACAATAGAGTGTGGAGCTGACTTTTAAGTCAACAAAGACTGATTTGCAGTGGTGTTCTCTCAGTGCCCAAATCTGGAGCAAGTAAGTTACCATGATGTGAGAAGCCTCACAGAGAAACCAATGGCAAGAAATTACGTCTCTGGCCAGTGAGGACATGAACCCTGCTAGCAACCACTGAGTGAGCTCGAGCCACCAACAACCATATAAAAAGAGCTTGGAAGCAAGTCTGTCCCAAAGTGAAAATCTATCCATGACACATAAGCAGCCTTGGTAAAGCCTCCAGGGCTAGAGGGACCCAGCTGGACTGCACTTCATCCAAAAACTGCAGACACTGGAAAGTGGCCCATGCTTAAGCCACTATTTCGTGAGTAAAGTGTTACCCAGCCGTGGTAACTGATACAAAGAAGATAGCCTTGGACAGTGATTGTGCAGTCCCTGATTGGTTCCAGTTCTCTGTGATGTCTCATTCTCTGTCCTGGGAGTTCCAGGAAAGACTATTTTCCCTTCAAAAACATTCTCCTTTTGTGCATCAGATCATTAAGATTCTCTGTGCCTGGCCATCCAACTGAGTACAGTAATCAGCTCTAAACCAAGAGAGAGCCCCGTTACCTGACAGGACTGACTTGTTCACCGAGCTGAATTTACTGATGTCCAACTACGTGAAGTACAACGGTACCTGGTCTTCTCAGGGGCTCTGCACCAAGACACCAGTGGGCAATAGAAGCTGGATGGGACTGGAGCTGATACAAGCATTTCAAGGACTGAGACAGCCAGTTTGATAACTGGCTTCTAAGAGAATAACGAGCAAGTGATATATGGAATGTTGAAAGGGCACCACATTTCAGCACTTCTCGGAAGGCCGTGTAATTTTAAAATGATGAACTTCTACTTTTGGAATTTTCTGTGGGACGATGCAGGTAACTGAATCGGAGAGTGAAAACACAAAGAGGGCAGGCCACTGTGCACACAGACACAGAGAAGTCACCTGGTTCTTTTTCTGTTTGTACAGTTTGAAACAGAGTACCCCAAGCTAGCCCCAGACTTGCCATGAACCTTGAACTCTGCTCCGTCTGCTTCCAGCTCCCAAACACTGGGGTTACAGCTGTTTGCCACCATCCCTGGCTAATGCAGCAGTAGAGACTGAGACCCAGGCTTACGACAATACCACCCATGGTAGCCCCTTCTCCACATGCATTATTGAATGGTTTCGAAAAGAATGGCCCAGGGGAAGTGGTTTCCTTTAGAATCACCAGTCAGTCCTTTGGAGCGGAGCATTTCCTCCCAGAGTTCCTGGGTGTTGATGTGCACCTGCGGCCAGAGAGAATCAAAGGCAGTGCATCAGTAGGGGCAGAGATGGCTCTCTCTCTCTCTCTCTCTCTCTCTCTCTCTCTCTCTCTCTCTCTCTCTCTCTCTCTCTCTGCAATATTCCCAAAAGCAGTTCTAAATGTCTTCTGTTTGCAATCTTCTTTCTTCCCTCTCCCCTTATATGACTGGAGAAATAATTAACCTACAAGCAATGGGTGCCATTCTCAGACATTAAAAAGTGTTCCATGTATTTGTGAAGGAATCATAGAGGAGGTCGCTTTGTGTTAAAAGGAACAGCAGCACAGTGCAGGTTCACTCTGTAGTTACGCTCAGTCAGTCAGAAGTTATGAGGTTTTCGTCATCCGCTCACAGTTTTCTTATTTATAAAGAGTTCTGGTATATATTAGATATGACATGCAAGGAGAAATGGATATTATTATCTCTCTCCATTCATACACACACACACACACACACACACACACACACACACACACACACACATATATAACACATCTTTATTTTAAAACATTTTCAAAATTACAAAAAATTCATGTACTTGAAAACATGGTATATGGGATGGAGAAATGGCTCAGCAGTTAAGAACACTAGTTGCTCTTCCAGAGGTCCTGAGTTCAATTCCCAGTAAACAACATGGCAGCTCATGACCATCTATAATGAGATCTGATGTCCTCTCTGACATACAGGCATACATACATACAGAGCACTCATAAATAAATCCTTTTTTAAAGTAAGTATGGTATATAGAATATTTTGAGGTACTTTTACTAACAATCTGACATACTATCACCCCTGAGCACTGAACGGGGGTCTGGGGAGATTTGCTCATTGTCCAAATATGAGGACCTAAGTTTGGATCCTTGGCATCTATGTAAACAGTGGAGAATGGTTGTGTGTGTCTGGGGTTAGAGACAGGAAGATCCAGGGAGCTCATTGGTCAATCCTTCTAGCTGAAATAAGGAGGTTCAAATTCAGCTACACACCCTATTTCATAAGGAAGAGAAGCAACTGAGAAAGACATCCTGACTTCAACCTCTGGCAGACACATGCACCGGTACACACACACACACACACACACACACACACACACACACACGAATCATGCTCCAAGATTTCTGGAATGGTTCTTTTGTATAATTATATGGGATTGCTCATCAGGTGTTTTGTTTGTTGGTTTGTTTTTTGCTTGTCTGTTTTTTCCTTTTCTTTCTTTTTTCCTTTCCTTTCCTTTCCTTTCCTTTCCTTTCCTTTCCTTTCCTTTTTCCTTTTTCCTTTTTCCATTCCTTTCCTTTCCTTTTTCCTTTCCTTTTTCCTTTCCTCTTTCCTTTCCTTTCCTTTCCTTTCCTTTCCTTTCCTTTCCTTTCCTTTCCTTTCCTTTCCTTTCCTTTCCTTTCCTTTTTCCTTTCCTTTCCTTTCCTTTCCTTTCTCCTTTCTCCTTTTTCTCCTTTTTCTCCTTTCTCCTTTCTCCTTTCCTTCCTTCCTTCCTTCCTTCCTTCCTTCCTTCCTTCCTTCCTTTCTTTCTTTCTTTCTTTCTTTCTTTCTTTCTTTCTTTCTTTTTTTTTAAGACATGGTTTCTCTGTGTAACAGTACTGGCTGTCCTGGAACTCACAGAAATCTGCCTGCCTCTGCCTCCCAAGTGCTGGGATTAAAGGCGTGTGCCGCCACCACCTGGCACTTACCACCTGTTTTATTTCCATCACTTGACTCTTTGGAGACAGGTTGGCAGTTCCTCTGTGGACTGACCCTCAGTCTAGCATGCCTGTTTTCTGCTGCTTTGGCTCTTCTGATGTAGCCTTGGGTTGGTTTATATATTAGAGAAGCTGCAGAGATTTGCCCTCATTACAGCCAGTCAAGTGGTTCACAGTTCCCAGCTGCCCATTAGAGACCACACTGGCTTGACCACTCATGGGAGTCAGCCAGGCTCCTCCACTAGACAGCAACTTTCTTGTTCCTTCTAATTAACATGTTTTCATAGGAAGTGTTACAGTTTCACAGTGAGTTGCATTCCATAGGCTCCTGCATTTGAACCCATGTTCCTAAGCCAATGGTGGCATTGTAGTAGTTTCTGGGGCCTTTACAACACAGGATAACGTTGACATGTATAAGCCAGTCAGGGCAGGCATTGAGGGTTATATAGCTCAGCACCCATTTCCAGACCTGTCTCAGTTTCCTGTCTGCCCAGATGTAACGAGTCAAGCTGCAAACTCTCATTGCCAAAGACGGAGCCATTTACTGCCATTCATCTCTGCTATCTAGTCCCTGAACAGTGTCTCTCTTGAGTAGCTTCTGTCTGGTATTTTGTCACAGCAAAGAGAAATATAACAGATATAGGGCATTGGATTGACATTATTCAATTGAAAAGATCATGAAAGTTACAACTTGCTCTTCTTTAAAGCTTCTTAAAGATTTATTTATTATTATTTTCTGTGTATGGGTGTTTGGCTTCCATGTATGTCTGTGCACCACTTGCACACCTGGTGCCTGAGGAGGCCAGAGGAGGGTGTTGGATCCCCTGAAACTGGAGTTACAGAGGGCTGTGAGCTGCTATTTGGGTGGTGAAAATTGAACCTAGGTCCTCTGGAAGAGCAACCAGTGCTCTTAACTACCGAGCCATTTCTCCAGCCACCTACAACTTGTTATTGATAAAAATATGTAAGAGTCTATGTTAGGATGTATTACCCACCAATTATGGTAAGAAACTGTCTAAGGTTTACAGATCCTCTATTATAGGTCTCTAATTTCAAGGAAGCGCTCTCTCTCTCTCTCTCTCTCTCTCTCTCTCTCTCTCTCTCTCTCTCTGTGTGTGTGTGTGTGTGTGTGTGTAGGCACAAAAGAGAAAAGCTCATTTGAAGCCTTAAGAGAGAGAGAGTTGGACCGATATCCTCCTGGCCCCATAGCTACTGCCCTGAAGCAAGTGACAGGAACCATCAGAAGAGCCCTGTCACTGCTCAGAGGCTTAACTGATGTCATGGGCTCTTCTCTACCTCCTGCCCCTTCATGGAGTGAGCCACATCAGGCATGGGGCCAAATGAACTGTCTTACTCCTGGTTGTAGGGTATATCAGCATGGAAAACCCTTGAAATTCCCCAAGGCCTATATTGGGAGAGAATGAAAAGACTTCCTGGCATTCTTTGATACCTTGATGTCATAGGAAAGAACCCTGAAGACAGAGAGAAGACAGGGTTTCTAGACTGGAGCTCTTGGGCAAGGCATTCAAAGAGTGACCTCATTGTGGATCTCTCTCTCTCTCTCTCTCTCTCTCTCTCTCTCTCTCTCTCTCTCTCTCTCTCTCTCAGCAGATGGGAGCACTTACTTTGAGTATGGGTCATACTCAGAGCTCGGAGGAATAATACAAAACACCATTAATAAGTATTATCCCCTCCCAGGGACACATGGCATTAAAGGATGAACTGAGGAGCACACGGGCTATTTATTGTGAAACACACTGAGAGCATGCGTGCAGGTGGCTTAGAACTGTCTAGACTCTCATCACCATAACTCTGCCATTTATGTCTTATTCACCCTGCTTCTGCTCAGAGGTTAGAGGTTGAGGAAATGGTTCCCACAACAGTAATGGGGGAACCTGGTCCTCAGAATCTAACCCAGAAGATCCCCCACTCTGAAGTCCTAGTATGTCGAAGCTGCATGACCCTTGGGATATTCACACAGCCTCACTTCACAGGTGAGCTACATAGAGGGATCCTGCCTCGAAACCAATGGGGCGGGGGAGGAAGAGGAGGAGGAGGGAAGATCTGGCTTGTCCTATGTGCACAAGAAGTAAAGCACTCTACACAGCAAATGATCATCACACATCAAGCCCTACTGTGTGAACAGAACAGTGCAAGGAAACTAGTCATCACAGACTACACATATGTATGCCCAAACCCGGAGAATCTGTATAAATCCTGTGCATTTTCTGCAAGCTTGCTTCATTTTCTCTTGGATTTATGCTTTTATATTAATGTCCACTTGAGTCTTATGGTTGCAAAGGCCCGTTAAGAGCTTATGCCTTGGTCGGGGTATTTATATAAAAAGTTGCCATTACTGGGTGCTCCAGATAATTTATTTCTAGTTTATCACAGGATAGGGCGCTTGGGCTCCAGAACACTCTCCCACTGCGAGTAAGTGGGAAGTCATCCTGATACCGCATCCCACTCCCACACCAGCCTCTCAATCAAGTGCCAGTGGCTAACGGCCCTCGAGGCTTACCTGCAGGGCAATTTCCTTCTTCCTGTTGCCCATCGCTCTGCAAAGAAACCAAACTATTACCTGGAGATTGAGCTGTCAGCAAGGTAGCTGCCCCACAATCTCTGGGCAAAGCAGCAAGGCCAGAGAGGTCCAATCAGAGTTCTGATGCAAAATGAACAGAGACATAGACTGACTTGCTCTCGCTCTCCCTCCCTCCCTCCTTCTTCCCAGAGCCAGCGGATCACCAGGCTGTTTTGTGTGCGTGTGTGGGTGCCGAAGGGGGAAGGGGGGGAGGGGGACGTGTGCTCCGAAGCCCCTTCACTTAGGAGCCGGGGGATGCCTGCAGGCACCACCAGCAGATTGTCACATTAGTGTGTCCACTGGGGAATTCGAGCAGATAAAGAGGTTCTGTAGTGCCTTCAAGTCGCCGAGAACTACCAGGAAACAACCTCTGCGAACGATATCACCCAATAGATACCAGATACCTGACCTGGACGAAGCCTCAGAGCCTCCAACTCACTCTGCAGCGTCGTTGTCGTCTTGGCAACCCAACACCAAACCCTACGCCGCCAGTGGGCAGCTCGCATTGGCCGAAAGGAATGTCGGTCTGGAGGCACTAAGGTAAGATTCCGCCCTTCCGTGTTTGGTGCAGCTCCACTCCCGCCTCCTTCCTGCTTGTCTGACAGGGTTGGTGTGCAGCTTTCCATCCGTGAAATCCTTGAAGTAGTGCCTCGCGGGAGATGGCTTTTTAGGAACATGAGAGCTGTCTTTTAAAGTGATCGTGAATTCAGAATTAACTTTGAAAGTCAAGTCTACATATTCCCAAGAGGTACAGATAGTGATTATTAATCCAAGCATATCAATAGTCTGATTTGATATTAAAAGACAGAGACAGAGGATGTGTGGCTGAAGAGATGATTCAGAGGTTATGAGCATGTATGGTCTTACAGAGGACCAGGGTTCGATTCCGACCACTTACAAGGTGGCTCACAACCCTAATTCCAGGGGATCCTAAGCCTCTTTTGACTTCCTCGTTTTCCTGGCGCCATACATGATATACATACATATATCTAGGGAAAGAATATACATAATATAAAACAAATAAATCTAAAAATAAGAATTTAAGTGTATTGTTTGAATCATATCTTCCCCCGAATCTATCACTTTGGACTACCTTGCTTTTTATGCCGTTATTTAAGGAATTTGGAGGGGGGGGCTTATTTATTTTTATATGTATGAGTGTTTCACTTGCAATGTCTGTGTCTAGTGCCCAAGGAGATCAGAAGAGGGCGCCAGATCGCCAGATCCTGTGGAACTGGAGCTACTGATGGTTGTGAGATGTCATGTGGGGTGCTGAATTGATCCCTGGGTCCTCTGGAAGAGCAGCCAGCGCTCTTAACCACTAAACTATCTCTCCAGCCCCTGGACCTTGGTCTTTTTATATAAGATAATATTAGTCAGTGAGATTATTCTGTCCAAAACCAAATCTCTGGAAAACATACTTTTTTTTCTTTTTTCTTTTCTTTTCTTTTCTTTTCTTTTTTCGAGACAGGGTTTCTCTGTGTAGCCCTGGCTGTCCTGGAACTCACTCTGTAGACCAGGCTGGCCTCGAACTCAGAAATCCACCTGCCTCTGCCTCCCAAGCGCTGGGATTAAAGGCGTGCGCCACCACTGCCAGGCTGAAAACATACTTTTTAATTAGATTTATGCTAAGGAATGCGCGTATTATTTTGCTTTGTCTTAATGCAAAAATGTCAAACTTTGTGGCTAATGAAATGCTTTGGTCTGAAAGATTAACGTTCTCCTGCAAGTCACGCTCTTTGCCACAAGGTGGTGGTTTGCTCAAAAGAATTCCTGCGGAGGCCCAAATTAGCAGGTGAACCTCCACCAAGTCACCCAGAGCTGACAGAACTGCGTGGAACCAGAATGAAGAGCCGGCTAGGCGGTTCTTCTCCACACTGAGGCCAGACAAGACAGCCGAGTTAGGGGAATGGATTCCATAGACGAGCAATACCTTTAGGGATTCTCCCCGCCCCGCCCCCCCCCCATTTCTGTTGTTAGGGACCCACAAGAAGTCCCAGCTGCACATCTGCTACATATGTAGGGGGCTGGGGGGCTAGGTCCAGCCCGTGTATGCTCTTTGGTATGTGGGTCAGCTTCTGAGAGACTTCAAGGGTCCAGGTTAGTTGACTCTGTTGGTCTTAGTGTGGAGTCCATATTCCCTACAGGATCCAACTCCAGAGTGGGGGATGGGGGGAAGGCTCCACTCTAAGATGAGAAAGGGAGGGGGAGGAGAGAGGGACTGTGGGAGGAAGGGACTGGGGGGGGACAGATTGGAATATAAGTGAATTTTTTAAAAAATGAAAAAGCTGGCAGTTGTGGCACATGCCTTTATTCTCACTCGGGAGGCAGAGGCAGGTGGACTTCTGTGACTTCAAGGAAAACCTGGTCTAGGGCAAGTCCCAGGACAGTCAGAGCTACTCAGAGAAACCACGTCTCAGAAAACCAAAAGAAGGAGGAGGAGGAGGAGGAAAAGAAGAAGGAGGAAGAAGAAGGAGGAGGAGGAAGAAGGAGGAAGGGAGGAGGAAGGGGAGGAGGAGAAGACAACGAAGACTAAATCTTGTCTGGCCATGTGTCCTCTTCCATGGTCATCTTTTTTTTTTTTTTTTTTTTTTTTTTTCGAGACAGGGTTTCTCTGTGTAGCCCTGGCTGTCCTGGAATTCACTCTGTAGACCAGGCTGGCCTCGAACTCAGAAATCCACCTGCCTCTGCCTCCCAAGTGCTGGGATTAAAGACGTGCGCCACCACTGCCCGGCTTTTTTTTTTTTCCGAGTTCCATGATCATCTTAAACGATAAGGAAATAGAAACTCAGAAGGAGATTTGAAGACTTCTCAGCCAGAACACCGTGGCTGGCTCCCAGTTCTGCTACCTTCCCCTCTCTAAGCCTGGAAAAGGGGCAGCCTTTTTCAGCCTCACTTTCTGATTTGTAATGAGGAATATAATTCTTGACGTCTGGGAATGGTATAGAAAAGGTGATCCTTTGCATCTCTGGACACTAACAGTAGTGTTGCCACTGTTGTGGAGTCATGTCCTCTTCCACAGAGCGAAGTGCTGGGCAGCAGCTCCAGGCAAGGACCACAGTGGCTACCCCACCCACATCCCTTGCATCCTGATGGAGCTATTTGATTAATTTTCTCCAGTCAGATTGGAAGAGGTGGGTGACACTCTTTTCTTTCATTAGGTAGCCCAGGCTGGCTTTAATTTGTGATTCTCCATGGTACTGGGACCACAGGTATGAACCACCATGGCCTGATGAACTACAATTTACCAGAATCGAATGCCATATCTGTTGCTTGTTTTTGTCCTAACAAATCTTGCCTACCCACAGGTCATTACTATTATTGTTTTCTACAAGTTATAAAAAGCTCCAATCCTTGAAATTTTAAGAAAAAAATATAATGAAAGTAAACATTGCAAAGTTACCTCTAGGGGCTTCTCGGGGCTGGAGGGATGACTGAATGGTTTAGAACACTTGTTGCTCTTGCAGAGGACCTGCGTTCAGTTCCTGGCACTCACAAGGTGGCTCCCAACTGCCTGAAACTCTACTTTCAGGAGATCCTGTAGCCTCTTTTGATCACAACTTCTGCACACATGTGGGTATATCCATAGACTCAGGTGCACACACATACATGTAGCAAGAAAGAAAGAAAGAAAGAAAGAAAGAAAGAAAGAAAGAAAGAAAGAAAGAAAGAAAGA
>CM052706.1:22663725-22708430 GCA_028551405.1 Uromys caudimaculatus
ACTCTGCCCAATTAATTTCAGGTTTTACTCTGATTCTTGTTTCTTACTGTGGTTGTAGCAAATAGCACAGAGAAATTCTTTGTGTGCTCTGCCCCGGGGTTTCTCTCAATGGTAACAATTTTAAAAATTATTATACAGTATCATAAAGAGATTAGTGACGGTGACACAATTTACTCATCTCAGATGGCCTGGGTACTGGTTGCTGTTCTCTCTCTCTCTCTCTCTCTCTCTCTCTCTCTGTTCTATAAACATTTTATAAATTTCACAATTTGTTGTATTCACTGCTATTCAGTACTCTGAACATAATGAGCACTATGTTGCCCTTTATAGCCACGCCCACCTCCTTCCTGGGTCTCCTCCCAGCCCTACCCGTGGTAGCCTGTATCTAAATTTTTGTCACTAGAAAAAGTTATATAAATGATATCAAACAATATGTAATCTTTTGGGGACCAACTTGCTCATCTGGTATAATTCCCTTGGAATTTGAAATTCCCCTGGCCAGCATCCCAGTTGTGTGTATTCATAATTTAATTCTTCTGCATGGCTGTGCATTCCACAGTCTTGGAGAACCGTACTTTGTTTCAAACTGATTTTTGTGGGGGATGTGAGGGAAGGATCAAGGCTTATTCTCCCACTTATATTTCTTGGCTGTGTCAGCGATATTGAGAAGGGTTACCTTTATTTCATTGAATTGCTTTCTCTTTTGAGAGAGAAAAAATCAACTGACTAGGCCAGCCATGGTGGCACACACCTTTAATTCCTAGCCTTGAGGAGGCAGAGGTAGTTGGCTTTCTATCAGATCCAGGTCAGCCTGGTCTATGTAGCAAGTTTCAGGCCAGCCAGGGCTATAAAGTGAGACCTGATGTTCTTTTTTAAAAAATCCACTGCTAGGTATGGTGGCACACTTGAGGCAGAGGCAGGAGGCAGGAGAGGCTGGCAGACCTCTGTGAGTTTGAGGCAGCCTGGTCTACAAAGCAAGTCCAGAACAGTCAGGGCTGGTTACACTGAGAAACCCTGTCTGGAACACATACATACATACACACACACACACACACACACACACACACACACACACACACACACACACACGATCTATTGATTATATTAATGTGTGTGGTTTTTGTTGTTGTTGCCTGTATCAGTCATTAGATAACAATCAAGATTATCTTAAAATCACATAATCAAAGTAGTTCATTTTATTTTATCTTTTAACTTAGTATACAAAGCAGTGTGTTTAATTATAGCACTTTTCATACATGTTCTTTTCCTCTTCAATATCCCTTTGGTTATTTTTAATTACTTGCTTTTTACATAAACTTCAGAGTCAGCCTGTTAATGTTTTCTGAAAAATTCTGTTAAATTTAAGTAGAATTGTGCTCAAATAGGATTAGCTCAAGGAGAACTGGCATTTTATTGATAGTGAGTCACCAAATCTGCAAAGAGGATGCTCTTCTTATTTCTTCTTCCCAGTGCTGGGGATAGAACCCAGGGTCTTGGGCAACTAGATCAGGCTAAATCATCAGACTTCTGTTTTTCTTTTATTTCAACAATGTTTTCTATTTGTTGAAAAATCAAAATCCATTTGCATTCTGTGTTCCTCTACATTATTATTGAAATATTTTATTCATTATTAAAGACATTTCTCTTTAATTACACATATTGGGGTAGTGTCTGTGGAGACCAGAAGATTCAGATCCCCCTCCCCGCAGCCCCACCCCCCGAAGCTGGAGCTGGAGCTGAGAACTGGACTCAGGTCCTCTGGAAAAGCACCCAGCACTCTCTCAACCAATGAGCCACCTCTCCATCTCTGAAGTATTTTATCTGTTGACTTCATTTTCAATTATTTGCTGCTAGAACATGGAAATGCATTCATTTGTTTTGCGTATCAACTGCTATTCCGAGATCTTGCTAAACTTACTATTGATTGCTAGTAGTTTTAAGTAATACGTTTATTTATTCTTTGACAATCTCATACTTTTACACGATGTATAAACCATATACATTTTTATCATATCCATCCACAATTACCACCCTCCAGCCTATGCCCCCATCTTGTCTTGCTTCCACTTCATCTCTTATTATTATTAATAAACTCCTTATTAGTCTAATTATCACTCTCCATATACAGTATTTCATTGGTGGTTGCTGAGGTGACTTTTGTTGTTCGTGTTGTTTGAAATAGGGTTTGGCTATGTAGACCAGGCTGACCTTGAACTCATAGAGATCTGTCAGCCTTTGCGCGCCCCCCCCCCCCCCAGCGCTGAGATTATACCTGGGCTGGGATGACTTTGCCAAGAAGATAGTAAGCTAGCCATAAAATATTTCTCTGAGCCTGACAACCTATATCCATTGGGCTGTATTTCCTTCAAGCTGTAAAGTTAGTTAACATCAAAGTGCTGAGTCCTGGTGGCCTTCCTAGTGCATTTGCCACCAGAGCCTTATGTTGCCATCGAGACCAGAGCTAAAGAGCCCTGTGCTACCCACTGCCAGTTTCTTGAACATTAGAGAGGCAAAGAGCTGTCCTGTAAGCTGGATACCTTCTAACCCAGTGGCAGTTGTTTACTGACAACCTCTCAGGTTTGACATGCTGTGCAAACAGAAGTGCTGGATGCCTTTATTCCTGATTATCTTTTCAGGAATGTTTTACAGCCTTGAAAGATAGAATGCTTTTCTAGAGCAAAGCAAAGGTTTGCTTCATAACCTTGGAAGGAAGAAATCCGCCACCCTTTCCAGATGCACATTTACTGCCTATGTTCCTGCACAGACACTGGTTTTGGAACTAGAATTCCTATCCTGTGACACACCCCAGCCCTTTTTTCATTGTCCTGTGGTGAGCCGAGGATGTTCGGCAACCTTGGTACCGTTTTTGTTTTGACTAATACATTCTTCTTCGTTTCTGACCTAGAAGCTTCACGTCTTCTGCCAGCGCCTATGAAACTATGGGAGGCTAGTTGTTAGCTTGCAAAAAAGGTAAAAAATCACAGACCACATGGTTGGTTTGGGATGGGCTCAGACTATTTCCCCAGGCTGAACTCCTGGGCTCAAGTGAGCCCCTGCCTTATCTTTCCAAATACCCGGGCATGAGCCACCATAGTGGCACCCACTTCAAGTCCTTGACAACTGCAGAGAGGTAATGAATGGTGTCTGTTGACAGGATAGGGAGAGCCGACCTTCTGGGCTTTATTCACAACTTCTTTCTCAACTACAGTGGCCTGACCTCTGAGACAGGGCTGTAAATCAGGTTTCGCCACAGCCTCACCAGCTTCTGAAGTTGCCCCTGAGCTGAGTGCATTGTACTAAGTGGCCCTCTGGGATCTCCAAACCTCATTAATATTTATCTCAAAGATTTGTGTGCATTTCTGAATATTACACGATGTATTTAGAATATCATTTAGTCTGCCTCGTGTCTAGAGGACCGAAGCTGCTCGTGTGGCAGGCGATAGCCGCCACTCCAGCGCAGTCTCCTAGCAGCTACCCGGAAATGTTCACCAAGGATTTCAGTTTTCAATAAAGAAAACCACCAGATGCTTTTAAAAGTGTGGCTTAATTTCAATGCTATCATTTTTATCAAATGTAAATTACCAAAAATGTCGGATTCTGAGTAAATATATGTTTCTCAATTGACTCACTCCCCTTTACCCAACTCTCAAGGTTTGGGAAGAGATAACATTAATGTCTAAAGACATCAAATTTGCCATCTAGAAAATTAGCTGTCCCTCCTCCACGCCAGGCACAACAGTGGTGTGTACAGAGACGCCAGTCCTAAAGGCGCCTACTCTGGAACCACGCCCACTCTCCTGATAGTGATACTGTTCACAGAAGCAATCCCTGCAAATTCCCAGAGAACCAGAGCTCCAGGCTTTCACTGCAGTCGCTGTATCCTGCCTTTGGAGGAGTCCCTGAGAGTGTGAGTCACAGAAAGGAGACACGAAGGCACTGGGCATCCAGTATGCCTGCAGCATAGCCATTGACAAGGGAGGGGTTAAAAGCGATATCACAATCCATCATTCAGAAAGCAGAGGCCGGAAAAAGTTCAAGGTGATCCTTGGCAACCCAGCAAGTTCAAGACCAGTCTGGGATACAGAAGATACTGTCTGTTGTGAATAAATGAATAGGGGTTGGAGAGATGGCTCGGTGCTTAAGACAGTTTGTGGCTCTTGAAGAGGACTAGGTTCAATCCCCAGCACCCACATGGTGGCTTACAGCTATCAGTAACTCCAGTTGCAGATGGAGTTTCATTCTCTGGGAATATGAAGCACTTACTCAGTGTACATGCATGCTCATATACATAAAATAAAAATGAATAAAATCCTTGTTTAGAAAACAAGCCAAAAAAGAATGAAATTGCAAAACTTTGTTCTCTTAACTCTTTTTTTTTTTTTTTTTTTTTTTTTTTTTTTTTTGGTTTTTTGAGACAGGGTTTCTCTGTGTAGCCCTGGCTGTCCTGGAACTCACTCTGTAGACCAGGCTGGCCTCGAATTCAGAAATCCGCCTGCCTCTGCCTCCCAAGTGCTGGGATTAAAGGCGTTCGCCACCACTGCCCGGCACTCTTAACTCTTATAATGAAATCAATATTATTGGAAAGCAAGCCTGTTACCAGCCTATGACTGAGCCTGCATGGGGAAGCAGAGATCCAAGAGCCAGCCCTGGTCTGGAGGTCAGAGGCTCCTTACTCTACCACCGTCCCTCTGGCCTCTCTCCAACACATTTTGTTACAGGGGGAGTGTGGGAAGGCTGGTTTATTAACACTCTGACCACAGTGGCTATATTTAAGATATGAGTTCGCCTTAGTGCTGGGCCTGGGTCTAGTTTCAGTTTGAGTTGTATTTCCCAGCATGAACTGAGAAGGTATGCAATCCTGGAGGAGGCCTGTTCTTGAGAAAAGAGAGAACTGGGGAGAGAAACTGAGCCTCGGTGACAGTAGGATCTGGACAAGGAAGTAACCGAGCTAGGTCCCCTGCTCACATGCAGGATCAGACTGTGACTTCAAGGGACTGGACAGGCAAACTTGCAAGTCTGTCCTAAGCATGTGGAAACCTGTGCAAAGACATTTACTGGGCCCAGTGCTGTTATCCATTTACCTAATCAACCCCAGCTGCCACCACACCAACTTGTATCCCATGCCACGGTCTGTCTCAGCCTTCAGCTGGGCGAGAACCAAATCATGGCCGGGCCTCTGTTGCATGTGCTGTAGTAGGAGCTATGGTAGCCCTGGCAACCAGTCTCAGCTCCCTGATCTTATTCTGGTCTGTTTTACCAACTTAGAAGGCAGTTGAAGCCCCAGTGCGTGGAGAAGCTGAATGATAGAAACTAGAGCTGTGGTTGAATCCATCCTGAGGATAACTTTGACCCTGAAAGACAGAAGCAGCCCACTTTTCCCTTTTCCCTAGTGCAGTTGTTCTGAACTCTCCTAATCCAGTGACCCTTTAATACAGTTCCTCTTGTTGAGGTGACTCTGCCAACCATAAAATTATTTTAATTGCTGCTTCATAACTGTGATTTTGCTACTGTTATGAATCGTACTGTAAGTATCTGTGTTTTCCTCTCATCTTAGGCAATGCTGTGAAAGAGTTGTTCGACACCCCTGCCCCTCCCTACAGGTTGAGAGCTGTTGCCCAGTGGCATTCTCTAAGGCTCAAGGGCTCCAATTGTCGTACATGCAGACCAAAAGCATTCATTTTCTTATGAACCTGTGTGTTTGAAAACACCATCAGAAATATAGGCACCTTTGTATTTTTCTACAATGTCATAATTTCTTGAGTAACATTAAATTCACTAGCTTCCTCATAAGTTTCCTCTGAGATTGAAACATTCCATCCTGCAGGAAACTCTGGAAACAGGAAAGCAAATAACTCAAAACAGCTTCAGGAAATCCCTGAAGCTGACCAAATTCACTTGACTCCTCCTTGCCAGAGTAAGCAATTCAAAAGCTGAGATGAGAAAGAGCTGACTGAGCTGCAAAGAAGACTCTGAGATCAGACAAGTTGCTTGGAAAAAGCAGAAGCCAGCTGAGCGGCCTAGAAGAGGTTTAGGTCAACTGAGGCATCTGGAAAGGATACTCTCCAACCATTTGAGCTGCCTGCAAGCTGTGCAGTGAGCTCCAGGTTCCCAGCTCTGTGAGCTGTCATGCTGGGGTGGACCTTGGTGATGCAGCTGTCTTTGAGTCATTTCTGCTTCTGTAAGTAACTCTTCACATAGACTTCTGTAAATAACTCCAGTAAAACTCATTGGCTCACCAAGTTGGACTTTGGTGGGATCCATACTTTGGTCTGTCTGGGTTCCCTGTCTGGGGTGAGTAGACCTGTGTGTTTCTTCCCTCTAGAAAAAGTTTGTCACACAATAGTTACATTTAGTTTTGTTAGCTGCAATTTACATGTCATCTAGATTTTCCTTGATAGCATGAGCATTGGCAATCATGGATTCTTATTTTTTATTTTATGTGCATGAATGTTCAGCCTGCATGTATGTCTGTGCACCCATGTGCATGCCTGGTGCTCAAAGAAGGCAGAAGAGGGTATTGGATCCTTTGGAATTGGAGCTGCACACATTTTTCAGCCACTGTGTGTGACTGCTGGGACTTGAACCCAGATCCTCTGAAAGAGCAGCCTGTGCTTTTAACCACTGAGCATCTATCTAGTTACTTATGGATTCTTTTCTTCCAATCTTAATTACTAATATTAACTCTTAGACCACATATTACTCTTCACACAAAGTATGTACATGCATGTGTGCACGCACACTAATATACACACTCCCTGAGCCATATCCCTGGGGGAAGTTGGGAGTTCTCTGCCTATTGGGTTCTTAACATGGGTACCAGATGGTCACATGACAAGTCAGTATAGCATAACATTGCCATGTTAGAATTCCTTTCTTTTTTTTATTTCTTTTAAGATTTATTTACTTATTTTATGTATACGAGTACTGTACTGGCTAGTTTTGTGTGTCAACTTGACACAAGCTGAAGTTATCACAGAGAAAGGAGTTTCAGTTGAGAAAATGCCTCCATGAGATCCAGCGGTAAGGCATTTTCTCAATTAGTGATCAAGGAGGGAGGGCCCCTTGTGAGTGGTACCATCTGTGGGCTGGTAGTCTTGGGCTCTATAAGAAAGCAGGCTGAACAAGACAGGGGAAGCAAGCCAGTAAGGAACATCCCTCCATGGCCTCTGCATCAGCTCCTGCTTCCTGACCTGCTTGAGTTCCAGTCCTGACTTCTTTTCGTGATGAACAGCAACGTGGAAGAGTAAGTTCAATAAATCATTTCCTCCCCAACTTGCATCTTGGTCATGATGTTTGTGCAGGAATAGAAACCCTGACTAAGACAAGTACACTGCAGCTGTCTTCAGACACACCAGAAGAGGGCATCAGACCCCAGTACAGATGGTTGTGAGCCACTATGTGGTTGCTGGAATTGAACTCAGGACCTCTAGAAGAGCAGTCAGTGCTCTTAACCGCTGAGCCATCTCTCCAGTCCCAGAGTTCCTTTCTTGAATGGGCCCAGGTGAGGATGTTGTACCCTTTATTGATCTGGTATGTTGGGAAAGTTCAAAGGTCTGGCTTTTTGGAAATGGTTTTAATGTGATAGGTTTATAGGTGGGACCTTATACTGACAGGAATAAGTCATGTGCTTCATGGGTTGTGTCAGGCAGGTGGTGCTGTCTACTACATCCATCCTACCTCTGCATTGGCACCCAAAATGGGGCCAGATGCTGTGCCAAATGGAATCCCCAGGGCAAGGTACAGGTTGAAAGCCATTGCTCACCCGGCTTGGAGCAGATCCAGTGAGTGGAGACATTTTTCACACACTCCCCTACCTCCCCCTCCTCAGTAGCCTTAGCCTTTTGCTTCTGCTGCTCTAAGATTAAACCTCGCTTCTGAGGACTGTTAGCACATGGGCTTAGGTTGGACTCTGTCTTCTAGATAATAGCTAGAAAACCCTCTTTCCTCTTCCAACTGCTCCACGGAAAACATTCTGATGCATTTCTGCGCGCGCGTGCGCACACACACACGTGTGTGTGTGTGTGTGTGTACATGTGCGTATGTACTTCAGTCTATATCAGAGTTGTGTGTTCATTTCATCTTCAGATATGTTTCTAAGATCTCTACATGCTGGCGAGTGATCACCTCTCCCAGAAGCTTCCTGGCTCTCCATAGCAAGCATTCGCCTTTCTTCCCTTCCCCGCTCTGCAATATTGAACACCAGAATTCCCCAGACCCCTCCTCCCCAGCCATGCTACACAGCTGATTTGTATAAGAAACATCCATCCCTTCTGGTGTTAGAATTAAGCTTTGGCCAGCTGCAGTCCCAGCTGATCCAGTCCGGTTGGTCTCAGTCACTTACCATTCCTGCAGACTTCCTCCTAACACAAACCCCATTGTTGGAGTTACCTTGCAAGTACAGGGAAGTTACCCAGTGTCACTGAGCAGTAGAGAGGCATTTGGTATTCCTGGCACTGGCCACCTCACTGCTCCGGCTTCTGCAGATGTATTGGGTTGTGAGTCCATCCACATGGCTACTGCATCCCTTTGTGCTGGTCACAAGGTTGTAGGGGTCTTTGGCCTGCCTTCTCCTTTCTTTCTTGCCCACATATGTGCACAGTTGCCCCATTATGAGCATCCCCCACCAGTGTCTCATTGTTACCATTGAAAGCCTATATTGACGCAGCATAATGACCTATCAGGGATGTTTAACTGTTTGCCATTGTGACATGTCACAATCTACATACTTCATAAGGACTGTACAATGGAGTTACGGAAATATATCATAGAGTGCTTTAATTAAGTTTATGACTTTGTATTGGGCTGCACTAAAAGCTCTCATAGGCCTGCAGGCTGCAGATTGGACATGTTCGCAACGTAGTTCATTCTTGGTGGTGGTCTTTCAGGGGCCCCTCACTTCCTCCTACATGGCCTCATTTCTGCCTGAAACGATTTCTTTCTGGTTAGAAACTATGTCTTTTACTGCCAGTGGGTAATGAATTTCCTCACTTTAGGTCCATCTGAAAGTTTATTTTGCAATGATGATTGGAGGATATGACCAGTAACCATGGGATCCAAAGTTGGGGTTTCTTACCTTTTGTACCTTAAATAAACCCCTGCATGCTCCAGCTCTCCTCAGTCCCGCTGTATTGTTGGCTTAAATTCACTTATATTTACTTTTGTGCACACACTGTGTGCATATGTACTGTGTGTGCATATGCACTGTGTGCGCACATGCACTGTGTGCACACCCACTGTGTTTGCACACTCACTGTGAGTGCACACTTATCGTGTGTGTACACAATACGTGTGTATCCCCACTGTGAATGCACACGTACTGTGGAGGTCCCTCAGCACTGAGTCATCTGGCTGACAGTTTTGAAGTTTGTTTTGCTTTGTTCATTGCTTTTATCAATTATCTTTCCTTTTTCAGTGGTTTAACTATAATAGACATGCATGTGAGGTTTTGTTTTTGTTTTGGAAAATAGATTTAAAATATTTGCATTAGCTTACAAAAAATAGGTTTTCATTTTGGCATATTTTCATTTGTTTTCTTCCCCGTCCCTCCTTTGGGCCCTTCAAGCCCCCCATCCCCCCACCTATCTGCTTCCATGTCCTGTGCAGCTTTATACTCCTCTCCCCCACTTTATTAACACCTTTTGCTTCCCCTCCTGGCATCCTGTCTAATTCCCCAGTCTGTATCTACTTGGACAAGCCCCCACTTACACACACAAATACATAAGAGTTTGGATCTGCATATGGAAGTTTTTTTCCTTTGTGAGACTAGGGCCCATCCCTTAATGTAACACTTTCCAGATCCACTTATTTCCCTGTGAGTTTCAATATTCTTAACCGCTGAATACAATTCCATTGTGCCCACTGTCAGGTTTTCATTATCCATTCATCTGTGGATAGGCGTCTAGGCTGGGTCCGTTTCCTCGCTCTGGTGAATGACTATCTATAAACATGGATGAGCAAGTATCTCTGTGTAGTACACAGAGTCCTTTGGGAACGTGCCCAGGAGCGGTATAGCTGTGCCATATGGGAATTCTATTTTTAACGGTTGGAGGAGCCTCCGCACTGATTTCCACAGTGGCTGTGCTGTGCGCATGCCCGGCCCCTTTCCCACAGCCCACCTGTGCTATGCGCATGCCCGGCAGCAGTGGGTAAGGGGCCCCTTTTCCCACATCCCACCTGTGCTATGTGCATGCCCGGCAGCAGTGGGTAAGGGGCCCCTTTTCCCACATCCCACCTGTGCTATGCGCATGCCCGGCAGCAGTGGGTAGGGCCCTTTCCCATATTCCCACCTGTGCTATGCGCATGCCCGGCAGCAGTGGGTAAGGGGCCCCTTTTCCCACATCCCACCAGTACTTGTGTTTCTCGATGGTGATGCTCGGTTTTGTTTGTGATTTTGTTTGCACTTATTGTCTGGGGGTGACAAGCTCCTCGAATCTGTGTATTGATCTTTCGTAAACTGTAGAAAATCCTCTCCCTGTAGCTCTCTCTTTGCCAACAGTATTCTCTGTCCTTCCTGCCCTGCCCTTCCCTCCAGGATCCTGGTGCTATGATTGCTAGATATTTTGACTGTGTCCTGTGTAACCTCTGTGCTATGATCACTTGGGCTTCTTTTTTTCTCTGTGCTTTAGTTTCAATGACATCCTTGGATTGTCATCTAGGCCATCAAGCCTCTGCACAACTGTGCTCAATCTCCCATTAAACTGACCTCATGCAATCTTGATTTTAGTTATAATTTTAAATTTTTATACTTTTTGAACCCTTTTGTGTATTTCACTTTCCTCCACGTATTGAATCATGCGTGTGGATGTGTAGAGTCGTTATTGTACGGCACAGTGTGCTTGCAGATATGATCACTGCCCAAATACAGTGCATGTCTGTCTGACACTGTTTCACACTTGGTTCTCTTTTGCTCTCCTGTCTGAGCCTACTGCCCCAACTGCTATGACTATCAGCTAGTTTTATTATTTTTTAAAGATTTTATTTTATGTTAACACACACACACACACATTAAGGTTAGGTTATATATGTAGAAGCCAGAAGAGGACGTCAGATTCCCTAGAGTTACAGGTGGTTGTTAGGTGTGAGTTGGGGATTGAATTTGGGTCCTCTGTGGGCAATGTGGGATTGGACCAGAAACCTCTTTACCTCTAGACGAAGGCTGGTAAAGCCTTTGGCACAGGCCCCTGGGAGGTCCATCATTATCTCCAGCAGCTGGCACATTACATGTGAGTGCTCAGAAGCTCAGAGCTACTTTTTTTTTTTTTTTTTTTTTAGAATCTTATTGTCCCTTTAATGACAGGAGGATCTTTATGGACTCCCCGGCTCTAACTTAGGTGACTTGTGCTTTCTTCTTCCTTAGTTAGGCAAGTAGAGGTTCAGAGCTACGTTTATTCCCCAGAGACCATACTAAGCCTGGAGTCTAGAGGAAGATGAGCTATAAGGACCTGTATGGTTTCGAATCCTGAAGGCCCCGCCCACTCCAGGTCTCTCACTGAACCATTAGCTCTGCTCTGTTCTAATCCATTTTTCAGCAACCCTGGGGGGGGGGGGCAGTGACACAGCACACTTGCTTTGTCACTAACTGGGAGGTCTCACCATGTATTGGTCTAGCAGCTCTGACCTTTACTCTGTTCCAGGAATTGGCTCTTGTCCCACTGACTGGCCTTGGACCTTAAGGCATGAAATCTGGTCTGTGTTCTTTCTGGGTCCTTGGCCAGAAGTCTCTGGTGTGCCATGCTTCAGACATACCTAATCAACCATGCAGGTCTGCTATTTGGAAAGGCTTCAGCTCAGTCACACCTCAGTAGACAAGCTTTTGTCTCATGTCTCTTAGCCTGCCTGTTGGATTTAGTTTCACACACACACCATTTTCTGACCTGGCTTGGTCATCAGCTCTTGTTCCCTTTGCACCTTGGGCTAGGTTCTCTTCTCTGCACTCCCACACAGCTCTCTCTCCCTAACACCTCTTACTCTTTGATTGGGAGGTATATCCCTGTTCCCTGCACTCAGTGGGTGCTCTGTCAGTCCCCTGCCCCACCCCCAGTGAACTCTGAGAACTTTCTTTTGCTGCTCAGTCATCCTGTTTTTAAAAGACCATTCACCAGCAGCTAAGCCACAGCTTCATTTCAGGGCTCAAGGAATGGGGCGGGTGGGGGTGGGTAGTGGGTGGTGGGCCTTAATGAGATATCCATCCTAATCGATGGTCTGAAAGCTGCAGACTCACTGTTGAAGACTACCAGGAATATAACGAGGAAGCTGTGTGAGACCCATTTCTGCGTAGACGCGAGAAGGATTTCTGTACGGAAACAGGGTAGCTATAACTACACTCTTATAAATGCCATCTACCCACCTTCCCTGAGGATTGTGGAAAACAAAAATGAGAGAAAAAGGCAGTGCCAGGGCAAGACCCAGACAGCCAAGGTGGACTTTTGACCTTCAAGGCCCCTCTCCTTACTCCATCCACTCCCTACTGCCAGTGAAAGACGCTTTCAGTAGCAGCTAGTATATTCTCTGCCCTGGGGCTCTTGAAGGCCACCTGGGCTTTGAGAGCAGCAGATGGGAGTGTGGATGGAAAGACTACACTCTTTCATTAAATGGGGGGTAGCTGGGAGGCCAACAGAAACTGCCTTGGCAGAATCTCCCTGAGGCCAGGGGTCCAGAGAAGCACTCAAAATGGCCGTCCCGAAGTGTAAGCTAGTTCCAAGGGCTCACAGCTCATTTGCAAAAGAATGTGCTCGGAAACTCAGAAATTACTCTGAAGTGGAAGTGTTGGTACAGAGACCTTATCAAGAAAGAAAGAGAGAGAGAGGGAGGTGTGTAATCATCTGAAAGACACAATTACAAGTGTTGGCAAGAACAAGAACGGAAACAAAGGCCTGTCTAAAGTTAGGGTCTCCCTACCCGGGAAGGGAGGCAGAAGGCCAGATCCCCTAGGCTTGTAGCTCAGCCTACTCAGCCCAGCCCAGGTCAATGAGACCCTTCAAAATATACAACCACAACCGCCCCCTCCCCAACCAAAGATCAAAACAAAGCAAAATGGTGACTGGCACCTGAAAAGTAACACCCTATGTTGGCCTCCACAGCTGTGCGCATGCGCATGATTGCACGCACAGGTACATGCTTATGCCCGCTCGCATGCACACATAAAGGTTAAGTGAGTGGTGCCAGTGTAATATGCTGGGACTGCTTTGGAAACAGATATATCCCCCCCAAGAGTTGCCCAACCAACCTGGCAATTCCACTGGTGGTGTATGTATCCGAGAGAAATCAACTTATTTACATAAAGATTGGTAACATTCTAGCACTTTATTCACAGCAAGCGAAAGAGGAAAAGAAGATAAGTAAGCATCGACTGATGAATGCTTCATATACACCGTGGGAGATGAGTCTGTCTGAGGCGTTGCTGCACGGAACCACATGCATCCAGCCTGCAAACGCTGTGGAAGAAACCAGTCACAGAGACCACATGTTGTATGACTCCATTTATAGAAAATGTTCTGAATAGGCAAATCCACCGAGGCTGAAAAGCAGATTAGAGGTTTCTAGAGACTGGGAGGAGGGAAGAATGAGGAGAGGTTACCCACAGAGGTTTTTTATTTATTGGGGAAGGGAGTAGTGACCAAAATGTTCTGGAATTAGATAAATAACTATGGTTGCACAACTTTGTTATACCAAAACCCCACTGAAACGTATGCCTTTAAAAGCATATATTCAGTGTTGTGTGATCATATCTCAAGTCTTGTAAAAGGGAAAGCCAGGGTGGGGGGGATGGCTCCAACCAAATGGAACAGCTAAATGGTGTGCGACTGGTCGCCGCCTCCTGTCGAGGTCGCTAGCCAATTCACACGAACTTTGAGGCCTGAAGCCTCGCACCTAGCTAACTCAAGCGGCGGGCCTTCGGAAATCTGGGATTCTGGGGACGTGGTTGAAGTGACAGGAGTCTTCTAGGACTGGGGAGGCGTCCGCAGGTTCCGAAGTTGGCAGCCCGAAGAGTTAATGATTGAAGCTCCTGCTCTTTTAAAGCCGCCCCAGGCGAATTCCCATTAGGTGTCCCAGGCTCATTGGCAGCTCGCGGGTTGCAGGTTGGTACGGTGAGTGCATGGAGGCGAGGGGACCTTTGCCCGGTGCCAGTTGTCCCACTGCCCAAGGGGTGCTGTTTGGGGGTCGTCACAGCCACTCGGAAGGCGCCCGAGGTGCGGGGTGTGCGGTCGCTTTAAGGTGGCAGCGGGGCGGGGACGGCGGCGGCGGCTGGGCTGGCTGGCGCGGAGCCGTCAGTCGGCGGCGCGGGGCCCGGCGGGCGCGGGCGCGGCGCTCTCTCCTCCCGGTGCAAGCGATTGAGCGAGGAGGCGGTGGCCGAGGGCGGGAGCCCAGCCCCGGCGGGAGCGCGCGGTGAGCCGCCCGGCTGCCCTGCGGGGAGGAGACCGCCGGGCGCTTTGTTCCGTTCTGGGGTTGGAGGTGTGGCCGGCGGTGTGGCCCGTTCCGCGCTCGCCACTCTGTGCTACTCTGCACCGGGCTGCACCCGGGCGGCGGCGGGCTCTGGCTGTGCGTGGCCTCTGTCCCTAGCGCCCGCTCTGGCGTAACGGTGTGCAGCGGAGAAGTCGCTTGCCACTCCGACCCAAGTGGGGAGGGCCTAGCCGTCGCTCAGACAGACTCTGATTGTAGTCATCCTGGGGTTCCTCGGCTACCCGGGTAAGGACTCGGCGGGGAGGTGGGCGGCAGGGTCGGGTAGGGTTCTCCCGGCTTAAAATGGCGTAAACCAGGGTAAAGATCTGCGGAGGGGTGGCACATTCATGTGGATAATAAAAAGCAGCTTGCTTCATAAACAACTCTTTACTGCGCCCTGGGTTTCGGGTTGCTGGGGCTGGCTCTCTGGTCACAACTGGGGCCTGCGCTCGCACATGAAACTGATGCGCCCGGTGCCCATCATGTGTCAGGCTCAATGCCAAATCCTATTCTGCCCGGAAAGCAGGGGGGACAAACTGAGTGACAGTCTAGTGTGTGGTCAGTGGGAGAGCTCTAGAGCCCCTACTCCAGGGTTAGGTCAGGGACGACTGTTCAGAAGAGCAGATGTGGGCATCTGAGTGCGCCCTTGACATCACGTTAGAACCTCCTGCAGAGCTGAGGTGGCTTGGGAGCGAAGTGCAGTCTGGGGAATAGGACAAAGACAGCGTCACCTGAACTCTGACCTGAGCGTTGGGGCAGCCTCTGGTCGTGGGTAGCCTTCATGGGCTATGATGTTTTTTGATTCTCTGGACCAAATTAGAGAGTGTGACTGATGACATCAGAATTGTGGCCTCTAGAGGTCTGCCTGGCGGAGGAGTGAGCAGAGAAGACTTAATAGCAAAGCTTGCAAAGCCCTGGCACTTGATGGGAATTTGCCCATCTTCAGACAGGACGCCTCCAGAAAGATGCTGTTGTGCTGGTATCCAGAAAGAAAGAAGTAGGAAGATAACCTACCCAGGACTGTGCCTAAGCCTGTGCTTTTGACCCTGTGTTTCTTCTGGCCTGTTGTGAGTGAGACTCTAAGATGCTGGGGTTTAAGTCTTGTTCAGACCGTGTTGTGCGTTTATAGTGTGCCAGTCTGCTCGTCCTGCAGTGGTGGGTTGAAGTGTGAGGTGACAGCTATGTATATTAATAACTGACACATGTCAGGGCTTAGCTATGAGTAAAACACTTTCACTGAGGCAGTTTGTAGACTTTCTCCTGCCCCTTTTCCCAGAGAAGAAATTTGAGCTGCTAACATTCCGTCAACCTCCTTATTTCCTGTAAATTGCAAGTCCCTGCTGACTGGTACTGAAAATCTTTCAGGCAGTGGTGTTTATTCGTAGGTCTGCTCATACTACCCAGCAGGCAGTTAGCATCTCTGTGCTTTATGGCATGGTTTGGCCTTTCTCTGCCAGGGTGGGAGGTGTGGGGCTCTGTTGCAGTGGGTTTCAAGGTTGGTCTCTTTGTAGTGGGAGGTTAAGCAAGTCCAATGCTTTGGTGGTGGCCTCAGATGTGACCTTGACATTTCCTTATGGAGAGGAAAGGCCCTCTAAGGAGGCAGGTGACTGACTACCCTCTAGAGCAGTCAGCCTTGCTCCTGTCTAAAGCAATTTCCATAGCTGTGGCTGGCCTGGAACTTACTGTGGAGACCAGGCTGGTCTGACACTCACAGAGATCCTCTGACCTCTGCCTCCTGAGTGCTGGGATTAAAGACACACACCACTATCCTTGGCGATATTTATAAGATTTTTTTGTGTGTGTGTGACAAATGTAACTTTTATTACTAGCTTTAAAGTGACAAAGTCACTTTCCCCCTGAGGTTGGTCCCTGAGTTCCAGTGATTCTCATCCCGAGCCAGGGAGGATATTAATGGATAGAGCCCTTTGAGTGACAGGTCTTAACACCACATGCTTACCACCCTCCCGGATCTTCTCAGTTCTCAGGAAACTGGGATCTCTATCCTGTATTGGACACATGTTGTTATTGTAATCTTGTCTACCAATGAAATGCCTCAGATAGTGCGCCTCCCTGGAAGTACCTGAAAACACACTGCTCCTGAGCACTGTGTCGTTGGTACAAGCCGTGCTAGGTGGGACTTGCTCAGTAGTATCTAGAGGGTATGAGTGCAGGTGTAAGCCGGCTATGAGGTATCAGCACCTTTATATAGAGATGGGGAAAATGGAAGAGCTGGGCTTGCAATTTGGAGCACCTACCCGGTGCCCGTGATACAGGTGCTGAGCAGAGCACTGTTGTCGATAGACTCTGAAGCCTTACCCTTACAGTTTAATATGATGCTTCTAGGCTGTGTGGTCCAAATCTGTAGGGATGCATTGGGCTGCAAGTAGCAAAACACAAGTAGCAATCAATAGACTAGACACAACTCAGATCTCCCAAAGACACTCTCGGCTCTTGGAACATCATTGTTCCCTTCCAGCTAGTTATTGTGTGGGATAGATAGTCAAGAAGGATGAGGCCTGGAGTTTGGACTCATGGTTTTTATGATCTTGAGAAACCACTTTTTATGTGTATGAGAAGTCAGAGAACATTGATGTGCGGAGTTGAGCCTGCCTGTTGGTTATTTCTCTTGTCACTGTGGCAGGAGACTTAAGGAAGGGTTCATGTTGACAGACAGTTTGAGAGTACAGCCCCTCCTGATGGAGAAGGCATGGTGATGAGACGGCAAGAATAAGATGGCTCCCATAGAGCGAGTAGGAGAGATGAGTGCTGGCTTTCGACTTGCTTCCTCCTTATTTGGTTCAGGGGCACCAGCCCATTGGTGACGCCTATATTCCCTCCCGCATTAAACATCTCTAGAAACACCTGCACAGACATGCCCAGAGGTTAGATTCTTAGATGATTCTAAATCTCATCAAGTTAACAAGATTAGCAGTCATAGCATATGCCTGGGGGCAGTTATGAATCTCTGAAAGTGAGCCACGGACTGGCCATCCCTGGTCTAATGCCCGTTGTTCCAGCAATGGTTTTTGGAGTCTTGTTGTGTGGCCCTTTGTCACAGCCAGACACTATTCATCTCTAGAGCATCCTGAAGGGACAGAGACAGAATCCAGAATCCACAGTGACTGGAACACTGCCTCTAGGCTGAGGGAAGGTCTGTACTCTCAGCCTGCAGCCTTCCCTGGGAGGGTCTGCGATAGGAGCTGTGTCGTCAATGCAAAGCCAAGGGCCAGGCTGGACTCTGTACTAGCTGCTAAGCAGGCCATGGCATCTTTTATCCCATAGGTCCTTGACAGTGTCACCTCACCGGCCCTGCTTAGCCTGCCTTCCACAACTCCATACTCCCCTGTGAACCTTTGTAGCTGGCTTCTGTGCTCCAACATAGTTTTCTTCGGGCATTTCTCTCATGGGTGCCATGAAGCAGCTCTGTGGATTTAGCCTGTTAGTTTTCTTTAATATGCCCGGCAGCTTCATTAGGTGGTCTTGAGGAAGGCCAGATGGCCAAATGAAAGACTGGGTCTCCCCAGCTGCTAAGGTGACACAGTGTGTCTCAGAAGGGCCTGGAGAGCCCTTCTGTCTAGAGAGTCTGGCATGAGGCTACTTCCCCATGGGTGATTTATATTTTGATTGTTCCGTTAGTGAGATTTTGGAGACCACCAAGAATGGAATTGATTCTGTAGCAAGGAGTGGTGGGCTAAAAGGAGCAGCTAGGAAGTCCTGGTCCTCTGAGATGGTCTAGAGGGCCTGGGTGGCTCCCGAGCTGTGCAGGCCCAGGCTCTGTCTGTGGCTTCTCTGCCCAGGGTTGTCATGGGGATTAGATGAAATACGCAGATGAAATATGCTGGGAGACCAGAAAGGCTGGGAGACAAAGAGCATAATCGGTGTTGTGGCTATCTCAGATAACAGAATCCTGACCCAGCAGGCCTCTCCAGCATAGTTAATGTAGAGTCACACTCAGCAGAACCGTTCCTCATCATAATGGGAGAGTTAATTTACAACGTGGCACTGACAGATCTCCCATTTGAACAGTTAGAAGTTGTTACTATGCTTTACTAAAAAACCAAAAATACCAGCTGGCATCATATCAGACTTTTTTATTTAAATGGCTATCTTGCTCAGATTAATGCTCCAGGAAAAATTAGAGACAGGTGTGGTAATAGAAGTCCGTTATCCCAGCACACGAGGTAGAAACAGGAAAAGCAGGTGTTCAAAGTTATCCTAAGCTACACAGCACATCTGAGGTCAACTTTGGCCTACATGAGATTGACTCAGAAACTACAAAGAGGGCCAGCGGGATGGGTCAGTAGGTAAAGGCACTTGCTGCCAAGCCTGAGTTCAATCACTGGGACCTGCAAGGTGAAAGGACAGATAGGACTCACTCCTGAAAGTCGTCCTGACTCCTGTGTGCACACACCCATAAACGAACATGTAAATGAACAAATAAAATTTCATCAGAATGGAAAGGAAAGAAAAAATTTTTATTAGAGAACTAAAGTCTAATTTTAAAAGTCTAATTTTAAGGTAAAGACTATGAGTGGACATATAGGGCCTGAGTGGGAAGTTGCCCCCTGTGTAAAGGCTAGGAAGATCTCCATGGAGGAGTCCTTCATCTGGGACAGCTTTTGCTTCAGCTGGACCCTTGGAGAGACAGGGCACCTACTGCCCTTGAGGTGTCTGCCCCACTGGGGAGTTTGCTCATTGTTTCAGAGGTCTTTCATTTCATCCCTTCCCCTGACCCACACAAACTGCTCACAGTTGTGTGTTTTTTGAAAAGGACAGTTTTTCTTTCCTCAGCTTCTCCTCAGTGGCTTGGTTTAAAGATATCCTGTCTGTATGTCCATCTATATATCCACCCACTGATCCATCTGTCCATGCATCTGTCTTTCTGTCCACCATCTGTCTGTCATCCACCTGCCCACTCATCTACCCACCCATCTTCCTTTCAGCAACGACGTGTGGTTGCGCCCTGTTCAGTACACTCTATATTCACCATCTCTGTGGCGACATTTGCTCCTGACAGTGTTGCTGGATCCTGTTAGCCTTTTATGGTTGTGGAAACCAGGATTCAGGAAGGTTAAGCAGGTCTCCATGGTCATGAGCCTAGAGGTGCAGTGCCCGGGAGCAGTCTGAGCATGTTCTATTTCAGGCATATGTTACTTCGGCCGCATCTGCTGTTCCCAGAACTAGAGGACCAAACAACACAATCCCCGCTCTGCTGGTGCTATGAAGTCTGATTCTACATAATCAATGCCATGGGACAGGGGCCTGTAAGGAGAGAGGTGGAGTACTTTTTACATGAAAACACCGTAGGCAACAGAAACTACAGAGGTGAACCTGAGGCTGATTCATAAAGGGCAGGGAGGACTGACTGTCAGTAACCTTGGCTCCATTACTCAGCTGCCGATGAACCCCTAAACCACTTGTTCACTTTATTGTTTTTAATTCTGAAAAAGAAAAATATAAAGGCTAGTGTAATGAACACTTTGAAACCATGACTCAGAATGAATGGGTGTGGCCATTTTATCTGCACTTGATCCTTCCCATGGTAGCATGGGACTTAAAGAGCCTGGTTATTTGGCCTGGTGAGTTTGGGCCCAGCATGAGCCTGTTGAGGGCTGTGCCTGGTTTCTATGTGCTAAACCTCTTTGCCGTCATACTCAGGTGACTCACCAAAAATGTTAGTGAGTCCCCCACTGATAGGACTGCCATTCTCCTCTGGTGACCACACTGGGAAGTAAGGCAAGTGTGCCTCCCTGGGCTTTGACTTTTCTCAAAGGTCTTTTTCAAGCCTGTCCATCTGTCTTCACAAACACCTGCCTTGATCATTGGGTTTTGGAGCATAATTTAGTCCCCTGTGTTCTAAACCATCTGTAATTTAAATGGAGACTGGAGCAGGAGGTTGGAAAAGACAGAAGAACTATGGTTGTCCTTTTAGAATCCGATGATTCATGATATTTATCTGAAACAATCATTGTCAATGTCCACAGGATATTCTGAACTATAGGAGTAAACAGGGCATGGTGGTACATGCTTCTAATCCTGTCACTTCTGAGGCCAAGGCAGGAGGATCAGAGGTTCAGGGTTATCCCAGTTACATAGCAAGTTCAAGGCCAGCCTGGAATATGCAAAATCCTGTCTCAAAATAAAAGTATAGGGCAGGTATAGTGGCACACATCTTTAATCCCAGCACTTGGGAGGCAGAGGCAGGTGGATCTCTGAGTTTGAGGCCAACTGGTATACAAAGTGAGTTCCAGGACAGCCAGGACTTTGTAGAGAGGCCCTGTCTTAAAAAACCAAAACCAAACCAACCAACCAACCAACCAAACAAACAAAAAACCAAAACCAAACAAAAAAAAAATCCAAAACTAGATAAACAACAGTATAGGACTAGCTTTAAGGAAACAGACTAAGTCCAGTGGAGATGCTTTCTGGTCCCCAAAAATGTTCCGGTTTTTCCTTTAGAATGGGCCTGGGTGCTTTGTAGGGGGTTCTCTTCTCTGCCCAGCATGGATAACCAGCTGTTCAGCTGCAGAGGGTGGACACTCCTGGTGACAACTGGAGGCAACCTTGTCTTTCCACCCACAGGCTGAATCTGTGTTCAGCTGGGGCTTGAGTAAGAACAGTGAGTGCTCCTTTTGTAGAGCAGTTGATGGGGCCTCAGACTGTTCTAGAAGGCCTTCCTTACCGGCAGATCTTCTCAAGTGCATCACTAATGGGGGGCTGAGGTTTGAACTGGTTTTATAATATGTCATGGTGACCTGAGGGGGCTACAGGGGCCCACAAATCCTCAATATGATCTGTCAAAGATGAAATACCTTTTATTGAGTTGGTAGCAAGAGATCAACCTTGCTGGATCCTTTTCCATCTGATGGAGATGTTACAAAAGTCACCAAGGCTGAAAAGACCTAGAGGCTGTCTTATTATACAGGTGGCCCCAGCAAAAGCAGTTACATATGCTATAGAACTAAGTTCTATTTGATTATACAGAAGTATATGAATGTCTTATGTTTACAGACCTAATTAACAAAGAAAAGTTTGGGTTTACAAGAACCTATACCACATACTGTGTGTTGGGTTGCCCACAGTATATACCAACACTGAGATTAAAATTGTTTGTAGTTATGTGGAGCTGTACACAGATTGATAGAATCACCAACAATTGAGAGGGAACTTGGGGCTACCCACCTCTTTAAGAGTTCAGAGGAACTTGAGGATAGGTAGGCTCCTGCCTCCCAAAAGTTACATGTTACTTTCATTTCAAAAGAAGAATCAATTTCAAATTATCACTGTTTTTCTTCTTTTCATCCTTTAGAATTTCATCATACTTTCTGGAAAGGTCCCCCCTTTTGTAGATAATCACAATTCACCTCTTCGTGTTTTAATTAACAGCTGTGGAAACCGAAGCTTCAGTGGAGAGATGCAGAGCAATGCCTCTTTCTCAGCCAGTACCACCTCCTCAGGAATCACCCCCGCAGCCCAAAATAGCCTCGCGTGTGCTCTTTCAAAGCCTGCTTTATTGGAGAGGAGGGAAGAAGGGTGGAGACGATGTCCCAATGCCTGGGGGACATATAGTTTTTGAAAATTTGTATAGGATATGTCTCCTCAGCCACCCTTCCATGCCCACATTCCTCAGGTTGAGATTCTTGGCAGAGCGTGGGGAGGAAGGTCGACCACTACACACACCGAGCCCTTTTCCCGCTGAGGAAATCAGGCTCTCCAAAGGTCAGGTACCCTTTGGGCATTTAAAGCCAGCTGGCCTCCCAGTCTCCTGTCCACTCCACCCATTGACCAAGCTCCACCCGCCCTCCGTGGATTGTGGCCCGAGTCCACTTATCTGGGACTGGGTGGGTGTTTCCTGCATGTTTAAGATTTTATGGAGGAAATAAAAATGAAGGGACAAAGCTTTTGTCTTATTTGTGGACTCCAACTGGGGACGGTTGGAAGGATGGAAAGGGGTGCAGGGCCTGGCCACTTGGCACCTTAACAAAATAACCATTCTAGTAGGGAAAGGCGTTCAGAGGCTCTGTTCTATTTAGGATTGGTGTGGGTGATAGGAAGGATGGGCAGAGGGTTTGGCGAAGGCCTTCGTGTGGGTGGAATGTCATGGGACAGGGTGTAGTGGCTTTGCCCCAGGCGGGGTTTCCATCAGTGCCAGGCAGGGGTCTGGGGCCACCCAGCTCGGCTTCAGAGCAGGCGACCTGCCCTTGGGGTCTGTCTGGCTTGTCTTTCTTGGAAGAAATTTCTGCTTTAATGTCTACCCACGCTGTTTTCTGTGTGATCTGAAGTGAGTTCCCTATTTCTGCCCCTAGCTGCCTCCTGTCCCTTTCCTCTCTAATCCAGTCTCCCTGGGGTCAGGCCTCAATTTCATAGGTGAGGAAATAGGCACCCAGCACTTCTCAGTTCTTCCCAAGGAATTTACTAAAGTTCTCCAAGGGTATCTTTTTTTTTTTTTTTTTTTTTTTTAAATTGCTTAAGCGTCAGTGGGGGAAAGAACAAAACAAAACAAAACAACACCCCATATCCACTTTCTGAGTATTTGAAGGTAAGGACCATGCCTAGTGACTGTCTGAACTCCAGGGCCAGCTACCTGCTGTGTTCCTTAAGTCCTACTGAGTAGAGTTATTTATACAATAGGCTTTCACCAAAAACTTAAGGGGTTGCCCATGGCTTATAACAGAGCCAGAGGTATTGATGAGTGACATTCATTCTCCTCTTGCTTGCTCACACCCTTTGAGAATGGCTGCCTCTCTCTTTCTCAAACCTCGTTTACTACAGTTTCCCAGGGATCAGTTTTCCCAGATGCTTTCTTCCACTTCAAGCTTCTACCACTTGATAGCAGAGCTTCAGTCTACTTTAGACTAAGCTTGAGCCACACCCTTTAGATCCAAAAAGGTCCATTAAAGAGCTCCTCTAAGCAGACTTTAGAATCCTAGACCTACAGTAAGAACACAGATGCTGTAGGCTGGTTACTGCCATTAATAATGCTAGCATAAATTCTAAAGTCAGGCTGTCTCTCCTAATGACCAAACCTGGGTGGATTTTCCTTTTGATAGAGGATCTGTGAAGAACATAGGTATTGTGAGTCCACAGATGTTCACTGGGGCACTGCAGGGATGTGCATTGACCATGGTCTGGGGAAGTCACTACATCATGTACAACTAAGCCTTAAGTTCCGATCAAGGTAGATCACAGGGTGCTCTGGGCAGATGTAACTGAAATCCCACCAAGCCCAAGGCACACTGGGAGTTTGGGGCGTTATTATGGGGTTAGTATGTGGTTAGGGTTTAAGAAACAGGTGTTATAATGATACAATGTGGCCATAGGCCTCAGCCTGGTTCTTCTTTCAGCGGGTTGCTGCTGTTGGTCATTCATCAATAATAGTTTTGCATAGTTTTGTTTTTTGCTGAAGATTGTACAGCTAGCAGATAGACATTCCCCCCCCCCCCCCCCACTACAGGGTCTCGTGTATCCAGGCTGATTTCAGACTTGTCGTGAATGACCATGAGTTCCTGATCTTTTTGTCTCTGCTTTCCAAGTTACGGGATTATGGGTGTAAGCTGCTTTGTGTGGTTCATGAAGCGCCAAGGGTCAAGCCCAGGATTCCATGTATGCTCAGCAAGCACTACTGCCTGAACTGCAACCCCAGGCCCCAGATGAATGACTTTGAGTGAAAGTGCTACGTAGGAAGGAGAGGGAATTGAGTGTGGAGGCGCACACCTTTAATCCAGCACTTGGGAGGCAGAGGCAGGTGGGTCTCTGTGAGTTCGAGGCCACCCTGGTCTAACAAGTGAGTTCTAGGATAGTCAGAGCTACACAGTGAGACTCTGTCTCAAAAAAGAAAACAAAAACAAATACACACACAGAGAGAGAGAGAGAGAGAGAGAGAGAGAGGGCGCAAGGATGGGAGACTGCCTACCCAGTCAGGATGACCTTTGGTTGAGCCTTACCCTTGGAACTAGACCATCCTGCCTGTTCTTCCTCTCCCTTTCAGGTAAGATCTGCTTGGCTAGGGAGGCAGAGAGAAACCAAGAGAACAGAGAAAACCACAGAGCTTGCAGGGGGAGATGTGACAAGCTATCCCCTGTTTTTTCAGCTAGAAAGCTTAGAATCCTGAGTTAGAAGAGTCACGGAGGAAGGACTCCACCCTGCCCTGAGCCCTGGTTGGATGCTCAGAGCCAGGCAGCTGGTTCTCCTCCGTGTGCCATGACACAGGCCTTCACACAGGAAAATCCCATCAGCCCGTTCGCTACCATGCCCAGCTTGTTTCCAGGAAGTTTCCCCTTTATTTGGCCCATCCATCTGGTTACTCTTTAAAAATGCAAATTAGATTACCTCACTCTACCTCTGGGAAGAGCCTAGCTCTGTTTCTTCCTTTTTTTGGTCAAGCATTAAAAATGTTCAGATTCTCTGATAATGACGTTAGATGCTTTGAAAATAAATGAGGAAAACAATATTGTTTTTGAATGTGCCTTTTGCCCTCTACCTCCCTGGGTCTGAGCCACTCCTGAGGCAGGCCGTGTGAGCTCTCTGTGGAGAACATGCCCCTGGAAATTTCCCTTCAGGCTGTGGAACCCTCCCGTTGCTGCATGGGGTCAAGTCTGCTGCTTTCATCTTTGGGCTCCTTGCAGCCAGATCCAAGCCAGGCCAGCAGTAAGGAGTCATCTGTCCCAGGCCACCACAGTGCTAGGATTGTGTACATGATGAAAAGGGCCAAGGAGGCAGCCGACCCAGGGCAGAGCCATTATGAGGTAAGGGGGTCATTTGTTTGATGTATACAGTGGTTTAAAATCTGGAGTTCTCATATGAAAACCTAGACTTCTAGTTACCCTAAAAATGTAAGCTATCTGTTGGGAGGCGGAGGCAGTATAGCAAGCTCCTGGCTAGCCTAGGCTATTCAGGGAGACCCTGTCTCAAAAACGGACCCAAACAAAATATCTGCCGCATTACAGGCATTCTCTGACTGCAGCCATGAACTGGGTCAGAGTTGTTGAGGGTCTGCCTTCAGTTCTCTTTTCTATGCTAGCTGAGGAATCTGACAGTAGGGGTGGTACAGAGGGACATTCTTCTTAAGAGAGGCAGTATGGCACTGTGGGACTAAGTAGAAGCCTTATGGCCAGGCCTCAGCTAGACATGCACCAAACCACAGAACTCTGTCCTTTAGGGTTCTGGGAGGCCAGTGAATAATGGCTGCCACTGACTGTCTGCCCGAAATTCCATAGACTAGAAGAAGGGGCTCCATAGGAGGACCGAGAGTGGTCCCCAAAGAGGCCTTGCTGAGGTATAGTTCAGAAAGGCCTGAGAAGACAGAGGTAGCTCCTTCAAGAGAGTGTTGGAGGGAGTTTAGTTAGAAGGCCCTCACTGGAAGGCTGCCTACAGGCATTAACAACCTGAGGCCTGGGCACTGTCCCTGCCCCCTAACGACACTCTGCTAGGACTTAGTGGGGGCAGAGACTGTATGGGGAGAAGGGTGCTGAGCAGCAAAAGGAAAGTCTAGAAGGCTCTGTTCAGAAAGCCTCAGATTCCCATGCAGTTTTCCAAGATGGTCTTTGTGTTCAAGGGCAGCTAAAGAATAACAGGTCCGAAGGATTCCCAAGGCAATGCTGGGGAAGGGAGCCCAAGGTGGGAGCAGAGCGGAGCCCCTGAGCGGGAAAGCCACATTCAACAGAGTTCCTGGACCTTAGTTTTGACTTGAGGAAAATGGAAGAAGTGAAGGAAGAAAGCAGAAGAGAGTTAGTTAGTTTGGAGTGGGAAAGAGGCCTGCCTGAGTGTGTGGGAAGGGGGTGCTAACTGGTTCGTTCTCAACCTGTGGGTCTCAACTCCTCCACAGGGCTCACCTAAGACCATTGGAAGACACAGATGTTTGCATTATGGTTCATAACAGTAAGACAATTACAGTTAGGAAGTCACAACAAAATAATTTTATGGTGGGGGAGGGTCCCCACAGCATGAGGAACTGCTATTAAAAGGGTCGCAGAATCAGGAAGGTTGAGAACCGCAGTTCTAGCTGAATCTAGTCTGTGTAGAGTTGAGCTGGACCGAGCTGTGGAGTAGCAGTGAAGAGGAGGTAAAAGGAGCCATGAGAGCTCAGCTAGCAAGAGCTGCAGGCAGGGTAGGACTGCAGCCTGCATTGACTGTGGTTTGGGGGGCCCCAAGTATGGGGAACCCTTCCTGTGGAGGGCCCACTAGGGTGACCTCCCTACTCATGTGCAGATTCCTGTGGCAGGCTAAAGAAATTCTGACCCTAAGCTGCAGGTGAGACTGTCCCAGCACTAGGAAAATATTAACTGATGCCTGCCTCCCCCTCCCCCCCAACCCGTCTCCAGGGACTGAGAACACAGATTTACAAAGCAAACCACAGCTGCCTCTCCTTTCAGTGGCTGCTCCATTTGGAACCCCACCCTCACAAAGCCAGTACTTCAGCACTTCGAGGGGCAAGGTGCTCTGTTCCTCACCTTTGGGCTGAGATCCTCCTATTCCCCCTGTCCTTGATGAGGTCCTGGGGGACACAGTGAGAAGCAGAGCTGGGTCTCCAGAGGCCAGGTGAAGCCCATGGTTTGAAAGCTGCATGGGGGATGGGCAGTGGTGGCACACACCTTTAATCCCAGCACTTGGGAGGCAGAGGCAGGTGGATTTCTGAGTTCAAGGCTAGCCTGGTCTACAGAGTGAGTTCCAGGACAGCCAGGGCTATACAGAGAAACCCTGTCTCGAAAAACCAAAAAAAAAAAGAAAAAGAAAAAGAAAAAGAAAAAGAAAAAGAAAAGAAAAGAAAAGAAAAGAAAAGAAAAGAAAAGAAAAGAAAAGAAAAGAAAAGAAAAGAAAAGAAAGCTGCATGGATCCTGAGACATTGAGGCCCCTGTCAACCCCTTGGTTCTAGGAAGTGAGAGTCACTTTTAGTCTTGCAACTTGCCAGGGCTCGGGGCAAAAGCTTTAGCTTCTCCCTTTATTAACTTGTACCTTTGGGCAAATGCTTCAGCACCACCGAGTCCCTTCATAGAATGAAGTACAGTCCTCCTGTGGCTTCTGCCTCAGACCCGGGTGACCCGCTGGACCTTGCCTGGGTTACCAGTCGATCCTTCTCCACTCTCCAGTCTTTCCCTAACCTTAACCCCCTTTTCTCTAAGCTTCTAGTACTTTGAGTTTGTATTGTGCAATCTGTCCAGCCTCACACAGGCTCTGCTGGGATTTGCCTACTGTGTAAGCTCCCTGTGGCCATCACAATGAGTTGGAGGCCAGGTGTCACTGGCAGTAATGAGGCAAGCCTAATTTTGTGACGCGGTGGCCTATGGGTAGGAAAGGATCCATGGACCTCAAACTTGTGCAGGCTCACCACAACCTCGCCTGTCTAGCCCCGCAGCCTTGGCCACTGGGTCCTTCATCATCGGAAGTTTCTTGAGCAGCCGCTGGCTGCTGTTGCACCATGCTAGCGTAAAGGTGCAAAGATAAAGATGCTGGTTTTTCTCCGACCCTCGCTATCCTATGTGATATGCACTCACTTATAAAACTCATTGGGCCCTTGGCTTCATGCTTCTGAGCATCATGGCTTTGCAGCTTCTGTTCCTTACCTGGGACATACTTGCTCTTATTGTTTACCTAGCTAATATTTATGAGGTCTGCAAGACTCCATTCTGGCATTTCTGTTACCAGAAGACATCCCCATAGCCCCAAACATGGCTAAGATGCCCCTATTCCCAGACTTTTGCAATTCAGCGTCAGGGTATAGACCAGTGGTTCTCAGCCTGTGGTTCATCACCCTTTTGATGTTGCATGTCAGATATCCCGCATATCAGGCATTTAAATTACTATTCATAATGGTAGCAACATTACCGTTAAAAGTAGTAATGAAATAATTTTGTGGTTGGGAGTCATCACAGCATGAGGAACTGTAGTAAAGAGTCACAGCGTTAGGGAGGTTGAGAACCAGTGCTCTAGACTGTGAGCAGAGATGAGTCCTGAGAAGCTGGCTGTGTTGGCTCCTCACCCAGTCTACTCTCCTCAGGACTCAGGTGTAATTTTCCCATTTCTTACACCCTGTGGCTTGTCACTTTTTAATCTCCCCAATGAGATCCTCTCCAAAACACCAGACACCCCAAGACCACTTTCTTTTCTGGTAGAGAACATTGGTATTTAAGAATGCTCGCGCGCGTGAGAGAGAGAGAGAGAGAGAGAGAGAGAGAGAGAGAGAGACTGTTGCATGCTGAACCCACTTAGCGATGTGCTAACTTCTGCATGCTTTGCAGTGAGAACATCTGTCTTCAAAGTTCTTGGAGACATGCAAAAGACAGCATGGCTCCTGTCAGTCAGTGAACCCTTGTGGGCTTGCTGTCCTAGGGAGTTGCTGTAAGGATTGTTGCAGGCTGAGATGGATGCTACCCTCCAGCACAGATTCTGCAATGAAGCTAGCACAGACTATCATGAGAACCTTCCAGCAGTGGGGTAGTGAGGGACTGAGTTACATTGAGCTGTCTGTTGAGCTGCTAGTTTTCTGGCCACCCCTGAACTCAGATAGGACCTTGGAAGACTAGGGGTTCTTCCTGCAGGAGGAGGGACTGGAATGGGTTTTGAAGGATGCTGCTGCTCCTGCTGATCACCTGGTGAATCCTGGAGAGTAACTCTGTGTCAGATGCTGAGTCAAACAAGCAAACAAAATGTAGCTTCTCCTAGCACCCTGAGGCCAAGTGCTGTGGCTGTTCCCACTTTTCCAGAGGGTGAATGACTGCCCAAGGTTACCAGTGTGTAATCCATAGCGCCAGCCAGTTCCTTGGTCTGGAGTTCCAGGTGAGGGGCCAGCCCCTGGGCTCAGCTGGAAGCAAGAACTCTGTATGTAGGTGGGCCGGGGGCAGGGATCAGAAGAATAGACAAAATCCCGTATGAGAGAGATCCCATACCAAAGGAGCTTTCCAGGCTGTCTGGTTTCTCCCACTTCCTCTCTGGTCCACAAGGTAGGACCACATCTGTGCCACAGGCTTTGTCCCACAGTGGGGGTTGGGTGCCTATTCAAAGGTCCTTACATCCGCCCTGCTCTTGCTGGCTTTGCTGTTCTGCCTGTGGGACCAATGATTTGGCCTCGTGACTCTGACACCCCCTCCCTAGCTCACTGCTGTGCTCTCTCCAACACTCGTGGGTCTACTGTCTTTGCCCTGGCCTGACTTTGTACACATATGCCCATCCTCTTACCAGCAACAGGGGGATGCCTGGAGGGGAAAGCTAGTGGTGGCTCTCGAGTCACATTGCTCCTTTTTAGCTGAGACACCTTGGAGAAGTTATTTTAACTTCTCTTGTGTCTCAGTTGCTTTTGTTCTTGATTTTAAATTACATTTATTTATTTATTTAGCTCATGTGTATGTGTGTGCACACATGACACTGGGTGTGCATGGAGGTCAGAGGATAGCTTGTGAAAGAGTCAGCTCTCTCTTTTTACCATGTAGGGCTCAGGGATCGAACTCAGGTTATCCGACTTGGCAGCAGATGCTTTTGCTCACTGAACCATGCCATTGGCCCTGTGTTTCTGGAACTGTAGAACTGGATTACTCAAACCAGTATTTGAGAATTAAGTGAGTTAACTGAACAGCAGTCTCCCAACAGTTCCTGACACATTGTTTATATTAAGTGTTGGCTGTTGACATGACCCTTAGTGTCATGACTGCAGCCAGAGTTTCCCACACACTGCTCAGAGTGCCAGATGGTAGATGGGTGCCTAGGCCCTGTCTGGAAGACACCTTATACTTGTGAGGAGGACCCAAATGTTAATGGTTATGAGGGAAGAAACCTAAGGTACAGGGTGAACAAGGTCACTAGGGCCCTCTCCTTGCTTGCTTCCAGAGTTGTTCCTCTGGTTCTCTTGATGGTGGAGGATGCTGGGAGAAAGAGGAGCTGTCAAGTTAACATGAGCTAATGACAGAGTCATCCAAAGATGACCAAGCAAGATGCCTGTAAAGGCCCTGAGTCCTTCCCAAGAAAAAAGATGACCACTACATGAGGTGCTTGGGAGAGAACAGGAAGGGCAGTGGGTTAGCTCTGGAGTGCCAAATGCATCTCCTACCCACGCCAATCACCGTCTGCCTGTCAGGAGCACTAGGTAGAAAGAGACTCTAAGAGGAAGGAATGAAGGGGCCCACCCCCAGTCAGTGGCATCTGCCATGGCTCTGGGAAGGATGGGCACCAGCCACACATCCGTCATGGTCCTCAGTAGCAAGAACTTGCATCCACAGCTGTAGGATGGAGGGAGCTGAGTGCAGTGGTGGCTGCTCAGAGGTGCTGAGTGGTCCAGGGATGGTGCTGGCTGAGTTGTCAAGAGGTTCATACAAAGGAGAGGGGGAACATCTTAGGGAGAACTGCCAAGTGCCGCAGACTCCCAGTGGGTCCCGCATTACTTACACACAGCCTGTAGGTCAGCAGGGGAAGCATCCCATTTCTGGGAATTGTGCAGAAGGGAAGGGCAGCTCCTGGAATGCAGAGCCATTTCCTCCACAAGGGTTGGGTCGCTCCCCCCAATGTGTCCTGAACCCCCCAGTGCTGGGCACACCCAGACATCAGAGATGAGACTAGCTTCCCAGGACTGATTCAGTTCCACGTGAACACACTCTGAGAAGAACACCATTAATAATGAATGCACCCTCCTCTCCCAGGCCGCTTTACTTAGAAAACCCAGCCCAACTACTGGGCTCAGGAGGAATCTGTAAAATAATTAGAGTCAAAATAGAGAGGTAAAAGAATGTTGAGTACCAGATCTTCACTGAAGTTGGTGACATCTTTGGAGTACTTGTACCCTTGCTATGGCCAAATCTGTGGCCTCGTTGTCAATGTCAGGGAAGCCACCACAGGATGGACAATGGCCTTGTGTTGTGAATCACAGTGACAGGTGATCTGTGTAAGGCTGCACATGAATTCAAGGTCAGAAAGAATGATCTGATCAGTCCAGAGCAAAGGTCAGCTAAGGAGTGGCAGTTGCTACCACTCTGGGCACCATTGGTTGTAACTAGGGCTGTATGACGTTGCTTTTAAAGTAGTGGTGGGTGGGTTCGCGGGTGGCCAGCATGACCCATTTGATGGTGTCTGCTGCCAGCACTGGTTCTTTCGAAAGCACAGCTCTCTTGGAACAGTGGATAGTGGTTTGGGCCTAGTCTTCTAGGAGACAAGTTCTGTGGAATCTGTAGAACCTGGGAAGAAGGGAGCAGACTGTTGTCCTGAGCATTCTCTCTCACCCCTATGTGCAGGCGCCCTCAGACCCGTGCATGGACAAGGAATTGAAGTAAGTCAATGGAACCTAGTAGGTTGGAAGAGAAAGCAGGGTCAGTTAATTTCCCTGTTGTTGCACATGTGCCTTTGCTCAGGCACCTTCCATGTTCTTTCCACCGGGGAAATGGAGGCTCTAAGAGATTAAGAAGCTTCATCATGGGGTATCATCTGCTTGACTGCAGAGTCAAGGCTGCTACTGACCCCCTAGGCTGCCATACTGAGAGCCACAGAGCTCTTGTTTCTAGGTTGTCTCACATTTACCTTCCATCCATCCATCCACCCATCCATCCATCCATCCATCCATCCATCCATCCATCCATCCATCCATCTCATTTCTCTACCCACTGGCTGTGCACCATATATGTACCATGTGTGCCTGAGGAAGACAGAAGAGGGCATTGGATCTCCTGAACTAGAGTTACAGATGTTCACGAGCCACCATGTAGGTTTTGGGAATTGAAACTGGGTCCCCTGGAGGAGCAGCCAGTGCTCTTCACAGCTGAACGGTCTCTACAGCCCCCTGTATCTACCATACTTTGAAACTTGCTGAGTGACAAGGTTATGCTGGCCTCACCACCCAAATACCTGCTTCTTGGGGGTGTGAATAGGCTTCCTGTGAAGAAAGGGACATTGTGCCCCTTCTTGGCACAAGAGAGGACAGAAGCTAAATGGGGCAGGATGGAGTGGCTAGGGAATGCACAGACCCCTCCAGCCCTGTGAGGGAGTGGCAAGGTATGGCTATCATCCCAATGGAGCTGATGTTCTGCTTGGGGAGGTGGTTCTGGGATTCAGAAAATAATTTCATGTTAGATGGTATTATGGGTAAGGAAAAGGGGTTAGAGGGGACATGACACCATCGACACCCCCCACCTCCTGCAAGCGTACTTCTCAGTTTAAAGATGCTTGAGGTTTTCTATACATGTTATTAAAATAATTTTTAAAAAGGAACATTGCCTTTTAGGAGGAAGTTTCCAGTGCGAGTGTCAGTTTAGGCTGCTGGTGCAGCCTGTGGGCTGGGTGGGGCTCTAGGAGCAACAGTTGCCATGGGAACCAGCTCAGCTGCCTTCACTGCCAACTGGCTGCTGTTTCAAAAGTTGGTTCCTATGTGGAGGGTGTTGGAACCTCAGAGCCTTTCCCATGGAAACAATGCCCTAAATGATGGGCGCCATTCCCACACAGGCCGGCTTCATCTGGCTGTAATGGAGATGAGGTGGCAGCGGGACTTCAATGAGGGAAGGGGCCACGGCTGGGGATCACGTGACTGAGATGGGGCGCTCTTGTTTCTGGGAGCAAAGTAAGCAGGCTAGAGAGGATGTGTGCCTATCTGAGCTTGGCATATTTTGTGCTGTTTTGTTTCATGCTTAGAGCAGATCCCAAAGCCGGGAAACGTAGCTTGCCCGAGGTTATACAACTGGACAGAAACACAAAAGATGAGTGGCAAACTGGGCCGAGAGACCACGCCTTCCTTAAGCGATCTCCCTACCTTCAAGGGCCACCTGCAATCCCACAAAGCAAAGAGCTAACACTCAGCAATGGTTTCCACTAGAAGAGCGGCATGCTGGGACTATAGGCAGTTTGCTCCATGGCTAACTAGAACCGATTTTGCCGTGGTGACTTTTGTCAGAGCCTCTGAGTGGTATTTAAGAATCTTTTTCCCTGTACCATATAGAGACCAGCTTACTTTGTAGAAGTGTGGCATGTACCCTGTCATCTTTATGCCTCCATTTATGAAGACTTCATTTGATCCAATTTTTTTTTTCTGGGTGAAAAATATGTTCCCCGTCTCCCCCACCCCCACACCAGGAGAAGACACACAGCCAAAACCACTTCTGTAGTGGGGGCTTTCTGGATCCATTTTGTCCTGGTCAGCCTTTTGGTTCACATTTATTTCATATCTGTGGGTTTCATCTGACCCCTTGGATATAGTCCCAATGCCTGGCTGAAAGGATTTCCCTTAGTCCTGTGTATGCTGAGGCCAGCTCCAAGGTTGGCAGTTAGTTGTCTAACTTTTTTTGGAAAGCCGGGGTACATTCAGCCTGTTCTGTGCCAGGCTTTGTGAGGACAGGAGCTGGGGGTGAGGGACACAAAGACAGCCCATGCCCTTGGGTGCATAATAAATATGTACAAGATTCCCAGTGTGATGGTAGCCTCTTCATGGGGACCATGGAGCTCAAAGCACAGGGTGGAGGCTATGTCTCCCCTAGAAGGTGAATCCTGGGCCTCAGCTGACTAGAGTTGTCTATGTACTCCCTGCATACTGCCATTTTGCGTACAATGGACATTTTATGACTATAGGGACACACCAGAAAGCAAAGGCTAGTTGGGGTGACAGAAGAGTGTGTCTGCTGCACAGGTGTGGCAGGAGTGGTCACTGAGGGCTACTGGTGACAGGTCACAGTTAAATACTCAGTTACACAGAGTTGTCTCATCAGCTGTGGATGGTATGTAAAGGTTTTAGCCTGTGGGACCCTGTTCTACTGAGCCCCACTTAGAAGGAAACTCCCATAGACAGGAACCCTTGACCTGATGTGGTTCCCTGTAGCCTGGGGTTCCTCAATTCCTGAGGTCAGAGCACCATAAAAAGGAGGGGGGCGCTCAACTGACCACTTCCTGCCAGCTGCCTTAGCAAGGAGAGGCTGTTTATAGCAAGTCCCCAGGTGATACTGCTGTGGGCGGTCTGAACTCTGACTCCAAAGTTGAGTTCGTGTCCTCTGTGACTAATGTGTGCCTTACCTTCTGTTCTCTGAAAAACACAACAGAAGTGGTTGTATTTCCTCAGCCTTTCCCATCTCTAAGTGGTGCTTGCTCATGTGGCTTCCAGCAGAGAATGGAACAGTGTCTTTTTCACTAGTGCTTGGTCCACTGAGGAGAGGACAGCAGCTGTTAACAGGGGGCAGTGGCACCAGGCTTCGCTGACCAGAGGAGCAAAGAAAAGATGTCTGCCCTTCCTGCCTGCCTGTTTCTGTGACCCTTGTATGTGGCAGCACAGATCTAAGCCGGAGCTCATTCCCAGTGTTGATTCTGGGGCTGCAGCCACATCCAGCTCCATCTCAAAGAGTTTAAATGAAAGTGGAAAGAATATTTTCAGGTAGCTGAACATTTTATTTTGTAGGGATGTTAATACTGTCAAATTGTTCCCATATGCAAATCTATTAAGTCATCCATTGGTATCCAAGGCAGAGTCCGGTGGTTTCAAGACCCCAAATCTGTAGATCCTCCTGTCCCTCACATAAAAGGTTACAGTACCTTCTCATATACTTTAAATTGCCTCTGCATTGCTTACATGCCCAATGCAATGTATATGCTGCATAAATATCATAGTGCTTAAGGAAAAATGGTCTATATGTCAGGAGAAAAAATAATACACTGTCTTCAGACACACCAGAAGAGGGCATCGGATCCCATTATAGATGGTTGTGAGCCACCATGAGGTTGCTGGGAATTGAGCTCAGGTCTCTGGAAGAGCAGTGCTCTTAACCCCTGAGCCATCTCTCCAGTCCTGAAAAAAAAAATATTTAGAGGCAAGATCTCACGTATCTTAGGCTAGCCTCCAATTTACTGTATAGCTGAGGACTACCTTGAACTTCTGATCTTCCTGCGTCTACTTCCCCAGTGCTGGAGTTACAGGCATGCTTCATATGTCGTTTACAGGTGCTGGGGCTTTACTGTGAACGAAGCAAGCATTCTTCCAACCCAGCTGCAGAGCCAACTGCAGAGACTTTTTCAGATGTAAAAGATGCAGAGGTAGAAATTCAACATCCAGGGTGGAGAGAAGGCTGAGGGGCACAACAGATGATGCTCCCAGGGTGATCCTCAGAGACCAAGGGGGTCCAGCAGCATCAGTGGGGCTGGCCTTGCAGTCTAGTGGTCTAGAGAGATGTGCTGACAGATGTGCTCAGAATAAAGAGGGAAGCTTTTAGTTTTCCACTGATCTTTTTCACAGGAGAAGTTGGTTGCTATTGTTTAAGGAGGGAGCTGTTAGTCTTCCTGGACTTTTCTCTAGTTCTGTAGACAGTTCCTAAAGCCTGCCTGCCAGCTTCAGCTACAGTCAGTGAAACACTGGCTATTTTCCATAACTAATAGTGTTAAAACCTGTGATTTCCCATTAAGGCCTGCCACCATCCTTACGGGCTACATGGGCACCTGATTCTCCATTGTTCTTACCAACAAAGATCAGAGCGGCCATTCTAGATCTCCAAGGCTCCTCTTCTAAATGAAATTTAGAATAGTTGCAATCCAGGGTTGGTTGAATCTGTAAATGCGGATCTCATGGCTAAGGAGGTTGACTGTGTGTGTTTGTGTCTCATAGAAACACACACAGAAAATCAAAGGGCCCTGCAGTCTGATTCTGGAATAGCCACCTTCCAAACCCTGTTCTGGGATCCTCCCCTGGACAGGGGAGTGACCTTATAACTTTGCTGTTTTGAGATCTGGTATTTTCTCATACATAATAAGAACTTTTTTTTTAAGGTTTGTTAACCATTCTGTTTTGGTTTTGTTTCTATGTATACACATATATATGTGTGCAAGAGGCTTTCCTGTGTATCCCAGGTTTGCTTGAACTTGTGAACCTACTACCCTAACCTCACTAGTTCGGGGATGACCGTTGTACAGCACCACACCCAGTTGCCTGATTGCTATGTTTATCTGTCTCTCCTCCAACATTTTAATTATTCATAACTCCATTTCCCATTCCTCACATTTTTGTGAAGTTCCCTAATTAGATTTTTTTCCTTGCAATAAATTCTCACCTGATAAGAGTGTAAAAGAGGGTATAGCCCTTTTTAATTTTGATCCTTCTCTGAAGGCATATTCTCAGGCCAACTTTGAGAGGTTTATATTCTTCCTGCCTTCAAAAAGGCACGCACTTCCCCCACACTTTGGGGGAGTCCTAAATGTCAACATCAGGTTTCAGTGACTGCAAAGGATCAGCAATGGTGCTGGCCTTTAGCCACATGCAAATCAACATGGCCACATAACCCACATTTTTGTGACTACCCCTTTGTCACCGCCTAGAGTTGAAGATCTCGTAGAGCTGAAAGTAATTATAAAACCTCTCAAACTAGCCTGCTAGTCTGATACAGAAGGAAACTCTGGTTCAGGGGTGCAGGCACAGAGGTCTTCCCATGTAGTAGTGGCTGCAACTGCAGTCCCTTGTCCTCTGGGTTATGATACTCCTCTGCTCTTCTGTACCAGCGCAGGTTTCTCTGCTCCACCCCAGCTTCTCTCTTCCCCAGAGCAGTATTGGTGTGTGTGTGTGTGTGTGTGTGTGTGTGTGTGTGTGTGTGTGTGTGTGTGTGCGCGCGTGCATCTACTCCCTCAGTGGTTACAATTGTTTTTTATGCTTCTTGGGCATGGCCAGCCAGCAGAAGGTCCTGCTTTTCTCCGGCAGGGTCTTCAGTGGGCAGCTTTTGCCCCCAAGAGCACTCCTAATTGTTCTTTTAAAAATTGTTATTAATCCTTTGAGAATGTCATGCGATGTATTTCGATCATAGTCACCCCCACTCCTGCTCCTCCCACGTCTACCCACTCAACTTTGATTCTGTCTTCTTCCTCTTCCTCCTCCTCCTTCTCTTTTTGTCTAAATCTAGTTTGTGTTACCCAACTACTCTTGGGCATGGGGCCTGCTCTGGTGTGTGGTTAACTAACCAGAAAGCTGACTCTCCTCCTAGCAGCCATCAGATGTCAATAGCAGGCTGGAAAGGTGACTCAGAGGTTAAGAGTGGTGACTGTTCTTCCAGAGGACCCGGGTTCAGTTCCCAGCAACCACATGACAGTTCATAACTAACTGTCTGTAAGTCCAGTTCCAGCAGATCTGACGCCTTCACACAGACATACATGCAGGCAAAACACCAATGCACATAAAATAAAAATAAAGAAATAATTTTCAAAACAGAGAGAGAGAGAGAGAGAGAGAGAGAGAGAGAGAGAGAGAGAGAAAGAAATACCACCTCTCCCCTGCCTCTACACTGGGATTTTGCTTGGCTTGACCTTGCTCAGGTCCTGTGCATGCTATCACATGCTGTGAGTTTATGTATTTATGTGTCCTGCTGTATCTGGAAAATACTTTCCTTGAAGTCAGCTACTACCTCTGGCTCTTACAAATAGTTTTTCCCTCGCCAGTGTGTGATTTTGCTGCTGGCCTGGCTGGAAGCTGACTGGATCCCTTGGCTGACGGCACTCCCACTGGGTCCCTTCTTGGTTTTCTGAGTGTGTCTACTGTGACCCCTGCCTGCCTCTCTCTCTGGCATTCTGTGACACCATTTCCCCAGGTCACTCACTCTTCACCCCTCTCTGTCACCTCTTCACAGTCAGTCCTGACCTGTGAAGGCCCCATCATTCTTTAGAACCAACCACCTGCATTTCCAGCTCTCTCCTCTCTGCTTTAGCTGGAGGCCTCTCGGGCAAGGCCACCCTGTGCTTTCTAGAATGTTCATCGATGTCTCTGGTCTCTACCCACTAGGAGCCAGTGATACCTAGAAACATCCTGACATTGCAGATATCCTGGGTTCGGGGAGAGAACTGCCTCCGGCTGAGAACCACACTTTAATTAGATTTCCTACAAGGATCCCTGCTCCTTCCTTCCCTTTGTCCCAGCTTAAGTGGATGGAAGTGATTTTTTTTTTTTTTTAATGAATATAAACTCTTTAACTGGAATCAAAATTCACTTCAAGTTAACAAAATGTTCAGGCCTTCAAATTATAAATCAGGAGTCAAAAATTAACAAAAGACACAGAGTATCATGTTCCATTACCGATGAAGGCTGAACGTTATACATCTCCTGATATTTCACAGACAGCAGACACCCTTGGCCTAGTTTCCACAACAAGCATTGAATGTGTGATTTCTCCCTAACTCTTCTGTTTTGAGCACTTTGTATCCCTCTTTGCCCAGTTTCTGCTGTCTCTCTACTGCCCTGAATCGGAACCCATTGGATACAGATCATCATAACAGTCCTCACTATGCAAAAGCCAGCCTAGGTATGTTCAACTCTAAGTCATGCAACAGGGCAAGGCAGAGCAAGGCTTCCAGATGAGGTTGCTGACTTGTAAGAAAAAGTGCAAGATGACGGAGGGAAAGGTGATAGATTCGAGTTGGGAGGGGCCTCCCAGAGCACTGGCGTGCTAATCAACACCTCACCTTTGTCCTCTGGGCTCAACAGCCTCAGTGCTTTCTCACAGAGCTTTCCAATCAATAAGAGATGTTCTAGTTGATAAGAGATGACGTGAGAGGTGGAGCCTTGTGTCTTCTAGATCTGCTCAGCACAGTGCTGTCTTCCTTACCCGTCTCGTTCTGGGGCAGAGGCTAGTTGTGAGGGAATTCCCTCGACACAGCTTTTGGCTGTACTCATTAAAGACTGGTAGTATGGTGTGAATAAGACCAGACCTGGCATGTGCTTGCTGTTCCGTAAATAATGGTGAACGGACTGTTTAAACAGCGGTTGTCTCAGGGTGGTAAGACCTTGTGACAAAGCTCACACTCCTTGTTTCATTTTCAGATCTACCGTTGGGAGTTCGTATTCCTTTATAAGAACTAAAACCATGAATATTTCTTCCCAACTCAGGAAAGAAAACCCATGAATATTTTCTCCTAGTTCAAAAGGAAAAGATCCTTTCCTCATCCCATGTGTCCTTCTTCCCTAGGTCTGACTACCGGAAACATGGCGACCAGCGCTGTTCCCAGTGAAAACCTCCCTACATATAAACTAGTGGTGGTGGGAGATGGTGGTGTGGGCAAGAGTGCCCTCACGATTCAGTTTTTCCAGAAGATCTTTGTGCCTGACTACGACCCCACCATTGAAGACTCCTACCTGAAGCATACAGAGATTGACAATCAATGGGCCATCTTGGATGGTGAGACCCGACGACAACCTTGCATGGGGAAGATCAGGGAAATTTAATAGACTTTAGTGAGGCAACATGGTTTCCTGTTATTGGATGGTTGCTATGAGGCGATACGAAGCTTCCTGGGGGAGAATTCTAGATAGAGCTCTTGTCTTGATAGAGTACTTAAAGACCTTAGTGGCAATGAAAATGGACACTGAATGAGCAGGCCAGGCTGGATCCTGACAGCTCAGAGATGCTATGTCAGGTGTTGCTTGCTTGAGCAGACATGCTGATGACAGGTATAGAAGCTTCAAACTAATAAAAGTGGGGAAACTGAAGTTTTCTCTTTTTTTTCAGATTTATTAAGGAAAGCTAAGAAATTACTCTCCCCAAAATAGGATGTTCTTAAAATACCTGAAAAATTATTTCTTAATAACCTGAGTTTATTTAGGAAGTGTCTCTTTGTTGAGAGATCTTGCATCTGGCATTGTCTTCTAGTCTGGTCAAAATTATGTGGTGGTCAAGGCACTTACTAGAAAAGTGAATTCCCAGGCCCTTCTCATTCTGAAACTCCGAGGACAGAGGGCGATGGCTTGGTTTTAGCACACCCTGTAGGGACTGCCGAAGCTGGAGGCCACTGCTCTAGATTCCCACTGGTCATGATTTTCTCTTGCCCAAGTCTCTTTCCTAAGACTCCAGGCCGCTGGTCTAGGAGGAGAACTTGGAAAGCTGCTGACTTACAAGCTTCTTTCAGATAAATGCGGTTTGCAAATATTTTTCTCAGTCGGTGTCTTGTTTTCCATTTCTCAAGACAGTTTCTTTCAGAGACTAGACGTTTCTGTTTTGACGACGTCTAGTTTATTCATTCTTTTACAGAGTGTGCTCTTGGTATTTTGTCTAAGAAATCTTTGCTTAACCCAAGGTCACAACAGTATTTCTCATGGTTTCTCCTTGAGTTTAATTGTTTGGGTTTTTCATTTAGGTTTTGGCCTAGTCTGTATACTTTGCATGGGGCATGGGGGCGGAACAGTCTCCCAGAGTATCCTGTTGAAGAGGTTCTTCCTTCCAGCTCCCAGCTGCCTTTGCTCCTCTACTGACAACCAATTCCCTGTGTAATCTGTCTTTGGTCTGGATGTCTGATTTAAGACAAATTACCATTGCCTTAACAGTTATAATGTTATGATAAACTTAGTAGTCAAAGTCGTGAGACTGGATATGTGAGTTATAGACTGCTTGGTACTGAGCCTGGGACTTTAACTCAAGCTATGCAAGCGACATAGCCCTGAGCCATGTCCTCAGTCTTGAGAACTGGTGTCTTAGCTGACAGTGCTGAGCCTTTTAACGTATGAACGGGCTCTGTCTCTCCATTTGTTTACATCTCTCTTGCTCTCTCAATTGTTTTATACTTTCAGATACACAGATCTTTTGTGTACATTTTGTCAGAGTTATACTTACATCTGCATTGATATTATGGTAAATGTTTTTAATTTCAGCTTGGGTTGTTTGCTACTAGAATATATAAATATAAGTGATTTCTAATTAATTTTTAAAATGAAGTTAAGATAGCTTGTGAAGGAATGGGTTTCACTGTGGCATTTTTAACAATATGTCATTATATGCAGTTTATTCTAATCCATTCCTTGCCCCCCCCCCGCAGTCCCTGTGCTTCCCGATCCCTTCCAATATAATTGATTTCTTTATATTAATCACACAACCTGCAGATTATTAGCTTTAGTGACTCTTTGTGAGATTCTTTTTCCCTAATGATCAAGCTATGGTAGAGGCAGTTTTATCTTTTCTTTTCCAATCTGAATGGTTTTTACTTCTTTTTCTTGCCTTACTTAAGTGACTAAGTCTCCAGTTCTATGCGGAGCAACCTAATAAGAGCAGACATCCTTGCCTTGATCCTAAGGAAGTGGTCAGTCTTCTGACTCGAGTCTGATGGTAACTGTAGATTTGTTTGATGGAGATGCCCGTTATCAGGTTAAGGAAGCTTCTTTCCCTGGTTGGAGAGGGTTTTAATCAAGAATGGATGCTGATGTTGTCAAATGCCTTCTCTGGCTGATATAATCATGGCTTTTAAAAATTTGTTAATGTGGTAAATTATGTTGAATTTTTCCCCCTATGCTTTTTATTTTAATTACTTTTATTTGGTGTATGCATTGGCGGATTGGGGAATGTGCTACAGCTTGCATATGGAAGTCAGAGCACAACCTGGGGGATCCGTTCTCTCCTTTCACCATGTGGGTCCTGGAAATGAACTCGTGCATCAGGCTGGGTAGCAGGTGCCTTTATGCACTGAGCCATCTTGCTGGCCCTTTCCTTAATGTGTAGGTAATGTTTCATCCTTGAAATAAATGGTACGTGGTTACGATGAATTTGATGCTGAAGTTTATGTACTATTTGCTTCAGTTTGAAAGAATTTGATACAGAAATGTTTTACTTGTGTTCTTCAGTAATTTTAGGCCATAGTTTAAAATTATAATTTATTTGTCTAAGTAATGCTGGCCTTCTAGAATGGCTTAGAAATGAACCTTTCTTTTTAAATTTCTCTAGGAGAGTTTAAGTAAACCTCTTCTAATTTCTTTCTTATGTGTTCAGTAGAATTCACCAGCAAGACTATCTGGACTACAAGTTCTATGGAGAAGTTTTAAACTATAAATTAAGTGTATTTAGTAGACATAGGGTCATTGACTCACCTCTTTATTCTTCAGTGAACTTTGGTAGTTTGTGGTTTTTTTTTTAATTCACTCAGTTTATCAGAATTTCCAAATTTATTGGCATAAGGCTTTTGATAATATTTGTTTATTATCTTTACAATACTTGTAGATTCTACAGTGATGTCATCTCTCATTCTCGATACTGGTACCTTGTATCCTTTTTCCTTCCTTTTCCTGATGGGGCACGGTTGGGTTCTCTATGTATTGATTTTCTCAGAGCCAGCACAGGCACCCGCTGATTTCTCTCATTTGGTTCCATTGATTTTTACTTATAACCGTTCTTTCTGCTTCTGAACTTACTTTGGATTTAAGTTTCTCTTGTTCTCATGTCCTTGAAGAGGAATGTCTTGCTGTTTCACCCAGGCTAGTCTCCTCCTGGGCTCAGTGACCCTTCTACCTCAGCATCCCAAGTAACTGGGACTGAAGGGACACAGCACCGTGCCCCACCTTGTTCTAATTGCCAGAAATGCAAACAGATATTATTGATTTGTGTCATTTTATTTTTTCTTAGGATATTCATTTGGTGTTATAAAATTCTCTGAATTACTCCTTTAGCCATATTCCACAAATTGTAATATGCTATGTTTTTCTTCCTTCCTTCCCTCCTTCCTTCCTTCTTTCCTTCCTTCCTTCCTTCCTTCCTTCCTTCCTTCCTTCCTTCCTTCCTTCCTTCCTTCCTTCCTTCCTTCCTCCCTCTCTCCCTCCTTCCTTCCTTCTTCCCTAACCCCATCCCTCAGCTCCAGAGATAGGGTCTCACTATGTAAACTCTGGCTGTCTTGGAACTCACTGGTAAACCAGGCTGGCTTTCAATTCACGAAGATCTTGACTCTGCCTCCCAAGTGCTGGGAGGGTTAAAAGCGTGTGCCACTATGCCTAGCTTGTGTTTTTATTTCTATTCCATTCAAATTCTAGTTTTGCTTTAAATTTCTTCTTTGACCCCTAGGTTATTTAGAAGTATCTTGTTTAGTTTTCAAGTATTTGGGAATTTCCCAAAAATCTCTGTGTTCCTGATCTTTAATTCCAGTGTGTCAGGGAACATACAGTACATTATTTGAAGCCTTTATTGAGGATTGTCTCTGTGTCCAGAAGATAGGCTGTCTTCATAGATGTTCCCAGAGTCTGCTGTTGCTGGATAGGATGCTGTGTGTTTCACACATCACACCAGTGGATAATGTTCAGGTCTCCCGTATCTTCACTGGTTTTCTGAATACTTAACCTGTCAGTTATTGAGAGTGGAGTGTTGCATGTCAGACTATAATCATACATTTCTTTATTTTCTATTGGGGTTTTGCCTGGTACATTTTAAAAAGTACTCTGTTGTTAAATGCATAGACATTTAGGATTGATTTATCCTCTCAACAACTGGCCCTCTAGTCATATTAAAATAGCTTCCATCATTCCTGACTTCGTGCTCCCTGCGCTGTAACTGTGAGGACCTTGAGCTGGGCACTCCATTTCTCAGCATGACCACCCTTTGCTGAAGAGATGCATGCTATAGGATGAGAAGCATCTCACAGAAAACACACCGGCCTTTGGGGCCTTGTCTGTAGCCTGGGGTTTTGATTAGTTTCACTGGGTGACAGGGAGAATGATGTGTTCCTACTCAGAAATTTGCATGTGATCGTCTCTCTTTTAGCATGTTCTTCCTGTAGAAATAATTCATTCAGATTTTGTCTTTTTTTTTTTTTTTTTTTTTTTTTTAAGGCAGGCCTTGTGTGTAGCAGGCTGGCTTTGTGCCCACTGTGTGGCTGAGGATGAACTTGAGTTTCCGATCCTCCTGCCTCTTCTTTCTGAGTTCTAGGATAGTATATGCTAGGCCTTCTGGCCCAATAGGCAAGCTCTCTACCATCTGAGCTACATTAATAGCCTACTAAATGTTACTTTATTTGTAAAATCTTCCATGACCAAGACAACTACACTAGTATTTACCCACCCCTGTTATTTGTCAGTAAATACTTTTTAATAAACAGGTGAATTATCAAATACTGAACAATGTATATACAGTAACAAGTTCAATGGATTAGCTACATTATTCTCTTTGTTTTCCTAATTCTTAGGAAAGAATATACATGTAACTATTAAAAAATTACATTTATGCACGGTTTTTGTTGCTTTCTTCCTTCCCTTTCTTCTTCTTCCTCCTCCTCCTCTTCTCCTTCTTCCTCCTCCTCTTCTTCTTCTTCTTCTTCTTCTTCTTCTTCTTCTTCTTCTTCTTCTTCTTCTTCTTCTCCTTCTCCTCCTCCTCCTCCTCCTCCTCCTCCTCCTCCTCCTCCTCCTCCTCCCTCTTCTCCTTCTCCTTCTCCTTCTCCTTCTCCTTCTCCTTCTTCTCCTTCTCCTTCTCCTCCTCCCTCTTCTCCTTTTCCTCCTCCTCCTCCTCCCTCTCCTCCTCCTCCTCCTCCTCCTCCTCCCTCCTCTCCTTCTCCTTCTCCTTCTCCTCCTCCTCCTCCTCCTCCTCCTCCTCCTCCTCCTCCTCCCCTCCTCCCCTCCT
>CM052706.1:22713530-22718665 GCA_028551405.1 Uromys caudimaculatus
CTCAGCTGCTTGTTTCTCTGTGGACTTAACGTTTCCAGTTCTCCTGGGTGTACCGCTAGGGGTCACATGTTTAACACTGCATCCCACCCGCAATGTATGAGGGGTCCACAGACTTGCGAGCCGTTCTGGGGGGAACTATGAAATTTATTCTTGTTTCTAAGATAAGAGTGGAGGTGAGAACAGAGAAGAAAGTGGTGATAGGTACTAGGAACCTAGCTGGTGGCAGCTGTGTTTAGAATCCTTAGGTGCTCAGGACTCTATTAAAAGGAGCCACCAGGCACAGCCTTCTCTTCCCAGGTCTGCATGTCTGCCCACAGGTAAGTGTAGAGTCTAGGGAGAATGTGATGGAGCCATTTGGGAGTGGGTGTGGGAAGAACAGCTTTAAGCCCTCCACAGCTGAGGCATCTGTCTTTTACCCTTCCTTTGCTACCTGCCTGCTACCAGGATTTGGACATGTTCTGTTAGCTTTTTGCTCATAGGCAGGTAGGCATAAGGAGCTAGATGCAAGGATGAGTTCAAAATCTACTCCATGGCTCATTGGCACACCAGCCTGAAGCTTGCTGGTCTCAGCCGGACTCAGTTTCTTCATTTGTGATCGACTGGCTTCCCAGAGTGGCTGTGAAATGGCATCTGGGTTGTGGACCAGCCTTGTGTCTCTCCATCCTTCCTAGTTACCAGGGCCCCTCCTAGGCTCTGTTGTGTGCCCATGATGCTCCTGAATTCTGGTTATGCCACTGAGGCCTTTGCTGTCCTGTGCGACTTCTCCTCAGTGTCTGTCAGTCCTTTCATCACTGACAAATAACTGGGAGAACAATTTAAAAGGAAGAAAGGTTTATTTCTGCTCACCTTTGCAGAGGGTTTGGTTGACAGTCTGCCAGCTCCGTCACTTTGGGTCTGAGGTGAGGCAGATCATCACGGTGACAGGAATATATAAAGTAGGAAGCTGTTTGCTAGAAAGCAAAGAGAGGGAGAGAGGCAGAGAGAAAGGGACCAGAGGCAAGAGTCTCTTCAAGGGCCTGTCCCCAGTGACCTACTTTCTCTACCTGGGCCACACCACCTAAAGTTTTCGCCACGTCCCAAAATAGAGCTGGTAACTAAGCCTCCAGCATACTTTATATCCCAACCATAACATTCCCTGAGAGCAGCATCAGAGGACGGGTGTCCCTGGCTCCTCTAAGAACTCTCCAAAGTCATGGAGTGTCTACCCAGAATGGGCACTCACACCTACAATTTGCACACCAACCCAGGGGATCTTGGGCCTCGTATACACTACCCCCAGTCTCCTCACTCTGCACCCCACAGCTGGAATAGTATCGCATCATGAGCAGGCATCCTTGGAGCTGCGGTTCACTGGCCGTCCTGTTGAGAAAGCTGGTGTCATTGCCAGAGGGAATCCTCCCTCATGGCCAGGAAGCCAGCTGGAGGCTCTGTAAAAATTTGGCTCCTTCCCTGGAGGCAGTCCGAGGTGGCCTGGCTTCCACAGCCTGCCAGTGCTTTGCAGTTGAAAAAAGAAAAGCAGCTTCTCTTCAGGGGACAGGAGTGGTTGGTGCACCCAGCCATGCCTGACCCAGAGAGTGAGCACAGTTCTGACAGGAAGGAGCAAGCCTGTCGCTGTGTATGCTCTGTGAGGCGATGTGGCTCCATACAAATACAGCTAGGGAGGCACAGGCTTTCCCACTTAACTTGCCTGGAAAATAGGTTTGATTGGCCTCCCTCCCCATAGTAGGTCTGGTGATTACAGAAAGAACAAACTCTAGATGTGGTCCTTCGGGATATAGCATTTCCAGAAATCACTATATATTTTTTAAAAACTTTTTACTGACTCTTTGTAAATGCTACATCATGCACCCCAGTCCTGCTCATCTTCCTCTCCCCTCATATCTACCCTTTGCTCTTGCAATCTCTTTCCCAAATAAAACACGTGAACGAGCGCATGTGCGCGCGCGCGCGCGCGCGCGCACGCGCGCACACACACACACACACACACACACACACACACACACGGCACAGAAAACATCTCATTGTAGTGTGTCATCATCTGTAGTGTGTCCCAGTGTGTCCCACAGTGTGTCCCTCTGTCTATACATCTTCACCTGCAGATGCTCACTGCAGTGAGTCATTGGTCTGGTTCAAGTGAGGTCTCTGGCTTCTGTGACATCATCAATGTTGGATTCTCCTCAGGACTCCTCGAGGTAATCTTGTTGCTGCCCAGTGTCATGGAGACCCTGCAGCTTTGAATCAACAGGACTGGCCTTTCATGAGTCCCAACTGTTCACAGAGGATATAGATTTTGGGGTGGCCAACTTGGAGTCTTGGATCTGGGTCTAGGTGGTAGATGAGATGGTCAGCCTGCCCACTCTCCCTTATCCGCACCACCGGGTCAAGCCCTGCCCTGACTAGCCCACCCATCATGCTGCCCCCAGCAGGAAGCAGGGTCAACTCTCCAGCTCTCATGCCCTCAGGCTGGCTCACCTGTGCCTTTGCCATTAGGGCCAGCTCCACCGTGTTGCCCAGGCCAAGTGCAGGGCCAGCTCATCCAAGTGCTGCAGCCACAAGAGACAAGGCCAGCTCACCCGATCTCATGACCCCAGGGCCAGCTCTCCTGACTACCTCAGGGGAGGGCATCACCCATGTGTACACACACACACACACACACACACACACACACACACACACTCGAGTGTCACCTCACTCATGGCAGAGGAGTGACAGGGCTGGCTCTCCCTCGCTCTCACCCTTGAAATCACTATCTTTATTGTTCTGTATTCTGGAACTCTTGTGTCCCCCGATCAGTGAAAGCTGAAAAGTCAGTTCTTAATGCTTCTTAAAGCTAAAAGGGCCATTTCACCAAGGTCATTCCTTGCCTGAGTCACGGGATGCACCTTGTGTTTCTGCCCACCCTGAGCCCACCTTGGAGCTGCATCTGGGGAAGACCCAAGAGAACAGTGCCTGGCTCCTGATCTCTGCCACTCACTATGAAGTGTAGAGCTGAGGCAGGTTACAAGGCACAGGTCTGAGGAACTGAGGGCACAGGCTAGAAGAAGACTCCAGAGATGACAGTCAGAGGCTGAGGCCTCCCATGAGGGAGACCTCCTCACAGGTCTGCCTCTGAGCCAAAGGGTGTCTGGGACAACCAGAGAGGAGGGGAATAGGTTTCCAGGTTGGAGGTCATTGCTTCAGCATGTGTTTGGAATCTGGAAGTCGTCTGGATCTAGGTACGCCAGACCCATATCTAGATAAAAGCAGGAAGAAGAGAGCAGAGAAGGAAAAAGGAAGAAGGAAAGGAGGAATCACTCTTAACAGATGCATCATAGGCCCAGGCTGGCACGCTTCCATACCAGCCAGCCGCCCGCCCACCGAGACTTGTGCAGTGCTAGCACATGGGATTAGATCTTAGACCAACCTGCACATGAGCCTGCTGTACTGGTGTTTTCTATCTGGAGACTGTCTGCCTCCCAGTGCTGCCTGAGCCCCCGCAGACTGGCAGAGCACCTCTTCCCCCACAGTGAGTAAGGCTTCTCCTTACTTATCCAGAGGCCTCCTACCTTCAGCCTCCCCTAGGAAGGTTGGGTGGCAGGACGCGGGATGGGGTCTGTCTCAGGTGGTTCCAGGCATGCGAGTCAAACCAGAAGCTGACACCTCCTCCTGGCTGCATGTGCCCTCAGGCCAAGAATAACCTTCAGCCATTTGTGTCTTCAGTGTTACATGTATGTTGTTACTGGTTTATCAGGCTGTATATGCTTTGATCATTCATAATTTTCTATAATTATTATTTAAATGTTAATAACATACATTGTACAAAACAATGGACCTTGCTATGATACCTTCATACATGTTTACAATTATTCCCATGATCCTCTCTTGTCCCTACCCCCTTTTTTTTTCTTTTCAAATAGTCTCTTTTTACACACACACACACACACACCCATACCCACACCCACACACACGTGTGGGGTGTGTGTGTGGGGGGGTGTTTGAGATAGGGTCTCTCTTTGCCTTTATCTCTTCTATTGATTAGGAAGTTTGAGGCTTCATCGCTGTTCTTCCGAAAGTTATGACATAGACATAAGAGTGTGCCAACTTGCGTTTTCTAGCGGCATCAGGATATAACCAGGATCTGGAGCCTCTTCCCAAAGGGAGGCCTTCAGGGGAGGCTAAATACCCTTAACCATTACCAGAATAAGGGCAGCACATTAAGACCAGAGTTGTTGAGGCTGGAGAGATGGCTCAGAGGTTAAGAGAATATACTGCTCTTGTGGAGGAGCTGAGTTAGAGCCCCAGAACTCATGTTGAGGGATTCACAGCAGCCTGTAACCAGACCCAGAGCTTCTAATGCCTACTTATGGCCTCTCTGGGCACTGTACTCTTGTGAACATACCAACACATACACACACAATTAAAAATAAAAATAATTTAAAAATTTAAACTAATGTTTCCCTCCTCTTCTCAACAAGTCTTTTTAAAAATACCATGATTGCTTTAGATTTGAGGGAGCTTTATATTTGGAAAGAAGACGCTTCTTTCTTCAGATGTTGAACTTGCTGGTTAGGCCTATTCAGCCTGTAACCAGTGACCATTTCCTGGCCCACCCCTCATTCAGAAGTCATTGTGGGTTTTAGTTCCAAATTATCATGCATCTTCTTGCTCTGTATCTGTGCTGCTGCAGTTTGAACCTAGTACCTCAAACATGTGAGGCAAGTGCTCTACCACTGAACTATATCTCCCCACCCCCCTTTTAACCTTTTTTACCTTTATTTTGAGGCAGGGTTCTGGTAAGTTGCTTGGTTCAATGTAAACTTCTCATCCTCCTACCTCAGACCTGACCACCAAGCCTGGCTTCCACTGTCTTCTAATTGAGTGACAAGTTTTACTGCATTCAAATGTTTGCTCTTCCGTTTGCCTGCCGCTGTTTATAACGGCATTCATCTTTCTCTTCTGTGGATTTAGTTTTCATTTTAATGACTTACGGTCTCTAAGACTTTAGAAAGCATGGGGGTGTTCCTGCAATGTCAAATATGAGCGTTGCCCTTTCTAAAGAGTTTTTGTGTTGGCATTATTGTTTTTTTTTTTTTTTTTTTTGATACTTTATTTACATTTCCGATGATTCCCCTTTTCTTTGGAAACCCCGTGTCCCC
>CM052706.1:22719165-22808772 GCA_028551405.1 Uromys caudimaculatus
TTGCCTTACAGAAACTTTGCAATTTCATGAGGTCCCATTTGTCTATTCTTGATCTTAGAGCATAGGCTCCTGGTGTTCTGTTCAGGAACTTTTCCCCCGTACCCAGGTGTTCGAGAGTTTTCCCCACTTTCTCTTCTATTAGATTATTGTTTTGAAGATAGACTTTTCTTGTAGCCCAGGCTGGTCTTGAAATCTCTGTGTAGCCAAGACTGACCTTGAACTTCTGTTCCTTCTGCATTTACCTCCCAAGTGCTTACAGGGGTGCTCCGCCATGTCTAGCTTCAGAGGAGTCTCTTTTATTTCCAGATTCATATTGAGCTTTAACTTTTGAATGATGTCTGTTTTTTTTTTTTTTTTTTATAATAGAGACCTTCAAAGTCTTCCAATACATTAACTACAGCATCAGTATCGTGATTTCTGATCTCACATTCATCTCTTCCCATGCATGTGAGAAACCATACCACTTCCATGTTTTGTTGATTGCCACCTAGATAGAGTTTATTTAGGGGAAGGGGCGGAACCGGGGGAATCCAACCTGCCTTAGAATCTCCAGATCCCTCACTCCGTGGCTGTCCTCGCCACCTGCCCACTGGCGATTCTCCACGAGAATCTCTCACCTCTTCTCAGGATCAGACTCAAGTCATTGCATGTGGTCCTCCAGGCTCAGCAGCTATGTGAGAATCTGAGCCCCACAAGCTCTGTCCTCCCTGTCTTCTTCACCTCAGTCGCACAGCTCAGGACCCAGCAGCATCCTTAGTGCAGCTACGTCTTAGAAGATGTTCAACATCTGGTCACTTCTCTTCCCAGCGTGGTCCAGTCACTGTCTTAGCTAGACTACCATGAGGCTCCTAACTAGTTCTCTGCTTCCACTGATGACTTGCTCTCTGACGCCCCCAGCATTGGACTAGCCTTTGCACAATGTCCTCTGGATGGTATCATTCTTTGCCCACATTCTCCACTGGACCTCATCAAGCTCACACACACACACACACACACACACACACGTCCACACCCACAGGCCTTAAAGAGGCCCTTCTAACTGGCCTGGTTTCTTTGGAGCTCTCCCCACCTGAGAGCTTCAAGGTGGAGGCCCTGTTTCCATGCATGTGTAGGAGGGGCTGGAGGCAGAGTCACACACACACACACACACACACACACACACACACACACACACACACACACACACCCCGACCCCAGAGAACCTCAGTTTGAAAGAGCTAAAGCAAAAATCCAAACCTAGCTCTGGGGTTTCCCAGAAGGACTTGTGAAAGTTGATCTCTGGCCTCATGAGACTGGTCCTTGGGCCACAGAATTGAGGTCCAGTGAGCGAGGAGGTTGAAATGAATCAGGAAGAGCCTTACACTGAAACAGGCTCTGAGGGGGCTGGAAGTCCTCCTGTGAGGACGGCCACAGTGGGGATAGCAGCGGCGGTAGCTTCAGGTTCTACAGTCTATAGTGACTCCAGTGGGAGCGGGAGCAGCCCCTGAATGACCTCATTCCTCTCCAGTTCTGGACACAGCCGGGCAGGAGGAGTTCAGTGCCATGCGGGAACAATACATGCGCACAGGGGATGGCTTCCTCATCGTCTACTCTGTCACTGACAAGGCCAGCTTCGAGCACGTGGACCGCTTCCACCAGCTCATTCTACGTGTCAAGGACAGGTGAGGGCAGCAAATAGGGCCTCCCTACTCTCCTATGGAGGCTCGGTCTTCCCTGTCCCTCCTCCCCCTCCTCTCTCCTCCCTTCCTCTTCCTCCCTCCCCCTCCTTTTTTCCCCCTCCCCCTACAAATTTCTCTGTTATTTCCTATAAGGCGGCAGTTCTCAACCTGTTGGTCATGACCCCTTTGGGGGTCGGATATCAGATATTTACATTACGATTTATAACAGTAGCAAAATTACAGTTACAAAGTAGCAACAAAATAATTTTTTAGTTGGGGGGTGTGTGTCACCACAACATGAGGAACTGCATTAAAGGGTCGCAGCATTAGGAAGTTTGAGAACCACTGCTCCAAGGTCTCCCCTGCCTCTTTCCTTGCTTCCTAAGCTGCTCCCAAGACTCCAAGCCTTATGCCCCTCCCATTTTCATAAACTCCCTCAATCAAGCAATCATTGGTAACATCTTTGTTTCCCACCCAGCCCCGATTTAACCAAATTGCATTATATGCAAAGAAAAAGTGAATTTCCTCTCCAGAACACACCGAAATTGATTAAATTGCATTTGACTACAAGATTTACAAGTCCCCCGTTAATGACTTTTTTCTTCATACTCTGTAACATAATCAAATCACCTAGTGTCTGGTTTAAGTCTGTCTAATACTGCCAGTCAAAGAAGCAATGCAAAAATGTAAATGAAGGAAAAGAGCAAGCTTTGATTAAATCCCAATAAAGATGGAGAAACGCAGGCAATGACCATTCCACAGGAAGAAGGGCTTATAGCTTTGCCTGGCAGGGGGACACAGACACCCAGAGCAAGCTGCACCTGATAGTGTGAGTTCAGCCCATGAATATATGAACCTCAAAAGGGACACCCTACGAGCTCCAGTGGTGGAGAAATCTTAATTTACTTGCTAATCAAATAAAAAGTGGCATTTTTCATGTTTCAACTTTTAGGTTTCTTTTTTAATGTGAAAATATTCACTATTACCCCAAATGCCATGGGCTGCTGTTTTGTTTCGTTCATATGTCAGTAAGATGCTGAGGGGGCGTGCCTGGCCATCCTGCACTTCTGGGGGTCCCTCTTCTGGGATCCATTCTCCTTTTGCTGCTGCCATTTATGTGCAGTGCCAGCTATGTGCCAGCCCCTGTCCCTGCTGCTCTTCATGAGTCCTGGCTGAGGGCCCTGCCTGGTTTGTATATCAGAGCCTTGGAGAACTGAGGAGAGTCTGGGAAGCCCACACCAACAGCCTCAGGCCAGCCTCAAGGTAGCCTTGAAACAGACCCTAGGCTCCTTCTGTCTGAGCCCCTGTCTCCTCTGGTAAAGAAGAGGCCCACTGGGGAATTGCTGTGGGGGGTAGATTGACTCAAAGTCTGATTGGTCTTACCCGCTGGTGTAGGAGGATGAATCCCACTGTTACTATCTGAGGTCTCCTGTTTCCTAGGGAGTCGTTCCCAATGATCCTCGTGGCCAACAAGGTGGATTTGATGCACCTAAGGAAAATCACCAGGGACCAAGGAAAAGAAATGGCGACCAAATACAATGTAGGTGGACATGCATGCATGTGTGTGTGTGTTTGGGCCCCAGGGCTATGTGTGAAAGTCCATGTGCCATCCCCCCTGCAGTGTTAGTCTTTGGAAATAGGACTAAGGCCTCCTCCTGAGCCACAAGGCTCCAACAGAGAGACCACAGGATGCAATGCTGGGGGTTACTATTTGAAACAAGCAAAGAAAACACCATCTGCAGCCCTAAGAGGCTCTGGGGTGGAGGTGTGAGCGGCTGCCTTCAGAGTGCCCTGGTAGCTGTGTAGTCAGCATCTTCCTGGCTGAGGGCTGCAATGCCTGAGGTAACACATGTCCAGCACTGGGCTGTGCAGAGGTAATAGCTTTTCCTGCTCGTGAGCTAGCACTTGGTCATGCTGAATCACTGCCATCTGCTCTGTTCACTGAGCAACGCCCCCTCCAGGTCCAGCCGTGTGCTGGGGAAGCATGGAGACCAAGGTCTCTACCCTCACAACCAACCATAGGCATCTCTATCCCTACATGGGAAACATTGTCACTGATCCACCTATACCCATCATAAGCATTTGAGCTTTCTCAGTTCAGTGCAATGTCCTTGCCCTCTCCATAGTGCTGGGCCAGGTCTCTTCTCCTCACCCCCATATTGGCACAGTGCACTGGCCTCCTTGGGTCCTGCCTACCACCCAGAAAGTCAACTGCAAGGTAGCTCTATCTCTACCCAGCGGTCTGCACGTAGAGAAAGGCATGCTGGGAGCTAGTTTTGTCTGTCTTCTGTATTCATTCCTTTATTAATTCCATCATCCTAGGTCCTGGAGAGCAATGGTTCCCTGTCTTTAGGTGCTTACACTTAGTGATGGAGACAGGCAATAAGCAAAGTAAATTACAGTTTGTCTGGAGGTGACAGTTCTACGGAAGCAAACAGGTCAGGAAAGGGCGTCAGGAATGGGAAGAGGAAGTGTCTTTTTAAATAGGGTGGGCTGGGTCCATTTCAGCAGGGTCTTAAGGAGACAGAGGAATGGCCAGACAGGTTTCTGAGAAAAGAACATTCTAGCAAAGGATTCTTTTCTGTGAGCCCCAGGGTTGGGGCTTGCTGGCTGGCAAACGAGCTGCAGTGGCTGAGCCAGGTACATGTGGTGAGTCGTGAGAAGTGCAGTCAGCCGGGTGACTTAAGCAGTTATGGCTCCCACGGAGGCTGAGGAGGCTGGCCACTGGAGGGTTTCAGAGAGATGTGACTTGTGAGTACACGAGTCTTCAGACACACCAGAAGAGGGCATCAGATCCCATTACAGATGGTTGTGAGCCACCATGTGGTTGCTGGGAATTGAACTCAGGACTTCTGGAAGAGCAGTCGGTGCTCTTAACTGCTGAGCCATCTCTCCAGCCCTGCAAGAGATGTGCCTTGTAACTGAGCAGCTTCTCTCCTGTGACATGTTGACAATAGTCCACTGGGAAAGGAAAAGAACAGAGAGTCATGCAGGGGCTGCCCCAGTGCCCCGCAAGAGGCTGAGAAGCACATGAAGGTAGCAAGATTTGGTCTGTACGTCTTAGAATCAACAGCATTTGCTCACAGATTAGATATGGGTGAGAGAAAGAAAGGTGGATCAGCAGACAACTGTGTTTGCAGACCCCTAGATGCTGAGGATGGCTGAACTCCTAGGAGGGTGGGATGTCAAGGGGACCTGGCTGTGGGTGGATTCCTACCTCTCTTCTGCATGTATACAGGGCTGCAGCATCCTGAGCCATAGGTAGGGTTCTACCTGGTTCTTATCAGGAATGAAGGCCTACCATGCACAGGCATGGTGTCCAGCTCACAAGACACTCCAAAACTGACCTACCACACAGGTGCCCGTGAGAGGCCAAGTAGAAGGCTCATTCTGAGCTCAGTCTCCTCACTGCAGGATGGCGCTTGCTTCTGGGGGTTAATTCAGCAAAGGTGGGAAAAGGGAACTGGGAAGCCAAACAGCTATTCCACTGTGGAGAGCACTGTTCTTTTAGATATCAGAGGCTCAAATAAAAATGTCTAAGGCCTGAGCTGGGGCCTTTGTTTGTGTCTGCATTACAATAAGACCTCTGCTTGAAGCCACTGCTGCTTGCTATCATCTGACCTCACAGGATGATAACATATGGATACTGTCCTCTGTGTGTCCCAGGCAAAGCTTCCTTAGGCAAAGTTGACTGCCCTAACTCCGAAACTTGCTCTGCCACCCTCCCCGTGCATTTAAGGAACTTACCTTCTTCACCACACTTCGCTTCTTTAAATGTATTAGAATCAAAGGCACTAATTTTGGGATCAGGAAAAATAAGTTCAGGGCATGCTTTCCTGAACTCTCAAGCCCTGTGTGGGGAGGGATGAGCACTTCTAGTTCTCTGGGATACCCATCATAGGACCTAGAATTGTGTCTTATCCTCCCAGAGCCTCCGTTCCACTCTCCTGGTCCTTAAGGTTTGGTGGGGACATGGCCCGTGGAGTTCTGTCAGCCACAGCTTCCATGGGCCACTCCCTATCGGTGAGAGACTATCATCAAAGCATCATCCTTGGGTAAATATGGCCGAGCTCCAGCTTCTAGAACAAACAAGAGTGGGGCTGGGATGGAGAGACCAGGGTGACCTAGGTCCAGAGTCCTCAGCTCATGCCTCCTCAGCCTTCCTTCCCCAGTGAAGTTCACTCTGGAGAAGTCCAGGGAAAAGGTCAGAGGTCACCCCAAAAGAAGCATGAACAACACAGTATGAGAGAACTCAGTGTGAGAAGCGAAACAGTTTGCTCTTGAGTATAAAAAGACTATTTTAGGGAGCTATTAAGTATCTCTGTGACTAGAGAACATGGGAGTTAAGAGAAGCCATTAGTCAAACTCTCCAGCCTTACAAGGCAAGAAGCTATGGAGCTTTGGGGGTTCTGTCAGATTCTTGGAACCTCCAGAGTTTTGTTTTGTTTTTGTTTTTGAGACAGAGTTTCTCTGTGCAGCTCTGTCTGTCTTGGTACTAGCTCTGTAGACCAGGCTGGCCTCGAACTCACAGAGATCCACCTACCCTTGCCTCCCGAGTTCTGGGATTAAAGGTGTGAGCCACCACTACCCGGGTTAAAGTGTATGTTTTAAAGGTGGAAAAGGGCTCTGTGGGTCATGGTGCCAGGTTGACCAAGCTGAGCTTTGCTTTCCAGATCCCATATATAGAAACCAGTGCCAAGGACCCGCCTCTCAACGTGGACAAAACCTTCCACGACCTAGTTAGAGTAATTAGGTAAGCATTGTACTCTCCCTGACAGTTGTGCCCCTCCCTGGCTATACCTTCTGTGGTGGAAAGGGGGAAGCCAGACTACTACAGGAACACTTGAAGAACATAACTCCTGAGAGACTGGGTAGTTCCAAGCCTTGTTTGCCATTTCCTGTGACTCTTTGAATTTTCCCCCTGCCCTTTACCCCCCACACACACTGCCCCCAGATATAATCAGGAGGGTGAGTGGGGGCTGCAGGCATGCTGTGGAGATCAGGAATCCTAGTAGCTCTGAACCCCAAACTTTCAACATATCCAACACAGCAAAGAGCAAGCCTCTCTTTCTACCACTGCCCTTGATATTAGAGGCCCTGAGGCAGCACCCCAAAATAGCCAAGTATGGTCCCTGGACTCAAATTCCAGAATCACTGTGTGTGTGTTCTAAGACCCACAGCCTGTGGGTCTTCAAGTGCCAGTAGCCTTGAGAACAGACTCATGGACCTTCATTTCTTTAGAATCATATTCACTTCCCGTTGGATGAGGAAGCTGCATCCTGGCTCTGTCCCTGCCAGATCCAATCCAGTGTCTAAACTTTAATGTCCCCAACAGTTAAACCCCTGTCTTCAGTACCTTATGCCAGTGACTCAGAGGCTGTTGGTCAGCTATGAATCAGACCGAAGCCTGTAATGGTGCCCTTATTTGCCGCCTCTTGGTCCCCTGCCATGTGCACACCCCTGCACACACCCACACATGCCCCACAGCCCGAGTTCATCCTTATTTCTCCACACAGCCCTCACGTTTATGTTGGCAGTTGATAGGCTTTCCAAGCTGCCGTGTATTGCTTATGGAACTGCGGCACCAAAATCAACCCTTGGGCCTAGGAAATGCTAACAGAAAGCATGTGAAATCTCTGCTATCCAGTTGGCCAGTTATTTTATCTAAAATATGAAAAAGAAAAGCACAAAGACCAGCTCCGTTGTAAAACCTGGCGGGCTTATGGGATGAACAAACCTAGTCACCGCTAGACAGCAGAGAGGTCTCGTTCCCCTCCCGTCCTCTCTCGCTTTCTCAAGCGAAGAGATGCTAGACAGCAGAGGAGTCTCATTCCCCTTCCCTTCCTCTCTCGCTTTCTCGAGCTAAGAGATGCCACACAGCCTGGTCTCCTTGGGTGGCCAGGGCAGCAGCGTTCTCAAGCTGTCCCTCCAGCCTAGGGCTGTCAGAGACTCTGGAGTCCCAGAGATAGGACAAAGGAAGCAAAAGGCTTGCTCTGATGTTGTCTTTGCTTCCTTCATTGTTCAATAGGCAACAGGTTCCAGACAAAAACCAGAAGAAGAAAAAGAAGACAAAATGGCGAGGAGACAGGGCCACCGGCACTCACAAACTGCAGTGTGTCATCTTGTGACAGCCTGAAGCCCTGGGCATAGCAACCGTGAACTGCCAGCCCCTGGGATCAGCCCACTGCCTAACTGCACTGAGAACCATTTCTAACCACAGCCCTTGACTCTGGACTGGGCACTGGAAGGGAATGAGGGAGGAGGGGCAGAAGCAGGCAGAGCTGGCTTTGCAGCCTCTCCCAATAGACAGGGCGACCCTCCAAACCCTCCGTGTGTTGATTGAGCCCAGTTCCCAGTCTCTTGGTGGGCTTGTTGTTTCTTTTAACTCCATAGGGCTGGTTTGCTGTGGAAGTGCTTTATCCACATACAACGCACCAGACAAGCCATGAGCAAGCTTCTCCCTGACCCTGTCCCCAGTGTCTGAGCTCTTGTGTCTTTTGTAGATTTTTAAATTATTTGAGTAATGATTATTTTATTAAAGAGGTCTGTGCCCATTGCCTGGCAAAGCCCCAAGTCTTTGGCAGACCTCTGATAAATGTCTGGAACAGGGCTGTTGTCTTCTGAACGGAGTGTTCTAGCAGTGCCAAACTCCACCTAGGATGAAAGGCAGAAGTGAGTGGAGTCTTATTAGAAGCCTGGGGTCAAATCCAGGAAGCAAACAGACCCCAGAGACTGGAGAGAGGGGGTGGATTTACTTGGAGGGCTTTGGTGTGGTTGAAAATGGCAGAGATTAGAAAATAAACCCCCCTCGCCTCTACATCCCCACCCTTAACCCCACCCCTACTGAAGTGAGAACTAGCTGGGACCAGTTCACCCCTGGAGGGGATTTCCTTTCCCTGAGAAAGTGTGGTGAGGCCAGTGACTGGCTTTGCAAAAGCACTCATTTGCTTTCCAGGCAGTGGGTAAATTCTGTGTTCAGATGTGGACAGGGCCCTAGGCTTCTCAAAAGTGTCCCTGTTTGCTCTCAGACTATATATTACTGTGCCTCTGACACAAACATAGGGACATGTTCACGGAGGTGAATGTGACACCATCCAGAAAGCTCTGAACTGAAAGCACCTGATACTATTATCTCGGAAGGCCCAGGACCTGAAGCCATGGCCACCTGCGTCAGCTGACCTTTACCAGCCAATGAGCAAACCCCTTCTAGCATGAGCGGTATGGCTGCCTTTTGCTACACACTTTCTTTGCTCTCTTAGGTCAAAGGGGAAGAAAGCTGAGCTGATGACAGGGTCCACACACTTATTCCAGCAGGGACACCTCCCGCCACGATGCACTCCTCCCTCTCTGGTGCTGCTAGTGGGGTAGAGATTGGCTTTTTCCAGCTAAAGATCTGTATGGAGGGACAGCAAGAACAAAGTACACCCTGTGAGAGGGTCAGAAGCAGAGGTGGCATAGTTAGTGACCTCATTTGCCGGCTCACCTTGCAAAATAGAGGCTCCCCACCAGGTGGCTGGGCCAAGATGGAGAAAGAAACTCCTGGAAGGAAATCCAAGGAAACTGGGCACCAAGTGGATGTCCAGGCTCATGACTCTTTTCCAATCCAGAAAGTCCTAAATTGTTCACACGCAGAGTCATCAGGACAGCAGGCTGCAGAAGGAAATGATGGCTGCTTTTGCTAGCTAGAGATCAAACTTCCTACTTACCAAACTGCCACCCTGCCCCGATTTTTTTCTGTTCCTGAAAAGGAGACCAGAGAATGTGCCAGATGAGGTATCTCACCATTTCTCAGATCCTGTAACACTTATGAGTATTTTCAACACCAAAAGGACCAGGCTTTCTCCAGCCTCGGGCTCCCTAAGCCACACTCATAGCAAGCAGCTGCAGCCTGGAGAAAGGACAGATGGAAGAAAGGTCAGGATGCTCTACACTCAGGGTAGCAGCCACTGCCAGAGAAGCCATGTCCTGCCACCTGCTACCGGCACACCCTTGCTTCTGTGGACCAGCACCTCTACTGTGCCGAGAGGAGACTCTTCCCCGGAAGCAGAACAGCTGCCTAGACCAAAGCCCCGAGTCACACAGCTAACCAGAAGGGAGGCTCCCGGCACCCTGGCCCCTCTCAGAAGAAGCAGTGCATTCAGGCCCATCGTCCAGGGCATCCATTGTAAACTGCCCACATCTTAAACTGACCATGCAGGTGAACAAACTAGCTGACATCCAGCCATCTCTGGTTCAGGGCATTCATCTTCCACAATCCTGTTTCCCTCGTGTGGCATGGGTAGATGACACCTCAGGGTTAGGAATGAGCCCTCTGACAGTTTCCAGGGAGGCTTAGGAAAGTGTGCTCAGTGCATCTTCATCACCAGCTGATAGGGGACGTCAGGAGACCTGGATGGCCGTGACACCACATGACCGAGGACCCTTTGGGTCTGTACTGAGCTGTCATTCTGAGGTTCCCTCTAGTTTTCGGAAACGTGTGTTCCCATCACATCTGGTGTACTGCAGTCCCCTCACCTCTGCGCCTATTGTGTGCTGATTTTCCTTCATTACTCTGCCATCTCTTAATAGGTTCATTTTCTTCGCCTAGCCATCCCCTCTCCCCCAGAATAGGGCTACGCTATGGCCTCCTCCTCCCTAAGCACCTTTCCACACAGGGAACATCTGGATGATTCCCTTAGGACTTCCCCACCTCCCCATGGCTCTTGCTGTGGAGTGCCTGATTGGATTAGTGTGGCCTGTCTTGCCTGCCAGGAGATATGACCCACTGACCATGCCAGCTCTAATCCCAAAGCCCCTCAGACCCACCACACTAAGTCCAGAGCCACAGAGGGGTCCCTTCTTTTAGCAGCCCACCTGGTTGGAGACTCCACATCGGGTCGGGTTTACCTAGAATGCCAGATACTTGAAACACTGAGCCCTTTGCGTGACAGTATTAGCAGGTGGCCATTGTCAAGCGACGGGCCAGAGTGATGCCTGGACATCTTGTTGACGCTTGAGCCTTTTATGTACTTTTTATCAAGTCTTTGTGTATCTCTACTTATTAATAAAGAAAACAACATTGATTTCATCTTATTTCCTCTTCCTCAAACACTCCCAGTTTTTCGAGCTTTTAGTTCTTTACTGAAACATGCACCTCTTCAGAGCACAGCCTTGGGCTCAGCCAAACCTAAAGTAAAGAACAAGCATACTGGTGGCCATGAAAGTATCTTTTCCTTCAGGAGCCTGTAGAGAGAATATCTTATGTCTGTATGGATGTGGTATCTGTCAATAATAAATCTGATGGCCTATGCGTTGACAGGAAATAGGAGGTGGGACATCCAGGAGACAGAAGGAGTCTGGGGGAAATGACAGGTGGGAGTTTCGCCAGGGAAGATGTGATGAGATGGTCACGTGGCAGAATGTAGATTAGAGTAAAGGGGTTATTTTAAGTTATGGCTAGTCAGAGAAGAGCCTAGCTACATGGCCAAAGTATTTGTAAATATATTTTGAGTCTGCGTTTGATTTCTGGAAGCATGGGGCTGGGAGGAAGAACCAGACTTTTTTTTTTTTTTTTTTTTTTCTAAAAAAGCCCACTTCTTCAGTGGGATTCCACTTGCCCCTCCATCTTTTGGGGGGCAAAATGGAATTCCTGACTGTCTGTCCATGCCTGTTTCACCCAGCTCCTTGCTTCCAGTTCTCAACCCCTAAGTCCTGGACTTCATCTCATCCCCCCCCCCCCCCCGCCCTGTAAGCAAAGTCTGTTGTTTTCACCCTGCAAACATGTCTAGAATCTACTCTTTCCCTCTGCTTCCCTTGCGACGTTTGAGTCGATGCTGCCGTCCTTCATGTCTTGCCCTTGTCTTCCCACAGTTCACTCTCAACCCAGCCAGCACAGAAGCTCTGCGGACATTTAAAGCGAACTCATGTCTCCGCTCTGTCCACGCCATCATCATCCAGTAACTTCCCCACCTCATTTTCCAGGCATGCCCAGGAGGGCTGGGCCATGACACAGAAGTAACGGATGAGCAGATGGGCATTAGCCAGACGTGTTCCTTCACTTGATGTCAAACACTCACTGAGTTCTGGGCCCCACAGCAAGGGCACAGAGGCATCCAAACAGGGAGGCTATTTCACTGACGAGTTGAAAACCACAGCCACAGATTGGATCCACTAATTACGTCACTGTTAAAGAGTGAAGATTTGCCTCCTGAGTCTCCCTCCCTCCCTCCCTCCCTCCCTCCCTCCCTCCCTCCCTCCTCCTCCCTTTATCTCCGTATGGTCTGTGTACAGGCTGGTGCGCATGCACAAGTGTGCATGTGCTTTTGAAGGGAAGAGGTCAACATCACATGACTTCCTCAACTGCTCTCTACTTGTTTTGAGACAGGGTCTCTCACTGATCCTGCAACTCCCCCATGGTGCTAGGCTGGCTGACCAGTTAGCTCTGGCTGTCTCTGCCTTGCCAGTACAACACAGACAGGTTTGCTGCCTCTGAGCCAAGCTCCCCCTATCCATCCAACCTATGTAGTCTCTCAGCCTGTGGGTCTCAACCTCTTCCGGAGTCAACGACTCTTTCACAGGGGTCGCCAACGACTACCAGGAAAGATAGATGTTTACATTATGATTCTTAACAGTAGCAAAATTACAGTTGTGAAGGAGCAGCAAAAATCATTTTATGGTTGGGAGTCACCATACGAGGAATTGTATTAAGGGTCATAGCATTAGGAACCTTGGGAAGCACTGCCTTAGAGGAAGGCCCAGCTGCAAACAGCTGGAAGAATCTGCCTAGCAGTGCCACACTCAGAACTGTCTTCCTCTATGCACCACGTGTGACCATCGATTATAGGAAGATTTTGCACAAAAGACAAATGGGCTCTCGGGTGTGTTGTTTTGTTTTTCAACTCTTGGGTTTTTCTTAAAATGTAGGCAGTAGCCAGCCGTGAGGGTGTATGCCTTTAATCCTAGCACTCAGGAGGCACAAGCACAGAATACCAGTAAGTCTGGAAGCCAGCCTAGTCAATACAGTGAGTCCCGGGCCATCAAGGGCTGCATAGTAGGACCTTATCTCAAAAATAAATAAATAAGTAAGTCAGTCAGTCAGTGGCCTTGCAGATAGAGGGAAACCACACCACCCACTGTCCAAGCTTCGAATTCTCCACACATCTAATTAAAGGTAGAACATTCTATGCAATGAGGGATTCCCAGGATTTTCACTCTCTGTAGCTTCTGGGGCTCTGACATCATGCCAAATAGCTCACCATTGCACTTATGTGAACATTTAAACACATAAAAAGGGCTGAGTCCACGCCAAATAAAGACCCTATGGGACTTTCAGTACAGGGTACAGCTGACCACACTTTCTCAAACCCATCCTTCTGTTCAGTTCTGAGACCTATGCCTAGGCAGAAGTAAGATCCTGGGATAAGTGCTTCTCAGTGTGTCTGCCAGACCAGCGGCTTCAGCATCAGTAGCCCATTTATTAGGAATATCCATTACCCTGCCTCACCTCAGACCTCCAGTTGAGCTGGGGCCCTGGGCTGTGTTTGGCAAGGCCTTCATGCTGCTCTGATGCTCCCCAAAGTCTGAGAATCACCAAATCACCAAGTTTCCGTCCTGCGGAGATGAACAGCTGCAGAGGTGTTTCTTCTGCACGGCAGCTGTGGTCCTATCCGAGGCTCAGCTCATTCCTCTTTGCTTCCCGCATCTAATTAATAAGGGTTCTCCAACATCGGGAACCAAAGACTCCAGGAGAAGGGTTATTGACCTTAACTCCACAGAGTTGCGGGGGTGGGGTGGGGTGGGTGGCTGATATCATGAAATTATATGCAAAATAACAGCTACCATGCCCTCTTCTGGGTTTGTGACAGTCACACTGTGTTGGATTCTCACTGTGACGCGGGTGCTGCTCAGTGTGGGGATGTAGCAGCCTTTCTAGCACTCTTCTCTGATGCCAGACTCTTCTGCAGTTTCACAGCCACAGAGAACAGGAAGAGGAAATGAAAGGAGTGAAGATCCAGCTACTCTGAAGAAGCGCTGACAAAAAAAATGAGTGGACATTTCCTTGCGTGCCCTCCCATGACATCCTGCAGGAGGGGACAGGGCCAAGCTGCCTTTTTTCTAGTCCCCCCTACATGACCAAGTGTGTGGGCCATACGACTCAACTACCTCCTTCCTCATTGTGGCAAACGCTGTTGTGATTTTATGTGTGTGTGTGTGTGAGTGTGTGTATATGTGTGTGTATATGATGTGAGTGTGTGTGAGTGTGTATGTGTGTGTGAGTGTGTATGTGTGTGAGTGTGTGTGTGTGAGTGTGTATGTATGTGTGTGAGTCTATGTGTATGTGTGTGTAAGTGTGTGTGTGTGATTCTGTGTGTGTGTATGAGTGTGTGTGAGTGTCATGTGTGATTGCATATGTGTGTGTGTATGTGTAATTCTATGTGTGTGTGTATGTGAGTATACATGGAGTGTGTATGTGTGTGTGTGTGTGAGTGTGTATATGTATGTGTATATTTGTGGTACTGCTGGGGATTGAACCCAGGACCTATTCATTCTAGGCAAGAAGTCACACCTAGATTCCCAGCCCCACAGGCAACTCTTAATTTTTATTAATGCAGATCCCCTTGGAGGCTGGTCACAAACACAGTGATAGTCCATTTGTCTATGTTCCTTGCATGTTTATGCCCTCAGGCCCAGGGAAGAAGTTGGTAGCACAACGGTGATTCCTAATATTTATAAAACAAATCAATAATTATTATAGATATCGGCCTCCGTGCCTTAAAACCCAAACATCTTCATTCAAATGTGCTGTCTTTGCCCCTAGTCTCATGGCTTGTAGCAGACCCAAGGTCACTGCAAATTTCAAATAGTTTCCCAAGGTCATGATCTCATGGTGACCTCCATTCCACAGCCTCTCATCTCAAGTTAACCCCTGCTCAGTTTCTACAAAGAAAATCCACCCTTAAAACTACCCCTGAACTTTGCTGAAGACTTGTAGGCCCTAAGATGGCCTCTCAGTTGACCTTTGCCGCCATACCCTCTCCCAGCTTAGCTCCTCTCATATGTCAAACGCCCTCTCCCCAGACCCTTTCAGTAAAGATCCTTTTTAAAAGCCACATCCCACAATTTCTTCCTAGGGTGAAATAATCTGGTGACTTAAAGCCTCCAGTTTGCTTAGGCAAGGAATTTTCAGGATGCTGGTTTGTCACTGGCCCAGGACAGGCCTTGGCCAACCTTACCCTAGTGTTGAGAATGACCCTACCCTAGTGCCGTCCCTGTTCTAGCATAACAACTTTAATCTCTATGTATTAGTTGCAGGTCCTCCCGCCCTAGCAACTGTCCTCATCCCCTTGGGGTAGGGGTAGTTAGAACTCAGGCCTAATTGTTTAGCAGTGTTAATTTACTTTTTAAACAGGTTCCAGGTAATGGTATGCCACTTGTCTGTTACCTTGGAGAAGCATGAATCAGCAAATGCACAGGACACACAGAGAGCACTGGCTTGCATGGCTGAGTACTTCCTGTAAACCAGACACTGGCCCCATCTCTGCACCCACCTCCGTTACTCATGATCTCCCTGCGGAGTAAGTGATACTGTGATCTATAGAAAAAGAAACCGAGGCCAACAATAGAAGAAATGACAGCCTGCCCCTGCACCCAGTTCTGCTCCCAAAGCATCACCCTGCCACACTGAAGATGGAGCCAGCCCAGGCTGTCTACCCACATCCATTTTCGATTTTACCCAGGTTTGAGGGAACGCTTTCAATGCGTGTCACACTTCCCCATGAGTGACTCAGCACAGGATTGTGAGCACAGTCATTTTCCAGAGTGTCCTCACTAGACCTCCACCCAGGGCAGCCCTCCCTTACCATGGCCTTGGACCCCACCTCCAGTTCTGTCCCCCTTACTGCCCTTCCAGCTGAGACTGTTCAGGCCAGTGGGCACAATGGGTAAGGTCCAGGGTGGGCCTTAAGCCTCAGGCATTCTGCCTAGAGAACCTCCCATAGCCAGGAACCCTAGTAACTGTCATCGTTCCCTGGGGATAGGGGTAGTTAGAACACAGGCTTAGGACTTAGCAGCTCTAATTTGCTTTTTAACAGGTTCTGGGTAATGGTATGCTGGGTCCTCTGAGAACCATGAACTAGCAAATCCATGAGACGCATGGTTGGTTTTGTTTGTTTTCTTTTGTTTTGTTTTGTTTTTGCCCCTAGTCAGTCTCATAGCTTGAAGCAGACCCAAGGCTGCTGCAAATTTCAAATAGTTTCCCCAAGGTCACATGATCTGGTGGGAACCTCTGCATCTGCCTCCGTTCTACAGTTTCACTCCTCAAGTTAACCTCTGCCTCAGTTTCCATAAAGAAAACCCACCCTCATAACCATCTCTGAACGTTGCTGTGGACTTGTAGGCCCTAAGATGGCCTCTCAGTTGTTGCTTGGCCCAGCCCTTTTGCTCCAGCAAATGGAGCCCTGGATGCAAGGAACTCTTATTTGTCAATAAACAGCTCCTCTTGCCCCTCTCAGCCCAGACTTTTGGTTCCCTCTGTGTTGGCATGGCTGAGGCTCCAGTGTTGGCAGCGTGTAGAGCGGTGGCCAGTGCACAGACTACCTAGGTCTAGCTTGGTTGTGCTGCTGTCTGGTGACCTTAGCCAAGTGGTCCAACCTTCTCGGTGTCTCAGCTTAATGGCAAACTTTAACTGGGCTGATGTTAACAATACTTCTTAAGGCTGCTTGACTATTGTTATGTTGTAGTTTAGTATATGAGTTCAGAATAATGATCAACGTATAGAAACTCTAAGTGCCTGAGTCAGGATCCCAGGACCAAATCAATATATGCTCCCCTGCCCCAAAGCAGCCTTTCATTGCCCTCTCTTGTCTGGATCCTGGGGCTCAGCTCTTGCCATTTCTCCTTGTCAATCAAAATAGATTCAGAGGCATTCATGCATGCCTTTACTCTCAGGCAGGAGGATCACGTGTCTGAGAGCAGCCTGGGCTACATACACAACAAGTTTCAGGTCAACCCAGAATACAAGGTGGGACGCTATCTCAAGAAAAAAAAAATGTCCAGGCCGAGAGATGTCTCAGTGGATGGTGTGTGCTTTACAAGCATGAGGACCTAAGGCTGGATCCTTAGCACGCATGTAAAAAGTGGGGAGCAAAACATGCTATCTGTCGCACACTACTATCTGCTAAGCCGATTAACCTCCATCTTGGGAAATTCAGCTGCACCCTCTTGCAGAAGGATTCTCCCAGCTGGGTTTGTTAACTGTCTACACCTCTTCACTGAGGGGTGGGGAGGGTCATGAGACCCTCACCTGAGCGACCTACTACCCATTGTGTATGCAACTCTGCCTTAGTTGCTGGTGACCTCAGCGAGGGGTTGAGATGTATATAAGCAGGGGAAGACCAAGGGGAAAGGGGCTCTAACTGTGTGGCTCCAGGAACCTCTCCCTGCTGGTAAAGACTTTCCAAGTGTGGCCTATGGAGGGAAAACCCCTGACACCTCGGTAAGTAACTGCTCACCTACGCTCTGTAAGGAAGCCCACTACATTCATAGGGTTTCCAGAGTGAACTCTAATAGAACGGTACCTCAGTTTATCTTTGGGACCTTAGGAGGAAAGACTTCCTTAGACAGGACTTATATCTCCTGTGGGAAGTCATTTTTAACAACAGCGCATGTCTAAGGCTCAGAGTCAAGAGGATCATCGGAGCTCGCTGGCCAACCAATGTAGCTGAAGTGAGACTCCTTGGTTCAGTGAAAGAATCTATCTAAAAATTAGTGTCAGCTGGTGTGGTGGCACACACTTTTGAGAGACAGAGTTTCTCTGTGTAGCCTTGGCTGTCCTAGAACTAGGTCTATAGACCAGGCCGGCTTCAAATTCAGAGATCTGCCCGCTTCTGCCTCCTGAGTGCTGGGATTAAAGGCACACTCCACCATTGCCTGGGGGTAGTGCACACTTTCAATCCCAGCACTGGGGAATCAGAGGCAGGCAGAGCTCTGTGAGTTCTAGACTAGGCTGGTCTACACAGTAAGTTCCAGGCAAGCCAGGGCTATGCAGTAAGACCCTGTCTCAGAAAGTAAAATAAACAAAATAAAATATGCCAGCAAAATCTAGGTTTCAGCCTAAAATCTTCTACCCCCAAAATTCTACTCTCTCCTTGGTAAAGATGAGTCTTGCATCTGTAAACCAAAGTGTGTCAAGGACCTAGGTGAACCATAGTTAGGGGATGGCTAAATAACTAAATACTACACCAGTATAACAAAAGCTGGTGTAGCCAGTGTGCCAATAACCTTAAATGCTTCGTTTCCTGCACCGTCCCAGCTCTGGAGGTTACAACCTGGGCATCCCTAGATGTCACAGGCCTGTTGGCAAAGCTAGATGCTGGACTCTGACTCCATTCCTTGCTAACCTGTATATTCATGCTCACTGTGTCTCTCTGAGTTGATGACTTTATGGGCCTGGGTTTCTTCCTCTGATGCTGGAATCATATGACCACTCATCTCTAGGGCTGATGTGGGGATCAAACGACTTAATGTGTTCTAAGATCCTAGCAAAGCATCCTGAGCACCTGCTGATGAAGCTTCTCAACGAGCAATATCTGTTATTTCTAGTATCACTGTCATTAGTATCTCTACTTGACGTTCTGGCCTCTTAAGAAAGCCTGGGAAGCTGGGACAGTGCCTTTATTGACCACCAGAGGGCACCATTGTAGAGCAAAAACAGCCTTTCAGCTGCATCTCCAGACTTAGCTCTGTGCCAAAACTCAGGTACTTCAGCCTGCTTGTCTCCTTTTCTGCCCATACCCTGTGGGACTTCCTAATCTTCTGGACTTCTGGTAGCAGAGAAATATACATTTTGAGTTCAAGTCCACCATTTTCATGTGTCAAATGTTTGTCAAACAACCAGACCAAATTCTCATCTAGACAACTGTTCAATCAGCCTTCTGGAACTAAACTTTGCCACCCCAGGCTAGCCTGGCTCTTCTGGACACTTTGTGCCTAAGGCTCTGCTCCAGTCCTTTACAGATGGCTTCATGTGCCTTCTGGAGACTTTTCGAACGGTCTTCATTCTCCATATGGAGAGAGCATCTTTCTTGAATCCCCTCAGCTTCGTCAGAAAATCATCCACATCTCGACAGCTCCAAATTCGCCCTGACCTTTGGCTTTCCTGCACACCCTGCATCCAGTATCCAATAGTGTTTGATGAGGGCCGGTTCTGTGGATGGGGCTTCAGAGAAAGATTCCTGAGTCCAAGTCTGGGTCAGTAGCCTTCAAAGTGTAGTCCTGGGACAAAGGGCACATGCTTGGGGACTTGTCAAAAATGGACATTCTCCAGAGCCACTGCATCTCAGTCTCTGGGGCAAGGCTGGAAGGCTAGGTGGGTAGAAGTCTTGGAGTAGCATGGGGCTGTTGAGGACATCCTGGCCTGCACACCTCCCCACTTTAGGACTTGCAGGATCCCTTCCATAGACAGGTAAAACTGCTCTTGTAATGTTCTAACAGTCCAACTTACAACTGGCCAGGATGAGTTTTTCCCAGTCGGACATAATGCTAAGCATTTTTTTCCGTAGGTTGGCATGGCACACTGTTGTGGCTTTCGCCTTCAACCTTGATGAAAAGATGTCATGTTTTAGTATAGTTGCTTAGCAAAGAGCCCTGACTTATGACAGCCCGCTGTCAGCTAATGTGAACCGACTATGACACTGTCTCCTTTAAGGCTGGGCGAGGTGGCAGTGGGACTCAGAAGAGAGGGGAGAGAAGGCAGACAGTATTTTCTTTGCCCCATGAGGCCAGCAAAAGTCCTGCCCCATGCAACAGCAGGGAAAGAAGCAGCATGATACCCCGGGGAAGGTGAGGCGCTGACCTTACTCATTAGGAAGCTCATCATCGAGTCTCCAGATAGGCTCCTGCAGAAAGTGTGAAGGGCTCCCTTCCCCACTGCACACCCCCAAGAAAGGCTTTAGAGTGCTCAGAACTGTCCCTCAAATGCAGCATACATGAACAAAGGGAGAAAGAGAGACCTAGTATCTGTGGCTCAAGGGCCATCTGTTAATAAGACTGGAGGCTTATGGGATATATTTTATTTTATTTTAGTTATGTATGTGTGTGCGCGCACACGTTCATATGAGTACTCATGCTTGCATGTCCATATGAAGGCCAGAGGCTTTGGCGTCTTCCCCAATCATTCTTTCACTTTTTTTTTTTTTTTAAAGACAAGATCTCTCACTGAATCTAGAACTCTCCAGTTCAGCTACACTTGGCCAGCATGTCTTGGAGAATCCTCCTCTCTCTGCCTCCGCAGCAGTAATGTTCCAGGCATCAGCCCCCACATCCAGATATCCTTCGTCAGCGCTGGGGATCCGAAGCGAGGTTCGCACGCTGGCGTGGCAAGGACTTTATTGACCAAGCTCCACCCCCAGCCCTTGGTTCTTTTTTAAATTTAGAAGCAAGTGGACTGAACAGCAGCCCCCAGTGGCTCACTTTCTTCTTGCCATGAGAGCATGCATGACAAAAAAAAGTTTAAAAAACAGAGAAGATTCATATCAGCTGACTTAGAACTGGCTATAGCTCCACAGCTCCAGGGTTCCTGAGCTCTCTGCTAGTCTCCTCAGGCACATACAAATGTGGCACATACGCACATGAGTGTCCAAATGTACACACAAGCAATGATAACGTCAAAATTGTATAAAGAAGAAAAGAAAAAAAACTAGTCCTCTCAACACCAGACTTTGCATTTCTGGCCTTGACAACTATGGGGAAGTTACCAGCCACTGGCTTCAGCCTCTCAGCAGAGGACCCAAGGAAAGATCAAGCATTCATGTCAGGAGAGACCCTGTTTCTCCACCAGGCCACTGGAATTCCATATCACCATTTCCAGACCATGGTAACATAGCCACCATCACAAACAATGCAGAGTGGTGCTGGGGTTCTCAGGGACACTAGGCTGCAGCACAGCACAAGACAGAGACACAGCCTGACCCCGTGTCACCAGCACTGGCATCCCACCATCATAGCCCTGTTGCTGGCACACCCATCCTCCCTCTCAGCTTCTCCATCCTTCACCATCTCCAGGGCTGATCAGCTGGCTCAGAAGGTCGCTGAATTCAACAAAGAAGTTTCTCCACACCCAGTAAATATGATGACGGCACAGTCACCACAAAGTAACTCTCAACCGTCGTGAGGTCACATGGTCAAAATCCAACAGAGGCTGAACTGCAGGGTACGATCTAGGAAGTAGATGCTGATAACAGCACCATGGGCTTCTCTTCTCAGAATTTTTTTTACTATGATAGAGAAATAAAAGATACAGAGAGAATAGAGATCCTCGAGGCTTCTGAGACTTCGATGGTGACAGAGATGGTTACAGCAGTGCAGCGGAGCTACGTCACGTGATGGTAAGAGAGAGCAAAGCTGATAGAATATGAAATTGCCAGAGCCACAGAAGTTGAGGGAGATGGGTGGTCAGCCATGGAGAACTTACACAGATGATGGTCATAAAATCAAGATCAACTTATAAACAACTCCTGCCTCCAGAAGGGTGTGGCTGAATCCTTTATATCACGACAGCATCAACTAGAAGGCCATTTATTTGTCCTGTTTCTAGTTAACAAAAGAGAATGTCAAATTACCTTCTGCTCGTATTGGTGGACAGTCCTGCTATGAAAGGCTAAGCCTTCTTGGTTTCCTGATAGACTTGCCTTTCCTCAATGATAAAGAAGTTCTTAGTGGACTTCCTAAGGTTCTATTTATGAATGCCAGTAGCATGGCTCAGTGGATGAAGGTACTTACGCTCCAGCTAAGGTCCTGAGTTTGGTTCCCAGAACCCACAGTGGAAGGAGAGAACTGACTCCCAAATACTGTCTTCTGATCTCGGCACGCACACTGTGGCATGTACCTGCCCCCTCCCCATATCATGCACCCACACAATAATAACAAGTAAAAAAGCTCTTAAAAGTCCCACCTGTTAACAATTAATAGCATGGGCTGGTCAAGTTTTTCATCCGCGTAGCTTGATATTTAAGCATAGTCAAGTATCTGTATTGACTCTGACAAGTTGACAAATCCAAAACCTATTCAAAGGAGCTCTAGTTCAATTCATTAGCATATGTTGTCATTGATTGTTTTCAGGGAAAAACAAATGCATTTCAAAGTTAATATGGAAGAAATGTGTGAATTAGACAAAGTGTGTGTGTGTGTGTGTGTGTGTGTGTGTGTGTGTGGTGTGTTACAACAGACACCACTGAAATCCAGAGAATATTTAGAAATTATTTTGAAAACTTATACTCCAATAATTTGGAAAATCTTGTAGAAAGATTCATATGCATCTTTTTCAATGCATATGGTCTATCAAAACTGAATCAGGAGACTGGAGAAAATGTCAATGGATCAATAACACGTTATGTAGTTAAAGTAGTAATTAAAGTCTCTCACTGGGGAAGACCCTGGGATGGAAAGCATTGCTGTAGAAATGTATTGGACCATTAAAGACGCACTAATATCAATGTGTCCCAAGATGGTAAACTAGAAATGGAGCAGATGCTTCTAAACTTCGTCTATGAAGCCGATACCAACCTCATGCCAAATGTGGCAGTAGAGGAAACTCCAGATCAATGTACTTGAAGATAGAGGCAAAAATCTTCAACAAAATATGAACTAGATTCAACAATACCTTAGGAAGGTCGTAGCACACAAACTTAGCATTGTATTTTCTCCATATTTCTATAAATCCTCCTTAACATTTAAAAAAGATCAACTATCAGGAATGCAAGAATGACTCAGCATCCACAAGTCATAATGTCTGTCCAGGGCATAATAAAAGCTCTCCATGAAGACGTGTGGGCTGCATCATGCTGAGTGGGCAAACTCTGAAAGCATCACCTTTAATACCAGGTTCTTTAAAATCAGAAACAAGACAAAAGTCGGCCTCGTCACTAATATTCAATGCAGTACTTGAGATCTTAGTCCCTGTAACAAACCGTGGGAAAGAAAGAAAAGGCGTACGGTCAGGAAGGAAGAAGCCGAATACCTCCACCCAAGGGCGACGTGATGTGGGAAGACCTAAAGCTTTCACCAAAAGTCTTCTAGGCCCTAAAAGGAGGCCCAATAAACTAACAAGATATGAAGTTAGCACTCAAAAACCCTGTGACTTTTAAATATACCAATAATAAACCCATCGAGAACCAAATTAAGTGGAACAGTACCAATCAAAACAGCCACAAAAAGAATAAAACATGTAGGAGCAACCCTAATCAATGGGGTGAAAGATTTCTATAATGAAAACTACAAAAACTGAAGAAAGAAGTTAGGAAAGATAGGATGGGGTGACGTGTATCATAGGAATCAGTACTGTGAAACTGGCTGTGTTGCTAAACGTAATCTTAGCACATTCAGTGAGATCCCTAGTGTGCTGGCTGATTCTGTGTCAACTTGACACAAGCTGGAGTTATCACAGAGAAAGGAGCTTCAGCTGAGAAAATGCCTCCATGAGATCCAGCGGTAAGGCATTTTCTCAAGTAGTGATCAAGGGGGGAGGGCCCCTTGTGAGTGGTACCATCTGTGGGCTGGTAGTCTTGGGCTCTATAAGAAAGCCAGCTGAGCAAGCCAGGGGAAGGAAGCCAGTAAGAAATATCCCTCCATGGCCTCTGCATCAGCTCCTGCTCCTGACCTGCTTGGGTTCCAGTCCTGACTTCCTTTGGTGATGACCAGCAGTGTGGAAGTGTAAGCTGAATAAATCCTTTCCTCCTAACTTGCTTCTTGGTCATGATGCTTGTGCAGGAATAGAAACCCTGACAAAGACACCCATCAAAATCCAAAATATTTGCCGAACTTGAAAAAAATGTAAAATTGGCATAGGGGCACAAGGACCCCAAAAAGTCAATGTAATTGAGCAAAGAGAGCCACGCTGGGGGTATTGTAACACCTGATTCTAAAGTACAGCACAGTGCTGTAGCAGGAAAACCAGTAGAACACTGGCATGCACACAGACACTGTGCTGGTTGGCTTTTGTTGTCAACTTGATGCAATTTAGAGTCACCTGGGAAGAGGAAATATCAATTGAAGAGCTGTGTCAATTAGGTTGGCCTGTCCCCATGCCTGAGAGGAATCACCTTGATTGATAGGAGAGGGTCCACCATGGGCGGCGCCATCCCTGACAGATAAACTAGCTGAGTGAGCCAGAAAATGAGGTGCTACAGCATTCCTCTGTGGCTTCTGCTTTAGTTCCTGCTTGCCTTCTTCGCTGACTTCCCTCACTGGTAGACTGTTACCTGGAAATGAAAGTTAAATCTTTTCCTCCCCTAAGTTGCTTTTGGCTCTGGGTGTTTTATCATAGCAACAGGAAAGCAAACAGAAATAAAGACCCATGGAGAAGAACAGAGAACCCATAAACAAACCCAACATCTACCTACAGTGATCTAACTCTCAGTAAGGCAGCCACAATATATTAAAGAAAAGACAGTCACCTTAATAAGTGGTATTTGGAAAACTGGATTTCCGTATATAAAAAACTGAACTTAGAGCCATCTCTTTCACACTGTATAAAATCAACTCTAAGAGCTGGTTATGGTGGCACATTCCTGTGATTCCAACGCTCAGGAGGCTGAGTCAAAAAGACTACAAGTTTGAATCTGTCATAGGCCAAATCGTGTGATAAAGGCTAGCCTGAGCTACATAGCCAGACACCATTTTAAAATAAATCTATTCAAAATGGATCAATACCTGAAACCTGGACACTACTGGAGGAACACACATGGAAAACCCTCACAATATAGCCACAAGAGTGACTTCCTGAACAGGGTTTCACAGTCTGTGGAATAATATTGGAACTGACAAATGAGGTTGTGTCAACTTACAGAGGGTCTGCATAGCAAGCAAAGGAACTAACAACACAGTAAAGAGAGACGGCCTGTAGACTGGGGGAAAATCCGTGCCAGGGATTCTCATCTAGTATAGGTAAAGAATTTAAAAAGTGGAACACATGATCAAAGCAGTAAATGAGCAAATGAACCCAATCAACCTGGATCATTTGTTTGTGGCACATTCTCTCCCCCATAGCCTCGTCTGGTCGTGGCTTCTGATCCTCCGGCCTCAGACAAGCATCATGACACATGGCTGAACAAACACGTTTTACAGAAGGAAATCTAAATGACAAATAGATGAATAAAGGCCAACATCTTTAAGATTTTTATTACGTGTGTGTGTGTGTGTGTGTGTGTGTGTGTGTGTGTGTGTGTGTGTGTTTATGAAGGTGTATGTGCCACTGTGAAGGTCAGAACATAGTTTTCAGTAGTTCTCTCCCACTACTGAAGGGGTCTCCCAGGCAGAGGTCACAGGAAGCAGTCTGACTGGAGAGCGTGCCAGGAGTCCCCCTTGTCTAGCGGCACACTTTGTGAAGGCATTCTTACACAGGGGTCATGACACTTGCAGATTTCCTGTGGAGGGGACGCCATGGAACATGGCGGGACTTATGAGGGACTCCCCAACCTTGGCAATTAAGACAGCAGCGAGGTAGAGAGAGAACGCCTCTACTGTGACCTGGAGGATGCACTGCCTGTAAGGAAGGGAGCCTATGCTGGGGAGAGAGTGAGCCCTGACTGTAAATGCAATGACCCAGTGGCTCCACAACCCACCACACCACCCTCCTCATCTCTGCTTGAGTAGATCACAGGGCACCAAGATCACAGGATGCCATAATGTCATCTGGGCATTTCTGTGAGGGCGTTTAGGAAGAGAGTCTGGAGTCGATACACTAGAACAAATGGACTTTGCCTTGTTGCTGGTACTATCCAATCTGCTGATGTCCTGAACAGAACCAAGAGTTGATGCAGGAGAATTGAATCTCCCTTCACTACTGAGCTACGACATCTGTCTTCTGTCCTCTTACTGACAATCACACCCGCTGGTACACAGGACATTGACTCAAACTGAACTGCATGCCTGGTTTTCTTGGGTTCCTAGCTTGCAGGTGCCAGATCATGGAACCCCTTGGCCTCACAATGACACGGGCCAATTTCTGATCATGAATTTCTATATATCTGATTGGTTCTATTTCTCCAGAGAGTCATAACTAAGGTAGCCTCCAGAACAATAGTTAGGAGTGAGGTGAAGCCACTGTCCTCATTGCATATTTCTGAGCTGATGAAAATACAAAAGGAGATGGAAATCTAAATCAGATGGAAGTTATGAATTCTGATATGAGATTGCATAAAACTAAATTATTATCTTTGTTATCAAAATGAAACTTCTTAGACAAGAAAAACTTGAACCCTGAAAGGTGGCCACAGTTTCTTCCATGGGAGGTGAACACACACACAGAGGTGGGTTTGTTTGGGGGGTGGGGTGAAGACAGCTGAGTTGCTTCATGGTGCTCACTGAGAGGCCATCTATGCCACAGATGGTTCTATAGGCACACAAGTATGGCTCAGGTTAAAGATGATTTTTAAACCCTGGATTTCTATGCGTAACTGTCAGGAAACTTATATTTAGCTATACAATCCTAACCTAAATCCCTAGAGAAAATAAGAATAAAAGTAAGCTGCATACAAACTCAAAGACAGAGCTGCCTCAAACCAACAATGTATAGTTTTGTTTTTAAATGCAGGAAAGTACCCAGAAAATGAAAAATTAATCATTCCCAACTACCTAGGTCGGTGGTTCCCTTCCTAATTAATGCTTTGACTCTTTAATACAGTTCCTTATGTTGTGCTGACAACCGCCTCCCGACACCATAAAGTTATTTTTGTTGCTACTTCAGAGCTGTAGTTTTACAGAGGGGTGGCGTCTCAGTTCCTAAGACCGTCAGAAATACGTGTTTTCCAGTGGTTGCAATGCACAGGTTGAGAACCACTGGCTAGATCTGAAAAAACAAAACAAAACAAAACAAAACAAAACAAAACAAAACTGGCATAGTTGATTTTTAAAGAGCTATAATTTTGCTTTGGAATAAATACAGTTTTGTGACGTTTGTGAAACCTATATAGAATAGGAAATTTTTTTGACACTATTAAAATTGGCCCAAGAAAATTTCAACTCAAATTTGAATTTTAAAAAACCCCAGAATTTGAAATGTAAAACACATGTAGAGATCACATGTTAAAGAGAATTCAAGAGGGGACTGGAGAGATAGCCTGTGGCTAAAAGTACTTGCTGCTCTTGGAGGCCCCGGGTTCGACCCCAGCACCCACAAGGTGGCTCACAACTCTCTAACTCCAGTTCTCGGTGAGCTGATGCCTTCTAAATTAAGACAACAGATATTCATGTGTCGAACAGACTCACAAGCTCACAAACCAACAGAGAGAAGGACATGGACATACGGATGCATACATATATGCTTACATACGCACATAGTTTTAGTTAAATCTGCAACTATGTTCATTAAGAGTATCGGTCTATAATATTCGCTTTCCCTGTAATACAATTATTTAGTTTTGGCTTTAAGTTAATACTGCCTCTATATGATGAGTTTGGAGCTGTTCTGAAAAGGTATGTATTGTTTTTCTTTTTAAAATGTTTTGTAGGAGCTGAGAGACACACAGTAGTCAAGAGCACAGCATCCAACATGGTGGCTCATAGCCACCTGCGACTCCAGTTTCCAGAGCATCCAATGCCCTCTTCTGGCCTTCATGGGCACCAGACCATGTGATGCTCAGATATACATGCAGACTAACACTCATACATATAAAATAAGAACAAATCCTTAAAAATATTTTGGAGACTTTATGAATACAACCTAGGCTTGGAGTTTCCTGTTTGAGAAGTTTCTAACTACAAATTCAGTTTTGTTTTGTTTTTTATTGCTCCCCCTTACTGTAGATACCAATTTCAACTTCTTTGATATCCATGGGGGGAAGCAGTAGAGGCCAGGGCAGGAGCCATGAGAAGAGTCCTCAAGTCGTTGGGGAAGGAAGATAGTAATACATACATGTGATATGAAGGGAGAAGCATGGAATGTAGGGGAAGATTTAAAGTGAGGTGGGGGATGGGGATGGAAAACGGGGAGGGGAGGGGGAGGGGAGGGGAGGGGAGGGGAGGGTCAGGGGAGGGGAGGGGAGGGAAGGGGGAGGGGAGGGGGAGGGGGTTAACTAAAACCAAGGGTGTGTGAAAAGTGTGAAAACAAACTACTTTATAGCTATACACATGTGAGTCTGAATGAAAGCACTCGACATAAGTAGATAACGCTGCTCTCAGAGGCCAAAAGTTAGTGACTAAAACCTAGAGCCGTGAGATCCCTCCCTGTGAGTCGTTAGTTGGAAGGCCTCAGAGGACCACAAAACAATACAGGATATTGGCATTGCTCTTTGTTGCTCACAGGAACTAGACTGTAAGGACCTGTGACTGAAGAGACTGCATGCTTTTGTTGTAGGCCACAGAGAAATCAGCCTGGCACTGAACAGGAAGCTTTCTCCTTGGTGACTAACATTCCTAGTGCCTGAAGGCACTGTGCAGTCTTCTGGGGAAGAAAAGTCACCTATTCTTTTTTCTAATTATTATTATTATTATTATTATTATTATTATTATTATTATTAGATTTTTTTTTTACAGTCCAGTTGTTATCCCCCTCCCAGTCCTCTCTCCGACAGTTCCTCATCCCATTCCTCCTCCCCACCTCCCCCAACCACCATCCTCCCACGTTGGGCTCCATAAGGCCGGATGGCCTGGCTGAGACCTTCCGTGTGCTGACATTCTGCAGTTTTACCTTCCCCAGTGGGCCTGCAGTTCCGGGCAGGAACCTTCTGTTGGCCCCCTGCCTTGTTCCTCCTGGTGCTTTTCCTTCCTGGGTAAAGCATATATATTGATTGAGTTTCAGTAAAGCCTTGGCATTCTCCTTGAACGAATGTCCCAAGTATGTGCCTTTTGTGTCAATCCCCCAGGCTTTATGCTCGGTTCTCAGTAGCTAGGCAGCGCGGGCGCCATCACTCCCCCCCCCCCCCCCCCGGCACTCCTGAACTCTCATCTCCAAGAGGATGTCCCCACCCCACTCCACCCACCCCACCAGACCTCCCCACTCTCCGGGGCCTCAAGTCTCTGAGGGTTAGATGCATCTTCTCTCACTGAGGCCAGACCAGGCAGCCCTCTGCTGTATATGTGTTGGGGGTCTTGGACCAGCTAGTGTATGCTGCCTGGTTGGTGACTCAGTGTCTGAGAGATCTGGGTCTAGGTTGGTTGAGATGGCTGGTTTTCCTATAGGGTCGCCCTCCTTCTCAGCTTCCAGCTTTTCCCTAATTCAACCACAGGAGTCCCTGGCTTCTGTCCATTGGTTGGGTGTAAGTATCTGCATCTGACTCTTTCAGCTGTTTGTTAGGCCTCTTGGAGGGCAGTCATGATAGGTGCCTGTCTGTAAGCACACCATAGCATCAGTAATAGTGTCAGGCCTTGGAGCCTCACTTTGAGCTGGGTTCCAATTTGGACCTGTCACTGGACCTCCTTTCCCTCAGTCTTTTCTCCATTTTGTCCCTGCTTTAGAATGTGCCAGAGACCTGGGAGGTGAGAGACTCTCAGGACTCAGAGGGAGAGACCTTAGATGAAATGCCCAACAATAGGGAGAGGGAACATGTAGAGTCCACCTCTAGTAGAAAGACCAGGTATCAAGTAGAGGGATGGGGTTGCCATCCCCCAGTAAAAACTCTGACCCGGAATTGTCACCTATATTCTTCTCCTAGCTGTGGACCCTGTGTTCTGCTTACTGACCTGCTGGGAGAGCTAGCTCCATTGATAAAATAATGGTCTACCTGTCACGGGCCATCAAACATTTTCTGTTTGGAGTTATAGGGAATCCATGCCTGGTGCAAGCTGCTTACTAGTTCACTCAGCTTGCTTTCTTATACAACCCAGGGTCACCTTCTCAGGGATATCACCACCCATAGAGGACTAGACCCTCCCGCATCAATCAGCAGTCAAGAGAATGCCCTTATAGACATGCCCACAGACCAACTGATGGAGGCTGACGTTCCCCCTTCCTAGGTTGTGTTAAGTTGACAAAACCCAGCCTATGGCAGCCCACATATGCACACATACCACACACACAATAATAATGATAAATAAAGGTTTATATTTTAAAAAGAATTCAGAAGAGTACTTACCTCTGAGCGTGAGTTTTATATGTGACTTTCTGGGTTGATTCATATGCCTTGTATCTGGATTTATGTTTGGTGAGTGTATAGATGTTAAAACTGGTAAAAGTTGACCAGTATATACTTTATTATTAGTGTATTTTTATGAGTAAATTATACTTACTAATATAATAAATATGTAATAAAACTTTTGTAACACTTTTATATAGTGTCCCCCTGCCTCCGCTTCCTGGGGGCTGGGATCATGAGTATGGACTATCATTTTGGGCTATACAATGTAACATTAATACATGTTATCAATTTGTTGTGTTACAGTCTTGTAGGATGTGACTGTAGCTATACTTAGAGGGAAGACTAGCATTCTAATGTCTTTAGAGAAAATAGGTTAAAGTGATTTCTATTTCTATCTCAAGAAACTAATGAAAGGAAAAACTAGCAAAGAAACCTCAGCCAAAGAAAGTAAGAGTAAAATATAGAATAGAAGCCAGTGTGATCAAATCATAAAGAGACATTCAATAGAGGAGAGGAATGGTTATTTGGAAAGCCTTTAGTGAGACTGATGAAGAAGACGAAGGAAGATATCGCAATGAATCTACAACAAGACTATAAACCAATTATTAGTACAGGTTCCACAGACATAAAAAGAAACAATAATACTGTCACATGCATGCCAGTACATTTAACTCAGGCAGGCTTTAAAATGCCTTGAAAACATCTTCATAATTAATTTGGAAAGTGTTGCCTGTGTCCACTTCTCCCTTGGGGTAGCCAGGCCGTTGTGCACAGAGCAGGACTGGAGGGAGGGCAGCTTAGCCTGTGTCGGTCAATACAGTGCAGGATGGTGGTCGGCGATGAAGTCGCAGGCAAGAAACACACCTGGGAACAGCTTCGGAGAACTGGTTCATTTATTAGGGGTAAAACGAGTGTTTATGCCCCTGGGGAGGTGGCCAGGGTCTCTGGAACAGGTTTGTGTGGCTGTGTACCATTGGCCAGGACAGGGGTGTTGAAAGATGCTTCATCTACATTCTCCAGGACTGGGGGTGGTGTTATAAAGTCAAACACGTAGTGACGCCTGATAACTGTCAGGGTACTAGATTGTTCCTAGGATCGATGATGGGGAAGCCAGCTTTATGGCGCCAGGTTGGGAGGGGGAAGGTAGCCAGCTCCTGCTGATCTCATGTTTGAGGTATCCAGGGTTGAAGCTCCCTCGAGCCTTTTTGTGTAACCCTGGGCCATTATGGTCCCACAGGAAAGCATAACTGATTTTATAAAAAGAAAATCTTAACATCTTATGCACATCAAAACAATTGAATGTGAAATACAGGCTCACCAAGATGGTTCCTGTGGCCGGAAGTAGAACTTTCTGCCCATGTAGAGTTCTGCAACTGGCAACCTGCTAGCTGACAGGAATGAAGACAGGGCTTCTCGTTTCTTACTTGGCCCTTGCCCTGCAGCGGTAGTGTGCAGATTTCCCATGCTATCACACATCACTTGGTAATGGTAGTGACTGGGAGCACCCCCCTGACTCCCCATGGAGAGAAGTCTCAGTGTCTGTGTGAACTACCTGAGAGTCCAAAAATCTCCCCCACAGGACACAACTAACCACGCTGGCGTCTGCAGCTTTGGGAGGCTCCATGGGACAGAATCATGTATCCTAACAGCTATGCAGGGATCTGAGGAGCAACCTTCAGCTGTGTAACAGGCTCAGACTGGCAAACACAAGGAAACCTAGACAGCACGAAACGGACAGACTCTCCTCAGACACCTGTGTGTGACAGGCCCCTGGACAGAGATTCTCTGCTGGTCACTTGAAAGCAGGTTTGCTCCTAGTCACAGGAAGAACTTCAACAGTTCTTTTAGCCCCCAATTGAAGAAACTAGAACAAATTTACATTAGCTAGGCAAGTGGGTTGAGAAGTCAATGTTATAATTAGCTTACTGAAACTATTTTCCTTAAAGAGGAAGACCAGAAAATAACAACAACAACAACAACAACAACAACAATAATAATAATAATAATAATAATAATAATAATAAAAGCGGGAAGGAGAGACAAGTTGAGTGTAGTTGTGCATGCATGGAGTCCCAGCTACTCAGAAAGCTGAGGCAGGGGGATGTCTTTAATCCAGTAGTTTTAGGCCAGCCTGGGCTATATAGTCAAACCCCATCTCAAAACGCAAAACGGTATCAGGGATGTCTTGACACACTGTACTGTATGAATAAACTCTAAGCTAAGCAAAACGAGACACTCATAGGAGAAATCATGCACTGTATGGCCCCTGGCCCAGTGAGAGTCCTAAGGACAGAGAGTACTTAACACCAGGAGCTGGCCAAGGGGTGGATAAGGATTCATTTTTGTGCTGGATACAAAGTTTTAGGTTTGCAAGATGAAAAGGTTGTGGAGATTGGTTGATGCTTCTGATTGTACCATAGCACAAAGCCCTGCACACCAGGTAAAGCCATGTAAAGGCTCAGGGTGAGGGTCACACACACATAGGCCTAGGTTTGGTGCCCACCCTCCCCCTCCCACAAGCACAGTATAAGCTGATCGTGGTGGTGCACTCCTGTAATCCAGCTATCGGGGGTAGAAGTGAGAGGATCAGAAGTTCAAATTCATCTTCAGTTGCTAGGGAAGTTTAAGATCAGACAGAGCTGCAGAAGACTATCTCAAACAAAACAGGTAAAAATGGTTAAATGGGTAAATATTATATTTTGTGCATTTTAGCTCAGTTTAAAATTTGTGAAATTTCTACACAAATGCATTCCTGTTTTAAAATCAAACAATACAGACAAAGGGAAATTTCCCCTGGCAACTTGCTCAGCTGGGCCGCTGTGTCTGCATGTCTGACTCCCCGCGCACAGCCGCCCGATGACTCAAGCCTTATAATAATTTCCATCTTAAGGATGTGGAAGTAGAACAGCCAAGAATCACAGATCCTTTCCACAGTCCCAGAGTCCAGAAGTGCCTGAGCTTTGATTTAACCCTTCAAGTGCAGACTGCTCTTCTGCAGCCCGCTCCAGAGTCAAGCTGGTACTCTGGCTTCGATGAGACATGAAGGTGTGTCACGCTCAGGCCTGACAGTGATGTAGGCCACAGGTGGAATGTAAAGCTAATAACACGCACCTAACAGTGGATATTTATCTTTGTGTCCAAAGAAGAGATGATTTGAGGGGTTTTAAATGGTGGGATTGTTTGTACATGTTTACTTGTCTTTTGTATCCAATTCTCAACTCAAATCCCAGTTCTAAGAGGAAATGTTTCCAAATCACGCTGGTCGAGGCAGCCTCTGCTGCTGCTTGTCTATCTTACACCATGGGCCACATTGTCCTTTTCCCTGCCCCCTCCAGTTCATCCAGACTCTCTCCCATGCCTGGACCAATCCCTGGCAGTTGGGAACTGGCTGTGTACTTTTCAGAGGACCGTGTTACAAAGTTACAAAATGTAGGCGTCTTACCTATTGTTTTGTTTTGGTTTTTGGTTTTTCGAGACAGGGTTTCTCTGTGTAGCCCTGGCTGTCCTGGAACTCACTCTGTAGACCAGGCTGGGCTCGAACTCAGAAATCCACCTGCCTCTGCCTCCCGAGTGCTGGAATTAAAGGTGAGCGCCACCACTGCCCGGGGCCCTGGTAGCCTGAAACCAGAGCCTCTTTCTTCAATTTTTCTTATCTTCTGCTGCCTGCCAGCATCCATCCCTTGGTTTGTAGCTACATCACTCCAGTTCCAACTTTAGTCTCTACGTGGCTTCCCTTTCATCATTTCCTCTGTATTTCTATGCACAAATTTCCCGTGTGTGTGTTTGTGTGTGTGTGCATATGTGTGGGTATGTGTGTATGTGTGTGCATGTATGTATTTGTGTGTGTGTTTAGTGTGTGGTGTGTAGTTGTTTGTGTGGGTGTGTATGTGCATGTGTGCATATGGTTGCCCATGCATCTGTCTGTCTGTCTGTCTGTTTTTCTGTCTGTGTGCGCCTGTGGAGGCAAAAGGTCCAGTTTGGTTGTTTTCCTTCATCAATTTGCATTTTTCTTATTTATTTGTTTGTTTGTTTATTTATGTATGTATTTTGAGATAGGGTCTCACTGTGTCTCTCTGCTGGTCTGGAACTCATGTATAAACCAGAAGTGCTGGGGACAATCCAGCTGGGGCAGTAAAGTCCCAGAGGATGTCCACGGGTCTCACACTGGACATCTGCCTCGGTGAGTGTCCACTGCACTTACAACTGGCCACTTTCTTTGCCATAGCAACACTCCCTCACGTGTGCATCTTCCACATTCTGTGCAAACACAGAGCCAGGTGGCACAGGTAGCACACTCTCACCATATTTTAGTTATTTGTGTTTTTGGATTTTTTTTTTTTCTTTTTGACAGGTTCTCTCAATGAACCTAAAACTCATGATTTTGGCTAGGCTGGCTGAGTTTACTTACCTGTGTCTGCCCACCCCCAACGGTGGGGTTATAGACACTTGCTGCTTGTGCCCAGCTTTTTACATAAATGCTGAGAATCTCAACTCAAATCCTTATGTCTATACAGTGGGTATTTCCCTGACTGAGTTTTTTTCCCCACCCACAATGCCCTTTATGAAAAGGGCACTAATCATTGGGTTTAGAGCTCATCATGTTCTGGCGTGATTTTGACTTGATTTCATGTTCTGGCGTGATTTTGACTTGATTTCACGTGTAACAGTTATTTCCAAGTGGGAGCATTCTCTCTCAACAAGGGCTTAGAAGGCTGCGGCTCAAGTGTGACCATAGCCAATCTCCACTGAAGCTGCTGTTCTCCGTAGGGCAGGTGTGTGGTGTGGTGATCTCTCAAATGAGTGCAGGCACACACTTTGGAAGGCATGCCTCTCCCTGAGTGTGCTGCATTTGATCCCCAGAAAGCCTTCACGGGACATGGTAACTAGACCCTGGTGAGGAGAAGGAATAGCAGCCACGTTCTCAGCACAAACGTGACCTCAGGTGGAGGGATAACGTTTTAGATGCCATATTCTCAATAGTCTCTGAGAGTTAACTTAGGAAAGCAATTTGTTGTTATAAACAGGGTTTAGTAGAATGGAAAACATCTAATATTATTCTCACCTCTAATAAACACTATGGAGGACTAAGGAGGAGGCCATTATGCAGAGAGGAACCTGAAAGCTTTGATGTTGAATGAAGTTGGTGTGTCCAGGAACAAAGAGAACAATCCAGCTGGGGCAGTAAAGTCCCAGAGGATGTCCACGGGTCTCACACTGGACATCTGCCTCCGTGAGTGTCCACTGCACTTACAACTGGCCACTTTCTTTGCCATAGCAACACTTCCTCACGTGTGCATCTTCCACATTCTGTGCAAACACAGAGCCAGGTGGCACAGGAAGTGTGGGCCCGGTGAACACAAAAGTCAAAGGGAAGACGAATACAGTTCGTCTTCTTCCTGGGGAGTTTGGCAGTCTAACCATTCCTGCAGTGCTGGACATTGGCGGGAATGTTAGACTGCATTCTACACGGGTGAGGAGCAGGGTGCTGACAGGTAATATCTTGATCTGTGTATCCTGAGTATTCCTTCTGCCTCACATTGCTGGAGACAGCTCTGAATCCTGACACATAGCCTCATGTTAGCTTCTGTTGAGCTGGGCCAATCAAAAGAGAAGTGTCTTGAGGAATGGGTTCCATAGTAAATAATTGGAGAAACACTGGGCTAAATTGTGTTAAATTCAGAAGCTTTAATAAGATTTGAATGCAATTGACTCTTCAAAGGCACTGGAAGGAGCGGCTTTGGGGTTGATATTCCAGGGTACCCTGAGGACAAGAAGGTCAAGAGCAGACGGAGAAGATTCAGGTATTCTGACCTCCAGGAACAGTCCATTGCTGTAAAACCTTACTCTGACAAATAACTTTTTGGAGATTTATTCTTAATTTAAAATTCTATGTATGAATCTGGTACCTAAAGCCATTCCCTGGAGCTGGAGTCATATGAACTTGGTGAGCCTCTTGTAGGTGCAGGGACTTGAATTAGTGTCCTCTGCTTGAGCAGTAAGTACTCTGAGGTGTCACCTTTCCAGCCCCTTGCAGCAAGTAATTTTATCCAGAGGGGAAGTGGAAGAGAAGGGAAGTGGGGAAGGGTGCAAGAAAGAGAACACACTCATCTTTTGATTGTTCATGGAGCTAAGCCTTTCATCGGCTGTGGAAAGAGAATGAAATTACTCCGAACCAAGCCTGTACTCCTATTGACTCTGTCTCACCATCCGGTCGTTGCCATGATCTTCCGTATAGGCGCCTACAATATGTGCCATCCGCAAGATGAGTCACTGTCTGAATTTACAGAGCCATGCTCCTCTTGGTCTGATTGTTCGGCCTAGCTACATGGAAGCAGAAGGCTCACAGATCCCCAAGGACCTCAAGGCTGGCTTCCCCTTTCTTTTTCCATTCACGGGTCGCTTGCCCTCTCTGGGTGCACCAAGAGAGAACAAGTGACTATGAGTGAAGATCACCAGGCTCCTGGAAGCTTCCAGACCGGGAACGGCACTCCCCTGCAGAGAAGGTTTTAAAAATGATGCTGAGGATGAGGGATATAGAAGGGTCCCTAAGCTCAGTTTAGCTGTGCTGGAGGCTGGGTCCAAATGGCTTAAGTAACAAATAGGTTAAGAGAGAAAAGCAAGGCTTTAAGGACCAGCTGGTAGTGGTCCCAGACTCAAGGTGAGGTCCACCCCAGTGCTGGCCTACAATACCCCTGCCGTGTGTAAGGAACAGGTTTTAGGTGATGTTTATTCATGTTGGGTCCGTGAGAAGAGTACCGCTTAGCTCACCCCAAATGACAACTGCACCCCTTTTGTAGGTATCTATGCCAGACTATGGGATCCTAGGATGCCCTCAAGGCCTCGTCGGGTTGACCTGCCCCTTTTCACCTGGGCCCGCCCCTGGGGTGGAGACTTCCCGATTTCCCGGCCTGCCAGAGCTCCACCCCCTGGTTTTATTCCCAGACTCCACAGTTCGGAGCTGGTAGAACCCGAGCTGAGAGCTTGGAGAGGCTGTCGGAGTAGGAGCTGCGCGGCTGCGGAATTCTCGTGCCTTGGGGGCAGATGTGCGCAGGCATAGGGGGTGCTCCAACCTGAGCTGGGGCGAAGCTTCTGGAGAGGACAAGACGGCGACAGCGAGATGCAGCCGGAGGAGCCCTGCGCCCGGAGCGCGCCCCGCAGTCCCGATGTCCCGGAAAGAGGCCAGCGCTCCCGGGATCCCGAACCGGGCTTGTCGGGCCAGCTACTGCCCGAGCTCTACAGCTTCGTGGCGCGCGTCGTCTTCTACCTGGCACCGGTCTACCTGGCGGGCTACCTGGGGCTCAGCCTCACCTGGCTGCTGCTTGGCGCCCTGCTCTGGATGTGGTGGCGCCGTAACCGCCGCGGGAAGCTGGGGCGCCTGGAGGCCGCCTTCGAATTCCTGGAACACGAGCACGAGTTCATCAGTCGCGAGCTGCGGGGCCAGCATTTGCCAGCCTGGGTGAGCCGGGCCGGGCGGAGGGCTGTGGGCTTCCGTGGGGGAGCTGGGACGCACTCCCCGGCTTCACATAAGGGCCCAGCCTCAGAGAAGAGTCGGGGTTGGGACACACCCAGGAGAAAAACCGGGCGTCCAGGACTCCGCAAAGTTGCTCGCTTAGGAAACAGAGGGAGCTTCTTCCACCCGCCTGTTGATTTAAGAACTAGCGAAGGGCGTGACACGTATATGGACACATACAGCAGTGACAGGAGCACAGGGCTCTGGTCGCCTTCAGCCAAGGACTGGCAGGAATGCCCCGCAGGGCTGGAGGTGCCTAACCGAGATGCTGCGTGGACCACTGTCCTCTCCCCTCTTTGCTGTGGGCACGAGCAGGCCGTGTGCACACTCGCAGTCCAGGTACAGACCCGCCTCCTGGTGGCGTTGGCCTGGTTATAATTTCTCAGATGCATCTGGTCCTGAGAATCCCACCTGGTTCACTTAAAAACAAATTCTGTGTCCCCAGCTTAACTCCTCGGGTGGGGCATAAGAACGCTGGGCAGTTCTTAGGATTGGAGTTACAAACTTTGACCAAGAGAGTCCATTTCAGAGGGTTAGTGTGTGACAGACCGGTCCCTTTTGGAGCTGGAGACTTCAGCTTCCCTGAGTATCCTGTACTTCAGACTCCTAGGGGAGATATGCAGAGACACCCCACCCCCACCCCCAATTCATTTTCGCTGGCTTACATGTTTTGCATGTGGCCTGAACTCTAAAACGCAGCTGAATTTAAGTGCATCACACCTGTCTGTGATTGAGAAGAGAATGTTAGCATGGCCTATTAATCTCATTTGGAAGTTAAGTCTTGCCTATATGTAGTTTGTTAAGGCCATCGCAGCAAAGTGCCACAGATATGGTGGTTTGGGCAACAGAAACTTAGTGTCTTGTAGTCTGTAGGTGATGAGTTCAAGACCATCATATCTGGGGGTCCATTCTTCTGAGTCTGCTCGCCTCTCTTCAGCCTGTGGGTGACTTCTGACTTCCCTCTGTGTACCTGTGCCCAAGTGTTTCTTTTGCATACAAGGGCATCAATCTCAGCATTCAAATCCATTCTAATGAGCTTATTTTAACTTAATTAGATCTGTTAAGACGTTATCTAAATGCATTCGCATTCTGTGGTACTGGGACACAGAACATGTGCATTTTGGTGGAGGAGATTCAATTTATCCCATAACACTAATGTGTGGATCAGCACTAAAGCTCTGTAGACAGGAGTACTTGTATTTGGGTTGAGGGGGGCCAAACGTTTGTGGATAAGGGTACACACTGTGGGACTTTAGTGTACGAAGCCATGGGAACAGGTCTGATCCAGCTGGCCATGGAACACACAGGAGAAGGATGGTATCTCTTAGGGATGCCAGCCTCAGGTGGGAGATGGATGCATGACTGGTAATTGTTATGGAGGTCCTGGGGAAATTAGGAGCAGGAACTTGCTTAGATTCTAATCAGGGGGTCAGAGGCTTACAGTGGACACCTTACTGATTTTCACATCAGGTTGTCCATAGACCATAGTCATCTGCCCTCAAGAGGGTCTTACCTCAGCCTAGGTTTTCTTGACTCTTAGCTGGCTCTAAGGACCGGATCCTAGGTAAGCTTTGGGATTAAGGTGGTGATGCTAGGCCAGGCTCTGTTGACCTAGAGAGGCTTGTGACACAGCTTAGAGGAATGGACTGCACACTCTGAGGAGACAAGCACAGGGAGGTGGGGCAGATTCTGAAGGCTGCCCTTGAAAGGTGCCGGTGCAAGATTTTGAAAGACGCCACAGAAAGGGGTAGAGAATCCACCTGAGAAAATGATCTGAACCTGGCAGTAGTGGGCACAGCAGGAGATAAGAAGCAGCTGGAGAGGAATTATAGTGCCTGTGGCCTCTAGAGTGAGGGCGGAGCCTAGGGATCTTCTAGGGTACTTCTGGTGTAGAGAGCTAGGTGACAGCATGCCTGGGGTTCCTGAGAAGCAAATCTAAAGAGGTTACTTTCCCATGAACACCTGGGAAGGATGCACAGCTTGATGCAAATGTGGCCTTTTGACCAGCTCATGCAGGAAAGCTGGGGCCCTTGTGGTTGAATATTCTGCTCTCTTCCTCTTTTCTACCTCAGAGTAGGAACACATACTACTTACAAACCCAAGTGAGGGAGCCCTGGCTGTAGGGTGGAGGTTAACATGCAAAGAAGAGAGAGCCCTTGACTCTATTGGCTTAACCCCTGAAACTCTGCTTCCATGTGCTGGTTGTGATGTGTCGAATATTTGAAAGCCCCAAGTTCAGAGTGAGATATGCCTATAAGAGTCTGAGCGATCTAGAAATGGAGGCAAGAGGATCAGGAGTTCGAGGCCAGCTTTAACTACACAGTAAATTTGAGGCCAAAAATGCATGAGACACTATCTCAACAAAACAACCAAACTAAAACACTTGTTCAGAGCCAGTCACCAGTGGGTGTTGAGTAAAAGTTGATGCCTTGTGGTCCTCAGTTTTCTAAGCCTCCTGAGGACCTTTTCCCAATGTTAAACTAATGAACAAGTGTCCCAGTAGCAAATGGATCTTTCTGGAGCTGGTTGACCATGGAGAGTGGAGCAGGTGGGAGGGGTGCACAGAGAACCTCTGGGAAACCCTCATTCTGCCTGGCTCTTGCTGGTTTCCAGGTCACTGGCAGGATGCTGGCTTCCGTATAGTAGTGAGTATTCGCCGACTGGCCTTCAGGGCTGGGCCTTCTTGCTCTGACCTCAAGACTGTCCATAGGGTCAGCGTCTGTTGCCTCCCTGCCCCAGCCCCCTCCTTAACATAGATTGGGCCTTCACCGGTCTGCGCATTTCCAGGACATCCACTGAGCCTTCACTGATGATAATAATACCTCATGTATCAGGTGTTTACTTTGGCTCTACTTTGGTAAAGAGTGAAGACTGGTGACTGGCTTCCCTGGCTCCTGGTCTGATGGAATATGTGAGGGAAAAGAGCCGGTTGGTAGGCAAATAGCTGGAGGCAGGGTAGAGGGAGGGAAGAACTGTGGGAAACATTGGCAGTCTGTCTGCCTGTGGTTCTGGGTCCAGCCCAGCTTGTTACTGCCAACTGATAGCAAACAACTGGAAGCCTTGTTGGGGACAGTTAACCCTTGGGGAACTGCTGGAGGGTGGTGCTGATGGGAAGAGGGAGAAGATGTAGACAGGAGCATCTCTGAGCATTCACCAGGGCGTACCAGGTTCAGGGCTTCTGAACCTCTCTGAAAATGATGAACTTGTAGGGGAAGCTCATCTGGAGAATCCTTTTAGCCATAACCAACCCCAAGTCAGCTTTTCTCTGCTTTCACTCCCCACCCCCTGCCCAAGACCTATTCCCTAACCTTTCTTACTTACCCTCCACATGACTGGGGATGCCAACACAAGAGCCAGGGAAGTGACCTACCCTCTCACAATGATAGCTGTGTAGAGGCGGCTGCAGTAGCAGCCCTGAATTGTTCATGTCTGTATCCCTGCTAGCCTTTCTGGCAGACAACTAGGGCCTGGGTACTGCCTTTTCTGGGTCTGACCATCAGCGGTTCTTACTGTGAGAGGACACAGCATCCCTCTTAGAACCCATGACTCCTGGTCTGCCCTCACTGATGGTTCTGTTAATTAGAGGAAGCTAATGCAGTGAGCCTGGGCACTCTTAGCTGAGTTCACACAGCTTGATGCTGGAGCCAGTGCCATCAAAGCAGTTGATGGCCATGTGGGACCAGGGAGAGCTTTGTATCTTGAGGTGCTCACAGCTCCAAACTCAGGAAAGAAGAGGAGACAAGGTTAAGTCATGTCCTCTGTGTTTCGGTCCCATGTCTTGGTGATGCTTCATGGACTTACAGTGTCCTAGGCCAGGATTAGGCAATGAGTATGACAGAGTGTAGGTGTCCTTTTCCTCCAAGCCCAGCACAGGGACTTTAGGCATCCGTGTGTTCATTCTCTGCTCAGTCACCAAACATTTATAGAGGGCTTGCAATGTGTGAGGCACAGTTCTGCAGGATGAGCCACAGACATGAGTGTCCCACGGTCTCTGCCCTGGAGGAGCCATAAGCAGAGTGGGCACATAGGCCCATGATACCAGTCTATCCCAAGACATGTCAGAGGTCCAAGATGGTTCACAGTTTCTGGGCGGGATCTAAAGCAGGCAGCAGCCCAGGAAACCTTCCTAGAAGCAGAGGTACTATGGCGTGAAGTTGAGGACTCTGGTAAGGGTGGCAGACTTGACCCAAAACTTTCCACAGGTTTGGAAGTGATGCAGATTCTAGAATAATATCTCCCAAAAATTCAAATTCACCGGAGATTGCCTGTGGCTTCATTTAGAAGTTCTGATTCATGCTTAGACGGGAGTATCTGGGGCAACTTCTCCTGTAAGCAAAGACTCAAGTGACCAGGAGGTCACATGGTAGATGCGGATTAGTGCTGTGGGTGGGAACAACTCCTGTCCTCCTGTGTTGCAGACCCCTCCCCACTAGACAGAAAGGAATGGAAGCCAATTGCTAGCTTCCTCTTGAGCACCTCAGAAGCAAACAGAGGTGGCACTTCTGTGGGAATGTCCCCGTTGACTTAGGGAGGTATGACTTTCCTCATGAAGAATTGTGAGGGTCACAACATGAGGATCACAGCCTAGCTGTATTGCTTGGTGAACAGGGGTTGGGGGCCCTAGCCTGCCTTTCTGTGATAGTTTTAACACTTCGACAAATACCTTAGAGAAACAGTTTCTAGAGGAAGGATTGATTGATTTGGCTCACTAACTCAGTGATTTCTGGCCAAAGTTGGCCAGATCCACAAAATTCAGGCTAAAGGTAAGGGAGTCCATTTTGGCAGTGTGAGTGTGACATAGACTATGCACGTGGAGAGGAAGGGGTGGGGCAATACACACCCTTCAACGCATGCCTCCAGTGATCTGTTTCCTCCAGCCAGGTCCCACTTCCTCATGTTCCCCATCTCTCAGCAATGTCATTGAGCTATGACTCTACCAGGGACTAATCCATTCATGACATCAGAGCCCTGGTGAACGCCACTTCCTCAAAGCTCCGCCTCTGAAGGCAGCCACACTGGAGACAGCCTTTGCAGGGACACTTCATATCCAAACTCTAGCATCTTCCTTCTCCCTGCTGAGACCCAGGGCTTCCTAATCACTGGGAACATAGAGTTTCAATACAGAGCTGCGCATGGGTACTGAAAGCAGGACTTCCTTTTTCTTCCTCCTTGATAAATAAATACCAAGGTAGGGTTAAAGATATGTCTGGTTGTCCCATCCTGCACCCCAATGGGACCTGTTATAGGAACAAAGCAACAGTTTTTGACACACCCTGTGCTCCAATGGACTATATGAGACTTGGCTCTCTCTAATCTCACAGGGACCCAGGGCCCAGGTCTCACACACTGCAGGAAGACAAGGCCACTCCTACCCTACATATACCTGTGTGTCACGTATCCTTGAAACCAAGGAACTGCTCTGGACCATTTCAAAATCCCACAACCCACCACCTGCCCATTTGCACACATTTATTTTTAATTAAAAAAAATTCCCCTTCAAAACTTTAATTTTTTTCAAAATGTCAAGGTGAGAATACAATGTGGCTTTTTCATATATGTATGTCATTATACTTTATTCTTATCGTCTTTCTTCCCTTCTGCTGCCCCACCCCTCCCCCTTGGCGTCCTACTCCCTCTCATTGGTTCCCTTACCTCCCTGGTTTCCCTTTCTTCACATCATGTATATTCTCTTACTCCCTCTTTTCCCCTCCCCACCCCCTACCAACTCCCTTAATATCCTGTCCCCCATGATCCCCTGTCTGGTTTCATGGCCACATATGCAAATACATACATGTACATATGCCCTATGTGTAATTTTAAATCTAGATCACACAGGTGAAGGAAGCTGTGATATTTGTCTGATTCTGGCTTGTTTCACTTAACACAATGCTTTCCGCTATTTTCCTGCAAAAGCCTTGATTTTATCTTTTTTTATGGCTGTAAATACACATTTGGACCACTTTTTCTCTATCTGTTCTTCTTGCTAATTCCATTCCCTGGCTGTTGTGAGCAGTGCAGCAATAAACAGATGTACAAAGGGTTTCTGTGGTCTGCCAACTTCGAGTCCTTGTGGTGGTGTAGGCCAAAGAGAGGCACAGGTGCTTCACATCACTAGAAATCCCCCCTTACTGGTTTACATAGGAGCTGTACAAGTTTACACCCCGACAGCAGCAGATAAGCCTTCCTCTTTCCCCACATCCTCCTGTGCCAGCATTTGACACTTTTTTTCTTTTCTGGTTTGTTTGTTTGTTTTTTGTTTTTCAAGACAAGGTTTCTCTGTGTAGCCCTGGCTGCCCTGGAACTCACTCTGTAGACCAGGCTGGCCTCGAGCTCAGAAATCCACCTGCCTCTGCCTTCCGAGTGCTGGGATTAAAGGCGTGCGCCACCACTGCCTGGCTGTCACTTGTTTTCTTGATGATGATCATTTGAATAGCAAGCAGAAAGTGGCATCTTGATTGAAGTAGCTTTAATTTTCCTTTCCCAGTGGCTAAGGACGTTGAACCCCTCTTAAAATATTCCCTCGCCATTTTTTATTGTTTGGGCTTTCTTTTTAATATATGGTTATAAACTAGTTCAAAATCTGCCTTTCTTAACTATGAACATAAATGTATTCCCCTTGTACGGAAGGCACAAAAGTCAGACTTAGAAAACACACAGGTCCTCCACACAGGGTTCTACTTGAGTCTGCTTCTGTGCACAAACCGTATGGGAAAGTTAAAAGCTAAGTGAACTTATAACCTTTGCTTACTTTTTAATACTTTTCAAAGAAGATTCACTTGGATTTTATGGGCACGAATGTTTGCTTGCATGTATGTAGGGGCATCCTGTGCATGCCTGATGATCCCCTTGGAGACCATAGAGTGTGTTGGAGCCCCTGGAACTATAGTTACAGTAGTTGCGAGCCGCCATGTGGGTTCTCTGCAAGCACAGCCAGTGCTCTTAGCTGAGAAGCCACCTCTCCAGCATCATTGCTGTTTTTATTGTCTTAGCCTACTACAACGTTCTCTAAGAACACTGGTAACAGCTATGCTTTCTTTCTTTTTTTTTTTTTAATTTATTTATTTACTATATGTAAGTACACTGTAGCTGTCTTCAGACACCCCAGAAGAGGGCATCAGATCTCATTACAGATGGTTGTGAGCCAACATGTAGTTGCTGGGATTTGAACTCATGACCTTCGGAAGAGCGGTCGGCGCTCTTAACCGCTGAGCCATCTCTCCAGCCCCACAGCTATGCTTTCTATGATGTGATATACTGTCAGTTACTTGACTGTTTCTTTACTACTAACAGTGTATTTTCATATTTACCCCCATATGGCCAGCTAATGTTCCTAGGTTTGCCTGGAGTTTCTCCCTCTGATCTACCACTCTGAGTCTCCTATAGCTTACCCTCAGGCTAGCTCCTTGGGCTCAGGCTCCCTCACGTATGGTCCCATGCTGCTTTGTACCTTCCACTGTGAATCTGACTTCCCTCCAGCCTGACTGCTCTCCCAAGGCAAGGCTGCTGCTTCATTTCTGTTCTCTCTGCTCCTGGCTCAGGGCTCAGCACACAGCAGCCCTCAGTTAAAACCCTGTTGGGCTGGAGAGATGGCTCAGTGGTTAGGAGCACTGACTGCTCTTCCACAAGACCTGGATTCAGTTCCCAGCAGCCACACATCAGCTCACAGCTGTCTGTAACTCCACTTTCAACTCCGAAGGCACCAGATACACACGTGATGCACAGACATACTTGCATGTAAAACACACATAAAATTTAAAAATCTAGAAATACAATAGTAAATAAAAAATAAAAACCTTCTGAGCTAATGATACTCTATAACTGCTGTGTAGATCTTAGTAATTTTTCTCAATTCCCTAGTGTAGACTCCTATCAAAGCTTGTGATCATTTTAAATATATGTTTTTATTTGTTCTTTTGAGAATTTCACATATATGAACAATATATTTTCTCATATCCCCCTCCCACTTTAGCTCCTCCCAGACCAGCCGCCCCCAACATGTACCCCTCCCAACTTGGTTTCTTTTTTTTAATTTGAAGATTTTATTTTTCATCACACTGTATTTTGCATTTTTTCATCCCTTTTCTCCCCCCCCTCAATTCCTCTCATGTCTCCCTCCACCCCACACCTCCTCTTGAATTCATAACCTCTTTGTCTATATTTTTGTTATATACACATATTCTATGTGTCTAATTAATATTGCCTGTGTTTAAGGCCAACCCCTTAGGGTTGGGATATCATTCTTTTAAAAAAAGGAATAACACAAAGCTGGCTCTCCCTTCCTTGGCAGCCATTGACTGCTTCTAGCTCTCCATCTAAGGTTAGGACCTTGTGAACTTTTCCTGCATCTATGTTTGCTTGTTGGTTGGTATAGTCTTTGTGGGTCTCATGCAGGCAGCCATATTGCTGAGAGGCACGGGAACAATGTCCCTGTCCTGTCCAGAAGAAACTGTCATAAAGCAGTCCTTGTCCCTTGGCTCTTTCTGGCCCGCCTCTTACAGTGTTCCCTGAACCTCGGGTGTGAGGTTGTGTTACAGATGTCCCATGGTCACCCATAGGCACTTATCCTCTACATTTGACTGGATGTGGTGTCTTACTTGTAGTCTGGTGCAAAAAGAAGGTTCTTTGAGATATGAGTTAGTGCCACCTGTATGTGCATGGTTGAAGGACCATCCACTGATAGAGCATGGCCGTAGCCCTGAGGAGAACTAACTGCCTACTCCAGCAGCTTCCAACTACCAGTAGCTCCTCAGCTAGGGGTGGGATTTGTGGCCATGTCCCTGTCCACGCTGAAGCTTTGACTGGCTTGATCTTGCACAGGTCTTGTTCAGGCAACCATGGGCTCCACATTCACCAGTGAAATGGTTCTGTCAGGTCCCCAAGACCCTGTTTGCAGCAGTTCTCCCCAATTGCTGACTCCTATGATCTTCTTGCCCCTTCTTCTGTGATGCTTCCTGACTTTGGGAACATGGATGACCTACTTAAGGTTAGCGCTCCACTTAATCTCAGTACTTGGACCGGTTGTGAGTCTCTGCATTTAACTGCTCTCCACTGCAAGAAGTTTCTCTGATGAGGAGTGAGCGTTTTACTAATCCACGGGTAGAAAGGTAAATATGTAGACGACGGTTTGACTCTAGCTCCACTTAAAACTTACGAACATTTAAATAGACTTTTGTCCACTTCATTGTCCACTAACCAGCCTCAGTGGCTATTATTTCCAGGTCTTTATTAGTCTGATTAGCAAGAAGACAATTAGTTTAACCTCTAGGTATTCTCAAGCCTGTCTAGTCATTGATCTTTCTGGCAGCTTACACTATCACTGAGGTCTCCTGGAATACCCGCTCAGGGCTGGGGAGACGGCTCAGTGGCTAGTGCTTCCTATGCAAGCATGAGAACCTGAACTCAGACCCACATAAAAACTGCGTGTGGCCACACGTATGTATGTTACCCCAGTGCTGGGGGATGAGGCTCATGGGTAGCCAAGCTAGTCAAGTGGTGAGTCCCAGGTTGAGTGAGAGACCTTGCCTCAGAAAATAAGGTGGGGGCTAGAGAGATGGCTCAGTGGTTAAGAGTGCTTACTTACTCTTGCAGAAGACCCCAATTTGGTGACCAACACCCACATGGAAGCTCACAACCATCTCAATGCCTCTTCTGACCTCCATTGGTGCCTGCATGCACACTTCATGCATATATGCATTCAGGCATGTGCATGCGCACACACCCACATATTTGCACATAAATTAAATACTAAAAAATAAAAATGTTAAAAAAAGTGGGGCAGGCACCCAGTGTTGATCCCTGGTCCCCACACATACGCACATATGTAACACGTACACATCACATCTGAGAAAGCCGACTTTGTGAACAGTTCTTGAGTCCTTATGCCTAGCAGGCTGCTGGGGCATCAGTCAGGTCACTGATGGCCACTATTGGAGTTTCAGCTGATCTTTCTGCTCAGTTCCAGCTGGTTTAGACCAGTTTGCTAGCTGGGTGTGTTATTAAGAGCCTGTGGATTACAGGATAGTGCCAGACAGGTTGGCAGAACAATTATTTTCCTGTGAGCACGTTTAGCAGGGTAATTTAAAGCAGAAAGGGGTCAATTTAAAAGTAGTTGTCAGCCAGGTGTGTCACACACCAGTAATCTCCGACTCAAGAGGGTGAGGAGGGAGGACAACAAGTTTGAGTCCAGCCTGGAGTATTTAATGAGATCTGTCTCAAAACGAAAAGTAAAAATAGGAGTTTTCATGACTAAATATTTGCCTCCTGATAACAAAAAAGGGGAAAGGTGAGGGCTGTGCTTCCTCATGAGAAAAGTGAGGGAAATCAGGGACTGCTCTCCTAGAAGGCTGCTGGATCAGCCCCTGTTGTGTGGTCTCCAGTCTCAATCAGGGCAGCATGAGGACCAGTGGCTAGCCTTTGCAGGACGTCTTTGCACAGTACCCAAAGTGTGTGTGTGTGTGTGTGTGTGTGTGTGTGTGTGAGAGAGAGAGAGAGAGAGAGAGAGAGAGAGAGAGAGAGAGAGAGAGAGAGAGAATACATTTGGAACAAGGAAGACCCATGAGGCAGGTGTGTGTGTGTGTGTGTGTGTGTGTGTGTCTGCATGCCTAAACCTATCTATACTGTTTCATAGGAGGATTTTTCAATCCCGTGAGAGGGAGGGAGCAAAATCCACCTAGAGACAGGAAGACCCTTTAAGTGATGCCTCATCCAGCATCCTGCCTCCTTCTAAGAGGGTCCAGTGGCCCAAACCTTCATAGAGACTCAGACCCTCAAACCAGACCCTTCAAGATGGGACTTTATAGACACCCTGGACTTTGTTTCCTCACTACTTTGGAATCACTGTCCCCAAAGGTTGTATTAAGTAGGTTTTAGACATCTCTACCTAAAAATGGATACAGTGTCTAAGGTGGGCTCTGTCTGCTTGGGGATTTGACTTGAACCTGAGCTTGGTCAGGTTTCCCTCCTCAAACTCCCATTACCTCTAGTCAGAATGTCATTGGTCAAATTATCAGCCTATGGTCAGGTACACGCTGCCAGGCTTAACAACACTGACTCCCAGGACTCATATGTTGGAGAGAACTGACTCCCCCAAGTTGTCTTTGACTTTCTGGCTTTCACATGCACCTCAGGAATGATCCTGGTAGTTGGGCCATGTGCCAGGCCTATTTTTAAAGACCTAGTCTTGCCTGTGGTGTATAGCTTGGGATAGTATACACATTTTTTTGGGAATGAAGTAGGCCAGAGCCCTAACCTATTTAGAAGTAGGCTCACTTCCTGTATCCCTGGATCATGTATATGAGCAGAGCAGAAATTAACCTGAGGCCAAAGACCAGGCCAGAGCCCACTCCTCTAAGTCCTTGGCTATTCTTTCTCTTGCAGAGACAGGTTTGGTAGGGCAAGCAAAGTCATAGCATTAATATCCAGAGTTTGCCTTCCAGCTCTTCCTAGAAGGGCCCTTGTAAAGGAAGAGCTAAGGCCCAGGGGACAAGCACTTAGTGACAGCAGTGTCACCCCAGAGAGCTGACATCCAGGCAGTGCCTTTGGAGCCATGGCCAGAGGCAGCAGAGGAACTGCCTCCTCCTGGGTCTGAGAAGACTCCCCCCAGCAACCCCAATCAGGATAGCACGACCTCCTTGTTCTTTGCTGCCCACCACCAAGCTCAGAACCATGGCTGTGCCGTGCTTGGTAATGGTGTGGTGGCCAGCCTTCTGGAATCAGAACCCCCGAGAGCCTAAGAGAAAGCCCCCAGCTTATGGAGCATCCCAGGAAGTTTCCTGGTTTGCTTTTCTTTAAATGTCTGAGAACCACTTCCAGAATGATCCCAGAGACTCCTCTTCCTGGAGCACTGGAACAGAAGCTCTGTGGCTCTGTCCCATGTTGAGCCACCATCTGTCTCCCTTTGCTGCCCTCTCTGCTCCTCAGAAACTTAACTTGGGAATTTTATATCACTATAACAGAAAGACAGTACATGTTATTTCTCTATGGTTTCATAGACTCATGAGTACACACACATACACACACACACATACATTCTCCCCCCCCCCACACACACACACAGAGTCAGATAAGAGTGAAAACTAAAACCCCATGAGACTGTCTCTTCAGACTATCCTGGTGCTTCAGCAAGTTCAGGGGAGATGCCAATCAAACTCTTGCTGTGAAAAGGCCCCGGGTAAGGGATGTTTTCCTGTTAGGTTCTGCTGCCTCTAAACATGTCAAGAGAATGCTCATTGGCTCTTAAGCTTGGGCTGTGGCTCCCTGCTTTCTGTTTCCATGGTGACCCAAGTACTCAGGCTGGTAGTGTTGTACTTCCTGGCTAGCCCGCCTCCATTGCTCTGTAGGGATCTTGCCATCAGCTGCCTAGGAGAGCCAGCTTTAGATGGCTGATCACAGCTGGGTTCAAAATCTCCTCTATCTTAGGAGCCCTGATCTTCCCCACATTCCAGGTCAGTTCTGCTGAACCAGGCTTAGAGCTCCGTCCTATCTTTAGTCTAATGGCTTCCTGGCAGGAGAGAGATGAGTCTGTCTTCTGGTGAAGGAACTCTACTTAGGAAAATCCAGAGAGCCATCAGCTGCAACGCCAAGCATGTACACACACAGATACACACACACACACACACACACACACACACACACACACACACACACACACACACACAGAGGCAACTTACATATAAAATAAATTGAATAAATCTAAAAGTTAAGAAAGAAAGCATACACTGGGGGAAAAGGACTGTGTATTCAACAAATGGCTCAGGGAAGCTGGATAGTCACCCAGAGAAGAATGACCTTAGACCCGCATCTCTCACTATGCTCAAAAATCAACCAAAGACACAGCAGAGACTTTAAAAACCCCAAACTCTGAAACTGCTAGAGTAAAACAAAGGGAATCCAGTCTAAGTTGTGGGTCTAGGCGAGAACTTGCTGAATGAGGCTCCAACACTACAAGAATCAACAAATGTAACCACATGAAGTTAAAATGTTTCTGCACAGCAAGAGAAAGTATCAGCAGGGCAAACAGCCCACAGAGTGGGTGAAATCTGTGCCAGCTATACTGCAGACAGGATTGATGCCTGTCATAGGGAAAGAACTGCAAATGTTCATCAAAAACACAAAACTGCTGGTTAGTACTCAAGCTAATGAAACGAACAGACTGTTCTCGAGAGAAGAAACACAAAAGGCCGGTGAATAGTCATCAGGGAAATGCACATCAAAACCATTTTGAGATCATCTTACCTTACTCAGAATGGCTATGACCATGAAAATAAATAGCAAATGCTGGCCAGCAGGTAGGATATAGGTCCCTATCTACTGCTAGCAGGAGTGTACACTTGTATAATCACTAGGGAGATTGGTGGGGAGCTTCCTCAAAACAATTAAGACTAGAATGACCATCTGGTCCAGCTACACCACTCCTCGGTGTACCCACAGGATCTGTGTGCTACCGTAGACATAGCTGCACATACAAGATATTGCTACATTATTCACGGTAGCAAAGGAATGGACCCAGCCTAGACATCTAGCCTATGACAGATGAATGGATGGATAATGAAACAGTGGCATATATACACAATGAAATTTTGCTCGGCTATTAGGGAAAATTGAATTATAATTTCAGGAAAATAGGTGGGACTGGAAGGTATTAAATAAGGTGACCAAGTCTTAGACAAAAATCACATGTTCTCTGGTGAGTGGATCCTAACACTTAGTGTTTCTGTTTATGCAAATGAAAGCTTATGAGAATGACTGTAGACTATGGAACTCAACAGGAGACCATAGAGGGGAACAAGAGAGTTAAAAAAGGGAGAGGCATAAAAGCTACACATGACATGAGAGTGCAAAGGAGGTTCTGGGGGGGGGTGAGAGAGCACAGGGGAGCAGGGGGCATGAGGGAAAGAGGGACAGGGAAGAAGCAGGGAGAGAAACAGCAAGGATGATTTTAAAATATCATAATGGAACCTGGTTGGTTTTTAAAGGCTCTAATCTATCTTCCTATTTTATTTTCTCATTTTTTGTGCTGTCTGCCTGTCTGTCTATCTCTGTCTCTGTTCTGTCTCTGTGTCTCTGTCTCTGTCTCTCTCTCTCTCTCTCTCTCTCTGTGTGTGTGTGTGTGTGTGTGTGTGTGTGTGAACGTGTGGAGGCAGAAGAGAACTGGGGAGAGTTGTTCCTCTCCTTCAACCATGGGTTTTAGGGATTGAATTCAGATCATCAGGCCTTAGTGGCAGGTGTCTTCACCCACTGCTATTGCCAGCCAGTCCCAAACTCAATTTTTTCATAAGCTAATAAAAGGAAAACTTAAGAAAACAAAACTTGAGGGCAGGAGAGAGGGTTGAGAAGTTACTGTTTATGCAGAGGCCCTGAGCTCAGCTCCCAGCATCCGTGTTGAGTGCCCATAACGTGGGCCTGTAACCACAGCTCTCCTCTGGCCTCTTCAGACTCTGCACTTATATACACCTATGCATATGCATGCACACATATACGATTCAAAATCTTTTTTTAAAAATGTTGAAAATGGTATAGAGAAAAACACAACCGAGCAACTTGGCAACGAGAGAAGACTTAAATAGCAGCTGTCATATTAGACAACATGGAGTCTGAAGGCCATAAAGGGTGATACATGTTTGCACAGGGTGCTAATTAGATGCCATCACGGGCAAATGGATTTCACAATACAAACCCGAAGTCGAAGTTGGCAACTGCCATGGGGAAGTGGATAGGCTTGGAAATCCTAGTCTATCTCTCTCTGATACCAGCTGATCAAGCAAAAAATAAACACAAGGCAGAACGTATTAGCAAGACATAATTAACAAGTCACCCTTGGAGCAGGCAAAGAAGTTAATTACCAGCCCTCAGAAGAATTATCAATAGGTTCCATCTTGGTTCACACCATAAAGAAATAATATTAAATAGTAGTAGGGAGCTATAGAAATCTTAAATCTATGCATTTATTTCTTATTAGGTTTATTCATTTTATTTTGTGTGTGTGTTTTGTCAACATGTATATATGTATACTATGTGTGGGCTTATTGACCAGGGAGGTCAGAAGAGGGCATCAGATCCCCTGGAACTGGAGTTAGGGATGGTGGTGAGCCACTGTATGTGTGCAGGGAACAGAACCCACAATCCAGCTGAATTGGTGAGCTCCAGGTTCAAAGAGAGTCCCCGTCTTGAAATTTAAGACGGAGCATGATTGAGGAAAACACTAGGTGTTGCCTCTGGCCTCTACATGCTTGTACACACACACACACACACACACACACACACACACACACACACACGGGGGGGGGGATCTTGGGGGGCTCTGATCCTCTGTCTGTTACTGGCTGTCCCTGCTCCCTCTCCTGTAAATGCCCCCTGAGCCTTAGGTGCAGGGCTTGTTTTGTAGATGCATCTGTTGGGACTGGGCTCCACAGCTCTGCCTTGTGACTGCTCATTCTTTCGTGTAATGGTCTCCATCTGTGGTAGAGAGGAGCTTCCTTGATGAAGGGTAAGGACTATACTTCTGTGGGTACAAGGACAAACTGGCTCTACTTAAAATGCACCATCACTTAAGCTGATGACGTTCACAGAATAACTACGAAAGGTCACGATTATCTCAGTAGGCAATAGAAGGAGTTTGAGAGAGCTTCCCCTACTCTGACTTTTGCTGACCTGAGATCTGCAGTAAAATGTGTTTTATACAAAGTCCTTAGGAGTGTTCCTTAAAGGCCAAAACCCAGGCAGAGACTTTTTCCTTTGCTGCTTATCCGATGTAGGTTCCGGCTGATAAGATAAAGTACAGGGAATTTGGAAGGCAAGGGCAGCAAGAAAGGAAGATAAAGACAGTTACTGGAGATGGAAAGGAGAGAAAGCCCGATGTGGTGGTGCGTATCTGTATCCCTGCCTGCGAGAGCAGAAGTGGGAGGCTCAGGGATTGAAAGCCAGCCTTAGCTATGTAGCAACTTTGGAACTTCATGAGTCCCTGCCTAAAAGAAATAAATACATGACTAAAACCCAATAAATAACCTAGAAAACCAGGGAACAATTAGAACTATTCATTTTCAGCAAAGTTTCTCAGGCAGTAAAATAACTGCAAAATCTAGTTTTAAAAACTGCAAAAAAAAAAAAAAAAAAGGGCGGATTTCTGAGTTCGAGGCCAGCCTGGTCTACAGAGTGAGTTCCAGGACAGCCGGGGCTACACAGAGAAACCCTGTCTCGAACCCCCCCCCCAAAAAAAAATGCAAAGAAAAAAAGTTATCTGATGAGTGTTCCTATGGGGGAACAAATACCTTCTGCAGTGGGTTGATGTGGAATCCCCCCCCAAAGCCCTGTGGCAAAGGCTTGGTCTTCAGTGGGGTAAAGTTGTAAGGTGACAAAGCCCATAAGGGTGGGGCTTAGTAGAAGGAAGTTAGTACATTGTGGGTGTTCTCTAATGGGATGCTAGGATACTGGGAGCTGAAGCAAACCTTTCTTTCCTTATAATCTGATTGTCTCAGGTGTTTTATGACAGCAATGCAACAGTGGCTGACTAACCCGATGCCATTATCTAAATAAATTTGGAAAACAAAAAGTGAGGATATCTCTGCCCCAAGTCATTTTGAAAAGACAGTAACTGAAAGTGTGAAAAGGCAAACAAACCAATGAGGTTGAAGCTTTACTGGAGACCTCTGGAGCACACAGGAAGGGTGTGTGCGCCCAGCTGTGTTGTATGGTGGTTAAGAATGCCCTAGGTGAAGTGGAACAGATACATAAAATTATATCCCTATCTCACTCTATTAAAAAAAAATTCCAGGAGAGTAAGTTCTGAATATACAAGCCGCAGATAAAAACTTAGGGTAGCCTTGAGAATTTGGCATGGAGAGAGGTTTCTTCTGAAAGACGATAACAGACCAGTTCTCATGGAAAGAGACTGACGGCCTTCCCACACCAGAGCCTGCTAATGTCAGCCTTCAGTCTCCGGCTCACTGGGCACAAAGGATTGGCTCCTGTGTGCCTGCTTACCAGGCTGAAGGTAGGTGCTGAGATCCCGGCTGAGGGATCCCTCCGGAGTATGCACCAGACTGGATGCCCTAGTGGTCTTCTTTTCTTAGATGAAATTGATGCCTTTGGCAGGAGCTTCAAACCATCTGTGAGTGGTCTCTTGGTAATGAGCCCCAAAGGCAGGGTTGGTAAGCTGAGAGAGACCATGGCAACTCCAGGAATGCGAGTCTAATCATTTTGTTTGCTCCCACGCTCTCGGGTGTGGGTCACTATAACTCAAAGCGTGGGCTGTTCCTTGGTATCTCAGAGCCAGCCCTGACTGAGCTCCAGAATCATTGCAGGAGCTTGTTAAAAATAAGTCAGAGGGCCCCACCCCAGTGCACTCTGATTCAGGCGGTGCCGGGTAGTTTAGGAATCTACACTTGACCAGTTACCATGGGTGGCCATGGTTAGACCTGCCAAGCTGGATCAGCCTCCAGGGTCCAGACACAGAACAACTCAGCTGCCAAGGATGTAGAACTACCCGGGTAGGGAATGTGGAAGGGTCCACACCCACTGTGTGCCAGAGCAGGAATTACAGCAGGCTTAGGATGGAGAGTGAATGGTCCAGCAAGAAAAGCAATTGTGCCAGTAAGGGCTGGACAGAAGCTGATCCCTGCTGGTCCTTTCATCCTCTCTCAGTCCTGCCCTAAGCTCAGGTGGTCTGTTCTCTGCATACTGTTTCCTTCATGGCCCTGAGCACTCTTGAGAGCAAGAGCCTTACCTTCATGCCTGCATGTATCCATTCAACATCTATCTGTGTTCCTTCATCCCACAAGTGTTTATTAGGACATCCTGCCATAGGGGAAGGTGGCAGCAGGGAGCCACACATTCCCAGGCTGCTAGAGAGAAGGCATGAGACCAATAGGCTGTCATAAAGCTTACTGAGTTCTATAGCAGAGAACCATCAGACACCCAAGAGGGACATCTGTTCTTTACTAGGGGAACCCAGAAATGAAGTATGGGACAAATAGTGACAGACAGCAATCCCAGGAAACAGGGAGGGCTGAGTAAGGGTAACTGACACCCCAGAAACTGGCCTGTGCAGGACCTTGCTGGGCGGTTGGACTAGCAAGCCCAGAGGATATCACAGGGTTGAGGCAAGTCATGTGGAGGTGGACTTGCATCCTGGGACCCCACCCGGAGCAGGAAGCGTGGTTGAGAGCTAGAAGAAGCCAAGTGGCTATGTGGCAAGGCGTGTGGGTCCTCTTTGCTGGAGACGGGGCTTGGGTGGGACTCCCGAGAGTAAAGAGAGAGGACAGTAGGTACTTTATGACAGCCACACACCACCCCCTAGTGGCTATTGAAAATGACACCCTGTTAAAGATGGCTGTCAAGGAGTGGTGACATTTCCTGATAAAATTCTGGATTTCTTTTTGTTTAGCGAAGTTTTGCATTTGCTGGGGAGTTGTTGTTGACACATAATATATCGCTTACCTCCTTGAAATGAATAAATAAAATTTGTGAGGTGCAAACTTGCTTATTAGCCCAGAGGAATTGGGGGTGTCTAGTGCATGAGTAAAGGAGCAGTCTCCAGCATGCCTCAGCATAGCTAGACTGCAGACCAAGGGGAAAGAGAAACTTCCGGAACTCTTCCTCAGGCCTAGAAGGCACTTCTGTGAAATCAAAGCAGAGCTAAGAGAGCAAACTGGCTGTGAGTTAGCAGGGCTGGGTGTGTGGTAGATGTTGAGGACCTCTGCAGAGGTGGATGTGCAGTGGGTGCTGAGGTCACTCTTGTGACCTCTGCAGAGGCAGGAGCCCAGACACAGGCAAGGGGTGGTGACTCCCTGAGCCACTTCCCTTCCAGGCAGCAGGACCCGGCTTGCCAGACCTCTTGCTAGGGGCATGTGGCTCTTGCCTAAATTCCTCTTGGGGTTTCTCTTTTCTAGATACATTTCCCAGATGTGGAGCGTGTGGAGTGGGCCAATAAGGTAAGGCCATGGCGGACAGGGATGTGGGCGGACGGGGCAGCTGAATTCATTGCAGGCCTGGGCATCCCCACTGCAGCCCATCAGCTACTCACCATCGGAGTCCCTGAGCAATGCTGATGGGATTGCTGTGCAGACCTAAACCTCAGACAGGACTTCTCCTGTGAGGGTTGGACAGAGAGGCCCAGCTTGAGTGACAGGCCCTCCATGCTGAGTTTGAATGACAGGCTGAGCTTGAGTGACAGGCTGAGCTTGAGTGACAGGCTGAGCTTGAGTGACTGACAGGCTGAGCTTGAGTGACAGGTGTCCCCCATTGGTTCATTCACACAGAAGAGGTTTCCTTCCTTCCCTTTTTTCCCCCCACTTTAAATCAGTTTCAAATTAATATCTAGACTGAGGAGAAAAGTTTAAAAAAAAATAGAGAAAATCTATAGAGAAAATTACAACCCTTATTTCCCTCCCCTGGAGATCATTAAGTAATTAGACACAGCATCTGGATTCCATGTGGCTCCTAGCCCAGCTACAAAACCACTGCTGTGCAACCTTGGACAATTTGCCCAACATCTCTGAGCCAGTTTCCATATCTATGAAATGGGCATGATTATGATCACCAGTCCCATGGTGAGTATGGGTCACTGGAGGAAGGTCACCTTAGGAAACTCCCCTTGTGCTGGCTAACTGCTCCATGTCCTGCCTCTGACCCACATGCATCAGGAACCCTGGCTTTCCAGATGAGAAGCCTGAGTCCCATGCCCCTGGTATGATCTATGAGGGCTGCCCTGCAGCCTGTACCTGCAGGCTCCTGCCTCTCAGACTCTCCTTAACCCTGGGAGGAGAGCAGCACTCACTTAGGTCAGGTACTACCTAGCACTTCTTACGGTTGTTAAGCTAAGGTTGATGTCCTCATATTCCTGGAAATGTCACTGCCAAGTGCATCAGAGACTGCCCCAGCCTCCAGGAAGAGTTTAGAGGAAGCAGCTCGCCGCTTTAGGAGTGACCTGGGTTCTGTGGTGAATAACTGGGTACCAGGCTTCTAGGACACACTCTGCAGAGCCCTTCCTGTGCATGCCAGTCAGGTCCTGATTGCTGCAGAGCCTGTGTCCACACTGAGTGCTATGTGGCCCTGGAGGCAGCTGTGGATGTGAACCGCATATGAGGGTGTGTGCCAGAAGTGTTGGACAGGGAGATGGCATGGGAGGGGCCTCTGAGGAAGTGGGCAGATGAGCCCCTGCCATACTTCAGGCTCTGCTGTGATCATGGGAAGGAGCACAGTGGGGGGAGGGGCATCTTTATATTGGAGCCCAAAGCCCCCCTTCTACTGTCACTTGTCCCCACCACTGACATCTTCACTTCACACCTGCTACGATAGAAAATGGCCATGGCTGCTAACAAAGGAAACAGAAATGGTCTATAGGTCAGTCAAAAACATTGTGCCTTACCAGTGCAATAGCCCAGTGGGTCAGGATGCTTGGCTGTCCCCACAATGCACATGGTAGGGGAGAACAGACTTTTACAGGTTGTCTGACCTCCACATGAGTGCCATGGAACAAGCACACACACACACACACACACACACACACACACACACACACACACACACACACACACACACGTACATACACACACGTGTACACACACATACACACATGTACACACACACACGTACACACATGATGTAAAAAATAAAAAATTGTGGCAATATCATTTTGGAAAAATTTGATCATTGCATGGCCATGTCTGCAGGGCATCAATTTTTTTTGTCAACAATGAACCAAAATACCATAGTGGTCCCATTGATTATTACAGAGCTGAGCATTTCCTGCCTAGTGTTTCAGCCATGTCTTTTCTAGGCTTGGTTCTGTTTACAAACACTTCCTGCTGTGTCATAGTTGACCTGCAGTATTCATTCATCTCAGTAACCTGATGGGCGGGTTCATAGTCTAGGAGCCATAGGGTGTACCAACCAGCTGGGTGTGTAGTAGGCTAGACCATCTGGGTTTATATAAGTACACTTGATATTTGCATAAGGACTAGAACATGGGTACATGCAGCCCTGGTATCAGAAGGATCTTGGTCTCAAACATGGCTTTCAGACCAGCCCTGTGACTCATCCTGGTGCAGCAATGGACCAAAGGCTGCCTTTGCTGGCTTCTAGAAATTATACCCACAGGAAACAATTCATCAATCTCTTCTGTCACTGTTTTTTCTTAAACCCTTAGCATCTGTTACTCTGTATATAAGCCACAATGCAGAGTGAGGATGTGGGTTAGCTCAAATCTAATGGCTTGGCATTACTGAATTAAATGGAAGTGTGTTTCCATGGTACCCTGCGAAATGCACCTCCACCTCTGCATGGCAGTGGGACCTGCTGCTGACCTTGGACACTTGCAGAATGGATTGATGGCTAGGTAGGAGGCTAGTGGGCAGGCAGCATGAGGGCTGTGGCCTCCACCCATGGGGCCAGGCTGCAGAGGATCTGCAGTCTGCAGCACAGGCCTGACCTCCGAGGGCTTCTGTCCCTACCTGCAGATCATCACACAGATCTGGCCCTACCTAAGCATGATCATGGAGAACAAGGTCCGAGAGAAACTGGAGCCCAAGATCCGGGAGAAGAGCACCCACCTCAGGAGCTTCACCTTCACCAAGCTCTACTTTGGAGAGAAGGTTGGTACTGCCTCTGTGAGGTCAGCCTGGACGTGCAGGGCAGTCTTTTCTCAGTCCTCCCCTCCTAGTTCTCCCCAGCCCAGGTCAGTCACTTGATTATAAGGATCCCTCTGGGCCCCAGAGAGCCATAGCCCCTGCCCATGTTTCCCTGCTCATCAGCCTCAGTGCGCAATCCTCCCCTCCTGTCCTCTTACCCCATTTCCTAGGTTCTATGGAAACCAGGGCCAGAGAGCAGAAAGAAGCTGAGGGAAATAGTTCCCCTCTTTCTAGAAATTGTGGAAGCATGCATGAAGGAAGCCAGCTGGCTACAAAGATGGACAGGTTGTCACTGCTAACCTCAGTGCCTGCTATGATCACCTCTATCTGGTGGTTTATGACAGGCCCACAAAGGTCAGGGTCTTAGGAGATCACACTAGTTCTGTGGAGATAGCAGGCATCCTGAAAGAAGTGATGTCTCAGTTGGCTTTTGTAGAACTCAGCAGGCAGAGCCATGAGGACTGCAGACTGGTGAGCTTAGAGAAGAGCCTGCACCACCAGGCCATTCCTTTGGCCCTGAAACTGAGGAGGTTGACCAGATGTTCTAGCCTGCAAGTGAACTGGCCAGACTACCCATCTTGCCCTTTGAAGACTTTCTGTTCCTGGCCTTGCCTATCTCCTCTCTGTTCCTCATCCTCCCTTTCTCCCCCTTCCACTGATAACTGTGGCGTTCTCCCAGGATGCCCCTGTGCGTTTGTCCTACCCTGTCTTTCATATCTGCCTATATCGCTAGCATTCTCCACACTTGAGTTAGCTTGGGTCAGTGACCTACCTTCTGTAAGCTCCAGGTGCCTACCATATAAAGGAAAGGACCTGCTTCTAAGGGCTGCTGAGAGTCATGAACAACAGACCTGGCCTTAAGTGGCCTCTTAAGCTGTGTGAGCAATATCCCAATGTGGTAGCCACGATCTAGCCTGGTACCCTTGTCCAGCTGTGAGCCTGGACCAGGTTTATCCTGCCTGGCATAGAGTGTGTGCCCCAAGTGTGTCCCTGAAGGTGAGGTGTTGGGGTGGGTAGCTGAATGTCATAGGTGACCAGTGATTCTCTGCTCCCAGCAGGCACTGAGAAGCGGTGACTGAGCATAGCGCCCCTCCCCCAGCCCATGCCTCCAGTGAGGCCCTTTGCAGCTTTTACCATTCTGGGGAGTGCAAAAGAAAAATAATATAAAATTAAAAGTTGCTTAGCACGTGGAAGTCTGAAACTGAAAATACCAAATGAATATTAAATCAATGTGAGAAAACTAATCATAGCTGTAGAATAAGCATTTTGTCCATAGCGCACTCCTGGACATATCCCTCTGTGCATGTTTCCATATTCTCCATACTCTGAGAACCTATTCAGAGGTTAATACACTTTTAGATTTTATATAGGTGTATGTGCCTGAATGAGTTAACAGGCACCATGTGCATGCCAGAGGCTCCCAGGAAAGAGCTTGGGGAGAAGGAAAGGTCAGCCTCTGTGTAAGGTTCTAGGAATCAAACCCTGGTGTCCTAGAGCAGAAGCGCTAACCATGGAGCCATCTCTCCAACCCCAATAACATCTTTTAAAAGGACACTTTCTGTGGGGTGAATAGAAATGAAATGGAATCTTTCCTTGTGGGACTGATTGGATTCCCCCCCCCCATAATTTATTATCAATTTTTCCAAACATTTAAATTTTTAATGGGTTTTTCAATGAGCTTCAGAAACTTGATGTCTAAACTGTACAGATGTTAATCTCTTGCTGTGTTTGATTTAAATATACCCACGTATCTGTCTTTATATTCATCATTCAGAAATAGATCAGTGAACTTTCAACACTTTGGCATGCATATTACTAATTCAGGTAAAAATGAACTTTAGTTTTTACTGACTGGTCTTAACCAGAGTACCTGAGAGAACAGTGGGCAGAGAGGGAGATGAAAACAGAAGGGATTGGATCCCCCAGGCAGTCTGTAAGCATAATGGAGTATCATTAATAGTGTCGGGATTGGTGCTTGCCCATGGGATGGGTCTCAAGTTGGGCCAGTTATTGGTTGGCTATTCCTTCAGTCTTTGCTCCATCTTTGTCCCTGCATTTCTTTTTGACAGGACAAATTTGGCGTCCAGAGTTTTGTGGGTGGGTTTGAGTCCTTATCCCTCCATTGGGGGCCCTGCCTGGCTACAGGAGGCAGCTTCTTCAGGTTCCATCTCCCCACTGTTAGACATCTTGGCTAAGGTCACCCGCATTGACTCCTGGGAGCCTTCCAATCCCAGGTCTCAGGGAGTGCCTTGAGATCCCTCCTACCCGCCCACCCCCAGCAGCTGCAGATTTCCATTCATTCTCCTGGCTTTCTGGGTCTCTCTCCTGTCTCTTCCCACACCTGATTCTGCCCCCCATTCCTCTCCCTCTCCCCTCTGCCCCCTCAATCCCTCCCTCCCTCCCTCTGCCTCCCATGACTATTTTGTTCCCCAGTCTAAGTGGAATTGAAGCATCCTCGATTGAGCTTCCTTCTTGTTTAACTGCTTTGGGTCTGTGGGGTGTATTATGGGTATTCTGTACTTTATGGCTAATATCCAGTTATCAGTGAGTACATACTTCTTTATTTGACTCCTCCCATTCCACTGTTGTCTGGGGCTCAGCTGTAGGAATATGAGGCCAACCTACGACCCTACTGTCCCTTGGCTTCCTCTCCAGGTCAAGGCCTTATAGAGTAGATACTGATAAATAGCTATGGCAGGAAGGGAAATCAGGAAGGGGACCCATAGCCCTTCTGTCATCTTTTCCAGTGTCCCAAGGTGAATGGTATCAAGACACACATGGACAAATGCAATCGGAGGAAAGTGACCCTGGACCTGCAGATCTGGTGAGTTCTGGTGTCTCGGGGCAGGCATGGTAGCTCTAGACAGCAGCTTGGAGATAGAGTGGATTGTGTGCACATAGATTTGGGGTATGAAGGCCTTCCTAGGACCACAGCTGCCTACAGGCTGGTACCCAAGTCTTTGTAAAAGGTTTTGTGTAGAAAAGAGAATGAACGGATAACTGTCCCCAAATAGCCAGCCCTGGCTCACTCTTTAGCCTTAGCCTGGCTTTCTACACCCCAGGAGCTCTGTGTAACACAGCCAGGTAGCAGAGCTTTCTTGCAAACTAGTTGGACTACCTGGAGAGTCAGAGCAGCTTCTGCTAAGGAGGTGGCCAAAGGGAACAGGTGTGGCAAGAGACAAAGAGACTTGTGCTCAGCCAGGGAACTTCAAGCCCAGAGATGAGAGGCTGGCCTCTGACAGTCAGGGAAACTAGAAGGTCAACTCCGAGTAGTGACTGTATACTGCACTGAGCATCCTTCCTGTGAGACTCATCATGGGCTTGGGTCAGGAAGGGAGAGTCAAGCAGTAAGTCTCTCTGCGGTGTCCTAAGAGGAGAGAACTAGCCCCTCGCTGTCATTCCTTCCCAGAGTTTCATATTCCTTGGCCTTGGCCAGACATAGAAGCTGAGTCTGGGGCCAGCCTCTTCAGAGCTTGTCTCCATTGTGTTGGGATGGTGGTAGGCCATAAAGTGCTCCTGGTTCCAGATGCTTTGCCATGAGATTCTCATATGACTAGTTCAGCCTCCCAGTAGGTGCTTGGCACCCCTGCACCCCCTTCTGCCTGTCCCTTCTCACCAAGCATTTCTGTGGTCTGTGATTTCTATGCCCATGTGTGCAGGTGTGTGACAATTACCTTCCCCTCCCCTTAGTCTCCTTCAGACCTTAGGCAGTCTCTTGCCCTTTACCTCAAAGACCCCCATCCTGGGCTTCTCAGGGGCCATCACCAACAGGAGCCACCAGTTGGCCCTATCTCCAAGACTTTATCACCCACCCCTACCTTCCAGTGGCAACTAGAGGGGTTGGCAGAATGAACCTGGGGGAACCATCTTCGTCCCCTGGGACCCAGACTTGGTAGACGGATAGTGTGTTTACCAGAAGTCCCTCCTTTCCATCCATGGGTGCCCTGGGGTTAGGTGGTACCACAGGACACTGCTGTCATAGACAGAGGTGAGGGTGTGCCTAAGCCGTCAGGTGCAGGAGTCTGGGAGGGACCAAGAAAGGCCAAGGGAGGCTATGGTATAAGTGACATGCTGAGTGACAACTGGGACTTGATGGCCAGCTATGAGGGCCAAGACTGTGGAGCACTGAGCAAGTTTCCTGCCTGTTCTTCCCTCTTCTTCCTTCACTCTTCCTGTTTCAGCTACATCGGGGACTGTGAGATCAGCGTGGAGCTTCAGAAGATTCGTGCCGGTGTGAACGGTGTTCAGGTAAGTGAGAGTGCTTGACTGCTCCAGCCCCCACAGTGGGCTCGGTGGAAGCAGCTCACCCTGGAACAGGCTGGGAAGGACACGATGGTACCAGACATGGGTTGGTGATATCAGGGGAGCAGCTATGAGGTCACATAGTCAGCAAGTGGACCTGGGCTTCACCCTCCTTACTGGTCCTTGGGCTCTGGAACCACCTGTGTGTCAAGTCTCCAAAGGCTTTGGTACCTAGGAATGTGAGGAAGAGCCATAGCTGAGATCCAAGTAGTCTGGGAGGTGGAAATGCCCCTCACCAGAATCTGTGACAAGATTTGGAAGTCACTTCAGTGTCTCAGCCACCCCAGCTGCCTACACAGTATGGTTAGTTCATGACCCTTGGTGGCCAGCATCAGGGTCATAGCTGTGTACAAGCCCCTGAACATAAAGTATGGGCTTTTCAGTGACAGCAGGTGGCCCAGGAAGGTGGCCTTGACAATGTCATTGGCATGAGTGATATCGAGGCCTCATGAACTGAGTGGCAGGTATGAGAAGAAAGGAGGTTTGGTCCCTCACAGCTCTCTGTGCCCATCAGTTGCAGGGTACTCTGTGTGTCATTGACCCCTCACCGCTCTCTGTGCCCACCAGTTGCAGGGTACTCTGTGTGTCATTGACCCCTCACCGCTCTCTGTGCCCACCAGTTGCAGGGTACCCTGCGCATCATTCTGGAGCCCCTGCTGGTGGACAAGCCCTTCATAGGAGCTGTGACCGTGTTCTTCCTTCAAAAGCCGGTGAGCTCCAAGCCTAGAAACAGGGCTGGGACTCCCCATGATGAGGTGCTGGACCTCACACGTTGGCACTTAGCTTGAGAATGGGCTTTACCCTAACCCACCACCGCTGGGTACCTGTGCCCCAAACCATTTGGTCCTTAAGGCAACCTCAAGGAGTTTGGTTCCGCTCTGCCCATGCTGAGGAGACTGAGCTGAAAGGCTGTCACAAGGTCTCAGAATGTGGAGCTGAGACAAACCTCGGGAGTCCAGACTAACCTGGCTGTGTGGCACACCCCCTTCTGTGGTGGTCCTGGCATGAAGCAGCAGCCTAACCTAAGGCCTGGAGCCTTGTTCTCGTCTCTTTCTGCTGTTGTGTTTGAGCACTGATCAGAAGCAATTACGGGGAGGAATGGGTTTATTTCAGCATACAGTCCCTCACTGAGGGAAGCGGGGATTCAAGCACTTACAGCAGAAACCACAGAGGAAACCCGCTTGCTAACCCACTTAGTCTCATGCGTACCTAGCATCCTTATACAGTCTAAGACCACCTCCTGCCCAGGGGCTATCCTGCCCAGGGGATAGTGTCACCCACAGTGGGCATGTCCTTCTATATCAATTAACAATCAAGACACACCCCTACAGACATACCCATAGGCCAGTGTGATCTGAGCGATCCCTCAGTTGAGGCTTCTCAGGTGGCTCTAAGTTGACAATTATAGCTAGCTAGGACAGTCCTTCATATCCCAGGACAGGTTTGGCAGGCTGAGAGACATCCTTTCTACCTCACTTCTGCTGAGGGTGGACCCCAGCAGGTAGGGTTCTCACTTCTGGGGGTATGAAGAGTTTGGGAGAAGGTGTGAGCCCTGGGTTCCCAGCTCCTTGAACCTCATAGCTTCCCTCTGCCCTGCAGCACCTGCAGATTAACTGGACAGGCTTAACCAACCTGCTGGACATGCCAGGTATCAAGTAAGTACCTGGGTGTGTGGGGCTCTCCTAACAGTGCTGTGAGCTGAAGAGGCTGTACCCCACATACACACAGTCTGCATAAGGAGCAGGCAAAAGAAGCAAGCACCAGGGGACGTGTGTAAGTGGGCATGTACGCTTGTGTGTGCTCATGTGTGGTTGGAGGGGGCCGACGTGTGGACAGGTACAAACAGTCCTGATGAGAGCTATGCTCAGTTCTAGGCTTTTCTGTCATGAGGTTCCCAGAGTGCATGCACATATGCATGGTAGACTCATACTGTGATGTGTATGTTCTCACTCTTCACCCTTCCCTACCCCTAGTGTACTAAGAGGCCTAGGTGGCTTCTGTGGCCATGTTGGACATACACGGAGATGGGAAGGCACATTTCCCAGCAGAGACCAGAGAGAAGGGGCAGGTCCAGGAGCTCTCTCCTCCTCAGGCCAGATGCAGGCACCCTTCTGAACCCAGGCATTTTTCAAGGAACAGAGGGGGCCAGCATCATTGGATTTGGCTCCCCAGGAAGCAGGGTAGCTGGACCGGCCAAGAAGGCTATCAGCTGTCTGTCTAGGGGATGCTCCCTGGGGAGGTCTCTTCTGTTCGAAATGGAGAGAATCCAGGCATGCAGCTTTTCTCTTAGTCTTTGAAGATTTCATACATGCGTACAATGAAATCCATCATCCACCATCCATCATTCACTTACCCCCTCTGACTTTCTCAGCCCCCACACATCTTCCTGCTGACTTCATGTCCTCTTTTTATTTTTATTTTAAATAACCCAACGTCCAATTAGTGCTGACTATGTGCATGAGTGTGGGATCGTCCACTGAAGCATGAGAAATCTCCCAGTGCCCACACCCATAAACAGTTCTCCCTCTGTCAGCAGCTGTCCACTGCCAGTAGATTCTCAGTTGTCAGAGAGGCCTCAAGAGCTCCTCCCCATTTATGCCGGAATTTTGGCTGGTTTGATCTTAAGTATGTCCTGTGCAGGTAACCGTAGTTGCGCTGAGTTCCTGAGCGTGATGCTATGTCATGTGTAGAAGCTGGCGTCTAACTTCTCCCCATCCTCTGGCTGTTCCCACCTCCTCCTCCATCACGGTCCCCAAACCTTGGCAAAGGGGGTTGATAAAGATGTCACTTTTAAGCAATTAAGCACTTTTATTCAAAAAGAACTTTTTAAGCACCTACTGTGTGCTGGTCCTGCTCTGGGTACTGACCCTTGTCCTCCGCCCCATGGGGGAAGGTGAGCCAAGGAATAGAGAATGTCACCAGGGTCAAGGAAGAACAAGACTTCAGTGGCCTGCTCTTAGGTCATGTTTCCTGTGGCCTCAGAGCTGTTCTCAGTGCTGTACCCACCCCTCCCTCACACCTATTCCAAGCCCGGTTAGCAGCCTTGTCTCAGGTCACTGAGGTCAAGAGAGGGGACAGCCATCTGCGGCAGGGCAGCTAGGGAGTATGAATGGGAATCTTGACCCAGGTCCTGGGACCAGTTCTTAAGGTGCTCTGCGTTGCCTGGGAACAAAGCAAAGCCTTTGGGGGGTGGGGTGCAAGCAGGGTGCTCTTTGGGTCAATATGTGTAGGTGTCAGAATGTATAGCCACTTCACAGCCAGCCTCTGGGCGGGAGGAGGCCAGTGTGGCCTTGGGTGTGGGGCCTTCTGCCAGGCTAGATTAGTGTCAGCACTGAGGGTGGGTACAGGGCTGGGTGGCATGGGGGGGGGAGACAATGTCACCCCTCCACAGCTGGTCAATGTCCCTTTCAGTGAGTTGTCAGACAGCCTGCTGGAGGACCTCATTGCTGCCCACCTTGTGCTGCCCAACCGTGTGACTGTGCCTGTGAAGAAGGGGCTGGACATAACCAACCTGTGCGTCCCCCTCCCCTGTGTGAGTACTGGGAGCCAGCTCTAGTACTGGGAGCATAGGCCGGTGATCTGCCAGGGCCGGGTTCTGAACAGTGCTCGCTAGTGGGGATCCTCATGCTCCTTTTGAGGACATGGCAACCAATTTCACAGGGGTCACTGAGTCTGGGAGGGTGTCTGACTTGCCCAACGTCACCATCTGAGAAGGATCAGAACCCTTACTCTGCTTCTGTCCCCAGTGTAGCTTGCAGTGGGAACTACGGTAGACACTCTGTGACATCTGAGGTCCCCTTCCTCCCTAGAAAGCTCCCTTGACTCTGTTCAGTGGTGGAAAGGACTTTTGGATCTACAGAATAGGAAGGCTCTTGGCTAAAGCAGGACTGAGAATTCTTTAGGTTCTGAGTCCACTTTCCCCCAACTTCCTGGGGCCCACTCATGAGGCCCTGATTTCCCTGTGGCTGCCCGACAAAAAGAAGTACTGGCTAAGTACCTGCAGTTAGAGGCCATTGAAAAGGAAAAGATATCCATTTCACGGTCTGCCAGGTGGAAAGTCTTAGGCCTTTTGCTTATGCTCACCCTAACATATACTGTGATGCACACACTAAGTTCAGGGCAAGAGCTGGCTGGGGAGGCAGCATGGATGTCCCCAGTCTTCCCACGGTGGCTCATTGGCTCTCATCCACATGAGATATGCAACAGTCCTAAAACAATGTAAGAGTTGTCTCACCCATGTAAGAGTCCCTGAAAACATTTTATTCTCCGAGTGTATTCCACTGGGAATGTACTGACAATTTGCTACATTTAAAACTCCTTGGTGGTAGCGTCTGTGTTTCTGGTAACTGGTCATGAATACTTACATTGATTGCATTGTGTTCTCTATATTCAAGTTTTACTTTTTAGTTTTCTTTACAATCATAAAGTAGCTGTGTGTTTTGAAAGGCCAGTATCCAGATTATATCTTAAGGAACTCGACAACCACTTGCTCCTTTCACCCAATCCCTGCCCCAACCCCATCTAAGTAATGGTTTTCTTTCCATTGTATTTGAGCGTTAGTAAATGTGGATACATACACATGGTCATATATGTACATCTTGGTTTATATTACTTTATTTTTTTTAAAGATTTCTTTTATTTATAAGAGTATACTGCAGCTGTCTTCAGACACACCAGAAGAGGGCATCAGATCCTATTACAGATGGTTGTGAGCCACCATGTGGTTGCTGGGAATTGAACTCAGGACCTCTGAAAGAGCAAGCAGCCAGTGCTTTTAACCACTGAGCCATCTCTCTAGCCCTTGGTTTATATTTATAGTCCTCATTTCTTTTTATTGTTAGATTTTGATTTGGTTTTTGAGGATTTCATATAGTGTGTTTTAGAGAAGGGGGGATGGACTCAAAGGCCATGAGGGCCCACTCCTAGCCGAGGAGGAGAAGGAGAATTAACTTACCAGGGGCTATAACCTTAGAGAACTGATTTTCCCTCTCCCTGGAATTGTGTCTGGCTTGAGCTTGCCCATGTCTTGTGAATGCTGTCTGTCACAACTCCTGTGAGTTCATATATTCGGTTCCACTGCTGTGTCTGGAAAACACCATTTCCTTGTAATCTATCACCTCTGACTCTTAACATCTTTCACTCCCTCTTTTTTCTACAATGATCCCTGAACTTTGCGGGGGCGGGGCTGGGATACAGACGTCCCATTTAGGGCTGAGCATCCTAGTCTGTTTCTGTGTTAATCACCATCCGCTGCAAAGCGAAGCTTCTCTGATGAGGGCTGAGAGACACACTAATGTATGCATCTGATAAGTCACTGGAGTTGGTTTAATACTAAATTAGCAGAGTAGTGGAATATTCTCCCCTGGGGCCATGGCCTGTCTAGCTATAGATTCTTGCAACCAGTAATAGTCCTAGGTATTTCCATCTTGAGGAGTGGACTGTAAGTCCAGTCAGAAAGTGGTTGTGTACCGCCATGACATGTGTGCCACTGTCACACCAGTGGATATGTGTTGCCAGCCCAGTCATTATTGTAGCTTTTAGGGTTCACAGCTGCGTACGATTGACTACTCTCCACTCTCGAATAACACGATAATACTATGGAAGTTAGCCAGTAGAAAATGAAGCTTCTCGGTCAGTACCAGCCTGATTTCTCCGTGTTCTATGATGCAAGTGGATGGTATCTTCAGCAATAAACTCTTAGCGTCAAGTTCTGGAGGGCACTGAGAGTAGCCTATACCTGTTGGTCTGTGGGGCCAACAGGTCCAATAGAGGTAACCTAATCCTGGCACTTGGATTTTTGTTAGTCTATGGCGTCTAGCAGGGCATATTCACCCTAGGATGACACTATTATGTGTGTATATGTGTTAGGAAGATTCTAGAGTAGGAAAGAGCTAAGTGGTATTTATCACCGTCTCCAATTCTTTGGTAGATGTTAGTGTATTATTCCCCTTCCTCAATTTTATCGCTACACTTATCATAGAGCCCTGCTGCCACAGTACAGATAGAACCTTCCACTTTTCTGCTGATGGTGCAGAGTGCTTCACTGTGGAAATTACTGTCACTGCAACACCAGCTCTGTTGATGGACAGTCAGGTCGTGTCTGGACTTTGTCTGCTACAAACACTGGTCCAACGCACAGCCTGAGTGCAGGTCTTTTTGTGTTTTTGCCAGGGTGCCCATGGACAGATTCCTCAAAGTAGTTTTGTAGATCAAAGAAACTCTGTATATATTTACTGATATTTTAAAGAGTATTGTTCCAGGAAAGAGTCATACCCGGAGACCAATGAACTGTGACTTTCTGAGTTGAGTTTTGCATTTCTTTTAAACAGTGGGAGTGTGGGGAAAGGGTCTTCCCTGCAGTGGGTGATACTCAAGGCGGCTTTTATGCATCCAGGGACCTACCAGGGCAGGCCACAGCATGCTGCCTGGAGAATTCCTAGCATTCAGTTTATGTACACATTTTACAGCAGTGCTGAAGAAAGGAGGAACAGAATCAGCCACAGCTGAGTCAGCTGTTCATATCAAGTCTGGAGAAGAGTGTGTGGGAAGCCGGAGCCTGGGATAGAGCACTGGGCCCTGCCACTAGGTGCTGTGTGGCCTTGGCTAGGTCACTGTTATCTCTGGTTGCCATCTCTGTCCAGACTGTGGAAGGGGGCAGCAGTGATGTGATCTCTGGTAGTTAGGCCCTGGTATCCTGGACTTAAGGCTGGTATGTCAAGAAGGCACCTGTGAACCGGGCTTGTGTGTTTCTCAGGGTGTGGTCAGGGTCCATTTGCTGGAGGCCAAGAAGCTGGCCCAGAAGGACAACTTCCTAGGACTCGGAGGCAAGTCAGACCCCTACGCCAAGGTGAGCATTGGCTTGCAGCACTGCCGGAGCAGAACCGTCTACAAGAACCTGAACCCCACCTGGAATGAAGTATTTGAGGTAAGGTTCTCTTCAACCTCCCTCAGAAGTCCTGGTGTCTGCGGGCTTCACTCTGGGTTGTGACAGGCACAGTGACTCTCATGGCTCCTCAGAGAAGCCATGATTAGGGTGAAAATCTTGTTAATGGGCAGGTAGATCTGGGTAACTCTTGCTCTCTATCTAGCAGGCTCTCAGAGGTAAGCTATTCTGATCCCATTTTCTGTGCCCTTTCTTCCTCGGAATCAGCTGTTGGATGTTTTCAATGAAAGGAAAAGGACACTGCATAGACAGTTATGTCCAAGCCCTCAGCCTTCCCTGTTACTGCATGGGTGGGACTCACAGCCTGGCAGTCACGTTTCGGGGTCACCCCCTTGCTGCCCCTTTCCTTAGAACTTATCTATGTGCTGTTACATCTGGTCCCAGGCCAAGAAAGGGCAGCTTAGTTTCCTGGTGTCCCACAGCCCCCACATGAGGAGAATGTGACAGCCTAAGGCAGAGCAGATGGCAGCCAGTGTCCTCTGGACACCATGCTATGGAGTGCTTGTGTTGTCTCTGGTCCCCTCTTCTTCCCGCCAAGGAGGCCCTAAGCTGGGCTTTGGCAGTCTGTGGGTTGTAAGGCCTGATTCAGGGGTCAAGACCTGTAGGGCAAGATGCATCTCTGTCCTTGCAGTTTATGGTGTACGAGGTGCCTGGGCAGGACCTGGAGGTGGACCTGTATGACGAGGATACTGACAGGGATGACTTCCTGGGCAGGTGAGGAGCTGGGATCTGGGCTTTGGAGTTTCTTCCATGCTTAGGGTACAAAGCTGGGACTTGGGGCATTTAGAAAGGACAGGCCCTCACTGCTTAATGACCTGCAACTCTCTATGACAACAACCACTGTGACAAGAGTCACTGTACCAGACAGTCTGCCACAGCATTCTAAAGTCCTGTCACAAACCTCCCTAGATGTTTCTAGCCATGACATAGGCCCTGGAGGAGAGTGGAAGAAGGACCCCAGGGCCCTGGGATAGTGAGCAAGGCGATCAACTCCTCACGAGGAGCCTTGATCATTCCCTGTGCGCTGGTGCTGAGAGCTCAAGGCTACAGATAGACTGAAAGGGGCTGGTCAGCAAACTCAGACTTTCTTACAGTCTAGGCAGGTTCCACTTTCAGGAACCTCCTATAAAGGCACTAGCCCTCAGTATGCTTACTGCCAAAGTCTCTGTGGCCACAGAACACCTTCTCTTGGAAGATACTAGCTGAATGTTTGAATACATTTGCCTTTCTGTACAAAAAATTCATTGTGTAGTGACTTTGGCCATTGTGGTTTTCTACCAAGTAGGGAAGGGCACAGTACAGCTGGATCGGACTCCCAGAAGAGGACCGAGGAGTAAGAGGGGTCACATAGATGTTGATTCCTCAGAGCAGGAGACAGGAGCAGAAGGATTCAGATCTTATGCCCCTGTAGTATGTAGCTTGTTTCCCTGTGTGTGGAGTTATAACAAGTAGAAACCTGACCAAAGAAATAGAAGACACAGCTCCCACAGGGTGCCGCTGCTCATCCTAGAGTCTTTGTGGTCACGGGGACTGCAGTTTGGAGTGTTGTGCGCGGGAGGTACGGCTTCCTTCCAGGGCTGAGTTCAGGTACATGCTGGATGTGTGCACACTCCTGAGTCACACAGCAACTGTATCGCCCCTTGACTGACAGGACCTGCGGGTTGGGTTTGGCTTGTGATAGGCTAGGGGAACATTGTGATATGGGGCTTTCTGGCTTTCTCACACACATGTCATCTGTTATTGCCACCTACGTGACACTGGTACCAATTATTGCCACTTATAATGCACTGGAACCAGTTTTCAAGTCAGAGGGGCATTTGACTATTAAAGTGCCTCTGGCATTTAGAGGGCATGGGTCCAGCCAGGAAGGCAAATTCCTGTGATGCATGAACAATTTTGCACAATGAAGAATCACCCCACTCGAAATGCCAACTGCAGTATTGTTGAAAACCCAGAGGGGATATACCCAGACCTCTGCTTTTCCCACGGGGCCAGTAGCCACTCCTCCCTCCAGCGTGAGCTCAGCGGGGCAACCCTGGAGGTTAGTTAGCCCTTCCTTCTCTCCAGCTGCAACTGGTCTCCCACTGCTTACCTGGGTTGACAGAGGCCACATCCCAGTGTCCACAGTCAGTCATTTGAGAACAGAGGCCACAGTGGGCCCCCAGGGGCTGCTCTGGACACTGTTGTCCTTACTTTTGGTCTTCCAGCCTGCAGATCTGCCTTGGAGATGTCATGAAGAACAGAGTGGTGGATGAGGTAGAGACGGCACACCCAGCCCCGGGGTTTCCAGGGACACCCCTCTCAGTGCACAGCTCTAGCTGGTCACTTCAGCCATCTGGCCCTGGGCTGCACACATGTCCATTCCCAGGGATGAGAGTTGGGTGAGGCCCAGATGGCTCTGGGGAGCCCCCTCTGGCTGGAGTTAGAAGTTTCTCTGGGAAGGAAGGGAGGCTGGAACTGATGCCACAATCCGGAAGTGTAGGACTTGTCTCCCACAGCCTCCAATCCCTCTGGGTGTGCTGGGATCTCTCTGGGTTGGCTAGCCTTTTCCCCTGGTCTCAGAACTACAGCCCCCAAATCATCAGCAGCCCGTCTCCATCCCTTTCCCTTCCTGACCCACAGTGGTTTGTCCTGAATGACACGACCAGTGGGCAGCTGCACCTGCGGCTGGAGTGGCTCTCACTACTCACTGACCGGGAGGCGCTGACAGAGGTGAGTGGGTGTCAGTGGCTCCCTAGCAGAAAGGATTGTCAGGGGAGGAGACTCAGGTAGAGGAGGAGAAGGAAGAGTCCATTTTTGTCTTATGGTTCACATAGAAGCAGGAAAGGAGATTCCCTATACACTTCTACCTATTGTGTGCAGGTAGAGGCAAGGAGGAAGAAGCCCTATTTGTTGCTGTCTCCTAGAGAACATGTCAGTCCAGCTTTTTCTCCACCAGGGCAGCTCCTCATCTCTCAGTAAACAGCCTCTGAACTTCAGTCAATAATTTTCAGCAAAGATGGGATCCTTGGAGCTCTGTGCCAGGGGCCTGTCCCCTGATTTCATAGGGACATCTACTTTTGTCTGCCTTGAGTCTATCCTGTGCAGATGCATTCTCAGCCAACATAAAGCTAGGTTGTTAGCATGAGCATGGGCTGACTGCCTTCTGCCCTGAGTAGGCATCTCCAAAACCTGCCTGCCTCCTGACTCTGGGAGCAGTCAGTGACGGCTGTGTCTGTTTGCAGAATGATTGTGGCCTCTCCACTGCCATCCTCGTGGTCTTCTTAGAAAATGCCTGCAACCTGCCGGTGAGTCACGGTGGACATCTGCCTTTTGCTCAGCACTGTCAAATGCCCCTGTGTTGCTTTTAACCCCAGTTCTTGTGCTACAGAGAAACCCCTTTGACTATATGAATGGTGAATATCGAGCCAAAAAACTCTCCAGGTTTGTCAAAGTAAGTGAATGTAGCTGAGAACCTGACTCTTTCCCTGAAGTGACTGTAGCCTGGGTCTGTCTGTCACATAGCCTAGGCTCACTGGGTCTACTGTGCAAGGTCCTAGGCTTGACACTTTGTTCTCAGTCATTACCCTGGAGTCCATAGTAATGTGCTCCAGGTTTTCTTGTTGTTTGGGGCAAAAGTAGTTGCTATTTTATAAAAAGGATCCAGAGGGTGGAGGGCCTAGGCCTGGGCATAATGGCGGGTGGAACTGGACATGTTTGCTCCAGTTCTGGCCTCTGGGCTGCAGCTGGGGTTCCTACCCAGGGGCAGCGTTGCACAGTGCTCGTGCCATAGTGCAGTCCTTAATGCCAGGAAGCCTTTCCCCAACAGGAGACACTGGCTGCCCTACAACCCACTGATACCTGGGGGAGAGGGGAGGATGGAGTGGGATAGGCTGTCTGGGCCCACACTGAAGCATTGTGGATTTCCCCCTTTCAGAATAAGGCCAGCAGAGACCCTTCTTCATATGTCAAGCTCTCTGTAGGCAAGAAGACCTTTACAAGTAAGGTAAGACAGTTGCTGTGGAGGCCTGAGATAAGGAGATGGAGCTTCTACCCCTTTTAAGGAGAGACAGAATAAAGGGAGTTTTCTCATGCTGAATGCTTAAAAAGCCTTTGGAATCCCTTATGTGGCAAGTGACTCCGCCAAGAACAGGCCACTGAAGCCATGCCTTCCTGCTATACTGACTAGCCCCAAGTTCCTCAGGCGGCTGGTGGCCATACTGAGCAGAACTTATCTACCTGGCCATCAGATTATCTCTCCATTCTCTGTTCTTAGACCTGTCCTCACAACAAGGACCCTGTGTGGAGCCAGGTGTTCTCCTTCTTTGTGCACAGTGTGACGGCTGACCAGCTTAGCCTGAAGGTTTGTTGAAAGCTGGGCTCTGCGGACAGTTGGGAGATTTCTAGGCCAAGGGCAGGAGAGAGTTTTCTGTGTACCTCAGGCAGCTCCTGTAGTCAGCCTCATAGTGCGTGGGAGGGTATGAGGCCCTACGAGCCCTCAGTCCCTTGAGGCTGGTGCCCAAGGTCACCACATAGGAGACTGTGGGGAGACAAATGGTTCACTCCCTTAGTTCCTTCAGTACAAATGATCTTTACAGTCTCACAGTATCGGGGTCCTGTGCTAGAGTCTCATATTTACAAAACATCTGCAAAAGAATTACCTTTTCACATGAGCAAATAGGGGCTAAAGCAGTGATCGGCCCAAGCTCATGGCCAACAAGTGGTGGGGCTTGGTGAGGTCTCTTTGGAGCCTTTAACTAAGCATAAACATCCCATCATACAGCCGCACAAAGCCCCACTGGGCCTGCGTGTATGCCAGACTAGCCTCATGCAGGCCTTCATCACCTCTATGCTGCATCTCTCTCTTCCCCAGATTCTCAGCAGGTACAAGGTCTGGCCTGCTTCCATCCTTCCTGGAGGAAGCCCAGACTCACCAGGACAGGTAGCAGTGGTAGCACAGTGGGCGTGGCTCTCCCCTGACTTTGTAACTGGCCCCTGCCCAGGTACTGGATGATGAGCTGGAGTATGCTCTGGGAGTGCTGGAGTTCCCCCTGTGCCAGATCCTCCCCTGTGCTAACCTCACCCTTGAACAGTGCTTCCAGCTGGATCACTCAGGCCTGGACAGCCTCATCTTCATGAGGCTGGTGCTTCGGGTAAATACTCCTGTCTTGGTGGGTGGGCCTGGGGTGGAACAGGTCCCAGCACTGAGCATCTGTTGAATGCAAAAACCAGGAGAGAGGTTTATGTCTTCATCTACTCACTGGGTCAGTACATCAAAGATAACCTCTGAGAGTTCCTTCCTTGATGGTGTGTTAAGGAATGAAAATGTAACAGGCTAAGTACAGACAGAGCAGGTTAAGCACAGTCTTCCATGATCTCAAGGGTATTGTCAGCTTTGCTGTGAGGTCTGCTGAAAGTTCAGTCTCACTGGGGCCAGGAGCTATTTCTATAGCAATGTACCCACCCTCAACTCTGTTTTCAAACCCTGCCTCTCCCACTCGTTCATCCCTCCAAGAGCCTCTGTGCTGCCACCCTGATGGCCCCTGGCTTCTCCACGCTCCACACCTTACGTCCATTCCCAGCTAATTTCCTCAGAGCCATGATCCTAACCACTGCTTGCCGCACTGTTTTTCAGGGTGGTTTTTATTTCAACAGTGATTTTCTTAATTTCACCCCTTCCAAATCCACCTGGTCTTTTTCATGCCTACCTTCCCATTCCATCTTTAGTCATTTGAAATGTTTACGTTGTAACCTGTTAATTTTGTTGTCTGAAGATCTTGGGGAGGTTGGGAGTAAATTTTCCCCCCCAGTAGATGGATGATGCGATGACTGTAAAAAGGCTGGAGGGAGGCACGTGTTACACACTCACAGTACCCATTCTTCACACTAGGACCCACAAAAGGGTACTGGGAATATATTTGCTGTTTGGCTTGTCTGTGTTTTCAGGGTGACTATTCTGTGGCGGTTGTGAATGTGTTCAGTGGTCCTTGGTGGTGTAGATCACGGCTGCTCTATGCTGGAGAGGTTTAGCTTTTGCCCCAGCACAGCACCATACAACATTAGAGACCTACGTGCATTATGTTAATTTCAGTGGTTTCTAAAACCCATAGCAAGTCTGAATATGAACTGGAAACTCTTGATGACGGGCCTATCAGATGGTATGTTTGGAGTAGACTTTTCCTTTTAAAAAACCTTGTCATCTGCTTCCAGTTCTTACGTGTGGAGGAACGAGAACTGGGAAGCCCATACACTGGACCCGATGCTCTAAAGAAAGGTCCTCTGTTCGTCAAGAAGGTGGCCACCAGCCAGGGTTGTAAAGCCCCATCCCTAAAAGAAGGCCCTGCAGACATGACCAGCACCTTAAACCTTGCCCCTTACATCAAGGGAGCCTCCAAGAGCACTGATAACATCAGCATGACCACCACAGCCCCTGAACCTAAGCCTGAGCCCCAGGAGACAGGCTTGGAGCCCAAAGACAAGGACAGTGCCAAAGGGCTCTGTGATCCCCTGGGAAAGAAGAAGAACGCAGCTACCACCTTCCTGACTGTTCCAGGTTTCCACTCTCCGGGGCCCATCAAGTCACCCAGACCCATAAGCCGCCCTACCTTCCCATTCGCATGGCCACTCACGAGGGTGGCTCCCAGCATATCCTCGCTCAACTCCCTGGCCTCTTCCTGCTTTGACCTGACAGATGGCAGCTTCAACACTGAGTATGCATCTCTCTGCTTGATCTTGTCTAAAATAACTTGCATGAAAAGTAGATAGGGATGTACAGACCTGCTCACGTTCAAGGTTCTCACAAAAATGTGTTTTACAAGAGGCAGATTGGACTAATAAGAACACAGGGTGAGGGGGAGAGGTCTCCTGTTGGCTTATGGCTCTGGCTACATAGACTTCAGTTGTTAAGGTCCCTTCCATAGATACATTTCCTGGATTCTAGTATAGTGGGCTAACATGGGAAGTTTAGAATATGAACTTACATGTTCAGTGGCTGCCATGTATTAAGTGCTTCCTATGGGCTTAGCATGTTATCTGATCTAACTCAATCTTCTTAATAACCCTACAAGACAGAAGAGACCATTATAAAATCCCAAATCCCAATTCAAGCAACCACGACATAAGGACCAATTCCCTCCAGGGTCGGTCATGCTTTCTACTAATTAGGATAACCACACTGAATGCTGGGTGGAACCCTGAAGAGAATTATTGACTCAGATGAGTCTGTGTTCCTCACATAGGACATTCTTCTCTGACTTCAGATGAAGGGAAGAGGGACAGTTCTCACAGTAACAGGACCCTTTTTTCACAGATTTGGGGATTCCAGGCAGCGACAGCTGGGTGAGATTCAGCTCACAGTGCGCTATGTGTGTCTTCGACATTGTCTCAGGGTGCTAGTCAACGGCTGCAGGTAAAGAGGTTCTGGGACCAGGGAGGTCTTTTGGAAGGATCAGGTGACCATAAAGCAGGAATGCTCAGGGTGATGGCAGGAGCATGTCCTCCTAAGTGACATTTGAGGACCCGTAGGCCATGGGTGGCAAAAACCCTCCAAGGGGCATGCCGAGTGGCCCTTCTCTGTGGATGCTGATGGGGCCAAAAGGACTTTGCTCAGACACCTCTGAACTACTGTCTTGGTGTGGCCTTCCTAAGCAGGAGCTACCAGCTTCCTTAGGTACAAAGTATTTGGCTAGATCCTAGACAGCACAAAATGTGTGTTCAAATCCACAGCTGGTATCCTGTCCTTTAACCTTGCATTTGTCTAGAGCACAAAGGGTTTTTAGTCCTCCAGGGCGTCTAACCCCCAGTGGCTGGTACGGCCCCTCCCAGATGAGTCCTTTCCATGCGTAAGAACCAGGGACTCCTTTTCTCTGCACATCAGAAACCTGGTCCCATGCACCAGCAGAGGAGCTGACCCCTACGTCCGCATCTACCTGTTGCCAGAGAGGAGATGGGCAAGTCGGAAGAAAACCTCAGTAAAGCAGAGGACCCTGGAGCCCCTATTCGATGAGACGTGAGTACGGCAGCACTTAGCAAACCTCAGCCATTTACACAGTACGGAGTACCAAGGTGATGTGTGGAGCTAGCTAGATATGGGGGAGGGGAGGACACTGGGCTGGGTGACTTCATGAAGCCCCTATAGACTTTTTAGTGGGAAAACGGCCGCTAGGGCAACTTCTCTAAAAATGTGATCAAGGATGCTCACATTTGCTGTCGTTAGAGGATAAAATGTCCCAGTGGTGGATAGTACATATTCTTTCTCTCAGTCCTCTGGCCTGTCTTTCCTCCTGCAACATGTCAAAGACAATCCTTTCTATCCATCCATGTTTTTGAGGACAAAACTGATAGGCAGGCTGTAAGCACATTACTTGCTTTTGTTAAGAGTCCAGTAGCAGCAAGTCCTTTAGAGAATGTTTATGTGTATGTGTGCATTCCACAGGCACAGTAGTGCAGAAGAGGGTATTGGGCCCTCTGGGCTGCGATTACAGATGGCCTTGAGCCACCTGATGTGGGTGCTGGGAACTGAGCTCCACTCCTTGTATCGTCCTCTGCCTTGCAGTCCTAAGAGAAGCCATTTCCAGCCAGGTTGGGCACATGACTTTCTTTTCCTCTTATTTAATCACTCACAACTAATCTGAAAGGCTGAAACTGAGTCTTCTTTGGTCCATGTCTATCCTCCTCAAGAAAGACTGCAAGAAAGCTAACCCAACCTTCACTGAACACCATGCCAGACACACCATCCTCTAGCCACAGAGTGGGTACTGCCTTGAGGGAGAACTCTGACAGTTATACAGCAGAACACAGGAGAGAGTTTAATATGTTAGTAATCCTCTCTAAAAATTACAAGACGAAAGCCAGGGTTATCTGAAGGCAGATGAACGGACCGCAGCCTAAACAGAAACCTACAAGGCTGAGGTTGGTTCCAGGTCCCCCTGATGAGCCATGACAAGGCTGGGACACAGTCACTATTTTCTGTGCAGCTGCAGTAAGCATACTTCATGAGAATCCCAGTTTTCCGTGGTCAGAACAGAGAGGGGTGAGGTGATCTTCTGAGCAGGTGCAGATGAGGGGGCAGCGATACCGTGGTCAGGGTAGAGTTGGGACACAATGTGACACACTTTGAACAGCAGCCATTTGAGAGGCCCTTCTCAGGCAGTCTCTTGACACTGCCTGGATTTAGAGACAGCTTACCTGGGATGAAGACAGCACCGAGAGCCTGGGAGCCCAGGCTGATTCTGTCACTTTTAAAAGTTGACAGCTCTTGTTTTAGCAGGAAGTGGAAGAAACAAGCTATGATTTCAACACAAGTTACTGCATGTCAATCTCATTTTTAATGTTTTGACTTTCAAAGGTTTGAATTTTTTGTTCCCATGGGAGAAGTCCAGAAGAGGTCACTGGATGTTGCAGTGAAAAACAGCCGGCCTATCCGCTCACACAGAAAGAAGGAGCTGGGGAAAGTGAGTAGCCGCCTTCCCCTGCCCTAACCCCGATGGGCTCCCTCCGGCCCTTACTAGAACCGGCCCTTACTAGAACCGACCCTAAGGAAGGACAGCCTCCTGGAAAAGATGTTATGTTTTCTTCAGACCTAATGGAGAAAGACGTATAACTTAGTGTATAGACAATATTTTAACAACCTTGAGAATATCCAAATTCAATATTCCATAAGTATGTGGCATCTACCTGTTGTTTTTTATAAATAGATCATTAAATAAAACTTGGATTGCATTAGGTCAAGGTTTCCGTGTTACCAAATTTTTACCTAAAAGGAGAGGAAGTATACTCCCAGGAGTTACCAAGAGGACTTCTCTGTGTTATCCGTTCAGTACTGCAGTTCTGTTTTTAGTAATAACCTTGTGTGCTCAGCTCTGCAATGCCGACTTCTAGGAAACTGACAGTAAATGTCAAGTTAAAGTATCTGTAGTTCTTGAAGGTAGTCTGTGAATATCTTAAATTCACGCTCCAAACAGAAACAGCTTTGGTGTTGTTTTTGAGATCGGGTCTCACTATGTAGCTCTGGCTGGCCTAGAATTCAGTATGTTGACCAGGCTGGCCTCAAACTTAGAGTTCCACCTGCCACTGCGTCCCAACTGCTGGATGTGGAATAGTTACTTCTAAAACGCTGAGGCCAGTGTTTGCACCCTGTCCGGAAAGGCTCCGTGGGGAAGGAAAATACTCTGTTGGATGGGGAAGACCCCCCACCCATAGCTAAGGAGCTACTGGCAGTTAGTAGCTGCTGGGGGGAGGGAAACTCATTCTATTGGGGCATGGCCATTGGTAGCTGCCATAGTCTGCGCACATGAACAACACTAACCGGATTTAGTGAGTTATTAACAATAGAGACATGAAGTTGGAATGTGGACATGCTGCAGTGCTCTGGTAGAGCGAAATGGCATGTGTAGATACAATTATATTTATTTGTATGTATGTATAAAATTCTCAAAGAATAATTTAGAAAAAAATACCCTGCTAGAAACGGAAACCTTCCCGCTCAGCCTACTTTGCCCCAGAGTGCTCCCACTAAACAGTTGTGGAAAGCACTAATAACTGTTTGTCATTGTTTAGGTGCTGATTGACTTATCAAAACAAGATCTGATTAAGGGCTTCTCACAGTGGTAAGTGTGCCTTTTCCTTTAGCACTGTCAACAGGTAAGACGCCATCTCAGACAGCTGCTCTGGTCCCCAGAGTTCTTTGCCTTTCAGTATTACTCAGAGGCTTTTACTTCGGTGTTACTGACTGCCCTCTGTAACTGTAGCATTATCCCTGGCCGGCAACTCCCAGACAGTTGGCTTCTGCTGTCTCCACACAGACATGTTGTCTTGTTGCAGCCCCAGATTCTCATCACTCCAAACCCATGTCTTACAGGTATGAACTGACTCTAGATGGACAGCCCAGAAGCTGACGGTGAACTCTCATCTCCAGTGTTACAAAGTGTATATGTATATTTTTGTCATTTAAATCAGAACATACAATTGATGGAAGTATACATTGTATGAACTCTTAACTGCATGGTACTACATGGACAGTAGAGCAAGGTCATATAAAAGCAGGGACTATTTCTGTTAATTTGGATTAATTCAAATGCGCAAAGAAACTGTGGTATTTCTGTCTATGAGGCACCAAAACCTCAGTAGTGACTTTGGTAAGTAATTGTTCACATCAGTGCCCTGCCCCCAACACAGGGTTGTGGGGTAGGAGCCTGTTTAGAGCTCCTCCTGGGCAGTTACTGACCACAGGAGGGCACTCTTTTGTGGAAATCAAAACCACCCAGAGCTAACACTGCCACCTGTGTCCCAGGTTCTGCTTTGGAGCCACAGTGTGTTCTCCTCCTCAGGGCAGCAGTGTTAAGAGTGATATCCTTAAGTTAAATGCTCTGGGAAAGCCTAGGGACAAACCTCTGGTATGTGGCATTATTTCCATAGGAAAATTTGAGCCCAGCCCCAAACCACAGTCTACGTCTGAACTCTGGGTTCAGGAGGCTGCAGACCAGTCACTTCCTAGGAGGGAAGGGGGGGCCTTTTTTATTTCTGTTAGGCAAGTTTGAGACTTAGTCCTAAGAAATGGACAGGTCACCCAGATAGACATGTTAAGAGGAAAATATGTACATTGTGTACTTAAACAAGTGCCTTTTACACATTTCAGACCAGATAGACTTTTGTTCTGTTTCGAGGGTGACTGTCACCCATTCAGACAACACTCCCTGCCATGGTCCTGTTGTCTTCAATGATGCTTTTCCTTTTTATTTATTTATTATTATTCTGTGTAGGATGTGAACAGGGGGGTGCACATATCATGGCAAATGTGAGTGTTGAACACTTTCCATAAGTTCTGAGCAGGCTTGTATAACAGATGACCTTTACCCACTGAGCCAGCCAGCCCCGATGCTCTTATAAAGAATGCAACAGAGTTGGTATGGTGGCAAAATGTCTTTAGTCCCAGCACTGGAAGGCTGAGGCAAGTGGCTCTCTGCGAGTTCGGGTCAGCCAAGGCTACAAAGCATGACTGAGTTTCAAAAACAAACTAACAGCATGTTCCACCTGGGCATTATGGCTCATGCCTGTAATCCCGGCACTTGGGAGGCCGAGGCTGGCCTGCCTCAACAACACTCGGACTTGTAGGTTATGTGTTATTTATTATAGATTGTAACATTCATAGCTCCAACTCACCTATCAAGTGTGAGATGTGTGTTCATTCAACAGCATCCTGAAGACACAGAACAGTCCAGACACTGTGCCGTCTTTTCCGATGGCGAGTTCGTATGGTCTCTTCCTGTGTAGCACTTTCCATTTTAACAATTCTTGGTGTAGGCAAGTGAATCTCTGAGTTTGAGGCCAGCCTGGTCTACAGAGTTAAGTTCTGGGACAGGCAAGGCTACACAGAGAAACCCTGTTTCCAAAAACAAAAAAAAATTCTGAGTGTTGTAACATTAATTTTTTAATGTTTACAAGCTCTCTACTAGGTCACATACTAAGCAACTACAATATTTTATTTGATAATGTTTTAGTTTGTTTCCCAATTGAACCACAGACTACTTGATGCATAATAAAAATTTTGAAAATATTTCTGTGTGTGTGTGTATTTCTATTTTTGTGTGTGCAGAGAGAAAGAGACTAGATGACAGCCTCCCCCTTTTTTCTTTGAGATAGGATCTCTCACTGGCCAGGAACTCCTCAAGTAGGCTAGATTGGCTGGCCAGTGAATCCTAGAAATCTAAATCTCCACCTGCCCCAGTGCTGGAAACACAAGATGCACTACCATACCTGTATAATAATAATAATAATAATAATAATAATAATAATAATAATAATAATAATAATAATGTGAGTTCTGGGGCTCAAACTCAGATCCTTATATTTGCAAGACAAACACATACTTTTCTGACTGAGTTAACAACTTCTCAGCCTGACATTTCTATCTTAAAGTCTTGCAATAAAATATGGCAGTTGACACCCACCTCACCTAATGATGACACTAATTTTTCCCTAAATAGACAAGTATCATGAAAGTGGAAAAGCACCAAAGAGAGAAATGTATCACATAAGCATTAGCCACCCTAGAACTGATAGTGGCAGATGTGAAAACCTGCCACTCCCCCAAAACACATAAGGAACTCATATATTACTTACCCTTCTGTTGCTGTAATAAAACATCATGGCCAAAGCACTTTACATAAGGATTCACTTTACCCAGTGGTTCTAGAGAGTTCCACAATGACAAGGTGCAGCAGGTATGGTGGCCGAACAGGAAGCTAAGACTCCACATCTTACACTGAAAGCACAAACCACCAAGGACAGGTAGGATGAGGCCTCGAGCTTTCAAACCTAGAACCCAGCAAATCACTTCCTTTAACAAGGCCTCACCTCCTAAACCACGCCACCAACTGGTGACCAAGCCTTTAAACATCTAAGCCTATGTGGGACATTCTCATTCAAGCGATTACACCTAGTTAAACAATGAACATGGTCAACTTAAAAGTATCCCAGGTGAAGTTTCTAGTGATGATATAAAGAGAAAACCTAGAGCAGCATACAGAAGTTAAAGGAGGTTACAGCATGGAGACCAAATTGTTAGCATGCACCAGAGGAGCATCACGTGAGGACAAGGACCAGTTAGCAGCAGCATAGAGAACAACTACTCTCTGCTATTGGAGTGTAGGGTCGGACAGCATACACAATCAAGCCAGTGTAAAAATATCCCCAAACTACACAACTGGTTTAGAACCTGGAACCCTGTGGAGCCTTGATAGCCAAGCACAAAGCTCACATTTATGACACTTAGGGAATATCAAACTGAATGATGGTCACAAGGTATCAGCAAGAAGAAAAACATGAAAATTAGGCTGACATCTTCAAAGTATTCAAGTCCTCATGAGGGGAAAAAAAATCAGATAGAGTAAAACTTCCCAAAATTTGGGAGACAGAAGCTGACAGATCATGTTGAATGGCTTGCAGCCACCTATTGGCTCTAGAGCAGCAGTTCTCAAGCAGTGGGTCTCGACCCCTTTGAGGTCCAACAAACCTTTCACAGGGGTCACCTAAGACCACCAGAAAACACAGATATCTGCCTTGCAATTCTTAACAGTAGCAAAATTACAGTTATGAAGTAGCAACAAAAATAATGTTATGGTTGGTGGTCAACACAACACGAGGACTGTAGTCAAGGGTCAGTGTTAGGAAGACTGAGAACCACTGTTCTAGATGATCTGACACTGGACCCCATGAGCACCTGCGCTCACACATGCTCATACCCCCTCTCCATAGATACAATTAGAAATGCATCTTAGAAACATACATCGACATGGATTTATGGCATGACCTGGAGGGCCATGGCTATGGTAGCAGAACCTGAGAGCATGAGCTGTGAACGTGAGGGTGGTCTAGCTTGTACCTTTAGCTTCAGATCGCATCTCTGAAGTAGGATTTGATGCAGGCTTTAACAACACAGGGCAATAGAGGGCTACTTCGAGGAGAAAGATGACAGCAGCTTTTCTTCTCATGAGCAGTTTTCTTTAGCTGGATGGCTTATGGGCAGCTTACTAGTAACTCATGCTCCCAGTCACTGCCAGCACAGCCCCGGCTGTCTGTGTTAGCAACAGTCCAACATCTTCAGTTGCTTAGCTAAGTGGATTGAAGAGTCCTGTGACAGCACCTGAGGTCTGATTCAGCACAGCACAGGTGCTTAGCTATGTTTCTAAGCACATATTCCCCCCCCCCCCGCCTCGGGAGGTAGTATACATTTTCTCAAGTTGCTGCTCAGGACCCTTAAGAGTCTTCTTCACCACTTCCCTTTTAGTGGCCAACCACCTTTTATTAGTTAGAAATTCTTATATTAATCTTTCACGTTTCCTTACATGAAACAGTGTGGCTTCTGTCTACTGCATGAAAGACTATACATTCAAAATTTTATGACGATCAACAAAATAAAGCAACAAAAAAGACAACTGAAGTATGAAGCTTTCAAATCAGTAGTGGAGAAGACATAATGATGAGAAAGGTATATAGAGAAAAATAATACAAAACACAAAGAGGATGGTCAAAAGACCTCACTCATAACACAATTAAAGCGTACTGAAAAATCTAGAATAGCAACTAATAGTTCGAAATAAAACACAGGAATGCATGTTGCTTCAAAGAGAACCACTTAAAAGACAATACAATGAAAAGGATATGCCCAAGAATACTTTCAATTCTGTTTATAGGAACGGTAGCAAACATGTTAAGAAAAGACTGCTTCTGTTCAACTCCACATCGCAGCCCATGTTGTGAGGCAAAAAAGAAGCAAGTGTGTCTAACATAAACCACTTTTATAGTTAATGTTGCTAACTCAAAAATCACTGAGAATTCTCCACTCATAGTTAGCCAAATAAATGGTACTGCCTCAAGCTGCAAGGTATGTAGTCAAGTGGTTACACATAGCACCTTCCTCTTAAAACCAGACATTTTATTTTATTTTATTTTATTTTATTTTATTTTATTTTATTTTATTTTATTTTATTTTATTTTATTTTATTTTTGGTTTTTCGAGACAGGGTTTCTCTGTGTAGCCCTGGCTGTCCTGGAACTCACTCTGTAGACCAGGCTGGCCTCGAACTCAGAAATCCACCTGCCTCTGCCTCCCAAGTGCATGCACCACCACTGCCCGGCAAAACCAGACATTTTAATTTCGAGTATATATGTAGTCTAGAAAACTTGTACACAAGTGCAGAGAATATCATGCATGCAGAATCTAAAATAATCTAAAGGTATGTTGCTTGAATTGACCAGAATGCTTTTAGCAAGATTGCTGAATACAAATAGATTTTAAAATCAATTGTAGCTCTGAGCAATTAGGAAATGGAATCAAAATTGCAAAGGTAATTTCTATGTCAGGGAAGGCAGAGCCAAGGGAGCTGCTTACTTTGCCCCTGGCCTCAGGCTCAAGTGCTGGACAGGTTGGGGTTAACCAGGTGTATCGTATCCAACATCCAAACTTATGTCAGTGACATAAACTCTACAAAAATAAGGGTTTCTACTGCTGTGATGAAACACCATGACCAAAAAGCAAGCTGAGGGGAAAAGGGTTTATTCAGCTTCCACTTCCATATTGTTGGTCATCATTGAAGTCAGGACAGGAACTCAAAAGGGGCAGGAACCTGGAGGCAGGAGCCAATGCAAAGACCATGGAGGCTGCTGCTTACTGGCTTGCTCCCCAGGACCACCAGTCCAAGGATGGCACAACCCACAATGGGCTGGACCCTCCCCCACTGATTGCTAATTAAGAAAATGCCTTACGGCTGGATCTCAAGGAGGCATTTTCTCAACTGAGACTCCTTCCTCTCTGATGACTCTAGCTTGTGTCAAGTTGACACAGAACCACCAAGTGCAAGCATCCTTCGAGAAATAGGCACAACAGAGCCTTTCATTTCAGGACTCAGACTTGGCAGACTGCTTCTAATGGGACTTGCTGCCTCAAATAGCGCTCTGGCCATAAGTACATACAGACTGCACAGGACCAAGTCATGGCCTCCAAGCGATCCGAGACCACACAGAGGTTAGACTGTGGATCAGAGAGAGGCCTGATCAGCAGAAGAGTCAGGAGTAGACTGAGAACTCTTAAGAGAATGACACTGAGTACCAGGAGGATGGGAACACCTTGTTTTCTTTCCACTCCATCTGTTTATAGCTGCCACGGAACCCTGAAAGCCTTCCTGCTGAGAAGGTAGCTCTTCTGGCAATGTTTGCCCTCATATTGCTCAAGCCTGTGGGGAGATGAAGAGTTGGAGGGGACTTCTGAAACTCCCATGATTTTTTCACATGTCTAGTAGAAACTGCTTCCTAGAACAGAGTTACCACTGTCCAACAAAGGATACATAGGAATAAAGACACAGACATTTCAGGTTCTTGTTTGACATCAGCTAGGCTGAAAACCAAGTCAGGCAGCTAAGTGCAGAGGCCTGGGGCTGTGGGGACATGTCAGCGTGGACAGAGAGGCATCCGGTGACAGTATTATATATGTATATATGCATGAAGCTGGAAGACTTTTTCTGAGTTTCAGTAAGGGTCTAGGACATGGAAGCTGAGCAGCTGGACCTAGATGTCATTCCACTTTCTGAAGAATAACTTTACTGTGGGGCAAGGCTACTCACCCATTTTCTTAGGCAGTGGGTACTTTTCTGCTCCTGCCTCTGACTCTCTTTTGGGGGTTGTCTATAGTTTGGTTGGTGGTTTCTGGTGGGATGGATTGTCTAGTTAGGCTGAATTCTTCAGCCTTGCAACATTGCTTAACTCTGCTGAGACAGCAAGCTGTAAGATTAGTTCAGTGTGGTTGGCTGAAGTTGCTTTGGGTCAAGTAGAAGACTAATCAGCAGGGTAATGCACACATAAGCTAGTGGGTGCTACTGCCAGCCCACTAGAAGAATAAATGGTTTGATTCTTGATCTGAGGTTCCTGAGGATGAATGTTTTTCCTTTGCTGGGAACTGAAGCCATAGCACCAAATACTGAACTAAAGAAGGCCTACAGGCAGCTGGCAGTGATGGCTTATCCTAGTAAAATTCATCCTGGACTGTGGAGCTTGTCAGGATTTTGTGGGCGGCTTAGGACACTGTCAGCTACCCGAAAGGCAGAAAGCCTATGAGATGAAATGGTAGAGAATGTGCCGGAATGGCCAGTGAATGAATTGAGGTGTAAGAGGACCTTAAGAAGGCAGTGACCACTGTGATGCATAGCTGACATCAAGGAACGCTTTGAACGCTTTGGAAGCTTGAAATGCACCCAGCACTTAAGAGTGCTGGACCCTGTGCCAAGCCTAACAGACGACCCAGATGAGGCAGGAGACTTTGGGATAGTAAACCATGTTGGGCCTCAAGGTCACCTACTCTGTACTGATGGATGGAAAGGTCTATGACATCAGAGTGGGGTAGATGCCAGCATGAGAATCTCCCAAAATACCCAGAATTCCATACTACAACACATTTGGTTCTGGGTTACTGGGGACCAGTGGTCAGAAGAGAGCATCCCAGATGTCTCTCCTGCTGATCTTCAGGATTTCTTGAGCCCTGTTCTTCAATTATCCCCTGGCTAGATGTCCACTGGGAACTTCTGTGCTGTTCTTCAGCCTGGCTCTGGGGTCACTGCAGCCTCCAAGGCCAGCACAGCACACAAGAGAGAAGCTAGATGTACCTGTGGGAGGAAGTGAGGAGGCCCTCCTCCACTGCTGGCATCCCTGCTCTTTCTTCCTCAGAAGACGGTTGGGGTGAGTCAAGAGGTTGGGTCCACACAGTACAGCACTTGGTTTGTCTCAACTATTTTTTCAAGAGAATTTTAAAAACGTAAACCATTCACTTAGTACTCACAGGAAGCTTCCCAGCCACTTCCTCCTTCTAAGCACTCAGAAACTGAATCTTGTTTTCTGATGACACGAAAGAAGAGGAGGCTGGTTAGACCAAAGGGCATAGGGCCTGGGCCTCGGATGAACAGCAATTTCCCTTATGGCAAAGGCAGTAGGCGTTTCTCCGAGTATGTGTGCCTTTGTCTTACCATTCGCTTTTAAAGCAAATGACATATATACCTCTCCTTTTAAACTGCATATATCTCATTGACTAATCCAGTTTTAGGGAGTTCCCCTCTTCACACTGACAAGATCAAGAAAATGGAACAAGAAAGCGTGTAGTCCTGATTGTGGAGCTGTATAGAGTTCAGAGCAGACACTGGTTTGTCTAATATGTACACAGAAGCAATTGCCTCTGAGATCTAGCAATTTCGGTTTGGAATACATATACTAGAAGACTTGCACATGTGTGTAAGGATATTTGTCGATAGCAGCACAGTTCACCACAGCAAGATCTGGAAAGCACCCAACCGCCAGTCCTCAGCACAGCAAGGGGGACAATACTCTATGGCAAAGGAGACAAACGGCCTAGACAGAGCACACGCGGATGTACGTAGCACAATCATACCACTGAACAAAAGGAATATGAACATATCATGGATACTAGAATTACATTTTTATAGACCAGGCATGCTTGTGAAATCACAGGAAGTGACTGACAGAAAATTCAGGATGGATGATAGTGACTCTAGGAGCTTACAAGGTATGAGAGAGCCAAGCATGTGCCAGAGCTTGGTTGTTCTTGGTTGCTCCATGCGGTTACTTTATAACCATTTCATTACATGTTGTACTTATTTTTTTTTCCTTTTTTATTTTTGATACTTTATGTACATTTCCAATGTTTCCCCTTTTCTGAGTCTCCTCTTTGGATACCCCCTGTCCCCTCCCCAACCCGCCTCTAGGAGGGAATTCCACCTCCCACCCCCCCACCCCGTCCACCCATCCCCATATTCCCGCTTTGATATTCCCCTTTACTGGGGCCTCTAACATGCTCAGGCCCAAGGGCCTTTCCTCTCTCCCTGATGGCCATCGAGGTCATCCTCTGCCACATATGTGGTCCAAACCATAAGTCTATCAATGTGTATTCTTTGGTTGGTGGTCCAAACTCCAGGAGGACCGGGGGGGGGGGGGTCAGGCCCATTGACTCTCTTGCTCCCTCCATGGGGCTGCAAGTTCCCTCAGCTCC
>CM052706.1:22809272-22822242 GCA_028551405.1 Uromys caudimaculatus
AGGCCTCTGTGTCAGTACTCCTTGAAGACCAGCTCTCTCTGAGAGGTGTTTGGGTTTGGAGAGCTGTCCCTCAGGGTCCGCTCTGGGGTGCAGAATGGAATCGGAAGGATCTTGTCCCCAGCTGTCCCTTGGTTCCTATGCCCTGAAGGCTGTGTAAAGGTCTCTCTTGATCCAGAAGTGGTGGTTTTGCCTGTGCTCAAAGGTGTGTCAGCACTTCTGGGATTCCCTGTTCTCGTGGAGCCTTGTGACCCAGGCTGAGGTCCCCAGGCACAGGCCCGTGGGGGCCCTGACAGAGGTCTCCACCCACAGGTGAAAACCGGAAGTTTTGGAGTTTTTCTGTACCCGGGTTCTCAGGCCCCGGATCCCGGCAGATCCGGGCGGGTCTGGGTGAGAGGTGCTGCTCCCCTTAACCCCACTCATGGCCCTTCTAAGCTCCTGGGAGGTTACCTTTCTACAGCGCTTGTTGGCTAAGGTCTCCTGCTGGCCCAGGCCCACGTGGTACTTATAATTTATACATATTTTAACAGCTAGTACAATAAAATAAATAGTTGCTATTAAGATAAAATCAGGCAGCAAGATGGCTCAGTTGGTTAAAGGCCAAGTTCAATCCCCAGAACCCACACAGGGGAAGGAGAGAACTGACTATAGCGAGTTGCCCTCTGACCTCCACAAGCATATTGTGGCACATGTGTGCGTATACACACACATACATAACACAAACTTGAAAGTATAATTTAAAAATGAACAAAGCCAGGAAGGGTAGTGCATGCTTTTAATCCCAACACTCAAGAGACAGCTGCAGGTGGATCTCTATGAGTTGCAAACCAGTCAGGGCTACATAGTGAGGTACTGCCTCAAACAAAACTGTAATAATAATAAAAAATAATATAATGAAAAAACAAAATTACATTCAAGGCAGTGAACATGATTAGCAATAAAGAAGGATATTAAGATAATATATCAATTAGATTTATATGTGCTTAGAAAATAGGTTCAAAATGAACAGAATAAGATTTGACAAATCTATATAGATTTTAGTATCTTCTGGAAACTGACCAATCAAGCAGACCAAAAAAAAAAAGATGGTAGGAATATAGGTATCAACAACACAATAGCAAAATGTACCTATAATAGAAATTCAACTTCTAAAATAATATATGAAATATATTAAAATCTAAAATCATAAAGTCTAACAAATTCTAAAGTCTCCATAGCAAAATAGCATATTCTGTTGCAGTGATAAAACCCATAACCAAGGTGCCCTATAGAAGAGAGTTTATTTGGGCTTACAGTTCCAGCACAGACTCCTCACAGGAGGGAAGCTCAGCAAGCAGCAGTCATGGTGGCAGGAAGCAGGCACTCCCACCATAAAATGCAAACACAAGCAGAGAGAATAGTTATAAATACTCAAAGCCTGCTAGTGTACTTCCTCCAGTGAGGTTCCACTCCCCAAAGGTTCCAAAGCCTCCCCAGTGACACCAACGGAGAGGGGAGGGGTCAATGTGCAAACAACCAAGCCTTTGGTGGGTGGTCTCAACTCAAACCACCACAGCACTGCAAACAGAGATGTGCACCAGAACTTGTTAAATTCTACACTTCGTGGTATAGTTTTTATATTAATCATACATCAAAATTGTTTTCAAATGCTTATATTTACATAGTTCTATATATAAATCAGAAATAACTGCAGTACTTTTATAGTTTTAAACAACTAAAATTAGGTAAAAGTAGACATGATAGCAAGAGTCTAAAACTATTTCTAATAGTGTGACAGTCCTTAATGGCCCTTGAGTCATCTCCAAAACACTCCTGTCCTTTGGAAAAGGATTTGAAAACTTTTGTTTTAAACTGAGTTACCGATGAGATTAAAACTAGCTGCTAAAATTGAGATTAAGGTAGTCTTTAAAGATTCTATTCTATAAGTACCTACAGAGGCCTGAGGCAGGAGGCCCTGGATCCTCTGAGAGCTGGAGTCACAGGCAGCTGTGAGTCGTCCAACATGGATATTCTCATGGGCACCAAACTAGGATCCTCTGCAAGAATAAGCATTCTTGACTGCTGAGCCAACTCTCTAACCCCTATTATAATCTTTTAGTTGCATTTCTTCTTCTTTTTGAATACTGTTAAGGCTAGATGTGAGGGCACATGCCTCTAATATTATCACTTGGGGGTGGAAGAAAGGTTTAGGAGTTCAAAGTTAGCTTTGGCTATAGTGAGTTCAAAAGCCAACCTGGAATACAGGACAACTCACCTCAAACATGTGCATGCACACGCGCGCGCACACACACACACACACACACACACACAACACACACACACACACACACACACTATGCACATTGTCAAGATTTCCACCTTTGGGCCAGCGAGATGTTCAGTGGTTATGGGTGCCCAGTGCTCTTGCAGAGAACCAGAGTTCAGTTCCTAGTACCCACATTGGGTTGTTCATAGCTGCACGTACTCCCAGCTCCAGGGATCCAGCATCCTTTCCTGGACTCCATGGGTACCTGCAATCACACATGATGTGTATACACACACACACACATACACACACAAATACTTTAAAAAAAAATTAAATCATATAAAAACTTTTAGAAAGACTCCCAATTCTCACAGAAATTTCTTGAGAGTAATTTAATCAATTCAGAATGAATAATCAAATGTCTTTTAAAACAACTCCACCAAAACATTCTACAGATTATGGGTTAGTTACAGCAGTTTCTCAACCTGTGGGTCACGGCCCCTTTGGAAGCTTGAATGACCCTTTCACAGGGGTCTCCTAAGACCATCAGAAAACACAGATATTTCATTATAATTCATAACAGTAGCAAAACCACAGCTGTGAAATAGCAATAAAAATAATTTTATGGTTGGGGTCACCTCAACATGAGGAACTGAAGGGCCATAGCATTAGGAAGTTGAAAACCACTGGGTTACTATTTAGGATTTAACTACAGGGTGACAAAGCAAAGGATTTTAAAGAAGGAACCTAAGGTATTATTTTATGTTGTCCAAGTCACAACTCCTAGGAGTCTGAATCCCTGTTCACCGGCACTCTCCATACCACTATGCTGCCTCCTGGAAATGCTTAATTTATGTATCACCCAGTAAGAGTGGCATTTTTAAAAGAAGACTATGTGGTGGTCTAAAGGAGCTTGTAGTCATGGGTGTGATGTACAACACTGCCCACCCTCACCCTCATCAGACTGAGTACAAGCAGAGAGCAGGAAGAACAGGGCTCTCCAGTAACGTGCAGTAAGGAGCAATGCCCAAGGGAGTTTCAGTCAAGGGAGAGAACACGACTCTTTGTTAGCAACACAAATAAGTCACTAGGACACTTACACTTGGAAATTCTTTACAAAAACTTTATTTGTGATCTTATTTCTTTATAAAAGTACATTACATAGTATTGCACAGAAAGACACAGAAAGACTTCTACCTAACCATCTATTTCACGCCATGACTAACTTCCTATCTTAATACAAAGACAAAACCTTTTCTTTTCTTCTTGCTTTGACAGGGCAACAGCTATAAGTTTATCTTAATAGAATCTGCCCATTCGTCCTTGCCTGGAAAACAGAGGCTTCCTATCAGTTGGGCTTAGAAAGCAACTGGCATTCTTTTGTCTCTGACCAAAGGGTCATTAAACCTTGAAGTTAAATGCAACTTTCTATAATTTGCAATGTCTCCATGAGTCTCTTTTGTTACAATCTCTTCCTTACATTTTAGAGTACTCATGCACTGCTTAGGAAACGATGAAGGAATCTAAAGTTAATTTACTATTTTAATAACTTAACAGCTACATTTTATTTTATTAAATAATCAAAAATAAAAATTATATGGATTGCGAATGACCCAGTGGTGAGAGGAAGAATTCTGAGAGCTGATACATTTTATAACCTTGTCTCAGCATCAGACCTTTAAAAATACTTAAAATGTTAAGAATGCAATTTACATAGTCAGATTGATGTTATTTGTTTTCAGTATGAAAGTATTTTTAATTTCTTTACTGCAGGTACAATGGCATCCAAGTCATCAATTTCTGTAATAGAAAAAATAAGAATTATAAGGAGAGTAATGTTTCTAGTGAAAAGCTCATAGGAGAAGCTCTACACAGAAGCAAACTCCAAACACAAGGGCAGCAATAGCAGTGAATTCTTTGGGGCACAGGGTTCTCTCCCAGATTGGCTGCAGAGTCCCACAAGTGCTTCACAGGGTATCTGCGGTGTCCCCTTTGACCCTGGCATTAATCTTATCAGACACAGACTTATTAACACGTCCAGTTGGCTGTGTTTGATACCTTGGTCTCGCTTTAAATCTCTGTACAGCTACATGGGTAAGCCAACATGGGTCCCAACATGCACTGAAGACATGCATCTCTTTTCTGGGTCTCCACCTGAGGATTTAGGAACTGATTTCTCCTTAATGAACACGGTGCTCTTTCGTGATTCTTTTAGTCTCATAGTGGAGTGTTCTCAGCCCTTCTTTGGGAAGATTTGTCCAGTAAGAGGTGTGTGACACCTTAGAACAAGTCTTGGGCACAGCTTATCCTGGTTTGGATTTCCAGACAAAGCAGTTCAGGTTCTTAAGCATGTTCTTTCTGAGATTGATTTTTCTTCTAAGGTATCAGATTTTAGTGACCCTAAGCCAGCATTCACTTTCTAAAGCTCTTGTTCTCTGAGGAAGCAAGTACTTTCCCCTACTGGAAGATTCCAAGCAGCAAGGTCTACATTTTTCTAGCTTATTTTGCTTGGTCATGTTTTTATAAACAATGATAGAACCCAGAGTCTCACAGAATAATACCATTTCTCACGAGAAGTTTCCAAAACAAGATAGTTCCAGAGGGCTGAAGCGAAGACTCAGCAGTTAAAAGCACCTGCTGCTCTTATCGGAGGACCTGGGGTCAGTTCCCAACACCAACAATAGCTAACTGACTATAACTCCAGCTCCAGGACATCAGACCACCTCTTGTAGCCTCCATAGGCACCTGCCTGCACACTGTGCCCATGCACACATGCAGGCAGATACCCATGCACATATAAAAATATGTAAAGGGAAAAGAAAAAGATAGTTCTTATCTTTTTACTGGCTGTTTTTCTATTCTGTGAATTAATCCTAACCATGTCTACCTGCAAAGCAGTTAATACTTTCCAAAGACCTAAAGTAAGACATGAACACCTTTCTCTCAAATCCACCAACACCTTCCAAGAAAGAGTCAGCCACCATCAACAGACATCTCACCTAAGATTTCAAGAAGATCATTAACAAAAGCTTGAAATGCTGGAAAAAATTCCTCATGCTCTTCCAATTTGTCGATAATGCTGTTTAAAATATACATAGTTAACAAAAAGTATCATCTTTAGAACATTTACTAAAAATAGGCTTCTCTCCCCAGTATGCAATTCAACTTTAAGTACCAGTGGTCAGTAAAACAACAGGAGGGGAAAGGCCAAGACTGAGAAACAGTAAATAAGAAAAAAGCTCAACTGCCAGAGTATAAGGGTTCTTACTGGAAAACATGGAGAATATATAGATGACGTATGTGTGTGTGTTTATATATACATATATATGTCTTATATGTTATATGTATAAACACACACAATACACACAGAGAGAGACATATTCCCTTAATGTATTTTTTTAAATATCAGGTTTTTTATATTGGTGGTGCCTACTCTTTTAAAAATCCTTAATATTTCTCTTCTAAACAAAAAAATATATGACTAGTAATTATTAAATAGTTTTGGTAGTGTCCTAGAAATAAATTATAGGTTATAATCCAACTCAAGAACTGGTTATAAAGATTTTCATGTCCCCATATATAACTTGCCCTGAGGGTGAGTTCTGCTAGAGTTCCCAACAGCCCTCCGTGACCTCGCAGCCCCAGCAGTTTTTATCTTGAGTGTGCCCAGGACACCCTTTTGATGACAGCACCCTGGAGGCAGGGCAGACAAATCTTTTTTAGTACAGCCACCCTGATCTACACCAAGTTCCAGGACCCCTGGGCCCTGTCACTGCAAACACAGAAGCTAAGGGACTTGGAGAGCTTTGGAGCCTTTATTTTTCACTACTTCATGCATTCTGGAAACATTTCTAACAAGTACCTTTGTAGGTCCTCAGGTCCTAATACTTGTTTAATCTGCTCATTCACATCCTCATTAATTATCTTACACAATTTCCCAACTGTGCTGACCACCACACACAATGACGATGAACTGTCTGCAAAAGAGGAATGAAAGCATAAGATAGATTTTTAAAGAATTTCCAAAATCATTACACTCATCTAACATTCCCTGCTTCAGTTATACTCATTTTATTTTTGTGGCAGAAGGGATTAAGATTTCTTTTTATTAGTTTACGTTTGTGTGTCTGTGTGAGTCTACATGCGTGTGTGTGATGTGTGAACCTCTGACAAGGCAGAGGCCAGAAGAAAGCATCGGGCGTCCTCCTCCGTCCCCTCTGTCGTTTCTTTAAGGCACACTAGCTCCTTGAGCCTGGAGTTCACATTTTTTTGGCTCAGCTCAACAATTTCTGTCTCCATTCTCCTCAGAGCCAGGGAACAGATATTTGTGAGATATCAGCTTGGGATCATAACTCTGGTACTCATGATTGCAGAGAATTTGTTCTTATCCACTTATCTAGGCCATTTCCCAGCCCTGGGAGTGGTTGTTTTAAGCAGGGTCTCATGATTCCTAGGCTGGCCTAAAAGTTGTTACGTATCAAAAAATGATCCTGAACTGAATTTTAAAAAAAGGATTTATATGCAAGTATATATGAGAGTGTGTGTGTGTGTGTGTGTGTGTATAATTAATAGAAGTTCTGTGAGGTCTTGTGGTACCCACAAGCAATCTGAGCACCTGGAAGGTGAAAGACAAAGGCCAGGAGTTGAAGGCCTGCTTTGGCTACAGTGCGAGCAAGGCAACATTGTCACCAAACCAAACCAAGCCAAGCCAATCCAATCCAAACCCAACCCAACCCCAAATCTCCAAACTCAAATCTTCCCAAACCTCCAAACCCCCAAACAACCCAAAACAACCAAAACCCAACCAAACCCCGAACCTATTTTTTGTTAATTTATTAGGAATAATTCTTAAATCAATGCCCCAATGACAAAGGGCCCTCACCTAATTCTAAGAGCTCTTGAAGGTTTCTCATGGCGTTGTTCATTTCTCCAAGTCTGGTATACACTTCGTTCATCCGGGGGTAGACGCCATGTAAAGACTGCACATCAAAGAGCTTTTGGAAGTGAGAAACAATAGCTCGCAAAGTGTGAGGGCTTGGCGTGTTGCTGGTCTATAGGAAGGTGAAAGGGCAGTTTACAATTTGAAGTAATATTAAAGAGTTAACATACACCTTTAAAATGAGAACAATTATATAAGTATCAAATGTTACCTCTTTCTGGTTTTCAACTTCTTCCAACATGGTATCTACCATAAACAACAGATCTCCTACTTTGACACCTTCATTTTCATCCAGTTTCTTTAAACTATGCCAAGGTACCAGTTCTGCAGACAGCACTTTCAAGGACTTATACAAATCCTTTACAACAAAAGAAACTACATGGCATTACTGGTTATAGAATAGTTTATATAGTAACACTAATAGCATAGTAATCATGAGGGCCTAAAACACATGGCTATATAACCATCAGTATTTCTTTAATACCATTGCCAATTTAAAACAAGTGGAAATCAGTGTACAAAGCCTGCTATAATAGTGAATACGGCTGGATGTGCTAAGTAACAATGATATTTAAGTAGTTATATTGGTTTTTTTTTGTTTTTTTTTTTTTATTTATCAGTAATGGAGATAGCCCAGCCCTCCCTCACAAAGCAAATATTTTACCGCTGAGCCATATTTCTGGCCTATACTTTATTTTTGTAGCAATTTTGAAATGAGATTTACATACCAAAATATTCACCTTTACTAAGTATACAATTTGATGGTTTTCATCTTTTCACTGTATAAGCTCAGAACGAATTCCTCTTCTAAGAAGAATGCCCACAGTAAGAACACTTATTGGTCTTAAAGAAGAGCCAAGTTCAGTTCCCGACACCTGCATGATGGTTCACAACCACTCATAACTCTAGTTCCAGAGGATGCCCTCCTCCAGCCGTCACAAGACCCAGACTATAATGTGCTGCACAAACATATATACATGGAGGCAAAATGTCCATACATATAAGAAATTTAAAGATAAAAATAAAAATAAAAAACAAAAATCCCAAAGCAAGCAAGCAAACAAACAAAAAACCCCTTTAGTGGTCTGGGTGGGACTATAATTATTCTGGATAATACAGATTGATTTAAATCATGCAGAACTTTGAGGCATATAAGAACAAATACAACTTTTTGTTTCTAAAGAGGTCACATACTCTTAGCAAGTGTCTTTGGGTAATAGACAAAATGCTGACAAATGCTATCACTGAATCATATTTTTATTAACCATAGTAGAATTTTGTATAATATAGGTTACTGAAAAAATCCAACATTTAAAAGACACAAATGCAAAACTATTAACTTTATAGCAAATAATTTTTAATAAACAATAAAAAAACATAATAAACTCAAGTTACACAATAAATATACAATGATCTATAAATATATCTAATTTCCTAGTTACTTGTTAACAATTAACTTCTCTAGAGAACAGAAATAAACTCAGTTCTGAGAAAGAAAAATAAAATGTGAAGATTGTAAAAATATTTTCAGTTAAGGTGAAAGTAAGGGCCGGGCAGTGGTGGCTCACGCCTTTAATCCCAGCACTTGGGAGGCAGAGGCAGGAGGATTTCTGAGTTCAAGGCCAGCCTGGTCTACAGAGTGAGTTCCAGGACAGCCAGGGCTATACAGAGAAACCTTGTCTTGGAAAACCAAAAAAAAAAAAAAAAAAAAAAAAGAGAGAGAGAGAGAGAGAGAGAAAAGATGAAAGTAAGGAAAAGATGTGTGCAGCCCAGACCCCAGCAGGAGGAGATGCAGAATATGGAGGGGCTCACAAGTACAAAGATGACTCCACTCCAAATTCTCAATGAGAGAAACTCTAAACATTTTCTGTGGTAGAATTCTAGAGGAGGCGAGCTTATCAAAATCATTTACAGGGATAGAAATATGTAAGGTCAAGCATGGTGGATCATGCCCTCAATTATAGCTCTCAGGAGTCAGAAGCAGGTAGTTATCTGTAACTGGTCTATATAAAGAGTTCCAGGCCAGCCAGGACTACACAGAACAAAATATGAAAGCAGCAATATTCCCATTTTAAGAAAAGTAGAGTTTTTAGCTTTATAAAGAACAACAAAATCCAAGCCCAACAGATTTTCCAAACATATAAAGAATATTCAACTACTTACCTTTAAAGATGTCAGTTCACCTGCCCACAGTTCTATTATAGGAACAAGATGCTCAAAGCCACAATCGTGAACAGTGTCTTTATTGCCGTTTTGGGCTCGTTCTTTGCTCTGTTTATAAATAATTACTGGAGCTCGTGGACTGTGAACAATGGAGTTGATGCTGCACAGCACCTGTAAACATAGGCAGTATTTGTAGCTAAGACGTTTGTCTGCATCTAACAAAGTGAGGTAGGAGAAAGGAGTGTGTCAGGGGCCCACCGATCACTCCCAGACATCTGTGAATACTGCGGAAATGCAGCCTCAGCATGAACATACAAATTCTAAGGAAAACTAAATTAATTAATTAATTAATTGAGCTGAAAGCTGTCATAGACTATTATAATCCACATAGAATAATAACCATTTAGACATCCTTACCTAAGTCTCCATGTTTCTGTTTCTGTCTCCTCACGTTTAAGCTAAGTATGGTATTAAAGAGGCTCTTTTATTTGTTTCACAATTTCAGTTGACATTTCAGGTAAAGATAGTTACTAACAAAGCCCACCCCCACCCCACCCCACTCTATAGAGAAGTCCTGGCCGGCCAGCCCAATGCTTCTTAACAAATGCTGTAAGTCCTCCCCGAGACAGATCCTCCAAGAATGTCTGTAAGGGCTTCTAGCGCTCACAGGAAGTGCTGCTGGTTGTCTGTCCAGGGAAAGCTACAGCGAGCAGATGCTCTGAGAACCTGACTTCTCAGGCTTGCTTATAAGTTTTTGTTTTGTGTTCATTGATAAGTATTTCAACACTCCAATTCTATTATAAACTCATCTACAAATAAATTAATTAAAAAATAATTCTTCTTGGGCTGGAGAGATGGCTCAGCGGTTAAGAGCACTGTCTTCTCTCCCAGAGGTCCTGAGTTCAATTCCCAGCAACCACATGGTGGCTCACAACCATCTGTGATGGGATCCGATGCCCTTTTCTGGTGTGTCTGAAGACAGTGACAGTGTACTCACATATATAAAATAAATAAATCTTTTAAAAAAAATATTCTTCTCTAAGTTATGAACCAAAGCAGGAAGACAATCCTCTTTTTCCTGACATGAGGAAGGCAGTGGGTGAACTGAGAGAGGCTCAGGGAGTTGTGCTGCCTGAGCTTCAGAAGACTACAGAGCAGCTTTAGGACAGGGCACATCATATTTAGGTATATGTATGCATACTTTGAGGTTATTTACAAAAATGACTGCAGCTATTTTTTGTCCTTGCTTTGTACCATGATTTTCAGGTTCTCCCATCAAAATATAGATTCTCCCCCACCTACCCACCCCCTCGAGTCTTGGGTCTTGCTTTGATCCACAGAATTTACTAAAAAACCACCACAATTCTTATGAGGTCTAGACCACTGGTTTTGCGTTGTTTCCTCTTTGCACTCTGCTGCCAGCCCACAGCCAGTCCAGGCAAAACTACACAGGCCCATGCATCCCCGCCACTGAGACACAAATTCACTCAGCTGCCACAAGAAGAGCAGTTCTAAGGACTCACCATTAACTTATGGCCAACACTAGCAGAACTATCTACTGTCCACACATGACACCGTTAAAGGGCTTTACTGTCTGTAACACAACAAAGACGGACTGAGCCATACATGAACATCACGACAGAGAAGAAGCAAGAGAAACCTGCCCCTTTATCTTGCAGTAGATAAGAATACACTCAGGCCAAGCAGAAATGTTGGGAGAGAGATAAGCTTTACTTTCAAGAAAAATAAGTGTCTATGGTTGGAGGACCACAGCAATGCTCTTAAGGATGGGACGACAGGCATTCCTAAGAAATGAGCTGTAACACGCATGGCCCTGTAAAATGCACGGGTAAGGTCCCTCGTTAGCAGAAAGAAGAAAACTCAATGTGTATATGTACACACACACATTGCATGAAAGAAAAGCAGAGGCCCCACCATGGGCACCAATGTTGTAATATACCAGCACCAGAAAGAGAGAAGCCACTGTCATTCTCTTCTCACCCGCCATCTACCCTTGGCTGCCACTCCTGGAAATGTCAAACTTATTAGGAACCAGAAGAAACAATGTAACAAACAGAATAAGCAGATTGCACTCCAAGGCCACGCCATAGACCATGTCAGGGATGAGCTAAATACTTTTTGACTGAGGTCTGAATGTTTTTTTTTTTTTTTTTAATTGCCTGACTTTTCATTAAAAAACATTTCAAATAAGCCAGGCATGGTGGTACATGCCTTTAATCACAGCACTCCAGAGACACAGACAAGAGGATCTTTGGGAGTTCAAGGCTTTAGCTAGCAAGTTCCAAAACAGCCAGGGCTACACCTGGGCCACACACCCAGGCTACGTGGTGAGACCTTGTCTCAAGACAAAACCCAGCATCTTAAACAAAACCTTTAGAGTATGTGTTAAACAGGATTCTAGGCTTCTCCAGAGAAGCAAGAGCAACTGGAAGCATGTATCTGCGTGCCCCGCAGATAACAACTAAAGGCTCAAATACAACACACACATGAAAGAGCACCACATTTTTCTTTAGAAAAAGATTTAATATAAGGAATTGGCTTGAGAATCAATGGAATCCCATAGTTATCAGTTAGTAATTTGAGCTGAGACTCAGAATTGTAGTCCCAAAGTCCTAGAAGTCTGATATTTTGGTCCAAACTTAAAGGTAGGGGAAAGAACCAAAACCAAACAAAGCACATTACAAAGCGGCTTTAGACACTCCCCCTGGCCTCTTTGTTCCGTAAGTGATTGGATGAGACCCACCTACCACAGGAGTGCAAGCTGCTTTGTCAGCTCTCTCACAGGCACACTGTTTCACCAAGGACCCGGGCAATGCATAGTCCAATCAGCCTGACATATAAAATCAACCTCACAAGCACGCACAGAATCACTACCTAGATCCAGCAACTGCTAACATTTTCCCAGCATGGCTCACTCTATGTGCAGGCTCAGCTGAGCCAATAGAAGGAAACGCAGCCATCACCATCTTCACTACAAATAGTTAAATATGCATCCTTTAAAAGCTGGCATACTCTACAAAATCTACCACCACCGTCACACTGAGGAAAACGGCCAACTCCTTAATGTCACTGATATCTGCACTGAATTTTAAATCTTACTCCATATACAATGCGACTTTAATTCTCTCTCTGGTTGCCACAAGTACTACATTATACATCACCCAAGACAAGACCCAAGGTGAGAAAGATCATTCTTTCAGTCTTGCTTGCTTTCTCTCTCACTTTAGCTCTTCAAGTGACCCCAGAACCTGTTAGAGTAGGTCCTGCCTGTCCTCCTGTCAGGCATTTCATAAACAAAAATGTGCCCTGTATGGTATTTAAAAATCAAAACACACACAATAAAAATCATTTCCCATTTGTCAACATTAAATATGGCCTATTTAAGAAGCTGTCGTACACGTATGAAGGTGAGGGTCAAGGAGATGGCCTGCGTGTCCCCAAGCTGAGCTCCACCCCCAGGCCAGGACCCACACGGCCACCTACACGGGGTTTCCTAAGCTCCACTGTGCACCTAGCACCCAAGCATGTGTTTGCATGCCTGCTCTCTCCCCTCTTCCTCCCTCCCTCTCCTTCCTCCCTCCCTCCCTCCTTCCACCCCCCCTTCT
>CM052706.1:22822342-22880701 GCA_028551405.1 Uromys caudimaculatus
TTTGATTATATATAAAGTCAGGATTTTAACAGGAGAATTAATTCCTCTGTACAGAATGCTTACTGGTAGCAATTTATACTGTCCTCTATGAATTAACTACCTTCTGGTGGTTGGCAGCCAAAGATACAGTAACAATGGGGAAATCATATGTGACTTAAGCAATTTCCGCAAAGGTAAGAATTTTTTAAAAATAAACAGTAATTTTATGTCATTCAGGGAGTTCATGGATACTAGTAAACACCCTGTGTTGTTGTTTTTTTAAAAGCATTTTAAAAGTAACCAGAGAACAGGAAAAATTAAGATGAATTTCCTAACTACTTTGGAATTTTTTCTTTTGTGAATAAGATTCTTGTGACATAAGAGAAATGAAAGTCATTAAAGACTTAGAAAATAAGACCTGACAAGAAATACACATAAATTAAAATTTTAATATACAAAACTTTATGAAAGGCTATAAAAGGCCCCCACATTAGAGAGATGTTTCTGAATGGGAGTGCTTTAAAACCGTAAAGCACCATTTCTCCAAATATTAATAAAATCAACAATATTTCAGTTCATCCTAATGGGATTTTATTTTAGTAAATGTTCATCCAGAAGAGCAAATGTGATCAAATATATCCATGCAAAAAATTTTAATATACTCCAATAGTCAAAAAACTTACTATAAAGCTGCAGAACAGCAATGGAAACAGTAAAAAGGTAGAACAGACTACAGAATCTAGAAATAAATGTGTTTGTTAGCAGAAATAATGTTTGATAAAACTGTCATGTCAGTAAATTGGGGGACAATGGTCAATTATAAGACTGCAAAATCCTTGCAGCCCCATGGAGGGAGCAACAGTGTCAACTGGCCTGACCCCTTGGTGCTCCCGGAGACTGGACCACCAACCAAAGAATACACATGGAGGGAACCATGGCTCGGACCACAAATGTGGCAGAGGAGGGCCTTGTTGGCCATCAGTGGGAGGAGAGGCCCTTGGGCCTGAGGCTGTTAGAGGCTCCAGTATAGGGGAATGCCAGGGTGGGAAAACGGGAATGGGTGAGTGGGGGGGGGGGGTGGAATACCCTCACAGAGGCAGGGGGAGGGGGGATAGGGTTTTCCAAAGGAGAGACCTGGAAAGGGAAAATATTTGAAATGTAAATAAAGTATCAAAAAAATTTCTAATTAAAAAAAAAAAAGACTGCAAAATCCAATGTGCACAGAGGGCAAGCAGTACAAGCACAACAGGAAGACAAGCCATGGGAAATGTAGCTTTTCAAAGGCACATGCTCACCCTCACAAGGGAAACACACAATTCTCCTCTGATAACTGACAAGAAGAATTAAAGGACTTTAAAAATACAACCTGCTAATAACTAATTAATTCAAAATTTAAAGTCCTATGGCTGGTTGGTGGGGCATGCCTTTAATTCCAGCACTCAGGAGGCAGAGGCAGGTAGATTTCTGTGAGTTTGAGGCCAGCCTGGTCAAAAGAAGGAAGGGAGGGAGGGAGGAAGGAAGGAAAGAAAGAAAGGAAAGAGAAAGAAGAGAGAAAGAGGGGGGAAGAATAAAAAAAGGCACAAGAAAGAAAGTAAAGAGACAAAAATCTATGGGGAACAAAAAATGTTTAAGTGCAAACCCACTTCATTCAATAAACTACTAGATTTAATTATTCATCTATTCAGTAAACAGTAAGGTTAATTTTCACATCACATACTTCGAGCTAAATCAAAGCCAAAGACTGAAGATTTACCTACATAACAACACAAAAAACCAGAACAACAAAAGGACAAACAGCTTAAATGGGGAGAGTAAAGAACTATGAAAATCTTAAGTGGCAGAGCTAGACAGTGTTTACACTGTAGTAGGTATTATAAAGATGTAGGTGGGTTATGGGAAAACACTGTGTGTCTTAGTTTTCTGTTGCTGTGTTGAAATACCCTGAAAAAAGCAACTTAAGGGAGCAAGTGTTTATCTTTGGCTCACAGTTGTAGAGAGAGAGAAACCATCCCAGAAGGCAAGGCACAGCAGCCGGCACGGAAGGCATGGTGGCAAGAGCCAGAGACCAGCAGAAGACACGGCTCCCACACTCAGAAGTAAAGAGTAAACAGAAACGGGGCAAGCTATCCAACAGGGCCTGATCCCAGTGACCACTTCCTCCAGCAGGGCGCCACCTCCTAAAGCTTCCACCACCTTTCCAAATGGAGAGAAATCAAATGGTCAAACACATGAACCTATGGGGGACATTTCACATTCAAGTCACAGCACAATGCCACTGTATGAGGGATTCTGCAGACTCGAGCATTGATAAATATCACAGAACCAGCCACTCACAGATACCAAGAGTTGTCTGTACAGACATTCCTTATAAAGGGATAATGTATTACACTGCAATTAAAACCCAGGAGCACCACAAACACCAGCCTTTTCTTCAGCCAGTCAATACCTGAAAGTATCTCTGGTCAACCAGAGCCTGTTGATGGCTGTCTTTGCGGGGCTCATCTTTTTTCTCCATGTCATTAGACTTTTTTTGACCAATAACATCTTGTAATCTAAAGGAGGGAAAAAAAAATCAAGGTAATAAAAATGCTTTCTTAGCATTTAGTAGACTAAAATGACTAAGCCAAAGATCCAGCTGGCCTCCCCAAAACCTTACGTCTTTTTACTTGTATGTATGCATGCACATGTGTGCAAACTTTAAATATGCATAGATGTAAAATATAAGCCATACTGTCACTGGAAAAGTTCCTTCCAATAGGTCACAAGTTAAAAGTGATCTCTAAAAACATGAGGGATCTACTAGACCAGAGACATCTCCAGGCCCAGGGCAGAGAAGGAGGAGGAGAGAAGGTGTCTTGTCGTGGAATGCTATTTTGCTATTGTTTTAAGATGGATTTGACCCAAGATCACATCAAATTCTCCCCTCCTGTGCCTCTTACAAAACTGGAGTAAGATGGACTGTCAGAGTCTTAAGAAGATTCCCCATTCCACCCAAAATACCCACTAAGTGACTTGGAATCCTGGCCTCCAGGTAGTTTAAATTATAATACCATTACTCCACTCAAAACAGAAAATGGGCTAAGATACCATATGAGCAATTGTTCTATTACTTGAAAGATCACCCTTAATTGGTCCAATCGTGTAAAATGGACCCCTATACTTCGGCTGTGATATATTCTCATCCAAAAAGAAAAAAGAAAAAAGAGCCAGAGGGCCAGGAACTTTGGACCAGGTCTGAACCTAAGAATTATCCAAATCCCCAAAGTCAAGAACTGCCCAAAATGATGGTCTCACCCCTTCAAGTCTTCTGGCTACTTGACCCGAATCTGCAATCTGTTAGACAGACCGGACCCCTCCCCCAATGTGGAAATGCTGTCTCCAGGTGGCCAGCCACCGTACACTGCCCCTTTCCTCCACAAAAGATGTTTCAATTAGGCAGATCTCTAGAGGGGAAGATGGGACAGCCTATGTGCATGGAGCTCCTGTTCTCTAACTGAACTAAAAGCAAGCGGACACCTGGAGTGCAGCTCATTGTGTCCCAGCCTTTGAACAGTAGGGACTTTCCGACCTGACACAGTTGTCAGAACAAACTGACATCCCCAGAGAGGTAAGTGGTAGATTAGGGCGTCCATGCTGGTGATGATTTCTACACTTCCAAGGAGAGACCGATAGATGCCCCCTAACCTTCCCACTGGTATACAGTCAGTTCTGATCCAATCCTGAATGCAATCCTGGGGATCAGAGACATGAATGGATTTAAGGGAATTCCTTTACTGCAGCCTAAAAGGTCTTAGAAAGTCAGCAATTAAGCCCTTAAACTATGGCCAACTGACTATGGTATGCTGAAGGAAAAGGAGACTCCCACTATGTTCTTCAGAAGATTTCAAGAGGCTGTAAATATATACTAATGTAGAAACGTCATAGGCAGAGATCACCTAACTTGATAAATGCCCAACTTGATTATATATATTATATATATATAGAAAACTCCAAAAATTGGTAGTTGAACCAGGCAAGCCATTGGATAATCTGGTCTAAGCTACGTTGCTTGTCTAACAGGTACCAGGAGAAGGAGTGACAAAAGGATAAATGTCATGGGAGACTGCTGATAGCTGTGCAGGTGACTCCTCAAGAAACACAATGAGGATGGTTAGTATATGTTTCTTAAGCAGGCAGGAAGGTCATTTCAGGTGAGAACGCTCTCAGAGACAAATGCCTCCCCCAGGACCCTTCCCTATTTGTAAAGGTGGTAACTGAAAGATTTGATGCCTTTCCAATCAATGAGAGGGCCCAGGGTCAATCACGACTTCTCAAGACTCCAGCTTGAGGAGTCGTGAGAAGTCTTTACAATGGAAGAAAGCCAAATCAATTTCCTCGTCAGTAAAGGAACCCAATTCATGCCCTCCCTTTCTCCTTTGTCTCTGAACACACCCCTCCCCAAAAAGGTTATCATTTAGGGCATATTGGACCAGCCCCTTTAGCATTATTTACCTAATCTCTTGCCTATTAATGGGTAAGAGATTCTATCAATTCTATTTCATAGTCTCCCACAAGCTCCTGTCATTCTTTGGAAAAGAGATCTGGTCAACTCAAAGTTAAACTTCTTATTGTCTGCTAATAGAATCTAAATTGCTCAAGTAGCATGGGCAAATGGGGAACTAATAGGGAAGGCTAGGACCATCCGTATGGCCACTGATTTTAAAGATCCTTTCTGTTTTCTACATCAGAGATAATATCCTTTAAAATAAGTTAGGGAAGGACTCATCATCATAATAAACTATTAAGGAAGCAGGGATCATTAATTCAATGATAAAATCCATATAATATCCCTATCTTGAGAGTAAGGAAGGGAATCCAACAAGTGAAAATTAGTACAAGATCTCAGACTCACCGATGGAGCAGTCCCTCTCGACTCCATAATTCCAACCCCTATTCTCTCCTGATTCAGACTCCTCCCTGCACCATTCACAACTCTGTGTTAGTAATGGTGCTTCACTTTGCATTCCCATTCATGCCAGCAGCCAGTCTCCTTATGTCTTTGAGGACTTACTCAAAAGGTTAGACAGGTCACATGGACTATGATGCTGCAAAGGTTTCAAGACAGTCCATACTTTTCTTGGCCAGCCCTTCTCCCAAGATTTAATGGAATGGGCCCATCCTGGACCCTTCCAATATTGTATTCTAATACATAGATGGTCTCCTTTACAGGTTCTCCAAGGAGATTTTCTATTGGACCTCAGGACCTATCCTTAACCTTCTTGCTGAAAGGGGATAAAGGGTGACATAAGGCACAAGTAAACCAGACCAGAGTTGCTTATCCTGGTCATAGTCTAACAGGAGGAATCCAAGTCCTAGGGCTAGAACAAATCCAACCAATTCAGGCCTTCCCATTTCCCAAGACTCTAAAATAATTGAAGGCCTTCCTAGGAGTCACAGGATATTATATGATTTGGATCTCAGAGTGTGGTGAATTGGCCATGTCTCTCTTTCAAAGAGTTTCAAGAAAACTCAAACCCAAGCCTTTGCTTAGATTGAATGGATTTCTGAATCAAAGGCAACTTTCAACATAAAGAAGGCCTTAACTGTGGAGCACTAGCTCTGGGACTGCTCACCCAACTCAACTTTCACCTCTATGTAATGAGAGAGACAGACACAGAAAGAGAGACAGACAGAGATAGATATAGATCAGGGTGGCTGCCAGAGCGATCGGTGAGACATGTTGATGCTAGGACAAAGAATGATGCTGACTGTGATCTTGCTGAGTGCCCTGACTATGACAACAGGGAGCTGTATTGGGCATATGTTCCTGACCCATTTTTTATATCCTTCTGTGTGGTCAAGGCCAGAAGTACTTGTGACCTCTAAAAATACTCAGCTCTTAGGATTTCCTTGGTCTGAGAGCAAAAAGTATTCTCAATTGGTAAGTTACACTGCTATAGGATTTTAGACCTTGCAGGACAAAGAACACAGAGATGGTGGAACTTCAAAAATCAATCAAACAGAGAAATTGTTATAATGACCCTTCTCTTTCCTTTAATGTGACTGATTATCCCAAATCTGTCACGGACTGATCTGGAAATCAATCCACTGTTGGACAAAAGGAAATGACAGCTGGCATTTAAAGGGCTGGTTCTGGACATTTTCAGTGACATATTTGGAAACTGGCAGCAGTCTTGTATGATGTTATGTCTGTTGTGGATAAAAATGGAACAGGTTCTGGGGTTAAGGTAAATGTAACATCCTGCATTACCCCACCTGATCTTTTACTAATTTGGAATGTTACCTGTGCTATTGGCTCTGATAATGAGTTCAATGTTTGTTTGTTTTTTTAAAAAATTTTTTTTTTTTTTTTTTTTTGGTTTTCTGAGACAGGGTTTCTCTGTGTAGCCCTGGCTGTCCTGGAACTCACTCTGTAGACCAGGCTGGCCTTGAACTCAGAAATCCACCTGCTTCTGCCTCCCGAGTGCTGGGATTAAAGGCGTGCGTCACCATTGCCCGGCTCAATGTTTGTTTTAATTGTCTTTTGTCCAATTGTGTTTCTGCACTGTATGACGGTCAATTTGTAATGGTAGTACATCAACCGGATTTTACCATGATTCCTGTAAATTTATCTGAACCCTGGTATTCTGTAAAAGGCCTACAGGTATTGGAAGAACTAGATCATGCTCTGGCAAAAAGCAAACGTATGGCTGAGCTGATCATTGCTGGGGTTGTTGCTCATGTCCCTTACAGCCAGTGCTACCACTTCTGCATTAGCTTTAGCACAAGAGGTACAAGCAGGTAGTTTTGTTAATTATCTTGCAGAAAATGTAACCAATGCTCTGAGCATACAAGAGGATTTGGATAGATGCTAGATCAAAGATTAACGCATTATATGATACCGTGCAGATCATGAAAGATCAAGTGCAAGGAATGAAATCCAGAAGCCATTTGGAATGTCATGCTCAATATCTATGGATTTGTATAACTCCAAAAATGTATAATGAGAGTCAGCATAGTTGGACCAGAGTAAAAAGGCACCTTCAAGGTGTATGACATAATACTAATACTTCTTTAGATTTATTAGCCCTGTATAAGGAGGTTCTAAGTTTAAGAAAGGCAAAGCCTTTATCTTTTGACACTGCTAACATTGCAAATGATATTCTGAAAAGGTTATATGCCATTTTTCCTTCATGGTCCCTGTTTACACCTCTCTTATTGGGCATAGCAGGACTTGGCTTTATGACCCTTTTTATGGCATGTCTATTACCTGTTCTTTTGAGAAGAATCATCAGAGCTTTGACAGATGTCAAAGCAGAGTTACATAAATTCAAGCTCCAATGTCTTCCCTAGCAGAAGTTGGTAAGATCACCTAAAAACCTTCTCAACCTAAGACAGGCCACAAATACAAGATTATTTCGGTGCCAGTGACGTGCTGTGTTTTCAGATAGCAACCTAAAACAGGCACAACTTTCTGCTCCGAGACTGAGAAGGTGCTTGGCCCTTATAGAATAAAAAGACTGGTGAGATTTTCTCGGACGTGGATCAACCTAAGCCAGGGCATGAATGCTAGGATTCATGTACCAATGACGGCTACGGTCCCCTTGAGGGGATGCCTGAGAAAGGCCCAATCTTTCTGCACCAATAGCTGAGACAGCTTTGGCTTGTATAGATAAAAAGGGGGACATGTGGGGAGCACTTCCAGAGTTAACTTTGGCTGACTTCTTGCTTGTAATTAATCATGAAGGAGTCTGCTGACATCTGTCTTGTTTTTAGTTAAGACATGCCAAGTTCCTGCATTTACACACACGTCCTTGAGAGACTATCCAAACCTGAAGGAAATGGCCTTAGTCAAACATAGAGACTGGAATTGTTCGTGCTTTCTATTGCTTGCCTTTAAAAGACACCGAGAAAATGCACTCGCTGCTGGCATGGTATTAACCTGCAGCACCCCCCCCCCCATATCTGTCTCTTGCATCTTCTGCCTTTCCTATAGTCATTCTTACTCCCTCAGTGGCAGTTTTCATGTTGACTGACCAGCTAGCTCTGGGAAATAAACTTTTAAAGAGGCATTTAAAAAGGCTCATCCAGAAAACCATATCTCCTTAGACTAAATTACCCCTATACCTCTAATCAGGCTTAAAAATACCCCTAACTATCAGGGCCTAATCCTCTTTGAAGTACTACTTACTGATGATTTGGTGTTGGACCCACAAATGGCCAAGTCATCTCCCATGTTTTTTCCAATTAGCAAAATTCTAGCAACTACTGTCAAGAACCTCAAGTTGGGCTTTCTCAAGAACAACAACAGAGACTCTACTTCTTCTACTCTGGGGACTTAGTTAAACCTCCTCATTAAAATGGATATCTCACTCACCTACTGTGGGAAGGCCCGTACCCTATTATTCTAATCTTACCTACAGCAGCATGAACAGCAAAACTGGATGCATGAATCCATCACACTAGTCTCAAGCCTAAACTACTTTTCCTGATTCTCCTAAGCTATCAGTGGATCCTGAGACCAAGGCCAACTCATTGAAGTTATTCCCATGAGCCACTGGGAACCTTAAGCTGCTCTTCAAACAACTGTCTTCCAACTAAAGATAAGTTCCTATGAGTGCAAAGCAGCAGCATGTATAGGTACCACTGTGCTGTAACGTTTAGTTTATATCTCATTTGTCTTGTGCCTACCTTACTTTGTGGCGTAACTTTTCCCATAATTCAGGGTGACTCCTTCAATCACTCTGCTTTACTTCAGGATGATTTTTTTTTTTTGACTACTCCAATACCTACCCTCCCCACATTTCATGTCCTACCCAGGAACCTAATTTCTTTGACCCAAGTTCAAAGACCTGGGAAAATAGAGGGCTTTCATCTTCCTCCAAAAATAGAAGTTCCTTCATTATTAGATTTGAATCAAATACAGGACTGCCCCAATTTTTAGAGTGGGAGGGAACTACTCTAGATCTTTATAAAGGGGAACATTTTTTCAGGTATATCTGGAACTTCAATCAATAAAGCAATACCTTTTAGAAATTCCTTTAACACAACCAAAATAAAATATCTGGTCTTTTCTCTTCAGCTATGGGAGAAACAAGAGACAATACTTACAGACAGCCGTCTCACTACTGTGGTGCCGTTAACAACATTCCACCAGAGACCTCTAAAGATCGGGCAAAGGTAAGCAAGGTCCCCTGTTACAACACTCATTTCCTCCTCCCCCAAATTCCCTACCCAGTAGCTGCTGATGGATTACTGAATCCCCAGTAACTAAAAAGTCTCACCTCATTGGAATGATATGGTAGACCCACATCCCAGTGAGTACTAATACTATCCTTAGACCTGGAAAACTCTCCAACTGTTGGGGCACATTCAGACTTCATCCTACATGAGAGTTACTTTTACTGGATTAACCCTACACTGGGATATTTTGAGATTTGGGGTCCGTACTCATTACCATAACTGTACTCAAGCACTTCAATGGTGCCAATACTCTGGGCAGATTTCTCAGAACTGGCTGTCAATCCAAAAGAAAGTAGATCTTTTTTTGGTAAACTAGGCACTAGATTCATGGGACAAGCTGAATGAGCCACAACAGAGGGGAGACATTCTCTAGAAAAAGACTCCTCCAGAATAGGACACAGAATAGAGTTACTATCTCAGGAGGAAAGGAGTATGGAAGATTCTCCCAGAAGAAAGTTCTAACCCAATAGATTGGCTAACTTATACTAGGCAGGCCTTACAAAATTACTTTCTAACCCACAACTGGGAAGGGCCTGCATCCTAACTCAACAGGGACTACTAACTATGCAGATGGAATCATAATTAGCTATGGGACAATGGCCACCACCCTTAATGCAGAGCCACATGCCAAAAACCTATGGAAAAAACATGGGGAACTCAGGCTCTAGAAAATATTACTACTAAATTCAACATGAGTCATTGTGCTCTAACTGGCCAGGTTCCTAGATTAAATAAATCTGCAAAGTCTCCTATTGTACAGTTAACTGGGCTAATGGGAAACTGAAGAGGACATTTACATCATGCCCACTGGACAAAGGTGGGCAATCCTCCAAAATGAGCTTCGGTGGGACTTAATCTCTAACTGTGAACAAAAAGGTGGCGTCTGGCTATGTCCCCAAAAGAAACGGAATTCTGATTGCTCCCATGTCTGGCCCTTAGTCTCAGTTCCAGCTAGGAATAATGTGTGGTACATGGGAAAGGGGCATTTGCTGGGAGGGAAGACATAACGAAACCCTGACGTTGTCAGACTTCTCCTGCAGACAACAAAGCACATACTCCTGCACACTGGAATTTGGTGCAATACCAAAGAAATAAAACAGATCTGCATATGCTCCACAAATACAACCTCTGATAACCTTGATGTTGAAGAAACATCTTCCCTAGAGCTAAATGTAAATACACCCTGTGACATTAAAATCATGAATGTACAATGGCCTAAGACTCAATTAGATTTGGCAAATAATAAGGCAATCAAATTTCTGAGAAAAGCCAGTAGGACACTCCACAAGATACACTTAGCAGTGGACAAGGGAGGAAATGACATCCATGAGCTTGTCACCACCTATGACCAACCATGCCAAGGCTCTGTGGCTAGCTATCATGTATGTTTCCCTCATCAATGACCTTTCCTGAGATGCAACAGGCACTCCTAACCACCTTCATTATAATGCTCTTAATTTTACTTAATATATGTTTTAGATGTTAGCACAAATACCAAGAACACTGGACAACGAAAGAAAGCTATCACCATATGAAACTAAAATGACAGGCCAATCCACCACCACATGGACCTTTCTGCTGTGGGCTCCTAAACAAGCTCCTCCGGAAGGACCCTGACTTCTGTTTTGTCAGCTGACCAATCATCAACCCAACCCCTGATAGCAGTTAGGGTTACCTCCTGAGAGGGGGTGATCAAAGAAAGTAGGAGTTAGGTAGTTCCCTTACTAGGTAGATAGTGAGAGAAGAGGAGACCAGGATAATGTTAACTCCATATACCTAAAATGGATGTCGAATATCTTAGAGGAGGGGCCAGGGATAAAAATTAACTTTCTATTCCAGCATGCCCCATATCAGAGAATGGGTACTTGTATAGAGAGACATGTGTAGAAGAAAGTGCAAGGCATGCATATAATGTCTCGATACCTTGTGGATCCAGAGCCCGAACTAATCAAAGTAACTTCCCTACCTGAGTCCTGAAGTCCACCACCTAATCCCTGAGCTGAAAATCATAATGTATTATCAGACTTCTAGTCAAGCTGGTAATGGCGGTACTGACTGACTCAATATAAAAAACTCTGCCAAAGATAACCTGTGGACTCCAGGACCTCTCCTTTCAGAGGACTCTGTTCTGACTTGCTATTTTTACTTTGATTAAAACATTAGCTATGCTGCACTTTCGATCCTTTATTGCCTTTTTTTAAAAAGTTTTTTAAATTTTATTTAATTTATTTACATGAGTACACTGTAGCTGTCTTCAGACACACCAGAAGAGGGCATTGGATCCCATTACAGATGGTTGTGAGCCACCATGTGGTTGCTGGGAATTGAACTCAGGACCTCTGGAAGAGTAGTCAGTGCTCTTAACCGCTGAGCCATCTCTCCAGCCCCCTTTATTGCCTTTTAATTATTGAATTGGTGGAAAAAGAACTCAACAGCCACACACCGTGTAATGCTGTGGTGCCTCTGCCCCCCCCATCCTGCTAGCCATTATCATCAACACCACCATTAATATTGTATTCATGGTCTATTGTATCCATGGTCTATTGACATTGCCTTTTTTATTCCTTCATGCTCCTTCTCCCTTATGTCATCTCAAGGAGGTCTATTTGGCTTTTGCAACCCCAGTGATTAGAGTGTCACATAGATACTGAGAAGCACCACTGTGCAGAGGAAACCCTGCAACAGGAGGAAGGGATCGTGACTAAATGCAACCTTTCCAAACCCTTCCCTAGAATTCTGTTTAGTTTTCTCCCCACACTTAAGTAGATAAACAGTAAATCCCTCCTTGTTTTTGTTTGCCTTTTCAGTTGTCATAACAGTGTTTCCATAGGGAGAAGAGCAGCTGCCACTGAAAACTGAAACATGTGCGACAATAACACAAATGAACTGATCTACTTAATGCAGATACTAACAATTTCTAAAATGACCCACCCCAAAGCTTCACGAATTTCCAAGTACTAGTCTTTTGAATCAAAGCATATGCTAGGTAATCTTATGGAAGTACCATCAGTACTTAAGATCATCATTTTAAAATGCCCAAGACCTTACTTTTTAAAGCAGGGGAAGAAGGTTAAGGTGGTAGATAAGATTGGTTCACTGTGTGCTTTCTGGTATTTCTAGTTTTTAAGTGCCAAAGCTTACTAAACTTTTTATATCATGCTTGAGAGACACCTCAGTGGTAGAGCCATGCTTAAGGCCCTGGGTTCAATCTCTAGCACAAAAATTAACATAAAACTTCAGATTGTAACTTAGCTACAATAAAAACATAGGATCTGCTACCTATAATTTCTGTTTCTCTTACAGTTTTTCATTTCTAAAAGTAATTTTCATCAAAATCTTTTTTCTTTTCTTCCTATACTTTTTTTTTTACTCTTGAGGTAGAAATAAGGCCCAGAAAATCAAATGTTATACAACTTATCTCATATGCAGTTCCTAACTTCAAATATGTTGTGTATTTAACTTGGAAACTAAGTGGAAGCCAGCAGGATAGAAAGGGTTTTTGGGGGTGACACAGTAAGGGCAGAGGATAGTAGATCATAGGTGAAACGCCAGTGGGACCATGGGAGTGTGGCATACAGGCTTAACTAGGGAGGGGCGCACAGGATGGGGTACCTAGGAGGTAGACAAGAGGGCTGACCCAAGGAAGGGGTACATGAAAAACCATACGGAGGTCTACTATCTTACAAGCCAATATTTAAAACTTATGTGAAATAAAAGAAGAGGGGAATTACTGGTTGTTAAAGGTTAAGTGAGCATGGGACTTGGGGGTTAAAGGGAGAACAGGTTAACCACAACTAAAGGTACAGGGAAAGGCCTACGGAAGCCCACTAGCTAAGGAGCTGGTGAAACTACAACTTTAAAAAAATACCTCTTTTAGCCGGGCAGTGGTGGTGCACGCCTTTAATCCCAGTACTTGGGGGGCAGGGGCAGGTGGATTTCTGAGTTTGAGGCCAGCCTGGTCTACAGAGTGAGTTCCAGGACAGCCAAGGCTATAAAGAGAAACCCTGTCTTGAAAAAAACAAACAAAAAACAAAACAAAACAAAACAAAACAAACCTCTTTTATGGAAATAACCTGCTTGGATAGATAATGCCACTCCCAGAACACACGGGTCTAAGACATGGACACTTGCTAGGAATTAACTGTCAGGTAGGCCCAGAGGCCTCCAAGACAACACAGGCTGTTCTCATAGCCCCGGCTACCCAACAGACAGTATTATAGGACTCTAAAGACACTGTTGCTGAAGACACCGTACAACTTGGCTACAGGACATACAGAAATAAATCTCAAACCAGCCAGGAAACTCCCTAATGCTGGCTAGCTTTCAGAGTGCCAGAAGGTGCTATGCAGGTTGTGGTCCTAAGCAGCTGGGCCCTAATGCTGCAACCCTGGCCTACCACGCAAGAGGCGCCTGCCGGTCTAGCAGTGGCCTGGGAAGGCAGCTTCTGAGCTGGATTTGAGGGGCCCCTCTGTTCCACAAGAGGGGACTTCATGACTGGTACTTTAATCCCTGTCAAAAGTTCATGACTCAGGAGCTCGGAGGCCTTAGGGCAGAAGCTGCCACTGCTATTTTGATAAATGATCTTGATGTCAAAATGCTGCCTAAGTATCTATGTTTATACCTATAAACCTGGGGTGCTCTCATCTTTGATCAAAGTAGTTTCTTTTGACAGTGGGCAGCAATCAATGCAGAGAAGCAGAACTGGTCACAGAGCTGAGAATACAAGACTGAGCACTCAGCCCTATCACCCTCCTCCACCCCCAAAGCTTCCAGAACAAGAAATAACAGAAAACCCAGACGATGGGGAGAGGGCTATGAAATTCTGCATTCTCAACATGACATGACAATCATAGTCATGGACTCACAACACCCGTGCTTATAAAGTTAAGCCAGACGGGATTCCAGCATAGACAGGTGAGAGGACTTCCAGAGCCCACATCTCAGTGTCATTACATTTCTGGGAAAGAATCATCCCTTCTGAGGACGCCAACAAGATCCCCACGCACATACCAGTAGCACCAATTGGACTTGGCAGGTTATTTAAAAAAATAACAAAGTTTGGGGGACATGTTAGGGGAGAGGGAAGTTGTAGAGGAGAAATTATATATATATAGTCATATCATATGAATGCATGAAATTCTCAAGAGCACATAAAAACAAAGTCAAATCCAAATTGCTTTTAAAGTGTTAGAATCAAAAATATCTCCTTTTCCATTGTTTACTTTGGGTTTTTTTTGTTTTTTGTTTTTTGTTTTTTTTGAGATAGAGATTTGCTATATAGCCCAGGCCACCCTCATATTTGTGATCCTCCTGCCCATACTTCACAGTGCTGGGATTTATAGGTTGATGTTAGCATGTTTAGTTCAAAATTACTTCTAATGTCATATCCCCACTCGACCTGGCAATTCCAAGCCAAGGATAATACACAACAGCTGATAAATATAAAAACAAATAATAAAACATAAACCCAACTATAAGCAGAAAGTCTGACAAAATGTAATTACTTTATGTTTTTCTTAAGGGATTTTTCCAGTTTCTTCACTTGTTGTTTATAAAGTCTTAATTCGTGTTCTGTGGGCCTATAGAGAAGAAATCATGATGAATACATTAAATGTATTGAAGAGATAAACATGTACCAAACAATAAATAAAAGATTATCTTGTTATCAATAAACATTAAATTATTTTTAATTAAACTTTATGTGTATGGGTGTTTTGTCTGCAAATATGTCTGTGTATCACTTGGCATGCTTGGTGCCTGTGAATGCCAGAGGCAGCATTGAATCCTCTGGAACTGGAGTCCAGATGGTTATGAGCCATCATGTGAGTTCTGGGAATCAAACTCCAGTCCTCTGGAAAACAGACAAAGCTCTTATCTGCTGAGCCGTCTCTCCAGCCCCTTATTAAGTCTTTAGCTCTTAGGTGTTCACTAGGCATTTGGATTTCATTCTGTATAGCTCCCTATTTAAAGTTACTATTTACCTGAGGTAATATGTAACTTGTTTCTGGTATATCCATTCATCACCCAATTTGTTTATATTTGGTTATTAACATATCTAAATCTTTTTTACACTACAACTTGTTTTCTTCTGTGCTGTTTGGCTTTTGTCAACTTGACACAAACCTAGACATATCTGGTAAGATGAAATCTTTTTGTTTTTTTGAGACACAGTTTCTCTGTACAGCCCTGGCTGTCCTAGAACTTGCTCTGTAGACCAGGCTGGCCTTGAACTCAGAGATCCACCTGCCTCTGCCTCTCAAGTGTTGTAATTAAAGGCATGCACCACTGAATTGGAAAAACAAACAAAAAAACCAAATCAATAAAATTGGCCTACAGGCAAGGCTTTGCAGCACTGTCTTAATTAATAATTATGCAGGAGGACCCAGCCCACACCTGAGCCCAAGGTCCTAGATGGTATAAGAAAGCAGTCTGAGCAAGCCACGAGGAACAGACCATTAACCGTGTAATTCCATGGCCTCTGCTTCAGTCCCTGCCCCAAGGCTACTGCCCTGACTTTCTTGGATGACGGACTCCACACTGTAAGGTGAAATCAATCCTTCCCTCCCCAAGTTGCTTTTGGTCATATCATGTGTTTCATCATGGCCAGAGAAACCCTAGCTAGGACACCTCATTAGTGTCCCTCCAGTCTCACACGACAGGTAACTGCTATCCATATTCCTGATGGCCAAATATGCTTTTAAGTTCTTACTCCATCTTTCATGGTCCACAGCAAGTTTTCAGACTTTGTGCTACGAGGCCACTGCATAACCTTTTTTCATTACATTCTAAGTCTTTCAGAACAGGGGTTTGTTTTCGTCATTGTTTTATTCCAAAACCTGGGATAATGCGACTTACAATAAAAGGTATTGAGTAAAATTAAAGTTTTATCAATGTTTATTCCAGGTAACACACCGCCAACAAGTAGTATTTTCTTTTTATAATTATGCTGCCTATTTTCTGTAACAAACAACTGACTTTTTGCTCCTATAACACAGAGTTAAGAAAAAAACAGCTAAAAGTAATTTTGGAATGAGAAACCTAGTGAAATTGAATGTATTATAGAAAGTAATCATAGAGTATACATTTCAAAATCATTAAGTTACTAAAATTCAAATGTTTTCACCTCAAAAATAGTAAGCATTTGAAGTAACTGACGTTAATTAGTTGGATGTAAGTATTCCACACTACAGCCCTAAATCACATAGCTTTGCATCCCACGACAACTACAACTTGTCGATTTGTAATTTTAAAAATTAAAATTAAAAATGTTATGTGAAGTTATAAAGACAAACAAGAAATACTGTGATCCATTTACACAATATCTAGGAAGGACAAAGCACCTCAGAGATTGTCTGAGGTAAAGATGAGGGTGCAAGGATAAAACTACACAAACACACAGAAAATCCTGGGGATGATTTTCTCGGTGGTGACTGTTCAGAGGTCACTATGTATCAACACTTTCAAACTGTGTATAACACACTGTGCATCAACCATACATGACTGTAGCTAGCTTTATGTGTGTACAATATATGTATGTGTTTGTGTGGATATGAGCATGTGCATGTTTGTGCACAAGTACACATGTACATGTGTGTGAATATGTGTGAAGACCAGAGATGGCATCAGGCATCATTTTCATCGCTGTCTACCTTAGTTTTGAGATATGTTCTCTCACTGGACATAGCGTCCATCAACTGGCTAGGCTGGCTGGAAGTGAGCTCCTGGAATCTGCCCGTCTTCACTCCTTCACTCAGTGCTGCAGTTACAGGTACACGCTGCTACAATCTGCCTTTTCACAAGACTACTGAAGAACTGAGCTCCCGTGCCCACGTGCTTGCACGGCAGACAGTTCTCCAAATGAGAAACCCTCCAGCCTTCACTATAGCTAATTTTAAAAGAAAAACTAAACAAAGACTGAACCTGGGCTCGGAGAGACATTTAAGTCTGGGAAAGTGCTTGGCATGCAAACATGAAGACCCGAGTTCAAACCCAAGAATCTACTAAAAAGGCTAGAGGGTACAAGCTTATAATCCGAGCACTGGGAAGGGGTGGCAAAGACAGGCAGATCCCTAGGGCTCATTGGCAGGGCAGCCTAGTCTAATTAACAAGCTCCCAGCAGTTCCTCAAGAAGCGATTCTGTCTCATAAAATAAGGTAGGCCGCTCAGGGGGAACCCCTGATGCTGACTTCTCACTCCCGCACGCACGAGCAAAGATGTGCACTCAACTGCACACACACTTACACCCACATAAAAACACAAACACAGAAAACGAAACCCTGAGTCTCCTCAAAGTTCTTAGCCAATTTTATCCTCAATCTGGATTCCTATTTTCTCACTCCCCTTGCTTGCCTAAGGATTCTTATTCTGCTCACCATTTGCCATGAAATACAACCAGTCAAAAGGCGCCCAGGAGTGTCATGTCAGGTACTCGGGGTCAATGATTCGTCTAACAGTCTAAGTTCTTCTCACCTGTGTTCCAGCTCTTTCTGGAGGTTCACCTTTTCACCTACCAGCACGTCTATCTTGGATTTTGATTCCTTGAGTTGCTTCTGTAACGACTGCAATGCATTTCACAGTAAAATAAGTAACTCTCCTAGGGGATTATTTTGCTTTATGAAAAGATATTTGTCAGTTCTCTGGTCTCCGTACCATCAGAACGCCTTTATAATTTGGTGAGGCACCCAGGTTTATGTAGTCTTTTTCCTCTGAGGGACTTTCGTCTTCCTCACACTGCCTGTGGGAAGACAAACACACGGCATCTTGTGGAACTCTATCCTTAAAGAGAACATGTAGCTAGCAAAACTGAAGCCAATTTAGTAAGGGCTGAATAACTTACACGTGGAAATCCCCCGTTCTCACTTGTCTACAAAGAACAGTATCACATCACAGCAACTATCTAATCTTAGAGCGGTCTGTTTACTAGCTCTTCACTTAGAATGTGTGAGGACCAGAAAACTTTGTCACGGGACACTAAAGGGGATGAAAAATACATGAACGAACAAACAAAATATAAATGGAACATTTCCTGGTCTTTTAAAAAATACACTGTACACATACTGTTTATCCCTTTTAGTACTTTCAAGTCATAAAAAAGTCTAAAGAAAGACTATAGAACGCAAGTGGGTAACAATACCCAGTGTACAGCTCTTACCCTGTGCTTCAAACTTCTGAGATTACTGGTCATTCCTAAATGTGTTCACTTCCCTGCTAGGGTATCCATCTAACTGAAAATCCTTCCTCTCATCCGGCTTTGAAAACTGCCGTCTGTGAGCAGGGCCTCCTGCTCCCTTACCGCGCACTCTCCTTCGGCCCCTACACCATCCCTCTGCTGCACAAGGACAGCACACGCCATTATGCCTTACCTCTACTTACATGGTGCTAATGTAACCTTCCCATGGGACTATCAGACAGGTCTCAAGCCAGCTGGGGATCCACTATGTAGCCTAGGCTGGCTTCAGACTTGTGGCTAGCCTCCCTCTTTCCTTGGCTACCTCAGCCTACAGAGAGCTAGGTTTACAGATGAACTACCACACCCAGCTATATGCCTGATTTTTCACTGACATTCTATCTTTAGTATTTAAATTCACATAACTATATTTTACTCTTCCCCACAGCCAATGCACTCTATGTCCATATACTTCATGAATGTACTTATTAACAAGTGGATTTATAGCAATGCTTCAACAAAATAAAAGGAAATACACTTTTGTTGTTTCATGTAAATACAGTACATTCTAACCTAAGCAGTAAAATACAGACTTACAGACCTTTATTTAAAGAACTTCATTCAACATGAAGCTATGAGGAAGATGTGATGGGGAGTCCAGGATTTTGGGGGGCAGAAATGGATGGTAAATATTTTTGAAGTACACTGTATACAGATATCAAATTCTCATAGAATAAAAAATATATTTGGAAAAAAACTTTATAATGATATAAAGACTTCCATAGCATAAAGTCTCAAAAGCTACAGACACTTAATGTATAATTATAAAAATAATAAATATAAAAAAATAAAAATTATATTATTTATACCTTTGTATATGAAGTTTTCTAAGTTTACATTCATAGTAATCAATTAGACAAAGCAATCTAGAAAACAAAAAATATGTTCAGTTCTTTTCAAATGGTAGTATTTACTATACTTTCTACATAATTTCAAATTTCAAAGATAACAATACAGACTGGGGTCAGAGAGATGGCTTGGCAGTTAAGAGAGCATACTTCAGGGCTAGAGAGATCTGCTGCTCTTTCAGAGGACACAGGTTTGGTTTCTAACCTACAGTGGCTCACAGTCACCCATAACTCCGGTTCTAAGGGGTCCAGTGCTTTCTTCTGGACTCCACGGGCACAGGCTCACATGTGGTATACACACACACACATATAGGCAAAATACTCATATACAGAAAATAAATTTTAATTTTTTCTTTAAGACTTATTTATTTATGTATGTGTGTACAACTTGTATTCAAGTGCCCGTGGAGGCCAGAAGAAGACATCTGATCCCCTGGAGCTAAAGTTACAGGCACTTGTGAGCTACCATGTGGGTGTTGGGAATAGAACCCAGGTTCTATGGAAGAATACCGAGTACTCCCAACTTCTGAGCCATCGCTACAAGCCTAAACAAAATTTTAAGTGTCGGGGGCTGGAGGGATGGCTCAGGGGTTAAGAGCACAGACTGCTCTTCCAGAGGTCCTGAGTTCAATTCCCAGCAACCACATGGTGGCTCACAACCATCTGGAATGGGATCTGATGCCCTCTTCTGGTATGTCTGAGGAGAGTGACAGTGTACTTACATGTATAAAATAAATTAATAAATCTTAAAAAAAAAAAAATTAAAAAAAAAAAATTTTAAGTGTATACTACTCTTGCAGAAGACCCAAGTTCAGTTCTCAGCACATACAGGGTAGTGCAAAGCCACCTGTAACTCCAGCCCTGGAGGTTTCCAATGGCTCTGGAAACCTGCTCACAAGCACATATGCCCACACATGCATACATACACATTACTAAAAATCAAATCTTTAGCACAGATTGCCTGGAAAACTTAAAATTTTTCAATACTTCTTGCCAGAAACAAGTATTACACTGAGCCATATATATAATTTCCATTAATATATTTATAAGCATGTCTCACTTTATTAAATACATATTCTTCCTGTCCCAACAATCCTACCTCTGGCAATCTCTCTCAGAAATATCTGCCCAAGACTCAGTAGTTAAGGGAACTTGCTTGGGACCTGGGGACCTAGGTTTGATTCCAGCATGCCATATGGCACCTCACAACTGTCTGGAATTCTAGTTCTAGGGGACCCAACATCATCTTCTAATCTCTGCATACATATATGTGTATATATGTACACACACACACACACACACACTCACACACACACACAAACTGATAAATATTTTTTGTTTATTTTGGGTTTTCTTTTTGGAGACAAGTTCTCACTGTATGGCCCTGGCTGGCCTAGAACTCAGAAATCTAACTAACTGCTTCTCCCTCCCAGGTACTGGGATTAAAGGCATGTGCCACTATACCCACCCATAGTTAATATTTTAAAAATAAATGTCTATTCTGAGTTCAAGGCCAGCCTGGTCTACAGAGTGAGTTCTAGGACAGCGAGGGCTACACAGAGAAACCCTGTCTCGAAAAACAAACAAACATAAATCAAAAAATAAATAAATAAATGTCTAAACCCATTCCTCAAGGAGCTGGAGAGATGGTTCAGTGGTTAAGAGCACTGGCTGCTCTTTCAGAGGATGCAGGTTTTATTCCCAGCACCCACAGGATGGACTACAACTGTCTATAACTCCAATTCCAGGGGTGTCTGACACCCTTTTTGCAGGCACGTGGTGCATATACATACATGTAGGCATAACACCTGTACATATAAATAAAGTTTAATAAATTAACTCCTCAAAATACTCTTTAAAATTACATTCACATACACTCACACATGCGTGCTCACACACATATGCATGTACGCATGCATGCACAATACAAATGCACACACATATACATACACAAAATGATGAACTAGAAAAAAAGGAGAAAAGGAGACTTCTGTAGCAAGAGATCTAACTACCATCAAGAAAAAAATTAGCTGAAAAAAAAAAATCAACCTAGTTCCATTATCATCCTATATACTAGGCATTACTGTCTATCCAAGACTGAATGAGGAACTAGGCATTACTGTCTATCCAAGACTGAATGAGGAACTCTTCTGCAGAGATGGGCAAACACTCTGTTTTGAGTGACAACACGCTCTTTCTCCTCTTTTACAAATCTGTGGATCTCCTTTTGCAAAGAAGCAATGGTCTCCTCTTGCTCCATTCGGTTTTCCTTATAATGCTGGCATTTCATCTGTAAGAACATTGTAAAAGCATAAATATAATTAAACATGTAGGACATACTGTCTCATTATACCTGTGTCACCATCTCCACTGAGCTATTTCATTCAGTAACTAGCATCAAGCCTGCTTAAAATTGATGCAAAGAGAGCTGGAGAGATGGCTCAGCTGTTAGGAGCACTGACTGTTCTTCCAGAGGTCCTGAGTTCAATTCCCAGCAACTATATGGTGGCTTATAACCATCTATAATGAGATCTGATGCCCTCTTCTGGTGTGTCTCACATACATACAATAAATAAATAAATCTTTTTAAAAAAAGAGAAAAAATTGATGCAAGGAATATTAATATGTCACAAATGTGAAAATGTATAAAATAAGGGAACTATGTTGACTGCATGCATTCAAGGTTAAATAATCAGTAAGGGTTTTAAGAATCTATATAAAGCCAACATAGTTTGCTATTTTAATAGTTTTATGATATCAGGTCTCTCTGTAGTTCAGGCTGGCTTCCATCTTGCATACTATTATATCAGCCTCTAATTGCTAGGGTTTTGTGTGTACTACTATGCCTAACTTATATCTAGGTTTAGATAAAAACAATAATCAGGAAGAGACTTACATATTAAAAATATTTTTAAAGAACCCCAAAAGAAAGTTAAAAAATGTAAAATGATCTATGGACCGCAAACGATGCAGTCAGTTGAGACATCCAAGCAAAGGGGCAACTATAAATCCAGAATAGATCCATAGCCAGGAATAATAAGCACATGCCTTACATTTATAGAAATATATCCCTGTTAAAACAAAACACTCACGGCCAAGTACATGGTCATTTGTCCAAGGTGACAAATTTATTGAAAATTTGCAATGCTCAAAGGGGTAACAGTCTTAGTTGCTGGCAATATCCCCTCTTCTGGTGACCATGAAATATACAGTAATCCGTCCTTTGCCTTTGCCCTCCATGAAACCGGGCATGACCTCAATAGCTGAGTGATGAAGAAGCCAGTGTGTGAGTTAGCCCAAACCTAGAAGTAATCACTGAGGTTGATATTGCTCTTGGCGTATACTCATTAAGCAGTGATGAGATCTCTAAGAACGTTTTTGTGTATCGTGTATTCTGACAATGCTCACCTCTGTGTCTCTGCATCTTTTTTCTTCTTCCCCACTGTTCTTCATCCCCCAGTCTGGCTTCAACTTTCAAGACATGTATGCAGCACGCACGCATGCGCACGGCAGTAAACATAGATGTACACGTGTCTGAAGTACATTAACCTAGTCTTTGGAGTATGCCCAGGAGGAGTATAACTGGTAGCTGATTTGTAGCTTTTTGAGGAACCTCCACACTAATTTCTACAGCGGCTGAACTAATTTCTACTCCCTTTAGTAAGGGTTCTCTTTTTCCCAAATCCTCATTATCACTTGTTGTTGCTTGCTTTCTTAATGATTGGCATTCTGACTAGGGTAAAATATGATCTCAATGTGGTTTTAATTTGCATTTCCTTGGTGGCTAAGGGTGTTCCATTATTTGTCTATTTATGGGTCACTGGTACTTCAATCTTTTGAGGAAAGTCTGTTCATTAATTAGCCTATTTATCAACTGATTGTGTTTAGTTTTTGTTTTATTTTTTTTTGAGGCAGGGTTTCTCTGTATTGTCCTGGCTGACCTAGAGCTCACTCTGTAGACCAGGCTGGCCTAGAACTCAGAGATCTCCTGCCTCTGCCTCCAGAATGCTAGGATTAAAGGCGTATGCCACCACTCCTTACTGAATCTTTATGTATTCTAGATAGTAATTCACAGCTAGTATATAGTTTTCTCCCCTCTACTGGCTGCCTTTTCACCCTGTTGCTTGGTTCCTTTCCTGTGGACAGTCTTTTAAATTCTTGATTCTTGATATTATTTCATGAGCTACTGGAGCCCTTTTCAGAAAGTCCCTGCCTATGTCCATACTTTTAAGCAGTTTCTCTGGGTTTTCCCCTAAAAGCTTCAATTTGAAGTATTACATAAAGATTTTGATTGATTATGATTTTTGTATGGGGTATGAGATAAGGACCTAGTTTCATCTTTCTACATATGGATATTCATGTCTCCCTGTACTGCGTTGAAGACGCTGTCTCTTTCTCAAATGTATGTATTTGGCATCTTTGCCCAAAATTTAATTGGCTGTAAGTGTTTAATTCTGGGTTGTGTATTCTATTTCACTGATACACACATTTTGTACCAGCAGTTCCAAAGTGGTTTTACAGAATTATTTATTTTATGCATATGAGTACACTGTAGCTGTCTTCAGACACACCAAAATAGGGCATCAGAATCCATTACAGATGGTTGTGGCCACCATGTGGCTGCTGGGAATTGAACTCAGGACCTCTGGAAGAGCAGTCACTGCTCTTAACTGTGGAGCCATCTCTCCAGCCCACCAAACTATTTTTGTTACTATAGTTTGGTGGTTATAACTGGAAACCAGAATAGTACTATCTCCAGCATTGTTACTTGTAATCAGAATTGCTTTCACTATCAAGGACCTTTTGTGTTACCTTATTCATATTTGGACTATTTATTCCATTTCTGTGAAGATTGTCATTTGAATTTTGATAGTTATTATAGAAATTGCTTTTGGTAATAAAACCACTTTCTAATTCTACCACTCCATAAACTGTGAACAGGAAGACTTTCGTCATCTAGTGTCTTCAATTTATTTTTTTCCATGTTTTATTTTTCAGTATATGGCTGAGGACTCAGTGGGTAAAGTACTTGCCAGGAAAGCTGGAGGACCTGCATTTTGAGTCTCCAAACCCACATTAAACCAGATGCAGTAGCACCCATCTATATTTCTACCATACCTATGGCAAAATGGGAACAGAGGCAAAAAAATCCCCAGAAGCTCACAATCCAGGTAATCTATGCTCTGTACAAAATTTATTATGATCTGCTCACAGGGCTTTATTGCACATGGTATACGGCAATATAACCATATAAAGAGAAATATGATATCTTAGTATATGTGCTGCCGAAGCGAGCACAAGAAATATGATATCTATACAGGCCACTAAAACCTCTATATAGGGTACTAAGATCCATAATGAGAACTATGACCTCTAATAGGACATTATGAAATCAATAAATTTCCAATATGAGCATTTAACAGGTAGAAATGGATCTCTATTCATGAGCATTATGACTCCATATAAGACATCCCAGCTCTGTAAGGAGGACACTGTGAGCTCTAAGCAGGGCAGCATGAGATGTGTGCAGGATGTAATCTACACCTAAGACATCATGACTTTTATTAAAGAGGCACTTATGACATCTATAAAGTGTCCTATGAGATGAACACACATGCAATAGGAGATCCCTGCCAGGACTGTGTGCTGCATATAAGTGCACTCGGAGATACACTGAGGAGACTGGGACGTCATACAGACCATAAGCTTGTATAAAGGTGCAGTGTGATCTGCATACTTCAGGATGAGCTCTGAATCACATGCACTCTGAACTAACTCTAGTCAGGGCACTAGCTCTATACCAGGCACTAAGAGCTCTGCACAGGGCATTTGGGGTCCATCAAGAATACTTTGAGCTCACAGATATCATATGTCCTTTAATCAAGAGCATCTTGAACTACTCAGAGGTGCACTATGAGTTTATAAAGGACATTATGAGTTATATAGATATGCTATAAGGTCAATACAAATCAGGCACACACAAACAAAGGGAGAGGTGAGGGCCTATATGCACTATAAGATGTGTACTTGGGATTATAAAGTCTAAACAGATACATTATAAGCTTTATTCATGTGTGATATAAACTCAGTGGAGATATACTGAATTCTACACAGGTTACTGTCAATGCAATGGGCTCTATACAAGTTCACTATGAGAAATACACAAGGCACTGTGAGACCTGAACAAGGCTGTCTTAGCTCCATGCAGAGTACTATGAGATCTGTAATAGTCTTTATGGATACAAAAAGAACACTACAAATTCTTTATGTACAAGGTGAGGTCTGAACTGGGAGCTCTAAATAAGTGAACTATGAGTTCTACAGAGAATTCCAGGAGCTTTCTACGTGGCCTATGACCTCTAAATATGGTAGTATGGATACTAAAAAAGGTGTACTCTGAACTTCATGCAATGATATACTCAACACAGCTACACCATAGGTTCTATATAACACCATGCACTTTATTATATAGGTTTCCTTATATATTAAGCTCCATCGGGTAAATTGTGAGGTATATACAGGTTTCCAACAAGCTCTGTTGTCTTAGGGTTACTACTGGGATGAAACAGGATGACCAAATACAACCTGGGGAGAACAGGGTTTATTTGACTTATATTTCCACATTATAATCGATCACTGAGGGAAGTCAGGACAGGAAATCAAACAGGGCAGGAATCTGGAGGTATGAGCGGATGCAGAGACCATGAAGGGGAGTTGCTTACCAACTTGCTTCCATGACTGGCTCAGCTTTGTTTCTTACCCAGGACCCCAGCCCAGGGGTAGCCTCACACACCATGGGCTGGGGTCTCTCACATCAATCACCAATTAAGAAAATGCCCCCACATACAAGTGCACTATAAGATCTAGACAGGACACCATAAACTCCAAACAGAGCATTATGGGCTATATGAAGGCACTGTGAGCTGTGTACAGGGCAATATATGCTCAATACAGGGCAAGAGTTGTATTTTGGGAATTATGACATTATTATAAGCACATTGTACTAGGATTTCTTTGCCGATAACTGACTTCTATAATATTTATTATGGGATATACATAGAGTATTATGAGGCATTTACAGTGAAATCTGAACTCATTACAGGGCAATATGAGATACATTCAGGCTCTGTTACCTAAATACAGGACACGATGGCTCTAAACATGGTACCATGGTTGCTATAAAGTAGACACAGATTTACAAGTGCAGGAAAACCCCTGTGCAGGTACAGTGAGCTATGCAATAATGCAGTATGAGATGCTGAAAGGCTCAGTGGTTTAAGAGCCCTTCCTGCTCTTCCAGAGGACCTGAATTCAGTTTCCAGCATCCATAACCATCAGTTCCAGGAGCCCTAACACCCTCTTCTGGCCTCCAAAGGCATCCATACATTCATGGTATACACTCACATAGACACATACATGAATCTTCTAGGGATACTCATGAAACTACAACATGCAGCCACACCGATGAATCTCAAAATGGGGTACTACATAGAAAGATCACCTATTAACATCACTGGCCTATGCCAATGCTAACTGTTGTCTTCTAACAATCTGTCCACACCTCAAAGCATTTGGATTTCCTTGACCTCTCTGCCACAGACATACAACATGGCAGGCACAGGGAAGTCACCTGATGATGAACTGTTTCAACACTAACCATCAAACAAAATATATAATTCAATACAATACCTGTAACATTTTATATTCCTTTTGAAGGTCTTTTATTCTATTTTGTTGCTGGCAAACCCTGTTTAGGGATTCGTCTTCCAATTCACCAATTTTGGAGTTCACACTGTCCATAATCTGCTGCAGGTCATTGGCTCGCTGTTCCTGGTGTGCCGCTCGGTTCTGTTCTAGCTGAAGTTCACTTCTAATTAACAGACACAATTCCTTCCCTCAGTGTTAAAATAAACCAGATCATGCATGCCATGTAACAGCTTACTTTCCAAAATGTCTTCACATTCTTAATGTTTCTTACTTTGTTTTGGTGCTAAGAATCAAAAATTAGCATAATTAGCACTGAACTGCAGTCCAGCCTCAACACGTCTGTCTTCTAATGGGTCTGCAGCCATGCCCCGACATAGCCAATCTCGTCCACCTTATAGGAGCGAGTGCCATTACACATCAATGCTAAGCGCTGCCTAAAGCCATCCACTCAATGTTTGCCCGTTTATCTGTAAAAATATTGTTATATTTTACATCTAATACAAATGAAATTTCAGGGGGCTCGAGAGATGGTTCAGTGGTTAAGAGGACCCAAATTCAGTTCCCAGCATGCACACAGTGGTTCGCTATCACTCCTCACTCCAGTTCTAGAGGATCTCATACCCTCTTCTGAACACTGAGGGTTCAGTCACTCACGTGGTACACTTACATACATGCTAACAGAAACACTCATACACGTGAGACGTAAAATCTAAGTATAATGGCATTTCAGGGTCCTCTTCAGAGAGTTGTGTTTAGAATGCATGCAAACAATCCCAGGGCACGCCTCACTTTCTTACTTAAGCTGCTGGTTTGTCTCTATGAGTTCCTGTATCATGCTCTGCTGACGTGTTGTTTCTTCCATCAACGTTTTCAAAGTCTGTCTCATTCTTTGTGATGATTGTTTGTCAAAAACGATGAAATCTGCATTGTAAAAAATCATATACACTTACATATATATGCTCACGCTTACACACACACACACACACACACACACACACACACACACACACACAACTAGAGATGGTAAAACCAAAAGGAAGGTAAAACCATTTTAAGATAAAAAAAAAAAAAAGTCTCAAAGAAAACTATGTTTTGTAGCTAACAAATCAGCAGGATGTAGTTACCTGTGAGAGTGGCTCCCTTGACTAGACACAAGGGTGTGAAGCCGTGCACCATCAACTGCCCATTTATTCTTTCCCACTCTGCTTCCTCCTGCTACAAGCACAGCAGAGAAAAAAAGGAGTAATTTTAAAATGCGGAAAAAAAATTTGTATATGATTTCCTATGTTTTCAGAAAAGAACCTTTTCTCCAAAAGACTTGATTTTTAGATGTACGTGTTTGTTTGTGTATCTGCATGTAGGTATGAGCACATTATGTTCAGGTGCCTGTAAAGACCAGACAAGTGTCAGCCCCTTGAGTTTGAGGTGGTTGTGAACCACATGACATGGCTGCTGTGTTCTGTGGAAGACCAGCAAGCCATTTCTCCAGCACTTAAAAGGTTTTATAAATTTTTTTCCTCCAGATAGGGTCTCACTATGTAGCCCTGGCTAGACTCAAACTGGCAATGTTAGACCAGGTCAGTCTTGAACTTAAAGAGATGTGACTGCCTCTGCTTCCCAAGTGCTAGAATGAAAGATGTGTGTATCATGCCTAGATTTAATATGAAATTTTATGTATTAAAAGTAAAACAGATGTTTTTACTAAAATTAGCAACAGAATAGAAATATGGAAATGAGTGAATTATTGCATTATACAAAATATTTACATGTAGGCCTTAATGGGAAATTATAACAAAAACCACTTGTAATTTCAGTGAAACATAAGTCTAATTAAATAAGATCAGGCCATACTCAGAGGACACAACTAAAAACTAAAAATAGGCACTCTGAAACAAGTACCCCTTTAACAATGATGAAAAAAGAAATCAAAGGTCATGTGAGGGCTGACTAGGGAAATGGCAGCTTCCAAAGGGGCAGACTCCGGGCAGCTTGCTTTTATGACTTTCAACAATGAGGTTAAACAAGCAGGAGAGAGATCAAGTTCTACATCCAAAAACCAGATTGCAAGATTGATCTGTCCAGGTTCCTCTTTAATGTGAACCTGTTTGAGATTGTTCATCTACTCCTGAAGGGGCAGATAAAGAAATAAAGGAGGGGTTCGGCACCTGTGTAGTACTGTGTGTCCTGACAAACATCAAGACAGTGTTGTTCACGCACAAAAGGCCTTTGAAGCTGTGGACAAAGCTTACAAGTTGCTCCTATATCAGGAACAGAAGAGGGCACTGGGTGCAATTCAGGCAGAAAAAAATACATTGTTAAGGGACAGGGGATGAAAGGAAGGAAAGCTTACAGATGTAGAGAGTGATCCTGAACTGTTCAAACAAGCACTACACAAACAAATCGTGAAATGGTTTGCTGAGCTGCATATTAACAGAGAGAAGCCAAAGACACACGTGGTGGAAGTGACAAAGTGGGGACTGAAGCTCAAGGAAAAGCCAATGAGAAAAGCCAAGACGTTCAAGTAGATAGTGAATGAAATCTGCAGGCAAACACCAAAGGAAAGAGAATGAAGAGTCATACCTTCCTAAGGCCACTCAAAGTCAAAACAAAGTCAAAGCGTGAGAGGCCAGCTGGGTCACAACAACAGAACTGAGGACTCATTTTTTCCTCCCATTTCCACCAACACAGAGTAACAGTAACTTTTTAAGTTCATTTTTTTCACTACAATTTAATACCAGAGTCATCCTTTAGTGCACTGACAGGAGGGGCTCAGTTGAACCTCTTACCCCCAGTTCTTGCCTACTGAACAAGCATAAGTGGGAGGAGCCACGGTTGGTGCTTATAAACCTAAAAATCTTTTTTTATTAATCATTTTATTTGTTTACATTTGAAAACCTGTATCTTAATGTTCTATACTTTACTGGATTTTGATGGTTAGATACTTCATGGATAGTTCCTAGAAATCATCTTGCTTGCTGTGAGTTCAGACAAGCTTGGGCTACCTAAGAAGTCCCTTTGCTTGCTTCTGAAGGTGCCATCCTCAAAGTCCCAGAACAGGCAAAGAAGGCATTTGTGAACACACTGTGCAGCCACTCACTGCTCTCAAGCCCTGTGATGTTTGATGTTTCCTCTATTGACTGACCAACCATTTTGATCTATAACTGTAAGCCAGGGAGATGTCTAAGCAGCCACACCTAGCCTCCAGTCTCCTGACCATCACACACCCCCCCCCAGAGGAGCCACAGCAGCCAGAGCCTACCCCAATCACCATCAACTCGAAAATGACAGCAAGACAGAGACCCAGCAGCCACCCCTTCCTGCACACCCCCAGACACCAAGCTGGGCTCCATAGGTGGCTGTGCATGCAGAAGCAGCAGGGGATGAGAGGTGCTAGGGTCCTAAATCAGTCCACCATAAAGAAATGGATATGGCTCCATCAATGGGAACGACAGCAAAGACGATGGATGCACCCAACAGATGCACATAAAGAAAATGCCCAAGAACAACCTTTTGGAAGTAGAGACTCAAGTTTGACATTGTTAAAGAAAAGGGTGGGGAAGGAGCAAATGTTACAGGCCCTGTGGAGTTCCAGTTCAAGACAGGAAGTACCATTATAGATGATGATACCTCACAGGGGTTCTCCATGCAATTACCAAAACAGTGTGATTGGGAGACAGAAGGAAGGATCAGAGAGCCCAACGACTCAGGCCCCACCCCAGGCAGTTTCCCACCTTGACCACATAAGAAGATCCTATGGGTATCAACCATAGCATTTCAAATCCTCCTGTGCAGGGAAGAGAGGGAGCAGGAGAGCAAGCCAGACCAGTAAGACAGATTATTCATGGTGTTATAGACCATGATTCAACAGGGCTCTCTTCACCAAAGACAACATGAAGAAGAAGGTAACAAGGGCAAGGAAAATCAAAGATGCCCAAAGAACTCTGAACCACAAGATGGCAGAGATAAAAGTAGCTAAGTCATCAGCTGAGAATCTGTCTACTCCCGAGTCTGAGCAGGGCAGAGCAAATGCTTGCTTACCATCTCTATCAGCATCTGGCTTAGTTACCCAACAAGAATAAATGAATAGGAAATCCCAGAAACAAGAAGCAACCAAAAGACTGGAACCGAAGACCTTAACTGCTTGCTTTTTGCCAACTAACCAGCTATCCTGCCGGGGGCCAGCCCAGGCTGTTCTTCCTTCATGTCCTTGGTTCTTCTTGAGGCAGCGGAGGGGGAAGAGCATTGGCCGGAGTTAAGACTTGGTCTTAGGAGATATCTAGGGTTGCTGTATAATAATAAAATGTTTACCGATCTAAATCTAAGTCACTTTGCTACTGTAACTGACCTGCTTGAGTCCCTTTGAGGCCAGAAACTACAGTCTCTGGCATTTAACACCTCATCAGAAAACAGCAGGGGATTAAGTAAAAGGCTAGAGCCTTTTCTCTTTTGTCCAGATGCCTTGCTTGTTAGGCTAGGGGGAAGTTTTGTATTGAACCAGGAGAAGAGAATCACACTCACAGAAGGAAGAACTTTTATACAAGCAAATATGGATTAAACTCACATAAATTCATATACTGATTCATGCATACACATTCATAAATCTCCATTCACACCAGTTGGGCCCAGCTTTCATACTACCTCATAATTACATACTTACATGCACGCACCCATACTTATGTATGTATATGGAGCAAAAGACCAAGCCCCAGTGCAGAAAGAACTTACTCCAATGAAAACGTGATGAAAAATATGCTCCAATCTTTATTGCATTGAGAAAGAAAAGGCTTCTACTCTTTCACTGTTAAATAAATTAAACCCAAGTCTGTAAGAAGAAATCTTTGTACTCTTTAGTGAGACTAAGTCTGCCGTGCTACTAAGAAAAGACCTGTTCTGTCCCACGGTCAGAAGCCTGCCTGCTCCTTCTGCTCTCTCTGCAGCAGCTTCTTTTTTTCTCTTTCCCTCTGCATTCTGCACATCACTCTCTTCATTTTTTTATCTTGGCTTACTATTCCACTCTGCATTCTCCTCCTAATCTTGCTCTCCTCCTGCTCTGATGTAGCAGTGCTCTTACTCCCAGTGCCTTTACTTCTAAGTTCTTCTTGTGTTCACTTCTGTCTTCTCTCTTTGTCCTCAGTACTTACACATCTTTCAGAATACATAATCACATGGTAAAAAGTTCACCACAAGTTTACACATAAACAATCAAATAAGTTTATAACAGGGAATGTTTACATGCATATCCATTAGGAGTAATTATCTGGCTAAACATCCATCACCTGTCACCAGCTCTGCAGGTTCATGGAGAGTTAAAAACCATAACTTTTGTGATCAAAGTATTGGTGAAGTTTTGTATAGATAAACTCAGTCAATATTTTATCTGTCTTAGCACCTATAGTAAATCATTAGTTCCCTTTTTATGACCTTTGGTTAACGGTTTTACAACCTCTTGGAATGTGATCTGAATAGGAGATGCCAGCCGGGCAGTGGTGGTGCACACCTTTAATCCCAGCACTTGAGAGGCAGAGGCAGGTGGATTTCTGGGTTCAAGGACAGCCTGGTATACAGAGTGAGTTCCAGGACAGCCAGGGCTACACAGAAAAACCCTGTCTCGAAAAACCAAAAAAAAAAAAAAAAAGGAGATGCCTGCTTGCTAGCTCAAAAGCAATTAACTCGTGAAGCTAAAGTCTGGCAGAGTTCTCATTGCAGTAAAGTTCTCATTGAGAAATCCTTTCTCATATTAAAAGGGATTTAATAGCAGTGTTATTATAAAAGTGCTTAATAATTACTATAATTTTGGGAATTTTTATATAATCATTAAGAATTAAGAAATCATCTATTTGTCAATATAGCATTACTACAAGACAGTATATCTTCATTGTTCTGCAGAGATCTGCCCGAAAGGGTGGGCTAATAGCTAGGGATTGTTATTTATAATAAAAGGAAAAGCATATAAGTAGCAGGAATCTTTCCTAAAATGGATTTCTCCTAGGCCTTGTCTACCATAGATTTTAATCCAAGGTAGACCCATCTCAGGAAGATCACCTGATCATTTTTTAGCTTCTACTTGTTGGATCCTGACTGTACCCAAGAGTTACTCTGGGCCAATGGAGTTTTATTATTTTTAAGATAAAGATATCTTTTTGGTATGTATATGAGTGTTTCACCTACATGTATGTCTGTGCCTGATGCCTGTTGCCTGAGGAGGTCAGAAGAGAGTGTCAAATCGCCTAGAACTAGAGTTACAGACAGTTGTGAGCCACCATATGGGTGACAATAACTGTTTTAAAGCTGGTTTTACTCCATATTATCTTTAAAGGTTTTTAAAGACTTTATTATTTTTACTTTGTGTACGTGTGTGCTTGAATAAGTTTTATGTAAACCACAAGTGTGAGAAGTCAAGACAGCATTGGGTCTCCTGGAACTGGAGTGACACAGTGATGAGCCACCTGGTACAGGTGCTGGGAACTGAACCAGAGTCTTCTCCAAGAGCAGTCAGCACGTGTATGTGCTGAGCCATCTCTCCAGCTCCACCTTTTTTTTTTTTTTTTTTTTGGTTTTTTTTTTTCGAGACAGGGTTTCTCTGTGTGGCCCTAGCTGTCCTGGAACTCACTCTGTAGACCAGGCTGGCCTCGAACTCAGAAATCCTCTTGCCTCTGCCTCCCAAGTGCTGGGATTAAAGGCGTGCGCCACCACTGTCCGGCCCAGCTCCACCTTTAAAGGTTTTTTTAAGTGGTTTCATTTTTGGTCATGTTGAAAACTTTAAAATTTTTAATCTTAGCATTAGTAGGGTGCAGGAAAGTGGATCTCTGTTAATTCAAAGCATTACTGATGTACAGAGCAAGTTCCAGTACAACTAGGATCACACAAACCCTGTCTTAAAAAAACAAACAACTGGGCTGGAGAGATGGCTCAGTGGTTAAGAGCACTGACTGCTCTTCCAGAGGTCCTGAGTTCAAATCCCAGCAACCACATGGTGGCTCACAACCACCTGTAATGGAATCTGATGCCCTCTTCTGGTGTGTCCAAAGGCAGCTACAGTGTACTCATATACATAAAATAAATAATAAAATCTTAAACAAAAAAACAAAAAAACAACTTTTTTCTACAGTAAATAAACTATAGACTACAAACACCTATGAAGGGGATGGTGCTGATGCTAAGGTCCTGTTCCCCAATTGGTTCTTGATTGATCAATAAAGATACCAATAACCAATGACCAAGGGTGGGGCAGGAGAATGCTGAGAGAATCGAGAGAATGAAAGAAGAGGGAGGAGGAGGAGCGGCAGGAAAAAAGCCAACCAGCCATGTGAGTTTTCAGTTGGAGTGGCCAATGGCAACTCTATCTGATTATGTCTGGGGTGGCAGGGGTGGTTCAGGAGTACACAGGCACTGAGTTAGCAGAGGCATTTTCAGATTAACCATTGGGAGGGGCTGGTAAAGCTGAAAGCGGGTGAGCAAAACCTACGAGCTACATACCTATTAATAAATCCCTAAATAATTTTTAAAAAACTTAGCAACTGCTGTGCATGGTGGTGTATACCTTTGATACAAGCACTCAGGAAGCAAGAAGCTGGCAGACCTCACTGAACTGAAAGCCAGCACGGACTATACAGTCAGATTCTATCTCAAAGTGGGGGCAGGGGTAAGAGGGCCTGGAGAGATTGCTTAGGGTTAAAGCATTTACTGCTCCTGCAGAGGACCCAGGTTAGTACCCAACAGTCACATGGCAGCTCATAACCATCTGTAATTTGGGTTCCAAGAGATCCAATGCCTCTTCTGGCCTTACCTCTACAGGCTCCTGCATATATATATATATATGTTGGCACACAAACATACACGTCTTTTTTAAAAACTGAAAAAAATGGAATAAGTTACCCTGATGGTTTCCTAGCATGACTCACAGCCAAAGACATCTTTCTTTCTTTATACTTTCCCTCTCCTATTTTCTTATATACAACTTTTCTCTCACTTATTCCTAAGGTTTCTGATCACACAGCTTGACTACTTTGGTGGATAAAGGACTAAAATTATCACTGACGTCTGAAAAGCCAAAATCATTGTGTGAATATCTCCAAGAATTTCTGCCCACTAAACTTATTAAAAACAAAAGGCTTTTGCTTATGGTCACACATTTCATATGAACAAAAAAATACACGCTGTTATCTCTTGTAAACTGTATAACATGAATGTGTACACATGTGAAGGCCAGTTAGGGGGGGACATTAAATGTCTTGGTCTGTCACTTTCATTTTTGTTTTTTTTTGTTTTGTTTGGTTTTGTTTTTGTCTGTCACTTTCTACTATAGTGTCTCTCACTAAACTTTGAACTAGGCTGGTGGCCAGCAAACTCTGGCAATCCTATATCTATAACCCATCTGCCCACCTATCATCCCTGATGGCACTACAGAAATGACCATGACCACACTGCAGGGTTCTGGGGACTTAAATGCAGGTCTCATGCTTACACAACCTTACTCACTGAGCCATCTTCCAGGCTTTATCTTGTGTCTTAAGAGAAAGAATGCAGCAATTGTTGTTTACAGATACTGAAAATAGAGACCTGAAGAGATGGCTGGGGTTAAAAGCACATTACTCCTCTGCTCTTAAAGCGGACCCAAGTTCTATATCCTATGTCAGCTCACAACTGCCTGCAACTCCAGCTTCGGAGGGGATTTGACGCCTCCAGCTTCTGTAGGTCCCGCATGCATCCCCTCCCCTCCTACAATCAGAAACAATAAACATGTGACAGTCCTTATTCTGGAACTTTTCAGTTATGTAACCAATCTTTTTAAAAAGGATTTTTTAAATGACATGTTTTTGTGTATGTGTTTGGAATAGGGTGGAGTGGGTAGGGACAGTATGCTCAAGTGAGTGAAGGTGCCTGCAGAGGTAAGAAGAGACTTTTGGATTCCCTGAAGCTGGAGTTACAAGTGATTGGGAGCTGCACAACTTAGGTACTGGGAATGAACTCAGGTTCTCTAGAAAAGCAGTATACCCTCTTAACCATTGAGCCATCTCCACAATCTCACCAAACAATCTTTTTAAAGTCATAATTTTCATATTTGTACACCTAGAAGTCTTTTAAATGTACTTTGAAAAATAGTGATCTAAAATATTTAGTTTACCTGTTTTTCAATCATGAGTCTGTTTGATAAAAGGCTAGAATCCTGGGCTTTAGAAGCTCCTGGAGACAGCAGTTCTTTTGTAGAATCTGAAGTAGAAATCGGCAGTACAAATATTTGAGTTCCCTAGATGAAAAAAGAAAAGGTGCAACAGAAGTTACAAGAGGTGCGGGGCTGTAGCTCAGGTGGCAGCATGCTTGTCTATCACATGGACAGTGCTGGGTTCATTCTTTAGTCTTCGTAAGACTAGTGTGATGGTGCTTGCCTATACTCCAAGGCCTCAGGAGGCAGCAACAGGAGGAACAGAGCTGCAGAGTCATTCTTAGACGCTAAGAAAATTGTATGTAGGGTTACACTTGCTGAGACAAACCAACACCCATGTTCTCAGGCATGGTTTACCTTCTTCCTGAGTGCCTCTTTCCCTCTGAATCCTTGTACTGGCTGGTTTTGTGTGTCAACTTGACACAAGCTGGAGTTATCACAGAGAAAGGAGCTTCAGTTGAAAAAAATGCCTTCATGAGATCCAGCTGTAAGGCATTTTCTCAATTAGCAATCAAGGGGGAAGGGCCCATTGTGGGTGATACCATCCCTGGGCTGGTAGTCTTGGGTCTATAAGAGAGCAACCTAAGCAAGCCAGAAGCAAGCCAGTAAGTAACATCCTTCCATGGCCTCTGCATCAGCTCCTGCTTCCTGACCTGCTTGAGTTCCAGTCCTGACTTCCTTTAGTGATGAACAGCAACGTGGAAGAGTAAGCTGAATAAACCCTTTCCTCCCCAACTTGCTTCTTGGTCATGATGTTTTTGTGCAGGAATAGAAACCCTGACTAAGACAAATTGGTACCAGGAGTGGGGTATTCCTGTGACAATCTGACCATGTTTTGGGGAAAACTGTGTAAAGACTTTGGAACTTTGGGCTAAAAGAGCCATTCGGTATTAAAAGCTCTGTGGGATGTTGTGTAGGAGCTTGGAAGATAATGTTGAGAACAGTGCATAAGATGGAGGCCTGACTTGTGAAATTTCAGAGGGAAGAAGATTAAAGACTCTTATCGGGGCCATTGCTATTTTGATTGTGAAGATTCTGTGGTTTTGGTTAGCTAAGGCTGAAGAATCAGCTGTGATTAACAAGATACCAGAACTACTAAAGCAAAAACTTTGCATTACTGGGACTATTGATGCTGGCTAGCTGGAGCTAAGAAATTAGTGGTGATTAAAAAGAGACCAGCATCATTGAGGAGAAATCTTCTGGGAAGTGTTTTCTGAGAGCACAGAGGCTGTGTTCCAGAGATAGCCAAAGTTGTACCTTGTGCTGCAGCAGGTCTTGGTAATATCTAAGAGTCACCCAGGTAGTACTGGTTTTGAAGGCAAGAAGGGGTCATGAAGAGCAGCTGAGGCTCAGCACTGTGAGAGGCCTCGGAAGGCCATTGGTGAAGGTGCAACCTCAGTCGCAATTGATGGCCCAGGATTGAAGGGGTCATGCAAAGGAGTTGAGGCTTGGCACCATGAAGAGAGCCTATGAGAGGCTATTGGTGAAGCCTAGTTACAGCAGAAGACAGCAGTTGTTTTGGAAATGCCAGTGCCATGAGATGACCACCAAGAACAGCAGCAGCAGTGGAGTACAGGCATCTGGAGCTTAGAAGACAAGGTGTTTGCTAGAAATGGCAGAGGTGGAGAAGTGACCCAAGCTCTTGGAAGAATCCAGAAGATCATGAGTAGATCCCAGACATTGGATGGTTGGAGTTAGATTTTGCTTCTGATTGTGACTGTGCCCTGATATATTTCCCCCCCTGAAGGAAGAAGGTATTTTAGTAGAGCCCACAGTTAAGAGACTTTGAATTTTTAAAAGTCCTTGAATTTTAAAAGATATTGGATATTTTAAAGGAATTGAACTTTTAATATGCAAGACTGTGGGACTTTTAAAGTTATTTAGATCTTGGGGATGAATAAGAAAGTAAGGGTCAAGGCTTAATGGTGATATGTTTGAGTGTCAAGTTGACAAGGGGTCAATTATACTGGCTGGTTTTGTGTGTCAACTTGACACAAGCCGGAGCTATCACAAAGAAAGGAGCTACAGTTGAAAAAAAATGCCTTCATGAGATCCAGGTGTAAGGCATTTTCTCAATTAGTGATCAAGGGAGGAAGGCCCCTTGTGGGTGGTACCATCTCTGGGCTGGTAGTCTTGGGTTCTATAAGAGAGCAAGCTGATCAAGCCAAGAGAAGCAAGCTAGTAAGAAACATCCCTCCATGGCCTCTGTATCAGCTCCTGCTTCCTGACCTGCTTGAGTTCCAGTCCTGACTTCCATTAGTGATGAACAGCAACGTGGAAGAGTAAGCTGAATAAACCCTTTCCTCCTCAACTTGCTACTTGGTCATGATGTTTGTGCAGGAATAGAAACCCTGACTAAGACAATCCTCATGCTTACAATCTATATTTAAGATGGGCATGGTACCACACTTTTAATCTCAGCATTTAGGAAGCAGAAGAAGGTGGAACTGAGTTCAAGGCCTGCCTGGTCAAAACAAACAAAATCTGTATTTAAAATACAGATTTAAATAATTTGCCCCAAATATATATATTTAAAAGAATATACTAATCAGCTGGGCAGTGGTGGTGCACACCTTTGATCCCAGCACTTAGGAAGCAAAGGCAGGCAGATCTATGTGAGCTGGAGGCCAATCTGATCTATAGAGTAAGATCCAGGATAGCCAGGGCTACACAGAGAAACTTTGTCTCAAAAAAAAAAAAAAAAAAAATCTACTTCCACTATTCCTATAGGGAAAATCAGGCTGCCCTTATATAAATGTTTACTTCCTAGATAACATGCCTGTAGAAGAATTAAATAAATCCTATTTTATACTGTTCTCTGGAATACAACATTCATAAAAAGAATGAGAGAAATAGCTATTTAAAAGAAAATGTATATATACGTACACAGACACAGACACATAGACACACAGACACAGAGAAACACAGACACACACATGAATGAATCACAAGGTCTCTGCATGTTGCCTGTCTGGAATTTACTATGTAGACCAGGCTGGCCTTGAACCTGCCTCTGCCTCTAGGTGCTAAAATTTACAGGATGTGCCAACATGCCTAGTCCAAGATATTTTGAAAAGATTGTGAGGCTACTGAAACTGTTAACATTAAGGAATTTCTATTGAAAACTCTAAAAAGACTTTGTCTAATCCACAGTTTCTAATCAGTTGATCAGTTCACTAGACTAAAAGAGACACCAAAAACTTGTTACACAGTCTTCATTTCTAAGTATATCAAAAGTCAGGAAAAAGAATTTCTGTTTGGCCCTCAAAAAAAAAAAAAAAATGTTTATAATCAGTCTGCTTTCAGTATAAGACTACTATTCTGGGGGGAAAGAATTCCTTAATTTCTTTGATATGTAGATAAAACTTTCCAGGGGCAAAAAAGAAAAGTAATATTCATTAGCATCATAGAATCTGAAAATCACTTAAAACTAACTCCTTAGCTAGCAGGAACATGTGAAAGGAGAGTTGCCTAAGTCAGGAAAGATCCCTGAGCAGGAGCAGCAAGTACAAGGAGCAGCAAATCAACCACACTTGTCAGGGCGGGAGAAGGTAGTGATACTGTCACTACCAGAAAGAATTGTTCCGGGTTCCCAGATAGTATATAAGCCAGGCATTGTAGATCTTCGGAGAAATTTGTCATTGAAAAGAAGTGGGCTAGAAGTGTAGCTAGCTCTGCCTTGGCCTTCAAGGCTTGGGTCTTGGAAACCTGGCTAGGGATGGTGAGGAAATAAAGGACAGACACAGAGCTCCGCATGCAATGCAGCTGGAATCTGGTGGGCTTCTCTAGCACTACCACTACAACCTGGAGCCTCAGAGCATATATTAGGTACGGCACAGGGGAAGGCTTAGCTCTAGATAAGCAGTCTCAGGCTGTAACCATACAGGAGAAAGCCCCAGTTGCTAGTCACTGTACAAACTGACCAATCTTTCCTGAACAGACATTCTGACTCCTGACTCCTAAGGAAAACTTCAGCCTGACATACATCATTAGGTTAACATTGATGTCTATTTCCCATGGGCCAACTGGTCTCCAAATCCTCAACAGGCCTTGTTCATATCAAAACACACATTCACTCAGGATTTCTCCCACCCCCTAGCACAGACAAAGCCCTGGGTTGTGTCCTTAGCACTGCATAAGTGGGGTGTAGCATGGTGAATGCCTATAGCCCCAGCACTCAGGAGATACAGGCAGGAGAAACAGAGTACAGGATTAGCCACATAGCAAAGTCAAGGTCAGCTTTAGGCAGCAGGAGACCCAGTCTAAAATAAAGAGAGATTATAAGAAGATAAAGGCCAAAAACTACTTTTCTTCTATAGACATTTAATAAAACTCAAGAGCTGAGAAAATGAATACAAAATATAAAAGCCATTCCAACTTAAAGTTGTGCCTTAGACAAGCTTAATTCTCAAGGTAAGTGTGGACAAGAAGAAACAGGCTCTCCATTAACCTAGCCTCTGGCTTCCCTCCTCTAGACTTTTCAGTCGCTCAAGATATACAGAATAAATAGTACTTCCAAGCACTTGGCAGAAGCAAATGAGATCCTCTCTGAGGGCCTGGAATTGTTAACATTAAAAAAAACAAGTTTCACCTCATTTAGCAAATTGTCCAAGATAACCAAAGCATACATGGAGTAAGATACAAAAGAGCCTGTAGGCTCAGAGCTGTAATCCCAGCACTCAGAATACTGAGGCAGGAGGATCACAAGTTTGAGGTCTCCCTGGGCTTAGCAAAGGTTTCTATTGCTAAAATAAAACACCTTAACCAAAAGCAACTGTCAGAGGAAAGGATTTATTTCATCTTATAGCTCCACATCACAGTCCATCATTGCAGAAAGTCAGGGCAGGAACTGAAGCACAAGCCACAGGAGTGCTTGCTCTTTCTGGCTTGCTCAACCTCCCTTGAAGCACTCCAGGACCACAGGGGTGACCCCACCCACAATGGGCTGGGCCCTCCCACTAATTAAGAAAATGCCCCCACAGGCCAGTCTATCGGCCAATTTTAAGGAGGCATTTTCTCAACTATAGTTTCCTCTTCTCAGGTAACTCTAACTTTTGTCCAGTTAGTTTTGACAAAAACTAAGCAAACAAAAAAAGCAAACCAAACCAAACAAACAAAAAACAACACTCAAGTAGGACATATATATATATATATATATATATATATATATATATATATATATATATATATATATATATATATATATATATATATATATATAAAATGAGTTCCAGAACCAGCCTGGAACAAAGATAAATATCTAAAACAAACAAACAAACAAACAAAAGTAATCTACAAAGAGACTGTTGATGCAGAATTATAAGCATATATAATAAAAGCAACTATGTCCACATTGTCCAATGTTTAATCATTTTTCTTTGAGACATTCACTATATATCCTGTGCTAGCCTTATGCTGGAATTCTGCTTCAGCCTCCTCAAAATTGGGATGATAGGTAAGTACCATTTAGCAATTTACTTTACACCGGCATTTGGCATTTTTCCTCATGAAGAGTCAACTAGAGAGGTGCAAAATATTGTCAATGACACCTGAGAGTTGAGTACACTTGTGACTTAAAATGTATTTAAAAGATTTTTCTTTGTTGATGGAGGTATAGTCCGTAAGAGTGCTTGCTTAACATTCATGAATCCTGAGTTCAATACACACACACTCACACACACACACACACACATATGGGGGGGGTTGTAGGGGGGTCGGAGAGAGACTCAAGTCTAAACAATTAGGTGACAAATGATATATCAGTTCCTTGCCTTGTTACTATGAGAAAAGAGCTGACAAATGAAACATAAGGATGGAAAAGCTTACTGCAGCTCACAGTTCAAGGATACAAACCGCAGTGATAGCGGCAGCAGGAGCCTGAGGGCAGGAAACCTGCTATTTAGTCCAGGATCACGGAAATGTACCAACCATAGCAAAAGTAGTCTAAGAGAGGGAATTCCTCACACTATCCACAGGCTTGTCTCCTAAGCAATTCTAGTTCCTGTTGAGTTGATAATATTAACCATCACAAATGGTGATAGCTTTTAGCAATTGTAATGCAAAAATAAAGAATCAGAACATGAGAAATGGAGAACTCCAACGTTGAAGGAACCTTGTGGATTTTTTGCTTTGAGATTTTTTTTTTTTTTTTTTTTTTTTGGTTTTTCTAGACAGGGTTTCTCTGTATAGCCCTGGCTGTCCTGGAACTCACTCTGTAGACCAGGCTGGCCTCCAACTCAGAAATCCGCCTGTCTCTGCCTCCCAAGTGCTGGGATTAAAGGCGTGCGCCACCACTGCCCAGCACCTTGTGGATTTTATTCAAGGATCCTACAGATATTCAATGTAAGGCCCATTCCTCAATGTGCTCACTTAAGAACTACATTGGTGAGGCTAGAGACATGGCTCAGCAGACAAAAGCACTTGCTTTCAGAGGCCCTGAGTTTGGCTCACAGCACCCTTGTTAAGCAGCTTGCAAGGAACTTCAAGGAGCTTCCACCTCCAAGGAATCCAACTTTTGGCCTACAGAGCTAACTCGGTGGCTAAGAGTATTTGTTGCTCTTCCAAAGGACCCAAATTCAGATCCCAGAAACCTCGTCTCACAGCACACAGCTGCCTGCAGCTCCAGCCTGAGGAGATACAAAACTCCAGCCTGAAGAGATACACTACCCTTTTCTGGTCTCCTCTACACCGCAATTCTAGGTACATACATATATACACACACATACACAAATAAAAATAGAACACATCTTGCCTGTGATGGTAGCACACACCTTTAATCCCAGAAGGCAGGAAACAGGCAGAGGCAGGTAGAGCTCTGTGAGTTTGAGGTTAGTCTGGTCTATATAGTGAATTCCAGCACTACGTAGTTAAGCTCCGTATCAAAAATAAAACAAAATAAAATAAAGATAGGCAGCAGTGGTGGTGCACACATTTAGTCCTGCACTTGGGAAACAGAGACTGGCAAATCTCTGAGTTGGAGGCCAACATGGTCTACAGATCAAGTTCCAGGATAGCCAGGGATACACAGAGAAACCGTATCCAAAAAAAAAAAAGACTGAGGAGATAGATTCCCACTAGCCAAAATAAGTCAATCTGAGTTTAACAATGGTGATCACCATAATCCACTAAAACCCAGCAAATATCTGCATCCATCATAATGTGTGGGTTTTTTTGTTTGTTTGTTTGTTTTTTTAATGAAAGAAAAACAAATGTCTTCAGAAGATTAAGAACCAGGGCTGGGAATGTAGCTCAGAGGTACAGTGCTTTTGCCTAGAATGTGCAAGATTCTGGGTGTCATCCCTAGTTTTGCAAAATAACTAACTGGTAAAAAACCAACTCATTGTGAAATTAGTAAATAAATAAAATCAAGATCTAGCCTGACTTTCCCATATCTAGTGTACAGATGCATGCCTGCAAACCCAGCATACAAGGTAGAAGCAAGAAGATCAGAAGTTCAAGGTCATCCTCAGCTACATGGTAAGTTCAAGGCCAGCAGGGACTACAGAAGACCCTGTGTAAAAGGAGGAGGGGGCGGGAGAAAGAGAAAAAAGAAGAAAAAGTTGGCCAGGGCAGTGGTAGTGCATGCCTGTAATCCCAGCATTTGGGAGGCTGGGACTAATTTTTATACCTAGCTGCCTTGAGTTAAGGAGTTACTCATCAAGTGCTTTAATGACCACCTGAGCTGTCTTCAGGACTGTCATGCTATTGGGAGTATCCCATAATCACTCTGAAGAACTGTTCCAGGTGCAAAGTCCACGACAACACCACAATCACCAGTGCTGTCAAAACTTCAACCCCCGCACAGGGAGGCCTTTCTAAATCACAGCAGCTCCAGAAGGCATCTGAGACTGCGCTCCAGGCAAGGGGAGCCTGGCCAACTCTAGCTGGTTCTGATCACCCTCCAGCTATTTTCACTCAAAATGGAAGCGGAGCACCTCCCCAGAGGCTGCAAAGAGCTGCGGTTGGCATAACATATGGTTCATGAATGGTTCCCAGTCGAGGAAGATGGTTGGTACACATGTGACCAATGGAACTAGAAACCATGCAGCTGTGGTTGTAATTGGTCTCTCAGTTCTTTTCCTGTTGCTGTGATAAAATACTTTGACAAAAGCAATCTTAAGGGGCTGACAAGATGGTTCAATGAGTTAAGCACTTGAGGCCAAGCCTGACGACCCGAGTCCATGAACCCAGGACACAGAAGGTAGAAGTCCTCTGAGCTCCACAGGTGCAGTAGCATAAGCACATTGGCACATACATACAACAAACAAGTAAATGTATTTTTATCTAATTGCTTTTTAAATTTTGGTTTTGTGGTTTTGAGACAAAGAGTCTTACTACGTAATCCTAGCCTGCCTTTGCCTCCTGGGTCCTGGGATTAAAGGTGTGCAACACCTGTGATATGTTTTTAAAAGCAATTTATCAACGTGTGATGGTGCACACATTTAATCCCAACATCTGGGAGATAGGAGCAGGCAGACCTCTGTGAGGTTAGCCTGTTATTTGCTACTTAGCAAGTTCCAGGGCAGCTAAGGGTACACAGTGAGACCCTTTCTCAAAAACAAACAACTTGAGAGACGGGTTGGTTTGGTATAATCAATTATGGCAGGAGGCCAAAAAGCAACAGAAGTTCCCATCAAATCCATAATCAGAGACTAGGAATGAATGCAGAGATGCTACTGAGCCCCTTCTCCACCTGCACAGCACAGCGCAGCATCCTATCCACGGAGTGGTACCACCCAGCTCTTGTTCTTCCCACCTCAACGCAATTCAAATAGTTCCCCATAAACATGCCAGAAGCCAGTCTTCTAGGTGATTCTACATTGTGCCAAGTTAACAACACTAACCATCATAACTGGTAAAACTATAGTTCATACCCAAACAAGCCAGGCCCCTCTTCTAGCTACATAAGCAAGCCACTCTCCTCCATTTCCAGGTCAGTCAGGAGGCTTCTCTCCTATGCGCTAACATCACTCCCAAGCCCCATGTTGCAATATTAGGCTCAATAAAGTCTTCTCCCAAATGATCTCTTGCCTACATGTAGACTTCATTAAACTGGTTGCACAAAGATGAGACAAAATCCCCAAACTTCTAGCCCTGGCAGAGATAGCAAAAACATTTCTGAAAGCCACCCAAGAGCTAAGACAACAGGAGACAGTGAAAGACCCGAGAAGCTTCCCCTCACACCACTGAAAGCCAGGGGTGTGATACAAAGACCTATCACTCTAGGAAGCTGCTGAAGAGTTCCAGAGAACAACCCAGAGCAGAAAGATCGAGATGCTAAAACCACAAAAGACAGGGGCACTGCAAAAGCCAACGTGTCAAAGGTGAGGGTCGATGAAGAATCAGAGGCAGGAACTGAGGCTAGAAGGACTGCAAGTCCCAGGAGCTGGCAAGTTCAAGATCACAGTTAAAGAGCAGCAGCTCGAGAGCCTAACTGTAGCTGCTCTGCTCAGTGATGGTGTTCCAAAGGTGGAGTCTTAAGTCTCTAGTCCCCAAGGCTTAGGGTCCAGGCTTCAACGCTAAGGGAAGTGCTACTTGCCTATCCAAGATTTCTATAAAAGCAAAAGAGCTCACAGCCAGCAACTGGGGACAGGCTTGCCAAATCTTAATAGCAAAAAATGTTAAAGCAATACTAACCAAAAGAAAGCGATTAGATAGATAGATAGATAGATAGATAGATAGATAGACAGACAGACAGACAGACTGACTGACTGCCTAGGGATTCTGACATACAATCAGGGAATACTAATGCTTTTGTGCTTTGGTTTCATGAAGAAAAAAAAAAGAGAATAATAGCACTTATCTCACAGAAGTACTGCAAAGACTAGAAGACTCAATACACAAAGACCATGGAGTAGTGCATACCTCACAGGACAGAATCGCCATCTACTTAATTAAAATTCAGTTTTCTTACTGAGTTTAAACTATTAATATTACTTGACAGAATTATCAGGTAGTCAAACATGTAACTTATCATTTAGCACAATAACCAATAAATTTTATCATCTCTCCTAACTGGAAAAAAGCATGTAGTCATCTATTATATTGGACATACCTCAGTCATAGTGATTCCTCTGTAGTTTACGCCTGTCATTTAAGTTAGTCTCAATAATGATCACCCAATGAGTCTCTTGTCCAAAACTGTATCTTGATCTAGGTTTCAAAAAGACAGAGGCCAAAGCCTTGAAATGTTCAGCCTGTCACTGAAAATGGTCGAGTTACTCACAAGGCGGGCATCTACGGTACAGAGAGCCACAGTCTGAGAAGCCGCAACAAGAACGGCTTTTCCTCAAATGCCCCCTTTCTTTTTCCCTTGTCCTTCCTCCTATCGCTTTATTGAAACATGTGCTGGGTATTCAACTCTATCATTCTGATATGTGGCTTCAAGGGTAGTTAGCCTTGCTTGCAAGTGTATTTTATTCAAGTAAAAGGAAGCACGGAGCCTATTTACACCTGTGGTCAAGCCCCCACCCCTGTAACTCCCAAGAGGTTTTCTGAGTTCTGAAAGTGTTCTTTAACAAGTCATAGTAAAAATCTGTAAGCTTTTTCAAGAGCACATTTCCAATTATCACAAATTAACACAAAGTATTACCTATTAATGTAAACACGCTAATCATTTGTCGTAGGAAGAAGGACCATGAGTTCCAGCCAGCCCAGGCTACACAGTAAAAACCCTATCTCAAGAAAAGAAAGAAAGAAGCCAGGCATGGTGGCAGACACCTTTATCTTAGCACTCAGGAGGCAAAGGCAGGCAGATCTTGTGAGTTTGAGGCCAGCCTGGTCTATCTACACAGTGAGTTCCAGAACTATACAGAGAGACCCTGTCTCAAAACAAAACAAAACAAAACAAAACAAAACAAAACAAAACAAAACAAAACAAAACAAAACAAAAACCAACAAAAACGAAACACAGCACAGTGCTGAGAGCATGTACGCTTACAGAGGACCAGAGTTCAATTCCCTCCACCCATGTCTGGCAGCTCACAACTACCTATGACTCCAGGTCCCAGAGACCCAAGTCCTCTAGCCCCCACGGGCACCTGTACACATACATACGTACATAATTAAAAGTGGTAAAAATGTTTAGTGGCAGATGGTGGTGCGTGCCTTTATTCCTAGCACTCAGGAAGCAAATCCTAGTAGACTTCTGTGAGTTCAAAGCCAAACTGGTCTACATAGTGACTTCCAAGACAGTCAGGGCTACATGGTGAGATCTTGTCTCAAGAAAAGAAAAGGAGATAGGAAAAAAGAAAAAGAGAGAAAAAGAAGATAGGGGGCTGGAGAGGTGGCTCAGCAGTTAAGAGCACTGACTGCTCTTCTGGAAGTTCTGAGTTCAAATCCCAGCAACCGGTGGCTCACAACCATCTGTAATGAGATCAGATGCCCTCTTCTGGTGTGTCTGAAGACAGCTACAGTGTACTTATAATAAACAAATAGCTGGAGCCAGCGGGGCTGGAGCAAGAAAGGGAAAAAAAAATGTTAAAAAAAAATTTTTAAAAGACAAAGGAAAAACAAAATGAGAAAAAGATAAAAGGAAAAACTGGAGATGCTTGAAACAGGACCTTACTATTCAACCCTGGCTGAGCTAGTACTAGCCTAGGCCAGTTTTGAACTCTGCAATCCTCTCAGCCTCCTGAATGTGAGTACAAGTGTCAGCCAGCACGGGGAAAGTGTATATTTTGGCACAGTCCATACATGTTTCCCAACAGTGCATTAAACTGCCCTGCAGGTATCTGAGGATGTTAAAATACAACACATTATTAAACTTTTATAGCCAGGCGGTGGGGTTGCACACCTTTAGTCTCAGCATTCAGGAGGAGGCAGAGGCAGGAGGATCTTTGTGAGTTCTAGGTGAGCTGGGTCTAGTTCCAGGACAGCCAAGGCTACATAAAGAAATTGTCTCTAAAAAAAAAAAAAAAAAAAAAAACCATATATATTAGCTGGGTGTGGTGGTGGTTAGCAGCAATCCCAGCATTTCAGAGGTTGGAGGATCAGGAATTCAAGGTCATCTTCACACGGAGCTGCATGAAACCTTGCCTAAAAATGAACAATTCAATTCCAATAACATCGCAACTTGCTCTTCACTGTTTACTATTTACTTGCTATTTACTATTTACAAAAATCAATGCAATGCAGAACGTTGAAACTGATGCCTGCAGCGCTGATATTATTACAGGCTAGAGACAGCTCAGTGGGTAAAGGCACTTGTCGCAAAAAAGCTTGAGATGCAATCCTCAGAACCCACGGGAAGCGAGAATTCTGTAATTTTCAGCCCTCTTGGAGGCGGACACTGCAGCTCTCCCCTCTAGCCCGATAGTCAGTATGCAGAAAAACAAAAGACCTTGTCTCAAACAAGGTAGAGGCAAGGATCAACGCCCAAGGTTGTCCTCTTTCTCTACGTCTGCATTGTGCTGTGAACATGCAATTTTTGATTAGTTGATAATAGTGGGGGGGAAAGTGAAAAAAAAATAGTGGGAACCTTGATTAGGCTTTGCTGTATTTTTCACATTAATCAACGTGGACCCACATAAAAGCGGAGTCCTCACCCCCTGAATTTGTAATAAGTCTGACAGGAGGGGTACTAGTCTACCCTTTACTCCGCGATCTCCCACTTTGCACCAAATCGCTATCACCTGACTGCGCAGTAAACAGAGCTGGAGCTAATCAGTCCTCAGGATCCACAACTATTCCCAAACCCAGGTTCCATGTAGGATTCTAAGCTCCGCTCCTGCCTCCTCTACCAAGGTCTCTCACCTTAAACACTCCGCTGGGAGCGGAGGCTGGGGGTCTGAGTAGAAAGCGAGTGACACAAAGAGACAGGCTCCCTGCTGGGTGGTCCACGCTCACACCTGCACGCGCGATTCCTAGCTAGCGCCTAGGAGTCCGGGCTACTCCACCCTGAGGGACCTGACTGGTCAATGGGACGCTCCGGACTCCGGAAAAGCCACCTTTGGACGCGCACCTGAAAGGGGCCCACGCAAAGTCCTCAGCGACCCTAAGTGCCACTCACCTTAGTCGCTGCCTGCAGCTTCCATTGCGCCCGCCCCGCGGCTTAAGCCCCGCCTACGCAACCGTTAGCGCAGCCAGGCTGACCAATCGAACCGACGCAGTCGATGGCCTCCCGGGGGAAGGGACACAACCACCTCAGCGTGCCGGGGAGGCAGGTCCAAGTCGCGCTCTATCGTTGGTTCCGCCCATAGGGCGGGGCTTCCCACGCACGCAGACTTGCCGCCGCTAGTCTGTAGTTAGGCGCTGAGGCACTCCCTGGACGTTCAGCTTGGTAGAAGCTCAGTCACCAATCTGGAGTTTCTTTGATCCATGAGAAGCTAGACATACACATTTGCAGTCGCAAATGAAAATGAGGCCAGGGCTGCCTAGCCATCCCTGGATGCTTGCGATCACTACAGCTCCCTCTCACGTCATGACTGAGAGCCTTTTTCCGGAACAGGTTGGCATTTGGGGACCCCACCCTACTCCCTAGTAAGCATTTCTTGATAACATTTCACCTTCCCCTTAAAGCTCAGTCTAGATAGGAAGTTTGGACTCCTGTTAGACACTGATAAGCCTGGTTAGTAACGCGTTTGCGGCTACAGATAAAGTATTACATAAGGCCGGGTAAGGCACAACTCTTGCTTCAAGTTTGGATCGGCTGAGACGCCTTGAAAACTTGATCTATGGGCCTCCAGGTTAATTAAATCAGAATCTCTGAAGTGGGGCCCACGCGTCCAGAGTTTATAAGGTTCCCCCACGTGATTCTAATGTATAGCCAGGAGGGAGAACTGCCCACTTAGAAATAATTGAGACTGATTCTAAACCTGGTGGGGAAGAGGGACTGGGGATGTAGATCAGTTGGTAAAATGCATAGCATGCGCTAAGCCCTTGGGTTTGATTCCCCAACATCGCCTAAGACAGGCGACGCATGCCTGTAATTCCAGAATTTAGGAGGTGGTCAGAAGTTCAAGGTCATCCCTGGCCTCATAGCAAAAATCAAGCCACCGGGAGCTACATGAGGCCTTGTCTCAAGTAAAAAAAAAAAAAAAACTATGGTACCTCCTCAATATTTTCAAAAACTAAAAGAGGGTTAAGAAATCCAAAATATTTAAGGGGAAAAAAAATCACGTTCACAAACCTGAAGGATGATCTCGAGTTTCCGGGATCTGTCATCATTGTTCCTGCCGCTTATAACCACACGGTGGCGCTATTGACAACAGGCTTATCCAGAAGGACTTGGGGAAATGCAAGTCCCATCAGGGCTTTAGTGAACCTAATAAATACATCAACTAAAGTGACTTTTTTAGGAGGTCCAAGGGCACATCTCTCAAGCCCACGTTCAGACAGGTGTAACCACAGTGAGTCTGAACTGTATGTGTTCCCTGCAAACACATCCCAATCCCTCTACCCCCCCCCCACTGCCCCATTTCTTTTCATATCTGAGTATTCACACGGAGCTGGCAGATTTTCATTTTCAACCTCCTAACACAATCTTGCAGCTTGCCTTTTCCAGAACAATAGAACAATAGGGTGACTTCCCCATTCTTCTGAGCGGACCTGCCCTAATTGTATCCATAGGCCAAACATCCCTGGGTTAGAATTACTTTTAATAATAATAATAATAATAATAATAATAATAATAATAATAATTCAAACTGCCTTAAACAATAAAGCAATTGATTAGGTTACATAACAGCAACCCTAGATGAGGTAGACTTTGAGATTGATTAATTCAAACCAATCTCAATGGTTAAATGGGTCAATATGTTTCAAAGGCCCAATTGTTATTAGTCTGTGCTGTTGAAAACATGATAAATTCATACTTATTCCAGCTGCCTACAAGGAGCAGCAGGATCACATACTTTCTTTTCCCATAGAAACGTCTCCAGTTTTGTTCTTTGTTTGCGTTATTAAGCCAGTTGGATCTGCCAGATACACCTTACGTCCTGGTCAGTAATCCCCTGGGAGATGAAGAGGTAACTTAAGCCTGAATCCCAGAAAGTCAAAAAGAAGGCGCCATAATTTTAAATGGTTTCCAAAGTGCTGATGCCTCCTCCATTATATCATAGCCAGTACTGGGAGGGTAACATTACAAACATAAATCTTTAGGTATCTGATATAGTTATTTTCCTTTTATTTCAGTCTTCATTGTTTAAAAACTAAAATTGGCTGGGCAGTGGTGGCACACACCTTTTAACCCCTGCACTAGAGAGACAGAGATAGTGGATTTCTGAGTTCTGACCAGCCTGGTCTACAGAGTAAAGTTCCAGGACAGCTAGAGCCATACAGAGAAACACTGTCTCAAAAAATAGATAGATAGATAGATAGATAGATAGATAGATAGATAGATAGATAATACCAAATTTGGAAAATCAGCCAACCCATTTCAAAAAAGACCCAAAACAAAACATATAACACCCCCATGTTTTGTTTTGTGATAGATGTATTCCCAGCTGCTCTCTTAAATCGATAGTGTCTGTGCTCTGTGTCTGGTGTCTTAAATCGATAGTGTCTGTGCTCTGTGTCTGGTGAGAGGCAGCATATGGAACTAAGCACCATTCAGGTGCTTCCTGAGAAACCAGGCAAGCAATCTGAGACTTAGAACAAAGTCAAAAGCTCAGCCAGCCAGAACAAGAATGTTTCGTGCTTAAGTTCAAGACCTTTCGTGGTGCTTTGTTCAGACATAATTTCCTGCCATGGAGTCCTAGCAGGTAGGTAACAAGTGACTCTTCTTCCCACAAGTGTCCTGCCTCTGTGAGATCGTTACAAAATGCAGCTCAAACTGTTTCTCAAGTCCAGAATACCAGAAACTATAGAGAGAAGAAACAGCTGGCTGAAAAATCATAGTTCACCTTGTCCAATTCCAGGGGAGATTTCAGTGGAGCTTGGAGTATGAGCCCCAAATATTACACCCAAATTTTTCTTCAAGCATAATATTTTTCAAATAATATGATCTCTTAACATAAACCTTTCTAATCCTCTGTGCCTGAATCCAAATATAAAGCCTGTAACTTCTGAAGGGCTTTTGGGTCCCTCTGTAAAATAGAATAAATATAATAAATAAATATCACTGGACTGTTGAGAGAGCTGGAGTCACATAGCAAGAACTCGATAGATGATGTCTTATTAGTCTTATAAAAACAGCTAGATTCCTTGAGTTTTTGAGAAAATGTTATCCTTTGATAAGCTGTGAGCTGCAACCCCACTGGGGTTTCCTGAGCCTCCCCATTCTGAGTACTTGATAAAAAATTCAGAAGAGAGACAACTAAGGATTAGGAAGGACACCAGCCTTGTGCCATCTCTGGAGACTTCCACTCTATACCACCACCCTCCTTCATTCTTTCAATAGTCATTTATTATGGTGTCTAATCGACAAATAAAAACAAATAATGAAGAGAATGCTGCTATGAAATCTTCCTCTTGGGGAACCGTAGAGGGATTTTAATTCGGCAACATGGCTGCTCTGGCTGGAATACAGACACGCCCTTAGTACACACCTTTAATCCCAAACAATGAAGGTAAAGCTAGTTTGTAGAAGAAAGCACTCATATTTGAAAGTGATGTCTAATTGAGTGGCAGACAAAATGACAAATCTGAGAAAGATTTGGCAGAATAGGATCTGCCCAACTCTCCCAAGAAGAGAAGAGAGGAAGCTACTTGAGGAGCTGTTGGGGGTGGGGAGGCAGCTTTGCTGGGACAAGGTTCAGACAGAGAACAAGCTAGACACAGGTGAAGACAGCATGGGGTAGAGGAGGAGGAGTCAGAAGATTAGAACAGATTGCCAGAGTTTGTATGAGGTCAAGCAGAACAATTTGGGAGAAGCCGGAAGAAGCCAGATTGAATCAGTGTGGAAAGGAGTTTTGAGTCAGAACAGCTGAGCTGACCAGCCAGCCAGAGTTCAGAAAGACCTAAAAAGAGTGAGCTTATTCAGCAGTAAGTCTCAGAGGCTGAAAACATTCCAGGCCTAGACAGGATTGTGCAGAAGCTTCCAGAACTAGGCCCGGGTTAGCAGAGGGAGGCAGTCTGCCTTGGAGATGCCAATTACATTAGGCGAATAAAAGTTACTTTTACAGGGATCTTTTATTTCAAGGTCAGGTATAAAGCTCTCTCAGCAGAATTGCTGTAGCACAATTTGCTCAGGCATTCGGTCCTATCATTTCCAAGATCTATTAACCTAATCGATCTGTCGTTTCCTCTTGTCAACTCGTCTTCTCTCCCAGACTGCACTTGCTTAGAGCCTAGAAACTTTATCCACTGTATTAATCCCAAAGTTGGAACACCCTTTCCGTACATTACTATCGAGCTACAGAAATAAGCTGTAAGGTGGGACCCACTCAGACTCCTATAACAAAAATGTTTTTGACTATGTAATCTCTAAACCACAGAAATGTGTTGCTTTCTGTTCTGGCTGAGAAATCCAAGATCAAGGTGTCAGATTAAGAATCTAGAGAGTTAGAATCTTAGATTGTTTTGCCTATCTAAGATGGCCTTTGCCCTGACTCCTTATGAAACCAAGTAAAACCTGAACAAATTCTTCACACTTAACCTGTCTTACCTGCTCTTAACTCCTGACTAAACTCTCTAGACTGAACCTCCTTCATGTACTCCCAGTTGCTTGCTTTCAACTGGGTTTTTTTGGTTGTTGTTGTTTTGTTTTGTTTTTGTTTTTGTTTTTGTTTTTTTCATTTTTTGAGACAGGGTTTCTCTGTGTAGTCCTGGCTGTCCTGGAACTCACTCTGTAGACCAGGCTGGCCTCGAACTCAGAAATCCGCCTGCCTCTGCCTCCCGAGTGCTGGGATTAAAGGCGTTTGCCACCACTGCCCGGCTCAGCTGGTTTTTTTGTTGTTTTTTTTTTTTTGGGGGGGGGGGGTGAGACAGTGTTTCTCTGTGTAGCCCTGTGTAGTCCTGGAACTTACTCAGCTGGTTTTTAAAACCACCAATTTCAGAGCTGACATTGGGGTCATTGTAATTGTTAAAGTTTGGTCATGAACACTTAAACCAATTACTTCCTAATCCTTAATCACTTTTCTCCGTTCTCCAGTCCGTAAATATTCCTAAATCCTGTCTTCTCTGTGCTGGCTAATCTTCACTGACAGCTTGCCTGGATTGAGAAATGCCTAGAGATGTAGTGACACAATCCTCGGTGTGATAATGTTTCCAGAGTAGAGCGTGAGGCCTCTGACCCAATAAATGGAATACTCCCTTGATGATTCATGGTATATCATGGTCTTATCAGTAGGGGGTGAAAGGTCAAGAATGGAGCCTAGTCAGGACAAGTAGGTTACTGGAAGCATGTTCTTGGATGCTGTCTTGCTCTGGTCTCTTCCTCTTTCCTCTTTTCCTCTGCCTCCAGTCCATCATGCCTGCTCTGCTTTCTGGGACCATGATGTGAAGTGGCCCATCCACCATGCTGACCCTGCCACAGGCAAACTGGCACCTCTGGAATTTGGGACCCAAATCAACAGTCCCTCCTGTAAGTTGTTTGAATCATTTTGGTCACTAATACATGCCCAAAATATTACTATAGGAGACTATGACTTTCTGGTATATTTTGAACTGATTTTTGTGTCTGTTGTTTTGGTGGTTGTGTTGTTGTTTTTTGTTTGTTTTGTTTTTTGTTTTTTGTTTTTCGAGATAGGGTTTCTCTGTGTAGCCCTGGCTGTCCTGGAACTTACTCTGTAGACCAGGCTGGCCTCGAACTCAGAAATCCACCTGCCTCTGCCTCCCAAGTGCTGGGATTAAAGGCGTGCGCCACCACTGCCCGGCTTGTTGTTTTTAACTAACCAACATAGCCACTTTACAAGAGCAATGAGCGGTCTCCAGAGAGTAGGCCCAACAACAGAATAGACACCGGTGAAGAGATTGAGGGCTTCTGGGGAGCCCAGCAGATTTGAGGGCCCAGCAGATTTAGGAACGTGATCTGAATGCTGGAGTTCATTCCAAGTTTGTATGTTGAAACCTGACTTCCAACACAAGTGTTAGGAGGTCTTTAGATCATGGGGGTTCTGCCTTCATGAAAGAGATGTGACAGAGTCCATTTGCCTCTTCCACTGGGCGGATGTTTTGGAACAAGCTCCTGTTCTGCCTGGCTCAAAATATGCCCATCACTGAAATGGATTTTGTCAAAGAGATGATTCTTGAGGTGGCTGTGTATGAAGAGAGGAGAGCACATTTTACATCTGCCTCCCGAATGTATCAGAGTCCGCCTTAAGGAGTCTGGGTCTTAAAAGAAAGTAAAGGATGAGCTCTGGAGAATTGCAAGTTTGAGGTCTGTCTGGGTTACAGAGTGAGCTTAAGGCCAATTTGGGCAATTTATAAGACATCGAACATGGGTCCAATCTCCAGTATCACAAGGCAGAGAAGAGGAAAAGAATGCCAGAAAGTGGTTTTAGAGAACCAATGTCAAGAGCAGATTTACCTTCCACAGGCTTCAGAGCAGCAGGGGACCTGGGGTTTTGTCCACCAAGTTCACCCCAGCAACGGAGCCAGGCACCCCCGAGAGGATGGCTCTTAGCAACGTTTGTTGTTGCTCACAGGGCGGGACTTGATGATGTCAGGGGTACAGGCTGAGAAAGGCCTGTTCAGAGAACAAAGGCATAGGTTAGACAGCTACAAGGGTAGAGCCAGGAAGGCAGGGCCACAGATCGTAGACTATACTGTTCAACGCGCATGCTCCCAGAACTTCCAGTCCCCAAGCTTGCTGCAGGAGCAAAACTTTGCAGTCTAAAGAATCAGACCCAACACGCTGCTTTGCAAGGTGGTCCATAGGCCATAATTGCACAGGTGAGACCACAGCCCAGGTTGGGGAGCAGGGGTCAGCCTGAAGCCAGCCATCTACGGTGGCCACGCCCAGATCTCAGTAGTGTGACCAGGCAACTTACCAGTGGACATGTTATGCTACCCGAGAGACTCTAGCAGTGGACATCGATGGTTTGACTATCCCTCCCTACATGATCCCCACCAACACGCCCCATCCATTAGTTTCTGCTGGTCTGCTTCTTTTCCCAAACAGTTCCTGCTTTCATGCCTTGTTTGTGGTGGTGGTGGTGGTTTGTAATTTTTTCTTTTTGAAGATTCAACATGAAAGTCGACTTGTACCATTGGTGTTTCTGAGTGTGCTTTCTTTGCCTCCACATGTTGGTTTTCAGTTTTGTCCACTGTCCAGTAAACGGCATAATTGCATTCTTCTTCGTGGATAAATAATACTCGATTGTGTTCATATAGCCTTCATTTTCTTTATCCATTTACCTGTTAGTGGGCTCTTAGGCGCATTCCATATCTTGACTATTGTACAAGGTGCCCAGACAAACATGGGTGTCTAGGTATGTCTATCGTATGCTGAGTTGGGTTCCTTTAGGTATATAATTATTCATATTCCTATGGTAGCTTTATTTTTAAGGGATTTTTAGGCACCTCCATACTGATTTCCATGGTGGCTACATTGCCTTCCATCCCCATCAACCTACCAGCGTTTGTTGTTAGTTTCCTTTCTCTCTGTTCACTCCCTACCCCCTCTTTTCCTCCATCTTTCCCTCCTTCCTTCCCCTCCCTCCTCCCCTCCTTCCACCTCCTCCTCTCCCTCTCTCTCTACCTCTCTCTCAGCTAGCCTCAGTCTGTAACCTGATTGGCTAGTGCTAGACCTAAAGGTGTCCCACCATGTCTATCCTGTTAAACAGTTTTGGATCTTGACTTTTGATGACTCCTTTCCCCTGCTATTGATTGGGTTATCTGTTCTTTTGGACATTTTCATTGAGAACCTAACTGCCTGGATAGTAATCCTCTGCTGGTCGAAGTTCTTCTGATGAGCATGTCCCCCTGTCTATAGCCTGCCTCTTTCCTCTGTGGCATCACTCAACCCGTTTGTCAATTCTTTTTCAATTTTTGTTTAGATTTATTTTTATTTTTATGTCTGTGAGTCTTTTGCCTGCATGTATGACTCTGCACTTGTGTGCATGCCTAGTGCCCACTGAAGAAGAGGGCATCAGATGGCTGTGCGCCACCAGGTAAGTGCTGGGAACCAAATCTGGGTCCTCTACAAGAACAGCAATTGCTCGTAACTGCTTTCTGATTGGCGGCATTTCGGGCACACTTGGCATTTATCTTTCTTCTTGAGTTCATCAAGGAACCACTACACATTCAAGACTGTCTGCTGTATCCAGATGTGGTAGCTCAGGGCTGTAATCCCAGCATGTGGAGACTGAGTCGGGGGAAATGCCACATGGTACCTTCTAGGGCAGCCTGGGCTAGACAATAAGATGCTGACTCAAAAAAAAACATGTATATTGCTCAATCTCCGTGATTCCTATAGTTTCTGCATTTGCCTTGCCTCTTATTTCTAGTTTTATTCCATTGTGAGCTGATATAATTAAAAAGAAATTACTTCAGTTCCGTTGTATTTGTTAAGATTTGTGGCCTAAAAAAAAAAAAAGGTATTTTAAAGAAATTCTATGACCCCTGAGAAGAAAATTTATTCCACAGATGTTAAATGAAATCACCTATAGATGTCTCTAAAGTCTATTTTATCCATGATGCATTTTAACTCTGAAGCTTTGTGCTTTTTAGTCTGGATGCTCTCGATACTGATGAGAGTTGTGTATTAAAGTCGCCTAGTGTTATTATATTTGTGTCTGACTGTCACCTTTATAATACTAGGGTGGAGCGATTCCTGATCCGTTAAGAACACTTGCTGCATAACAACAGGGACCAGAGCTCAGATCCTAAAACCCAGGTAACAAACCAGGTGTCCAGTCAGGCCTTTAACCCCAGCTCTGAGGGCAACAGAGAAGGGAGGTGACTGGGGTGTGCTGGTTCCTGGCTCCACCCAGCAGCTGACACCGACAGATGCAGAGACCCACAGCCATACATTGGATGGAGCTTAGGGATTCTAATGGAAGAGTTGGGGGAAGGATTGAGGGCCCTGAAGGAGATAGGAACTCCACAGAAAGACCAACAGAGTCAACTAACATGGACCCTTGGGGCTCTCAGAGACTGAACCACCAACCAAAAAGCATACATAGGCTGGACCTACCCCCCCCCACACACACATATGTAGCAGATATGCAGCTTGGTCTTCATGTAGGTCCCAATTAGAGCAGGGGTGTCCCTAAAGTTGTTACCTGTCTGTAGAATCTGGTCACCTAACTTGTCTGTCTTGTCTGACCTCAGTAGGAGAAGTGCCTAATCCTACAGAGATTTAATGTGCCGGGGGGGGGGGGGGGGTGTCC
>CM052706.1:22880801-22939306 GCA_028551405.1 Uromys caudimaculatus
CACACACACACACACACTTATGCACATGAGCTCATACATTTATTTACACACGTAAATGAAGAAATCCTTTTAAAGTTATGAAGTGAAACAAAAAAATAAGGTGAAAACATAAAAGACTGAGGAAACAGAAAGGAAAAAAGCAGGAATGACATCTGTTACCCCAGCACCGAGGACACTGAGGCTAGCCTGCACGGTAGACAGAGCCTTGTCTAAACAACTCTGGAGGTGAGTGACCCCTCTCTCACACCAGCACCCAGAAATGGGCAGGAAATATGCTTGCTGGCATGCTCAAGGCCCTGATGAGTTGCTTGTTTTAATTATTATATTGTTTTAAAGGGGGAGGAGGAGTCTAAAATATATTTGAAATAAATGCATTTAAAACGGGGGACGTTAGAAAGTTAAAAAAAAATCAAAAGGACAATTGACAACAGAGACTTCTTTCTGGTCCTCTGTTATGGACGCCTGCCAGGTGAAAGGGTAGGGGGCTACAGCTGCTGTCTCCTTTTGTCCCTGTCACTAAAACTGGTGCTGTAAGAATGCTGGGGGCAGCACAAGTCAGCATCGATTCTTTCCTTCCTATCCCAGAAGCCACTGTGGTCCCAGCTGACTTCGTGACCTGTGGGTCAGGTAGGTTCCCACGGGCTTCTTAGTTGTTCATTTCAGAGTAGCACGTATCCAAGCTCAGGGGCATCTCCCAACATGTGTCTGAATGCAGAGGAAACAGAACACTAAAGTCTGCACTGGACAGGGGACACTGAGACAGCCTAGCATTCTCAGGGTTTGTAGCTCCCACCCAATGGGAGCCAAGGCTTGGGGGCTGGGCTTGGAGCCCTCATCCCTCTCACACGTGGTAATGAGGCAGGAAGAAGTGCTCAGCAACAGGCTTAGGGATGTCACTCTGCACAGTAATTCCAGGTCTTCCTTGCCGTCAGGGGAGGGCCATCAGCCACTACATCAGCCATCACAAAGCATACTGCTGCTTTCCAGTCAATCCAGTGGCTATGACAATGTCTTTGTGTTGTGCTGTGGTTTGGTTTGGTTTGACTTAGACAAGGTCTCATGTGGCAAGGTCGCAGAAGATAACCTTGAACTGATACCCTCCTGCCTCTACCTCTCGAACGCTGGAATTGCAGGTATGTGCCACCATGCCTGCCTAGGGCAGCATCTCTTGAAAATCGGCTCAAACAATGACTTGAGTCATTAAAGCTGACATTTATCAGGAAGGATCATGGCTGTGCACAAATAAAGAACAAACATGTGAACATGTATGTTGGGGTGTGTATGGAGCCCAGAGGACAATTCTGTGGATCCATTTCTCTCCTTCCACACTTACATGGGTTCCAGGGATCAAACTTAGATGTGCAAACCCAGGCTTTCATAGTAAGTCGAAGCCAGCCTGGAATACATAGTACCCTGCCTTTAAAAACAAAAATTGGCTATTTTCATCTTGGGAGGATTAATTAGCTATATTCTATTACTGGTTTAGCCCATTTTAATGGCTTTGTTTCTATCCTATTTGCCCCCTATGTAGCCTGGGGAAAATGAAAGATGTTGTAGCTATCTGGGATGTTATTTTAAGTGACGGAGTCCACAAGATTGAATTTGAGCATGGGACCACGTCAGGAAAACGAGTTGTATACGTGGATGGGAAGGTAGGAAAACATAATGTGACTTAGTAAAATATGCTACAGAGACGCGCTCATTTGCCCTCACGCCCCCCTCTCTGTCTCTGTTTCTCTCTCTCTCTCTCTCTCCCTCCCTCGCTCCCTCCCTCCCTCTCTCCCTCCAAGTGCTGGATTAAAGCCATGTGCCACCACGCTCAGCAAATGATTTTTTAACCTTTAGATTATGAATTCATAAAGTGCAAATAACGTTGGCGTTTAATCACTGTCTTAGTCACTGTTCTGTTGCTGTGAAGAGACACCATGACCAAGGCAACTCTTATAAAAGAGAGCGTTTAACTAGGGCTGGCTTACAGCTTCCATTACAGCAAGATGGATAGCTAGCACAGCATCAGGCATGGCAGGAAGGGCGCTGGAGATGTAGTGGGGAGCTTGATCCTGATCTACAGGCAGCAGGAAGACTGGACCTGGTGTGGGCTTTTGAAACCTTAAAACCCACCTCCAAGCCGGGCAGTGGTGGCGCACACACACCTTTAATCCCAGCACTTGGGAGGCAGAGGCAGGCAGATTTCTGAGTTCGAGGCCAGCCTGGTCTACAGAGTGAGTTCCAGGACAGCCAGGGCTACACAGAGAAACCCTGTCTCAAAGGAAAAAAAAACAACCCACCTCCAGGAACACACTTTCTCCAACAAGGCCACACCCACTCCAAAAGGCCACACCTTCTAATCCTTATAATCTTTTCAAATAGTTCCATTCCCTGGTGACTAAGCTTGAACATATGAGCCGAAGAGAGCCATGCTTACTCAAAACACCACAATCACCTTGAAGGTTTTATTATTTCTCAAATGTTAAATATTAAAATTCCCTTCATTTGTACATCTTAATCTGTTCTATTTCATCATCCAGGAAGAGATAAGAAAAGAGTGGATGTTCCAGTTAGTGGGCAAAGAAACCTTCTGTGTTGGAGCTGCAAAAACCAAAGCCACCATACGTATACTTTCTGGCAAAGGTTATGTTTTTAAATATACCCTGGAAGTTGAGGGGAAAAGCTTCAGGAAATTTGAGGAGAACAGATCTAAAATTACCAACACCTGGGTATTGCACTTGGACGACAAGGACTTTAGAATTGTTTTGGGTAAGTCAGGGCTGTTTCTGTGGAATGACTTAGATTTTTTTTATTGGAAATGTACATGCTATATTCTGCAACATATTCAGATTGTGGCGTCCCCTCCCTCTTCTTCTCCCAGATCCTCCCCATGGCCCCACCCATCCAACTCCATGCTTTCTATCTCAATCTCTTTAGAAAACAGATAAATTAAAAAAAGCAAACAAACCAGAATTTAAAAATTGAAATACACACAAATATAATCAATGAACACTCAAAATTGGAAACCATAACACACAAGCAAAAGACCAGTAAACTTTTTTAAAAGGCAATATGAGACAAAAAAAATAATCTACAAAAACACCACCCGAGTGTGTTTTATGTTGGTCATCTGCTGGGTCTGAGGCCCACCCTTAGGTGTGGTTTATATACCCAGGGAGACTCCTTTGGAGAAAACTGATATTTTTCTTTGCAAGCAACTGTTGGTGGGAGATCATTTCTTGGTTAGGGATGGGAGACTGTGTTCCACTTGCCCCTCTGTGACCCCATCTAGCTTGAACCTATGCAGGCCATATCAGATTTTTATAGTGACTATTTAATTATTCCCTCCATAGAGGTAAGTGGATGATTTGAATAAGACAGAGAATGCAAGCGCCCTCTGTTCCTCACGAATCCCTGTGAGCAGGCCATCACTCAACCTAGTTTTGTTTGACAGGAAAACAATAAACGTAAAAAGTTTTATTTCACTCATTGTTTAACAAGGAAAGATATTAAGGACCAGTTCAAAGGGGAATTTCAAAACAAAGCATAGAGCTGAAGATGTAGGTACAGCACCTGCCAGGTATGTGCAAGGTGCAAGGCCCTGGCTTTGTCCTCAGGACCAGATGAAAGCAAAAACATACCAAAAAACCCAAAAACAAAAACAAAAAATCCCAACAACAAACAAACAAAACCCAACCCCCAACATATACACATAGGCAATTATACTTACATACATATGTGCACATACAATTATATTTGTACATGTTTACTTGGGTGCCCAAAAATGCTCAAGTGAATTTGCAAATAGATAAAAACTATTTGATGTCAGTTGAGACTTAACCCGCTTCCAAATGAAGGGAACCAAGAGGAGCAGAGAACAGCAGGAATGGGGGCTGGGGAGATGGCTCATCCGTTCAGAGCACACACTGCTCTCTCAGTGCAGATCCCGGCACCCACAGCTAGTGACTCACAACCACCTGTACCTCTAGCTCCAGGGACCTGCTGGCCTCAACTGGCTTCCTTGGGCACGTGCGCTATGTGCACATACCCACAAACGAATGCACACAAATATACATAATAAAAGCTTCTTTTAATAAATCTTCTTTTAAAAGGCATGCTGGTGGTGTATGTCTTTAATCCCAGCACTCAGGAGGCAGAGGCAGGAGGATCTCTGTCAGTCTGAGGCCAGTCTGCCAAGGCCTATCTCAAGGCATCCTCCAGCCTCTGCCTCCTGAGTGCTGGAGTTACAGGTGTGTGGCATCACGCCCAGGTTTTTATTTGAGGTAGATTGTTCCAGGGGGATCTGGCACCCTCTTCTGGCCTCTGTGGGCACCTGGCACACAAGTGGTGCACAGACATATATGGAAGCATATATGCAAAACACTCCTACACATACAAATTAAACCACATATAAACAGTTAACTTTGAATATAGAATTATAATGCTTCGATGTTGTTGCTTTTACAGAAAAAAACACTATGGATGTATGGTGTAATGGTAAAATAGTAGAGACAGCGGTGAGTTATTTATTGTTATTCCTGTCGTTAATTATTCCTAGTGTGGCATGTGCAAAAGTGACTGAATGTTACTGCATTTCCTTATTTAGTACTTTCTCCTTTTTTTCCAAGCTAACCTCAGTCTCAATCCTCTTGCTTCAACCTCCTCAACACTGGGGTTGCAAGTGTTGAACTACCACAACCAAGTTCTAACTCTGGTGACTTTAAAAATTAACCAAGGGAATCATATCAAAACCAGAAGGCATAGTAAGAATTTTTTTACACCAAGTTCTAAAAATCTTCTCCAGACAGTCCCTGGGGCAGTGAGAGCTTGGAATCAATCTGCAGACTCCACCTTGCCTCTTCGGGCTAGGCTTTCACACTGAGAAATGCTCACATTAAACAGTTCCTCCCCCAATCCTTGCTTGTTCCTCTAGAAATCACATGACCCCCCCCCCATGATATGCAAATCCTAGCTTCCCACCCTGAGCTGCAATGCTGCTGACCTCAGATCACACTTGGCCCATGTTCTCAAAGCACAGGGCACTTTCCTAAAAATGGGATGTTTTTGTTTTTATTTATTTATTTTTATTATTTTTGTTTGTGTGTTTTTGAGACAAGGTTTCTCTGTGTAGGCCTAGCTGTCCTGGAACTCACTCTGTAGACTAGGCTGGCCTCAAACTCAGAGATTCGAGTAGCTCTTTTCTCTCTCTCTCTCTCTCTCTCTCTCTCTCTCTCTCTCTCTCTCTCTCTCTGTTAAAGAAGTAATGAACCCAGAGTCAAATGACTTGGAGGTAGACACAAATGACAGAAGACGAATGGGATTTGTTGAGCAGTGTTGTTAAGGGAGGAGAGAGGAGGCTCCTCGCTCATGGAGGCCAAGCATCTTGCAAGAGCCTTCCAGGCTCCACTGTCCTCGGCTTTGCTGGCACCCATGAGGCCTGGAGTGCAATGTAGATAGGAGTAAAGCTGCTCCTGCTGCTCTGCTCCTGCCGCGGTCCACAGCGCTCCAGGCCCACCCAGCCCGTGTAGGAGAGTGGTCAGTACCATGCATGTGGTCAGGTACCTGTGGGCCTAGCACCAGGCCTAGTGGTCCTTCTCCTCCATGCCTCCCCTGGAAGCCTCTTGATTATAGTTTTCTTGTTTTCTGGCATATTTTTTCCCTATCCTTTAAGGCCTTCTCAATCTTCCTAATTTTGTGACCCTTTAATACAGTTCCTTCTGGAATGGTGACCCCTAACCATAAAAATTGGTTTTGTTGCTACTTCATAACTGTAATTTTGCTACTGCTATGAGTAATAATGTAAGTACCTGTGCTTCCTGATGGCCTTAGGTGACCCCTGTGAGAAGGTTGTTCAACTCCCAAAGGGGTTGAGAGCCTGCGCTCCAGGCTCTTCCTCCTCAGGAATGCTGTTTTCATCTTCTTCTGTAGATTGACGCTGTTCAGCAGAAATAGAATGTGAACCATGAATAATTTCTCTCATTGTGATTTTAACTTTTTTCTACCAAGCATGCTAAAAAATTAAAGTTTATTAATTTTAATATGCTTAATTTAAATCAGTTTATCAAGACTGTTAAGCCAAGGATAGAGGCTTATATCTGCAATCCCAACATTTGGTTGGGAAAATACCGGAGTACTTGAAGCAGGGGGATTATTGTGAGTTCTAGGCCAGCCTGGACTACAGATTTAACAATAGGCCAGCCTGGGCTACAGAATAAGACACTATTTCAAAAAAGCAGAAGGAAGGAGTTATAATTTAACATGCGATCAATAGAGGAAGTTAACAGTGAGTTATGTACATAGTAGGTCCACACTAGGTTGCAGATCAGATATTTTAAACGTAGGGTATGAATTTCACTTCTAAGGAGACACATTTCAAGAGCTCAATAGATTTAGTGGTGTCTAGTTTTAGTTACTAAGTGTATTGTATTATAAACTACTTTATACCCCAATGGGAGTAGACTTTTGAACTGGTGGAGAGGACTTTCCTTGCAGAGTGGTACTTATAAGTCAGCTGCCTCCGGTTTCTCATCTGTGAAGTAGGCATAATAAGGGTACTTCTGCTGGGCAGTGGTGGTGCACGCCTTTAATCCCAGTGCTCGGGAGGCAGAGGCAGGCGGATTTCTGAGTTCGAGGCTAGCCTGGTCTACAGAGTGAGTTCCAGGACAGCCAGGGCTACACAGAGAAACCCTGTCTCAAAAACAAAAAACAAAAAACAAAAAACAAAAAAAAAAACCTAAACTCTTGAGTCTGCAATCTCAACATTTTACCCATGTACCACTGCATTATACCACTAGTGCTTTCAGAGGACATTACTGCTCAGAGAGCTTTCTGCACACTGACACTTCCTCCTTCGCTGTCCTAGGGCGAGTTTGTAGATGACGGGACTGAGACACACTTCAGCGTTGGGGACCACGGCTGTTACATAAAAGCCGTCAGCAGCGGGAAGAAGAAAGAAGGAATCATCCACACACTCATTGTGGATAATAAGGAAATCCCAGAGCTCACTCAGTGACGTCCCTTAGTGAGCCTGAGCTGAAGGCGTGACCTCAGGACTCCCTGGTGGCTATGGTAATTAAATGTGCTCAGTGTGTGCTTATCAGTAGATTTAGTCTGCAATGTTTTTATTTTTCTCTTTTGTTACTTGAAACTATAATATTCCAATGGTGGGGGCAGGGGGGAAATCATGTGGAATCTTAAAAATTACACTTTAAATTTTTTATTTGTATTATGTTTCTGCATACCCTTGCATGGCACAGTGCATACAAAGAGGTCAGAAAGCAGCTTTCTGGAGTTGGTTCTCTTCCTCTACCATTGCAGGGTCTGAGGATTGAATTTAGGTTGTCAGGCTTGGTGGCAAGCTCCCACTGAGCCATCTTGCTGACCCATAATTCATTTTTAAAGGATGTAAAAATGTTTTACATTGAAATTGAAAAAAAAGTAGAGACCCAAATCAAGAACACGGCAGAACAGTAACCTCCCTTGCAGTACATACTGCAAAATAAAATGTTTGCTGTTTCTGGGTGTTTCTACAAATGAACACATCTTTTTTTTTTTTTTTTTCCTCCTGTGCAGGTAGGTTGCCTCTACATTAAAGCAAGTAGTCCATAATGATAACAAACATTTTTTTCTGTCTGCAAACATCAAATAGTGACACATAACAGTGTAATTAAAATGCATTTCTAAAGTTGTCTTTATTTTATTCAATTAATACCATGATGATGAAAATACAAGAAAAAATGGCAAGCCTGTTTACTCCCATTAAGTTACTTTTCCTGGGGGAAAAGTAAAGAGGTGGCCGTTTACCTCAGGTAGCCATTTACCTGCGTCAGCATACCCACAGACCGAAGGAATGATTCTATCAATCCAAGCTCAGCCTGATGAGTCTGCGTTTACTGATGGTATCTGCAGGATGGGGTGACTCCAAAGTCTCATCACTGATGTCCTAGCTCCCTAGTAAACATGCCACTTCCTCTGCTCTAGCACCTGAGAGCACAGTAAAGCAGAAGACAAACATGGCTAAAATGTCAGCTGAGGGTCTTCTGAGGGTTGACCATCCCAAACCTGCTGCCATAGACCCGGCTCTCACCACTCAGTGATGGACTTCATCACCATGACTTCCAACCAGGAGATTCTGTTGGTGACCACAAACACTTGGCTTCCCAATAGCCATGTCATACATAATGAAAATAGTTTTCCTGCAAAAACCCCAGACTACAACAGACTGGATGCATCTTCAGGTGGGGTGTCTCTGTGACAGAGTAGAGTGCCCCCCCCCCCAGCCAAACTCATGAATTGGCAGTGTGGTACGTGGCCCAGCATGGTTTGTTACCCTACTGATATTTGCAAGTCTTTCAGGTACTTGGGAGCTGAAGCAAGGTGCTTTGTTCCTGGGTCTGCTCAAAGGAGAAAAGACCTTTACAGAGAGAGCAGTTCCATGATGCTCTTGGTCACACACTTAGGAGTAGAGATTACTGCCCAGCATAGCATGACCTGTATACAGACAAGTGAACAGTAGAAATTAATTACTCTGCTGGGCACACACCTTTATTCTCAGCACTCAGAGAGGCAAAAAAAAAAAAAAAAAAAAAAAAAAGGTGGATGGATCTCTTTCGTTGCAGGCCAGCCTGGACTACAGAGAAAGTTCCAGGATAGCCAGGGCTACATACACAGAGAAACCCTGTCTTGAAAAAGAACCAACAACAACAAAAAAAGTTAATTACTCTTCCACCAAGAAGCCTCCATAAGAGCAGGTAACCTGCCCAGAGATATGCTGAACTCTGCAGAGCCTGTATGAGAACTCAGACCAGAACAGAGTAAACTTCAACACACTACCTTTGTACTGTTTTCTTTTTGCTTAGGGTGAGAAGAATCACTGCCTCTTGCTAAGTGGGTTATTTTCATTGCCCATTGCTCCCAATTTCATACTCAAACACTGAGAATTTTTAAGTGGAATCTATGGAATTAGACTTCACGGTTTGGAGCTTTTAAAAAAATAATTATTGTACCAATTTTAAAATTTTTTTCATAGTTCAATATGTTTGGTTTTTTTTTTAACTAAACGTATATGGCTCAAATGAACAGCCCTCTGCCTGTGAAAGTCATATATGAAGCATGAGATTCCTTAGAAACAATTCAACCAATGCAACCTTAAACAATTTATATAGGAATTTAAGAAGTAGGATCACAGCCAGGCAAGGTGGCACCTGTCTTTGGTCCTTGTATTAGTCAGGGTTCTCGAGAGCCACAGAACTTATAGGTAGTCTCTATATAGTAAGGGAATTTGTTAATGACTTACAGTCTGTAGTCAAACTCCCCAACAATGGTCAGCAGTAGCTGTGAATGAAAACCCGAGGATCTAGCAGTCGCTTAGTCCCACAAGGCTCACAGGTGAAGAAGATTGAATCTTCCTCCTTCCAATGTCCTTATGTAGCTCTCCAGCAGCAGGTGTGGCCCAGATTAGAGGTGTGCACACCACCACACCTGAAACTTGTGTCTTCCAGACTCAAGATCCAGATCACAGGTGAACCTTCTAATTCTGGATTGTAATTCACTCCAGATATATAAAGTCAAGTTGACAATCAGAAATAGCCACCACAGTCCCGGAACTCAGGAAGCAGAGACAAGTGTGTCTTTGTGAGTTTGAAGCCAGCCTAGTTTACATAACAAGTTCTAGGCCAGTCAGGGCTATATAGTGAGACCTTGTCTCAAAAACAAAAAAGGAGGCAGAAGAGAAGACAAAGACAAAAATGAAGAAGAGTAAAAAGAAAACTGGGGGAGGGCACTTGGCAAAGGAAGGTAATGGGGGGGTATACCCAAGGATGTGGGGTAAGCAAATGAAAACAGTGTAATGACATTTATGTGTAAAAATGCCATAATAAAACCCAGTACTTTGTATGCTAATTAAAAAGAAAACCATTCAGCCAGGCACAGAGGTTCACTTCTCTCATCCCAGCACTCATGAGGCACAGGCACTCAGATCTCTGAGAGTTCAAAGCCAGCCTGGTTCACAAAGCGAGTTTAGGACAGCCAGTGTTCTTACAACAGAGAAACTCTGTCTCAAAGATTTCAGTTAACTACTCTGGCCACATTCCAGGTACTCAGAGTCACCTGTGGCCAATGGCTATTGCTATAGATGACACAGCCACAGACTGTGGCCATCATGACTCCTAAATTCTGCTGGACAGCACCTATCCAGACACTGCCTCGGGCTTTGGGAGCCTAGTAATAGCCTAGGAAGAGTTGAAACTCAGGGCATCCAAAAATACCACCCACGCCCTTTAATACTTTATGAGGAACTGACATATTTCCAAGAGAAACTGGGCAGACATGAGGCAGAGACACAAGTTCCAACACCAGTTAAGAGGAACTCAGAGTCAGGAGACATGTGAGGAGGATGGCTTGGACAGGTCTAAGATGAGGAACCAGCATACCTGGTGACAAGGGGGCCCATGAGGAGCCTTTGCGGTGGCTTTCTCTAATAACACTTATTTTGATGTCTTTACAACTGTCAGCTCAAAATACCTTTACCAACCCCCACCATTCTCTTTTTCTCCTTTTTCCCCTCTCTCTCTGTGGTGTGTGTGTGTGTGTGTGTGTGTGTGTGTGTGTGTGTGTGTGTGTCTAAGCAGCCAGACCATGACACCATGTATACAAGAGCAAGCACTTATATAATAGCAACTATTATATTTCCTTCCCTACCAAAACTTTTGTGTGTGACAGAGTCTCATTACACCCCAAGATGACCCAGAATTCTTGAACCACCAACCTCTGCCTCCCCAGGACTGGGATTCCATAGGTCAAGCATGACACTTGCATCAAAACATTCACAAAGTAATCAGGACTGTGGAGATAGCTCAGTTAGTAAAACCTCTTGCTTTGCATTCATGAGGACAATGTTCAATCCCCCAAGAACTCACATATGTGTGTGTATATGTGTGTGTGTGTGTGTGTGTGTGTGTGTGTGTGTGTGTGTTCATCCAATTAGTTCTGTTCCTTTAAGAAACCTAATACATTGACATTTCTATATATAATATATGCATATATACACACACACACACATATAGTTTATTAGGCTGTCTCACAGGGTGTGGTCTGGGTAGTCTAGCAATGGCTGCCTATGGAAAAGCATAGAATTCCATGGATGTTTGTCCACAAAGCTGGGCATATCAGCTTCCCCAATCAGCACTAGAGTTCTGGGGGATTCCTGGAGAGTTGCAGGTTTTCAATCTGTATTGGGATCCTAAAGAATCTGTATCATAATACTGGCCACAGAAACAAAATAGATAAACTTGCCAGAGAAGGTGAGGGCAAGCAAGCCAAAAGCAAGTTTCTTTCTTTCATGTCCTCCTTCTATGTGGGCTGCCACCAGAGGATGTGGCCCAGATTTTGGATGGGTCTTCCTGCTTCAAATAATCTGATTTAGAAATCCTTCATTGCTAGGTGATAGTGGCACACACCTTTAATCACAGCACTTAGGCAGGCAGATCTCTGTGGTTCAAGGCCAGCCTGGTCATCAGAGTGAGTTCCAGAACAGCCAAGCCTACACAGAGAAACCCTGTCTCGAAAAAACAAAAGAAAGAAAGAAAGAAAGAAAGAAAGAAAGAAAGAAAGAAAGAAAGAAAGAAAGAAAGGAAGGAAGGAAGGAAGGAAGGAAGGAAAGAAGGAAGGAAGGAAGGAAGGAAGGAAGGAAGGAAGGAAGGAAGGAAGGAAAGAAGGAAAGAAGGAAAGAAGGAAAGAAAGAAAGAAAGAAAGAAAGAAAGAAAGAAAGAAAGAAAGAAAGAAAGAAAGAAAGAAAGAAAGAGTAAGTCAGTCCCACACAGGTGTGACCAGCAGCTTGGGTTTTACTGAGTCTAGATGTAGTCAAGTTGACAACTAAAATTAGCCCTCATAGTAAGTGTGCTGGTACATTTGAAATCCCAGTGCTGGAAGGATGAAGACAGGAAGTTCCCTGGGGCTCCTTAGCCAGCCAGTCTAACCTAATTGATGAGCCCCAGGGCAATGAGAGACCCTATCTCAAGGGAGGCAGACAGTGTTCCTGAGGATGGTGCCTGAGCTTGTCTTCTGGCTTCTATACACAGGCACACACGCATGCACACACTTGACGGTGACCACTCACGTCTCCTCTTACACAGTAAAAACTTCTTTATGTAACGGGCTAAGCATGTGCCAGTACTCCAGAGGTGGAGGCAGGAGGATCAGGTGTTAAAGCTAATTCTTGGTTACATATTAAATTTAAGGACAACCCAGACTGCATGTGAACCTGTCTCAAATTTACTAAGAAAACCAACTGCCATTCCCTCTGCTCCAGTGCCCCTGGAAACTGGGAGAAGAACAAAGTCTAACCCTGTGGATTAAACTCAGCTGCATTTGTTCTCAAGGCTTTGCATGTTGTGATTTGGTTTCATTTTTCCTTTAATGGCCATATTCTTTTTTTTTTTTTTTAATAACCATATTCTTACCTGATTCAAAAATGTTTAACATTGCAACCCAAACAACAATTAAAAAAATTTTTTTTTGTGTTGAAATCTAGCTATTAGAGTCAAAGCCTGTGATTTTTTTTGGGGGGGGGGGGTCCATCTTATGCAATCCTACACACACCAGAACAGTTTGGCTCTGTCTTCCTGTGATCACACTGTGAGAATGTAGTTATGATTTAACTGGTGAGTCATGTTTCAGATTTGTTTTTAATGGAAAGCTGCGTGTTGGTGTGGATGCGGTATATACGAGGTTTGAAATCTGCCACAGCATGAATTCAAAGATAATGAAAAGTGTAGACATGCCATACAAACCCCTCAGCAGTCAAGTTGTATAATCCCAGCGCCTGGGGGACTGAAAGCAGAGGAATTATTGCTACCTAGTGAGATCTAACCTCAAAATACCCACAACAACAAAAACTACTAGTTTCCAAAATGATCGATGACCTCAAAGAAGATTAAAACTCCCAGCTGACAGCCTGGAATGTGGCTCAGTTGGTTAAATGCTTGCCTACCGTGCAGAAGGCTCTAGTTTTCAATCCTCGGCACCACCATTAAAACATGTGTGCATGAGGCTGGAGAGAGCTCAGTGGTTATGAGCTGCTCTTCCAGAGGACCCGGATTCAATTCCCAGTACCCACAACTGTCTATAACTCCAGTTGCAGGAGATCTGATGCCCTCACACAGACAGACGTAAATGCAGGCAAAACACTAATGCACATAAAATAAAAATAAGTCATTTTTAAAAAGTGTATGGTGCATTATATGCCTATAATCTAGGATTCGGAGGGTGACTGATAGCAGGAGAATCATAAGTCCAACGTCACCCCTGACTATATAAGGAGTCCAAGGCTGTGTCAAAAAGCAAACAAAATACAATTAAATGAAGTAAGGAAGTCAATTAATAAAGTAGATGATGAAGTCAGCAACACAGGTAATTTCAGTGGCATGAACAAAATATTGCAAGAAAATTCATATCTTAAAAAGAATACATTTGGGAAGAGAAAACCTTCATCAAATAAAAACAAAGTGGCTCCAGGCAGTGATGGCGCATGCTTTTATTCCCAGCACTTGGGAGGCAGAGGCAGGTGGATTTCTGAGTTCGAGGCCAGCCTGGTCTACAGAGTGAGGGTAATATAGCAGAAAAGTATTCAAACTAGGGGAAAGATATGACTGTTCAAAAACAAGAGACACCAGTGTTCCAAATACACACAAACAGAAGAGGACTTCACCTACAACTTTATCGTTAAAATCACTTTATATTTAGTGATATGACTTAAATATGATATGACAAATATTTTTTAACAACCTTACAGAAGCAAACTCTGAAGAATAACATTAGACTTCTCTCCAAAACTCTTAGAGTGCAGGAACGCACGGAACGGGATAATTCATGCCGACACTAAATAACTGCACCCACAGCATTGCTGTATCTACCAAAAGTATGTTGTAAAATTGATGGGCAAATAAAAACCACCCGGGATAACCACAAACAGAAGCAATTTGTGATCACTAAGCCAGCTCTTCAGAAAACACCAAAGGAATCCTAAACACAACACAGAAAGGCCCCCAGAGATCGAGCCTGGAATAGTGGTGCACACCTTGGACCCAGCTCTAGGAGGGCAGAGGCAGGAGGGTCTCTGTCTATATAGAAAGTTCCGGGACTGCTGGGGCTATATAGAGAGACCTTGCCTCAAAAAAAAATAAGAACCAAACCAAAACCAAAAAAACAAAAACAAAACAAAACAAAAACCAGGAAAACCATACTATTTACAAGAGCCTCAAGAAGAAATGCCTGGGAAAAAGTCTGCCTAAGGAGATTAGTATCCTCTAAATGAAAACCTTAAATGATTGACAAAAGACATCAAATGAGACGTGAAAAGAAGTATCTGTTTATTTATGAATCAGCAGGATGAATGACATGTACTGCACCATCAGAAGTGACATAGGAGGAGCTCAGACTAGCTCAGCTCACAAAGTGCTTATCCGAAATGCACACACTCCTGGGCCTCAGTCTCCAAAACTGTAAACTGGGCTGGGTGGTACACGCTTTCAACTCCGGCACTCAAGGGATAGAGTCATCTTAAGGTTATCCTTGGCTACACAGTGAGTTCAAATCCATCTTGGGCTACACGAGATTCTGTCTAAAAATAAAATTTTTAAGAAAGTAAGAGAAAAATAGAAAAGTCTAACAGCATCCTTCATAGAAGAGGAAAAAAATATAAAATTCATATGGACCCACAAAAGAATCTGGGTATTTAAAGCAATTCTGATTAGAAAGAACACGGGCTACAGAATGGGAGAAACATTTCCAGCTATCCATTTGTGATGGTTGTTAGTTCTTGCTGTCAACTTGACACAACCTCCAGTCACCTGAGAAGAGAGTCTTTTTTTTTTTTTTTTTTTGGTTTTTTGAGACAGGGTTTCTCTGTGTAGCCCTGGCTGTCCTGGAACTCACTCTGTAGACCAGGCTGGCCTCGAACTCAGAAATCCACCTGCCTCTGCCTCCCAAGTGCTGGGATTAAAGGCGTGTGCCACCATTGCCCGGCTGAGAAGAGAGTCTTAATGAGGACTGCTACATCAGGCTGGCCTGTGGGCATGCCTGTCAGGAATTATCTTGATTGTATTAATTGAAGCAGAAAGTGCCCATTGCAGGTGACACCAGACAGGGGATCCCGAACTGCATAAGAGTGTCGAAAGAGAATTGAACCTTCTTTTTTTTTTTTTTTTTTTAAAAGATTTATTTATTTATTATATGTGAATACACTGTAGCTGTCTTCAGCTAGAGGGCATCAGATCTCATTACAGATGGTTGTGAGCCACCATGTGGTTGCTGGGATTTGAACTCGGGACCTTCAGAAGAGCAGTCAGTGCTCTTAACCTCTGAGCCATCTCTCCAGCCTGAATTGAACCTTCTTCTTCCTCTCTGCTTCTTAACTATGAATGGGAGTCCACCAGTTCTCTCAAACCCCTGCTGCTGTGATGTATCTGTAAGCTGGTAACTGTGAGATAAAAGAAATATTTTCTCCTCTATTTCTCAGAGTATGTACTCACAGCAACAGGAAACAAAGATACTGTCTAACAGAACTATGAATATTTAGAATATGTTTAAAAAATAAAATAGCCGGGCAGTGGTGGCGCACGCCTTTAATCCCAGCACTTGGGAGGCAGAGGCAGGCAGATTTCTGAGTTCGAGGCCAGCCTGGTCTACAGAGTGAGTACCAGGACAGCCAGGGATATACAGAGAAACCCTGTCTCGAAAAACCAAACCCTCCCCCAAAAAACCAAACAAACAAAAATAAATAAATAAATAATAAAATAAAAATTAATAAAATTAATAAAAATCAAACACAAAAAATTATTCATCGGCGTTTGCCCACAGGAAGATGGCTGTGGTCTCAATGTCTATGTCATTGAGGCAGATGTTGTTGGGGCAAAGAGCTACGCCTGCCATTTCTGTCCCCAGAGTTCCATCTGGTTGTTGAGATCCACATGGATACTGGCACAGGCCCAATCTCGGGACACACAGCTTATAACAGTTGATGAAAAATTGGCTATCACTACTTTACCTGGTGTTCCAGAAGAGTACACCAAAACCAGAAAGGTCAGGCTCTGTGTTCTTGCTCACAATAACATGCAGTCTGGAGAAAACAACACAAAGAAATGGAAGATGGCGTTTGATACCAGAGATGGGAAAATCCTTGGATGGGTGGGCATTGACGGCTGATCCCTTCTCCAACATAGTTCTGACCTTCAGTACCAAAGAAGACGCAGTTGCCTTTGCAGAAAAAAATGGATGGAGCTATGATGTCGGAGAGAAAAACATCCCAAAACCCAAGTCCAAGTCTTGTGGTGCAAACTTTTCTCAGAACAAAAGAAGAAGAATGTCTACAAAATAGGGTGGTAGTGGCTACATTTCTGCTTGACTGTGATTAAAGTGTCAGCTATGAGCTTATATAGTCCATGGATGATGCACCTCTTAATCTCCTAATAAATGTGACCTTTAAACTATAAAAAAAGTATTCATCAATAAATGGGTTCATGGTTTGAACAGATAATCTCACGAGAAATACAAATGGCCTACAAATACATGAAAAAATATCCTTAGCCCTCAGGGAATTGGAAATCAAAGTGACATTGAGATTCTACTTTACCCTTGCCAGAATGTCTATTATCAGGGACAAAGCACTGTCAAATGGGCTGAGAACATAATTCAGTGGCAGAGCACTTGCCTAGCATGCATGAGACTCTAGGTTCATATCCCAGCACACAAAAATATACTGTCAAGGATGTAAGGTCTTTTACATACCTGGCAAGAATGTAGATAGCACAGATTACTCAAAAATCTAAACTAGAACTGTCTTATGCCAGCTGTGGCACTCATGAGACTATATCTAAAGGTCTCTAAATCAACTTGTCTTAGTTAAAGTAATTATTGCCGTGATGAAACACCATGATCAAAAGCAGCTTGGAGAGAAAAGGGCTTATTTGGCTTATGTATCTTGAGTCACAATCCATTAAGGGAAGACACAGAAGGAACTCAAACCTTGCAGGAATCTGGAAACAGGAGCTGATATAGAGGTCATGAAGGAATGCTGCTTACTGGTTTGCTCCTCATGGCTTGCTCAGCTTGCTTTCTTATAGCACCTAGGACCACCGGCCAGGGGTAGCACTACCCCACAATGGGCTGGACCCTCCCACATCAGTCACTAATAAAGAAGATGTTCTAAAGGCTTGCCTACAGCCCCATCTTTGCTCAGTTTAGGTTCCCTCCTATCAGATGACATCAGCTTGTTGTCAAGTTGACATAAAACTAGCCAGCATATCAATGAACCACAGAGATACCTGTGCATCAATGTTTAATGCTTCACTATTCAAAACAGCTAATATGTGGAACCAGAATACAGATGCATAGATAAAAAATGTGAGTCATACACAGACAGACATAATAGAGTTTTATTTAGTCATAAAGAATAGCAGTATTTGTCAGGCGGTAGTGGCACATGCCCTTTAATCCCAGCACTTGGGAGGCAGAAGCAGGCAGATCTCTGAGTTCTAGTCCAGCCTGGTCTACAGAGTGAGTTCCAGAACAGCTAGTGTAGTCCCTGAGTGGCACACCACAAAAGCTGTCAAAGTGGCAGCAGGCCACTCATTCCCTCCCCAGCCTATGACTGCTGCAGTAAAATGTCTCACAGGAGCTGTCCAAAATGGCTGCTCCTATAGAAATGGCAGCACCACATCTCAGCCAGCATCTCAGCCTGCAGCTGCAGGAGCTGTCCATGGTGTCACACCCCCTTTCCCACCTCAGAGGGAGTTGCCCCTCAAGAGCTGTCCACAGTGGCAGCACCTTCTCTCCAGCCTCACCTTCCCCCAGCAGACCCACAGAGATGGCACCTCAGCCAGGAAAGACTTCCAACTCATGAGTCTGGTGCAGGGAAAAGGGATGAAAAAAGCCACCAATCCCTGAGCAGGAAACCTCACCAATCCTTGAGCTTCCCACAATCCCTGCCCCCCAATTCCTGAGCAGGAAACCCATAAATACCCTGAACAGGAAATTCCACCAATCTCTGAGCCCCTTCCAAGCTCAGGACTTGAAATGCCACCAATCCTCACTCTGAATATCTCTGCCCTGAGAAGCTCCGCCCCCTCAGAAGTCCTATATAAGCACTGCCCCTTTGTCCAGTTCCCTGCTGTCTGCTCCAGGATCAGAGGGCAGCCATCCCTGGATTTGTCTCTCCACACCCTGGACCCTTCAATACATCTTTCATGAGATTTGCTGCCTGGCGTGACTGTGTCCTTGGAAGAAGCCAAAAAAAAAAAAAAAAAAAAAGCAGTGAAGCAGTGAAGAGAAGGAGCAGGACTGGGGCTCCTGAACTCCTCAGCTCAGCTGGGGATCCCCTCCCCTGGGAGCTGCAGTGCCTCTGCTGAGGAGGCTTCCTGTTGGGTTTCTGGGCTCCTGTGTCTTAGGATGCCCTTCCACTGGGACACTGTCTCACATCAGAGCTGTGTGGTTCCTGGGCTTCCAAGTCCCAGGACACACTCCCATCCAATCAGAAACACTTAAAGCCAGGGCCACACAGAGAAACTCTGTCTCAAAAAACAAAACAAACAAGAATACCAGGATTATGCTAGGCATGGTCAGATGATGCCTATAATCCCAGCACTTAGAATGGAGAGGCAGTAGGATCACTCCAAGTTCAAGGTCAACTTGGTCTACATAGCAAGTTTTAGTCATGGCTACATAAAGAGATCCTGTCTAAACAAAAGTAAAAACGAAAAACAAAACAAAACAAAAGTGAAATTGGGTAATTATCAAGAAAGTGGACAGAAATGGTGATTTACCATGCTAAATGAAATACACCAAAAAATATCATATGCTTTCTCTCACATACAGAATCTAAATTTAAATATATACATTTAAATCTAAAACCATGCACTAGGGAGGCAGAGATGGACAGATCTCTATAAGTTCTAGGGCAGCCAAAGGCTATTGGGGTTGGGATTGGATCTCATCTAATAGAAGAGGGGGGGGTAGGACTAATGAGGGGGTAGTGGGGGTTGATTATGAGCAAAGTACACGTTATGCCTGTGTTATGATGTCACAAGAAGAGGCTGGAGATGACGCTTAATTGGAAGAGTGTTTGCCTTGAAAGCAAATACCCTGGATTTGATTCTCTACACTTCAGATGCTGGTGGTACACACCTGTCATTCCATCACCAGAGACGCGGAAGCAGAAGGATCAGAAGGGTAAGCGTATCCTTTGCTATATGCCAAGTTTGAGGCTACCCTGGGAATCTTGAGATCCTATCACACACACACACACACACACAGAGAATGATGATGGTGATGATGATGATGACTGATGACACTGGGGCTGGAGAGATGGCTCTCAGTGGTTAAGAGCACTGGTTGCTCTTCCAGAGGTCCTGAGTTCAATTCCCAGAAACCACATGGCGGCTCACAACCATCTGAAACTCCAGTTCTAGGGGAATCTAACACCCTCACACAAACACACATGCAGGCAAAACAATCTGCATATAAAAAAAGAAAGACCATAAAGATACTTATTTTGCATATTCATTAAAAACACACACAGAGAGAGAGAGAGAGAGAGAGAGAGAGAGAGAGAGAGAGAGAACTTCTTCACACATAAAACCACCAAAGTCACAAGTAGCCCAATAAATAAATGAACAAAATAGTTTAAAAGACATCAGAAGGGAGAAAATCCAAGTCGATAAAAACAAATATGAAAAAGCTACTTACTACTAATTAGGTGTAATAATCTAATTGAGAAATACGCCCCATGGGCTTGTAGTACCTGGGCGTTGTACTGTCTGGGGAGGTTCAAGAGGTCCAGTCTTGCAGGAGGAAGTATATCACTGGGGTCTGGTTTTTAGAGTTCCCTCACTCCCTCACTTCCAGTTTGCTCTCTCTGCTCTGTGCTTGTGATTAACAAGTGACTTCTCAGCTTTCTGTTCCAACCACTCTGCCTTCCTGCTGCCTCGCTTCCTTACCTGACAGACTTTTATCTCTCAAGAACCATAAGCCCAAACAAACCCTTCCTTCTAGTTGTAGCTGTAGAAATGGTATTTAACATAGAAACAGAAAAGTAATATATTAGAGAGATACAAATTAATTTACTACACACCATAAAATGACTTAAAGGTTTTAGGTGTGTGTATGTGTGTGTGTCTTGGTTTTTCCAGACAGAGTGTCTCTGTGTAGTCTTGGCTGTTCTGGAACTTACTCCATAGACCAGGCTGGCCTCAAACTCAGAGATCCTCCTGCCTCTGTTCCCCCACCCCAGTGCTGGGATTAAAGATGTGTGCACCTCACTTCCAAGGCTTGTTTTGTTTTTTGAGACAGTACCCCTAGCTGACCTGGAATCCACTAGATATACTTTTTCTGGGTTGTGAAAAGTAGCACAGACTGCATAAACCACTGACAAAATATAAATAACATCTGTATTGTAGTGCAAACACAATGTGACAAGAACATGTGTCCAGAACATTGCCCACACATCAGGAGCCCACACATCTCCCTACTGCTCAGGACCTCCTCCCTCTCTGCCCTTTTCTGATCAGTCATCTGTTTCCCTACTTTAGAAAGATGCTGCCTACTCTGGGGAGTCAGAGTCAGTCTTCTTTCACTCAAGGTCTAGCCACGAGGGCATGGCTGCCATCGTCATTTCTTGTTACCATTGTACAATGCACTATTTTACAGACATCCTGTAATTTATGTATCCTTTTTCCCGTGAGACACGCAGCATCCCCAGTCTGAAGCAATGGCAAGAGAAGCTGCTATATTTGTCACTTCTTTCCTGGCTCACATAGTTTGCACGCTTTGGATGTATCTACATTTAAAACTGACAGGTAATAGGGTTGTACATTCCTTTATCTAAATAAGGGTAAAAACAAGTGAGAATTTCTGTCACTCACTCTCAGCAATATCGAATTGACCAAGAGTTATCATGTTTTACCCAAAATAGCTAATAGAGAGGATTTTGTCTGCTTCCAACACAAACAAATGTGGTATCTGAGGTTATGGAGATACTGGTTATTCTGACTGGATTATTATTCATTGTATGGAAATGTCACACAACACTTCATGAACCCGTCCAATTACCATGTGCAAATTCAAGTAAAATATACTGAAATCCTGTGTGGTAATGGCACATGCTTTTAATTCCAGCACTTGGGAGACAACAGAAAGAGGTTCGCCTTGTGTTATGTAGCAAGACTCTACCTCAACTAGAAAGAGGAGGAGGAAGAGGGGAGGAGGAGAGGGAGGAGGAAGAGAAGGAGAAAGAGGTGGAGGAGGAGGAAGACAGGAGGAGGAAGAGGGGAGGAGAAGGGGAAGGAGGAAGAGGCGGTGAAGGAGGGGGAGGAAACTGATGAATGCTGAGGAAGAGGAAGGAAGTTGTAAAAGGCTAACTTTCTGAATTATTGAACCCAGGCCTGTAGAGGGAGATTCCTTAGGTAGGGCCACGCCATGACAGAAAAAGGCCTATGAACATTTCCACACATAGATATGAAAGGGGAGAAGACACAGGGTTTAGGGGTGAGGCTGAAGATCTGCAAGCCTGGGAGGGGTTGACAGAGCAGAGCAGTCTCCTGGCGAGATGATCTCAGAGATGCATTGAAGAAGAAAGAAGAAAAGAAAAGCTGGAACAATTAAGCTCACTAACAACCCACAGCCCAACGTTCAGAGAATTTCAGTCTCCTCCTAGGAAAGGCCAACCTTTCCCTCTACATTGAATTCCTAGTTTTATACCCAATGACTATGTTTGCAGACCAGGCTGACTTTGAACTTGTGATCCTCTGCCTTCCAAACACTGAAACCATGGCTATGCATTGACATAGCCCCCACCTCTAGCTCTGCTTTGGCCTTTTCTTCCTGAGGGTGGTTAATAATTGTCAGCTTGACAACACCTAAAGTCACCTAGGAAAAAAATTAAAACCACCTAGGAGACCTGGCCTCTTGGCATGTGAATGAGGAAGTTTGTAGACAGGATTAACAGAGGTTATTAGACTCCTCTTAAATGTGGACTGGGTCTCAAACTGAATTAAAAGGAGAAAACAAGAAAAGCACCAGCATCCGTCTCTCACTGCTTCCTGACTGTGGATGCCATGTGACCAGATACCTCATGCCATCCCCACTCTCTGAGTTAGGGTTTCTATTGCTGCGAAAAGACACAATGATTACGGCCAACTCTTTTTTTTTTTTTTTTTTTTTTATGATTATGTCCAACTCTTTTTTTTTTTTCTTAAGATTTATTTATTTATTTTATGCATATGAGTACACTGTCACTGTCTTCAGACACACCAGAAGAGGGCATCGGGTCCCATTACAGATGGTTGTGAGCTACCATGTGGTTGCTGGGAACTGAACTCAGGACCTCTGGAAGAGCAGTCAGTGCAGTGCTCTTAACCTCTAAGCCATCTCCCCAGCCCACGGCCAACTCTTACAAAGGAAAACATTTAATTGGGACTGGCTTACAGTTTAGAGGTTTGGTCCATTGTCACCACGGTGGGGAGCATGGTGGCATGCAGGCAGACATGGCGCTGGACAGGTAGGTGAGAGTTCTACATCTGGATTGGCAGGCAGCAGGGAGAGAGAGACACTGGAGTAGAAGATGAGGGGATGGGATAGTGAGGTGAGGATGGGGCTTCTGCTTCCCATGCGAACTGTAAAAACTACTTTGGGGGCTGGAGAGATGGCTCAGTGGTTAAGCACTTGCTGCTCATCCCACAAACCCCGGTTCAGTTTCTAGTACTCACATCAGTGGCTCAAGCTTGCCTGCAACCCCAGCTCCAAGAGCTCTCACGCTCCCCTCTGGCCTCCCAAGGCCATGTGCACACGCATGTGCAGAATCTCACACTAACAAACACATGCATGCACATGATTGAAAATATAGAGGCTAGAGTGATTGCCCATCGGTTAAGAATACTGGCTGCTCTTCAGAAGAACTAGCTTTGAATCTCAGCACCTATGTGGCTCTTGACTGTATCCACAATGCCAGGGGATATGACACCTCTTTTAGCCTCCTAGGGTACCAGGCTTGGACATGGTGCACAGATATAAATGCAGGCAAAATGCCATACACATCGTCATCATCTTCACCATCATCATCATCATCATAGTCTTATTTAGAGTTTTACTGCTGTGAGCAGACACCATGATCAAGGCAACTCTTATAAGGACAACATTTAATTGGGGCTGGCTTACAGGATTGGAGGTTCAGTCCAGTATCATCAAGGTGGGAGTATGGCAGCATCCAGGCAAGCATGGTGCAGGAGGAGCTGAGAGTTCTGCATCTTTATCTGAGGGCCACTAGGAGAAGACTGGCTTCCAGGCAGCTAGGATGAGGGTCTCAAAGCCCACCCCCACAGTGACACACCTACTCCAACAAGGCCACTCCTTCTAATAGTGCCACTCCCTGGACCAAGCATATTCAAACTACCAGAATCATATAAATAAAAATAAATACAATTTTAAAACTTTTTCTCTCTTGCCTTTCATAATCCAACTGGACAAATCACATTTAATTTCTGTCCTTACAGGCTCCATACAAGCCAATATGGGTCCATGGTCCCAGAGAGAACAGAAATAAAGGGTGAGTCACCTGACTGCCCGACATTGCTACTAAGTTGGTTGGATTCTAGAACCTGGAGCAGGAAGAATTATTCTCAGCAGACCATGACTGTCTCAAGGACTTGAGAAGAAAGAAACTAGAATTCAGGAAGTCTGAGAAGGTAGATACAGTGAGACAAAATCCCAAAGACGAAGGAGCTACACAGAAAAGGAACTCAGGGAAACAGAGAGATGGCTTAGTGGTTAAGGGCACTTGTTGCTCTCGCAAAGGACCAGAATTCGGGTCCCAACACTCACATGGCAGGTTTCGACCATTTGTAACTTCACTGCAGAAAATTTAAAGCCCTCTTCTGACACCCTCAGGCAACAGGCATCCTCAGGTGCACATACATATATGCAGGCAAAGCACTCATACAGAAAAAATAATATCTTTGAATTTTTTTCTTTTTTTGCTTTTTGAGATAAAATCTCACATGTCATTGCGGCTGACCTGAAACTCACTGTATAGACAAGGCTGGCACAGAATTTACAGAGATTTACCTCTGCCACCAAAATGCTGAGATTAACGGCATGTGCCACCACTTGGAGAAAAAAAAAAAAAAAACAGAAAAGACAAGAAAAACTCTAGAAATTGAATGAGGTTCTAAACCTCATTGGGCTGTAAATATCTTGAGTTTGCTCCAGCAAGAGAGGACAGTCATTAATGATTTCCTCTCAAAATTCAACAGCAATGTAAATAATAATAATAATAATAATAATAATAATAATAATAATAAATTTTGCATTTTAGTAGCAGAACTGAAGTTGGGCACAGGTCACTGGGCTAAAACTCCATTTGTTTTTTCTCTCTTTCTCTGTGTGTGTCTGTCTCTCTCTGTGCATCTGTCTCTGCCTCTGTATGTGTGTGTGTTTCTTTCTGCTTTGACTTTTGTTTTTATTTTGGTTGTTGTTGAGTCTTGTTAAGTAGTCTTGGCTCACCTAGGACTAGTTTTGTAGACCAGGCTGGCCTTGAACTTGTGGCGACCCTCTGCCTTCCAAATACTGAAACTACAGCCATGAATCGCTGTACCTAGCACATCTAGCTCTGCTTTGGCCTCACATTTTCTTCTTGAGGGTGGTTAGTAATTACCAGATTGACAATACCTACAATCACCTAGGGAAAAAAAAAAAAACACCTAGGAGACTCTACCTCTTGGCATGTCGATGAGGAAGTTCGTAGACTGGATTAATAGATGTGAGAAGACTCACCCTAAATGTGGACTGGGTCTCAGACTGAATAAAAAAGAAAAAACAACAAAAGCACCAGCAGGGCTGGTTAAGAGCACTAGCTGCTCATCCAGGGGTCCTGAGTTCAATTCCCAGCAACCACATGGTTGCTCACAACCATCTGTAATGGGATCCGATGCCTTCTCTGTCACAAAGGCATATATGCAAATAGAGTCTCAGATACATAAATAAATTTTTAAAAAATATATAAGCACCAGCCTCCACCTCTCACTGTTCCTGTGGATGCAATGTGCCAGCCCCTCCATGATAGACACACCCTCAAACCATGAGACAAAATGGATCCATCCTTCCTTGACGTGAATGTTGTCACAGCAACAAGAGAAGTAACCGACATACTGAGTCACTCTCTGTAGCAGTTACCTTGGATTCCGGGAGTAACAGAACTCATATATGAAAGTGTTTATGACAAGGGGCCCAAAACTCTCCTCAAACATCAGTGAGCCCTGTAGGACAGATTCCCACCAGCGCCATGAGGACAGTTGCCCAGGAGAGCCAGGCAGCAGCCTCTCATGAGCTCATTGCTCTCCCAAATGCCTACAGCACTAACGTCAGCATTCCTTTCTGAACCAGACTCTCGATGAAGCTCAGCAATCTCCTCTTCTGTCCCCTGTGCATGTCCCACCCCCCTCCTTTGTTTGCCTTACCATAAGTCTCACAAAGTTCCTGACAATCCCTTGAGGACAGACATGAGGTCACCGAGTCCCTTTATCTGTTCTTCCCAGGGTGGACACACTTTCTCAATCTCCTTTCCATGCCTTTCACCACGACTCATCTCTTTAATTGTGTGTTGGGTGACAGGCTGAGCATCTTCTGTGGGGACTCTCGGAGCCAGAGGGCTTTTACCCTAAAAGTCTGGTAAGAGAGCTAAATTATACCCTCAGGAAGGGTTGCTCCTGCCATAGCCAAAGAAAAACTAAAACAGATTTCAAAACAGGCAAAATGAACTACAAGCAGCTTAACTGACAGCGAAGAAAGAGAAAAGATTCTGGTCGCTGTCATTTACACATGCAGCTCCTAGTAAAAAACTTCTAGTCAAGCTAAGAAACAGAAAACTAAAGTATATAAACAGGAAAACATTAGCTAAGAGAGAGAGAGACCAAGAAAGAGAGAGGCTGGGGACATGACTCAGTGGTTAAGAATACTGACTGCTCTTACCCAGTTCAATTCCCAACACCCACATTGGGAGCTCACAAGCACCAGTTCCAGCACCCTCTTCCGACCTCTGAGAGTACCTGCAGGCACATGATGCACATACACTCAGGCACACACACATAAATATTTTTAAAGTGTAATAATTCAGGGGTTGCAGAGGTGCTCAGTGGCTGGGAGCTTGTCCAAGTACAGGACCCGTGCTGGACAGCTCACAGCTGACTATAACTCCAGCTCAGGGGGTCTGACACCCCATTCTAGACTCTGTAAGCTCACACATGCACCTCCCCACACATAATTAAAAATAAAATAAATGTTTTTTTTAATAAAAATTCAATTGAAGGGCTCAGGGGATGGCTCAGGAGTTAAGAGCACTGACTAATCTTCCAGAAGACACAGCACCTACATGGCAGCTAACAACAGTCTATAATGCCAGTTCTGAGGGCACCCTGTTCTGGTTCCACGATACCAAGCATGCATGTTGTACACAGACATACATGCAGGCAAAACACCCATACAAGTTCAAGGCCAGGCTGGTTCAGAGTGAGTTCTAGTCTATACAGTATAACAAGAGCTGCACAGTGAGCAACTATTTCAAAATAAAATAATTCAATTGTAAAAGAAATGGTGAAAAATGAAAAATATCAGTAAGTAAAAGGATAAACATTTTAAATTTATAAGATTTTGGTTTGGTTTTTGGAGGGGTATTTGTCTAGAATCATAAAAATAAATTTTTCCACCAGTGTGGCATCTTGTTACCACAGCCCTGAGAAACCAGCATATCTCTCAAGGAGGTGAAACTTGACTTCCTTGTCTTTACAATGGGTTGGAACAATGGGTCTTTCCAGTGTGGAAGGGATAGAAGTAACTTTTGCTTGGCTTGGCCTATTATTTGTTTTGAAGACAAGGTATACTCTAGCTCAGGCTAACCTCAGATTTGTTACACTGTCGAGGATGATATTGAACTTCTGATCCCCTGACTCTGCCTCAAAATGGTATGAGGAATCCACCAGAGAAGACCACTCAGACAGTCAATAAGAAAGTCATTAGCCAGCTGGTGATTACATTGGGTGTTTAGGACCTGCATGCAGTCCTGAGCCTTTCTTGAGGTAAGCTGGGTTGACACGCCTCAGTTAGCAAGAACAGTTAGCCAGAAGCAGAATTACAGAAGCCAAAAGGCAAGGTTAGTACATTTATGGACTTTCCCAGGACTATGGATTTTGATGGATTAATCTTTGTTCTTGTTTTGTCAGGTAGTGCTGTCTACAGGCTGGGTTCCAAGGCCTGAATGCTACTTCCATCATGGCATAAGTTGTCCTAAGGTCTGGGGGTCTGTTACACCAAGTGCTGGGCTTACAGGCATGTGCCACGACATTGAAGTGTGCTGGGAATCAAAACCAGGGCCTTGTTGTACATGTGTTAGGTGACACTCAACCAACTGAGCCATGACTCAGCTGAGCCTTGTTGTTTTGTTCTTAGAACTCACTACCCAGACAAGGCTGGTTTCCAATCTGCCACAATCCTCCTGTCTTAGCCTCCATAGGGCTAAGATTATAAGCATGCACTATCACATCAAGACTGAAATTTACTTTACTGTAAAAACCATGCCAAAAGCCAAGAAAGAGACAAGTAGCCAAGTCCAGCATCAGGACCACTACACTGCCTGATCTTGACTGTTAACATGACTATATTTGGAGTCAACTAAAACCCAAACTTATGCTATATCTGTGGGGGATTTTCTTGATCGGATCATTTGAGGTTAGAAGACTCACCCTATGATGTTAGCCCACATAAAAGGGCATTTGCTTTTTTTGCCTGCTTGCTCTCACTCTTGATGGCAAGATCATCTGTCCTAATGCTAAGGCATTCCTTTGCTGGTATTGGAACCTATTTCTTCAGGAGTCCAGTATAGACTGAAGACCAGCAACTCTATAGGGCTCTAACACTAGATAGGAACTCCTGAAACATCAAGTCTCCTGGACTAGACAGCTACTGGATTCTTGGCCTTTCCATTGGGGAGACCCATTGCTACCACAGCCTATAAGCCACTGAAATAAATCCCCAATATGTGTATGTGTGTGTGTGTTTGTGTTTGTGTGTGTGTACGTGCTCGCACATGTGTGTGCATATTCTGTCTGTTCCATTCCTTTAGAGAACCCTGCATAATACAGTCATACTGATGGTCTGTTCCTTGCTATGACTTAGTGAATATGGGACTTGACCTCTGTGGTTGACCTCAAAAAACCATAACCCAGGTCTAAACAAGAAAACCACACTAGACAGATTCTAATAGAAAGACCCCAAAGTACCTGACTCTTCAAAACTGCCAGATCATCCAGACTAAGGAAAGGAAGAAGCTATCTCAGCCAATAGAAGCCTGGATGTATGTAAGGGCTTAAAGGAAATTCTGAATCCTGCATGGAACCCCAAATAAGAAAAGAGGGCTTGAAGAAAATCAGAATAAACTATAGACTTTAATTAATTAATGAACATCAATATTAGTTTATTATTAATTAGAAAAAAAAATATACCATACTAGCATTAAGTTAGTTTCTGTTTGTTTTGTTGGTTATGGAGGGGATTATTTGTTATTTTTCAATAGGGCCTTAAATAGCCTAGGTTGACCTCAAACTCTGTGTAGCTGAGGATGGCCTTGAACTGACCTTCCTGCCTTAGCTTCCCTTCATGCTGAGATTTAGACTTAAGGCCTGAGCCATCATGCCTGAATAACATAAGGTTAATAACTAGATACAGTAGCACATACCCATAATATCAGCATTTGGGAAGCTAAGGTGGGAGATTCTAAGTTTAAGATGAGCCCAGGCAACAGATAGACTTCTAGGTCAGCATAAACTACATAGTAAAACCCTGTCTCAAAGCAAAAGAATTGATAGGATTTTTGAATGACATGTTTAAGATCTCTCTGAACAATTGCCAGCTTTTATATAAACTTAATCCAAGGAATAAAATGTTTTTGTAGTTGGAGTGGTCATGCTAGGAACCGACCCTAGAGCCTCTTGCATGACAGAAGCACCCCGGCTCTGGGCTGCACTCTGCAGCCTCAGACTCCCTTTTTCTATTCTTTTCTTGCCTTATTTTTCTTGAGACAGTCTTACTATGTAGCTCTGACTGTCCTAAACTCACTATGTAGACCAGGGTGGTGTGGAACTCACAGAGATCTACCTTTCTGAGTGCTGAGACTAAAGGGACACACCACAGTGCCCATCCTGTCCTGGTGTCCTTTTGAAAAAATGAGACGGCCGGGCAGTGGTGGTGCACGCCTTTAATCCCAGCACTTGGGAGGCAGAGGCAGGTGGATTTCTGAGTTCAAGGCTAGCCTGGTCTACAGAGTGAGTTCCAGGACAGCCAGGGCTATACAGAGAAACCCTGTCTCGAAAAACCAAAGAAAAAAAATGAGACATACTAAAGCTACAAAGATGTCGTATTCTCCAAGATTGTTATAAAATTAAACATGACTTTTTAGAGGATCAAGTTGATTGTGAAATTTACACTGAAAAAAAAAAAGTGCCATCATACCTTTCTGCCAATGTGGTGACCATGGAGATGGGACACTTTTCATCTGTTGAAGCCTCATATTCCTTGTGACAGGATTGTCTCCTAGGTGGCCATAGACAAAGAGATTAAAAGTCTTGCTGTCACTGTTCCCTAGCAGGTCTGCAGTGGTATGTGTTAGGTACAAAGCAAGTCCCAAAAAAAGAGAGTGCTGGTGACAATTTCCTAAACAGGACTCTGGCTGGGTAAATAGAAGGTTGTTATTGAGTAAACAATAGCCTAAACTGAGCATTCCTCTCTTGAGGCAGATTTCTCTTTAACCGGAAAGCCACTACTTCCCTTATCTGTCCCAAAGGTCAACTGTCTCAGGCAAGAGTCTCTCTATTAACTCAAACAACCCACTGTAGCTTCCAGGTTGTTCTGGCTGCTCTCTCCTCCTGCCGCCATCTGTCCTCTTAAAACTGACAAGGTGACAAGGTTTTTCTAGCCACCCACTGTTCTCTGAGCCTAGCAGTATGATTCTGCAAATAAGCTTTCCTTCTACCCATGGAGTGGTCTAGTTTGGTGGTTTCACTGTGCCCTTGCTCACAGTGTGAAACTGGGGATATGACCTTCAGAGTGGCCTGTGGGGACCCGAAGGAAGCCTCACTGAGCAGCTGCTCTTCTACAGAATCACCATAGCCTAAGATCTAAGGGTGACTTTTGCAAATTTTGTTCCCTTGGCCCACCTCTGAAAGGCTGCTTCCAGTCTGAGCTCCACAGCTATATGTGGAAAACCAGAATTTCGGAGATTTTTCTTTATAGTGAGAACCAAACTCAAAAAGGGAAAAAAAAGAGGACAGTTTGGGCTGAGCAGTGACTCCTGCCTGTAATCTCAGCACATGAGGGGCAGAGGCAAGAGAATCCCCCCAAGTGTTAGTCCATTGTGGGCTCGGCAAGTCACAGGGCAAGCAGGACTTCATTGTGAGACCCTGACTCTAAAAACCAAGAAAGAAATGGGAGTACAGCAGAAAGGATGGGGTGGGGGGGAGGGAGGGACGGAGCATGCACATGAGCAGGTAGCCCTTGGGGAAAAATATTTTAAAAATGGTTATGGTTGTGCATTTCAATTATAATGACTTTTTTTTTTTTAAAGATTTATTTATTTATTATATGTAAGTACACTGTAGCTGTCTTCAGACACCCCAGCAGAGGGCACCAGATCTCATTATGGATGGTTGTGAGCCACCATGTGGTTGCTGGGATTTGAACTCAGGACCTTCGGAAGAGCAGTCAGTGCTCTTACCCGCTGAACCATCTCTCCAGCCCCCTATAATGACTTTTTATCCTTACAACATACTATTATTTTCCTCACATTACAGCTATGGAAGCAGGGGCACAAAGAGCTTTAATAACCTACCCAAGCCAAGTGTGGGGACATATACTCTTAGTCTCAGCTCTCAGAAGGCAGATTGGGAGGATCTTGAATCCAACCTGTTCTACATAGAAAGTTCCAAGCCAGCCACAACTACACAGGGAGATCCTGTCTTTTAAAACAAATCCAAAACCCAAACTGCAAATGAATAGCTGGGGTCTGAACCCAAGCCAGCTGGCCCCAGACTCTAGACTCAACAGCGTATTGAAGGAAGCCATGATAACTTGTGAAATTTCATGATAGCTTGTGAAATTAAGGATAGAGGGAAACTAGAGGGGTGTCTTATGTAAGCCATAATAAATTATCCTAACCCCATTTCTCAGTCATATTTACAAGAAGCACAGAATAGGAAGTTTAAAAATATGGACTGTATCTGGGCATGGTGGTTTGCCTCTTATAGGCAGAGGCAGGAGGATTGCTGTAAGTTTTATTTTTAGGTTCCATAAACAGCCTAGGCCAGTCTAGGCTAAAAAAGTAAAACTGAGTCAAAAAATAATAATAATATGGGGCTGGAAAGATGAATCAGTAGTTAAAAGCCCTGGCTGTTCTTCCAGAAAACATGGGTTTAATTCCCAGCACCTACATGGCTGCTCACAACTGTCCAGTCCCAGGGGATCTGACATTCTCTTCTGTCTCCTGCCAGGCACACACATAAAATACAGACAGACACACATGTAAGCAAAACACCCACATATGTAAATAAAATTTTATAAGTTTTTAAAGAACAAAATAGGTTATGTATATAGATCAGGCGGTACAGCATGTGGTTAGCATTCTTGAAGTCCCATGTTCGATCCCCTGCACTGCATAAAACTGGTATTGTGGTGCACGCCTGTGACCTCAGCACTCAGGAGGGGAAGGCAGAAGGCTCAGAAGTTCAAGGCCATCAGGTCCTATGAAGTTGGAGGTCAGCCTAGAACACATGAAATGCGTTCTCAAACACACACACACATACACACACACACATACACACATGTATATTTGTGTGTATGCATGTATGTGTACATATGCTGGAGGCAAACCATGTATGTGTTGCATGCTGGAAGCAAACTGCATAACCCAAGCCTGCTAGCTCTGCAGCTGATTTCCTGTTTGACCGCAGAAGAAATTCTCTAATACGCTCTGATCGCTGGCATCTGTGGGTGTATTTGCTTTAACAGCAAAGGCAAATTATGGCTGCAGCTGGGATTAAGATAGCTAATCACCCTACCTTAATGGAGGGACATTGTTCCTGGTTATCTCCCAGACCTAACACAGTCACAGGGTCCTTGACAGTGAGTGGATCTCGGGTATGGTGGCGCCCTGTTGTAGAACTGGAACCCTGGGGCTTAAGCAAGATGATGGACGTTTGAGACCAGCTTAGGCTACATAGAAAGACACTGTCTCAAAAGAAGGCTGGTGCAGTTTAGGAGACTCTTGAGTTAGGGAAGGAGCTGTGACCATGGAAACAAGATCAAGAGTGAGGCTGCATGAGAAGACCTGTCACTGTGGCTTTTAAGATGGACAGGACTGTGACCCAGAGAACACAAGTGGTCTCAAAAACCTAGAAAAGACAAGAAAAAGTTTCCACATGCCTACCTGTGAAAGTGAATCTTCTTTTAAAAAATTTTATTTGGCCAGGCGGTGGTGGCGCACGCCTTTAATCCCAGCACTTGGGAGGCAGAGGCAGGTGGATTTCTGAGTTCAAGGCCAGCTTGGTCTACAAGGTGAGTTCCAAGACAGCCGGGGCTACACAGAGAAACCCTGTCTCGAAAAAAAAAATTTTTTTTATTTTGTGTTTATAAAGTACCTGGGTGCGTGGGTGTGCGTTACCATGTACATGTTTGGAGGCCAGGAGAGGGTGTCAGATTTCCCTGGAATTGGAGTCACATATGAATGTGGATACAGGGAACCAAATCAGGTCCTCTGCAAGATCACCGAGTATTCTTTGTTTGTTCTGTTTTGGTTTGAGACATGGTTTCTCTGTGTGGCCCTGGCTGTCCTGGAATTCACTCTGTAATCTAGGTTTGGTTCAAACTCAGAGATCTGCCTGCCTCAGCCTCCTGAGTGCTGGCATGTACCAGCAAGTGCTCTTAATGGCTAAGCCACCTCTCCAGCACTTGTAATAGTAAATCTTGATTGTCAGCCTGGCTAGATTAAGAGATTCTAAGGGGATGAGGAAAGTACATTTCTTGGTGTGCCTGTGAGGACATTTAAAGAGAAGACAGGCATGAATGAGAACAACCGTTAGTGGAAGACCCGTCCTGAATGTGGGTAGCACCATCCAATAGACAGGCTTGTGGGCCTGGATGATAACCAAAAAAAAAAAAAAAAAAAAAAAAGGAGCAAGCCCTGGGTACAAGCTCTGCTCTTTCTCAGTGAAGTCTTTCACAGCTATAATCATGTATGATCATGTGTGATCATGTGTGAGAATCAGCCAGTCAATACAAGCTCAGGGCAGCATCTCTCCAGGTACCTTCCAGGCCGCAGCCTTAAGCTGCATCATGGGTCCCCCTCGCTTTGAATTTTCCAGTCTAGGTTTCTCATACTAAGCAGCTTCCTGTTCTCTGGTTCTCCACAATCAGTAGCCATTACTGGACTAACACTCCTCAAGAAAGAGTATCTCTGCCTTCGCTAACTTTCAGTCCAGAGAGACGAACTTCAAACTTTGACCTCCATAACTATAAGATAATGTGTATATTGTTGTAAGCCATGAGCCTTGTAACATTTAGTGAAAGCAGCAACAAGCTAATGCGACCTGTGAACCTTAGTTTTCTCATTAACACAATGGAGAAGTTCAATTGAAATTAGCTCAGGGGCTTTTGCTGGCAAAAAGAGGAAGTGTCGTGAACTCTAAACTGAAAACCCATCAAGTAGTGAGATGCACAGTAAGGCTGGAAGGTGAGTCTAAACAGTGGGGGAGAGGGACCAAAACAAATGGCGAACGCATTGGGGGCCTGGAGAGATGGCTCAGTGGGTGAGAGTGCCTGTCGCTCTGGCAGAGGTCCTGGGTTTGATTCCCAGAATCCACGTGGTGGCTCACAACCATGTGTGACCTCCAAAAGCACCCGGCATGTATGTGGTGCATGCACATAACATACAGCAAAACTCTCACTCCTAAAATAAGATGGTAGAGATTTTAAAATTCAAATATATATTAAGTACATTACAGTTAAGGAGTGAGCTCTTTGTCACTTCCTCATTGATGTGACCTATGTCGGAGAAAAAGGCCTATTCAGAGTCAAATTTTCACCTGTCTCTCTCCTGGAGTTTTCTGTCTTCACTGCCACAGTACTTCATACCCCACAACACTTCCTTCCCACTCTCTCCCAAAATAAGACATGGCCTCTTTGACCTAACCTTGGTACTCCTTTGTTGCAGGAAATATTAAAAAACAACCGGCAAGTTCCCAAGCTACACTCTGGTTCTCTCTGCCCTGTGAGGCCTAGCTGGCCATACACTGGTGGGCAAGGGCCGACTTGTTTTATCTCTGACTCAGGGCTCCATGATCTCTCCACCCAACTCGATACCACACCAGCCCCATGTTTCCAGACCCCCACAGCCTTTGTGGTGCACATCAGGCAAACCCACACTTTGCTGCCGTACCTCTCTCTGGAACCCAGTCAAGCCACCGTGTGAAAGAACACAACACAAACTTAGTTCAGAAACAATGGTAACTCAATCTCTGGGTGCAACAACTAAAATCCTAATCTTGTAAGTCTAATTAAAGCTAAATCCTCTGGAGGTGAATCCTGATGGATCCACCATTGAAACGGGGAGACACTAGTAGCTACATCTTGTCCTCACTCTGTCCCCGTCCAAATGAGCCCTCTCTCTCTCCTGCTTCCTCTCTTCCTCCGTCCAACCCGGAAGTCCTACCTACTCAGCCAATGATTGGTTCCTTTATTCATTAGGGGATTGTTCACAAGAAGTCACCTGAGTACAGGATTAACTAACTCCTGGTCCACAGCCCCTCCCAGGAGAGCGGAATTAGCATCAAAATACAAACAGCCCCAGGGCTGTCCACAACACTCCTTCATGTTTCTCTCTCATTCATTCATTCATTCATTCATTCTTTTTTTCTTTCTTTTTGTGTTCCTACCAAATGTGATCCTTAAAGGAGGTTAATGCCTTAATCCAAAAGAGAAGTTGTATAGACTAGCCTGGGAGCCAAACAACTGCCATCTTCCAGTGTTCAGCTGTGCCCACTTGCAAAGACCATCGAGGAGGAGCTTATTGGCTGTTCTCATTCCTTCACACAGAATGGGGAGACTCATAAGACCCTCACCTGGGTATCTAGTCGCTCCCTGCCACCTGTGAGAAGCAATTCTGCCCTATCTGCATGTTGCCTATGGGAAGGACTAGAGTATATAGATTGAGAAGGCATAGGAGGCAGGGCAGTGGTGGCACACGCCTTTAATCCCAGCACTTGGGAGGCAGAGACAGGCGGATTTCTGAATTCAAGGCCAGCCTGGTCTACAGAGTGAGTTCCAGGACAGCCAGGGCTACACAGAGAAACCCGGTCTCAAAAAACCAAAAAAAAAAAAAAAAAAAAAAAAAAAAAAAAAAAAAAAAAAAAAAAAAAAAAAAAAAAAGATTAAAAAAAGAGAGAGAGAGAAAAGGCATAGGAGAGGATTTATACAACTATGCAGCTATGGGGAAGCCCTCATTCCTACTGGGTAAAGTTTCTCGTGAGGAGGCCTTTGTGGGGAGGAGCACTCATACCCCATAGGTGACCCCTCAGCTACACTCTATAGTAAGCCTACTAAAACCCATTGGCTCCCCAGAGTGACTTTTGGCAGGATTGTGTTTGTGTTTTTCCTTGGGACCTCATAAGGAGAAGGGGCAGACATTGTTGTCTCCCGCTAGGAAGGAACATTAGCAACAGAAGTGAATGGTGACTCAGAACAGGGAGGTAGCAGAAGGGATGGGAACAATTCAGCCAAGCAGAGCAGACACACACAGACATCCCAGGCATCCAGGAGACTGGGGTAGGAAGGAGCCGAGACAAGGATGCTCACTGCCTGCCACCTGTAGCACTGGAGCTCATTTCAGAGGCTTTGACTTGGTGAGACCTGGATTCTTGGCTGTCCTGCGGAAGAATTTCAGGCAAGTGCCTGGTGGTGGTGTCGAAGGCAGAGGCAGGTGGATCTCTGAGTTCAAGGCCAGCCTGCTCTACAGAGTGAGTTCCAGGACAGCCAAGGCTATGTAGAGAAACCTTGTTCCAAAATAAAAATAATAAAAATTTAAAAATCATGATAGTTAATGTGAAGCCGAACTGGAGTTTATTAAGAAGAGATTTAACATTGAATAAGCATGAAGGTAATACAAAGGTGCTTAGGAAAAGCACAGTACACGCTGAGGATTGTGGGTATGGACCTCTCAAAAGAGTCTAAAGTGTCTTATAATGGCCATATAGATTTTGGTAAGATCCTCAGTTATATCTCAAAGGGGTTACTAAGGAATTTAAATTGATCATATTATGGGCAGGGTGTGTGTGTATGCGTGTGTGTGTGTGCGCACATGTCACAGCATACATGTGTGGAGATCAGAAGCCAGTTGAAGGCTTGAAGGCGCTAGTTCTTTCCTTACCCTATGGGTTCTGGTGATGAAGTCATCAGACTTACAAGGCAAGCCCTCCCAGCCACAGAGCCATCTTGCTGACCCTTGATGGGGAATTTCAATGAGATCCTAGGGTGGTTCGCGAAGTAGGATCACGGCTGATAGATTCAAGCTCTACCTCCAAGGTCAGCATGCAGAGTTGAGGTACATTTTTGCTGCTTAAAATATATAGTTTATATTTATGTGAGATTTCCAGAAAATTGCAGGTTCAGGTCTTGGGGGGGGGGGAGTCTGTCATGGTTCATTACTATTTTACATGCTTACATGAAAACATCTCTATGCAAAAGAAATAGTGTCTCTATGTATGTGATCTTCACAGCAAATTTAGTTAACTCTGCTAAAATTCTAGACTCTGCTGATGAAAGACTTCAACCAGACTCTGAAGTGAGAGGGTTCTTTGTTTCCATATGCCCTTAATTTTTCTGGTTTGCTAACCTTCCTCAGGAGGATCGTGATTTAAAGGAGTTAGCCTGGGCTACACAGTGAAAACATGTCACCTTATTTATTGTTTGCTTGCTTGCTTTGAAACAAGTACTCCTGGCCATCCTGGAACTCAGTCTGTATGTAGACCAGGCTGGCCTGGAACTCACAGAGATCTGCCTATCTCTGCCTCCCAAGTGCTGAAATTAAAGGTGTGAGCTACCACCTCCTGGCAGTTATCACTCTTTGCAGGTTATTTGGTTTGTGTCTCTGGACATGCTCTACACACCCACTAATTGGTTGGTTGGTTGGTTGATTGGTTGATTGGCTGGGACAAGGCCTCACTCTGTGGCCTAGGCTGACCTGAAACTCATGGCAATCCTACCTCAGTCTCCCGTGTAGTAGAACACAGGCACGAACCGCTACACTTGGCTCATCTAACCCCTTTTAGTCTACCTTGGGTTCTTTTACTTCTAAATATTTAATTTGTTAATGTTTTAATAAAGATTTTTATTTTATTCTAAAGTCTGTGTGTGTGTGTGTGTGTGTGTGTGTGTGTGTGTGTGTGTGTGTGTGTGTAGGTATGTGTACCTGAATGCAGCTGCCCTTAAAGGCACCTGATACGGGTGCTGTAAATCCAATTCAGTTCCTCGAGCTGCAGGAGCAATACACATTATTTTTTTTTTTTTTTTTTGGCTTTTCAAGACAGGGTTTCTCTGTGTAGCCCTGGCTGTCCTGCAACTCACTCTGTAGACCAGGCTGGCCTCGAACTCAGAAATCTGCCTGCCTCTGCCTCCCAAGTGCTGGGATTAAAGGTGTGCGCCACTACTGCCCGGCCGCAATACACATTCTTAACAACTTCAAAACCTTTCCATCCTTTGTTTGTTGTTGTGGGTAGTGGTGGTGGTAGTGGGGTGTGTGTGTACGTGTACATATCCTATAGAACACAGGTGAAGGTCAGCAGACAACTCATGGGAATTTTTCTCTCCTTCCACCTTGTGAATGCTAGAGACCAAACTCAGATCATCAGACTTGGTGGCAAACACGTTTACCTGCTGAACCAGCCTTTCGGTTTGTTTTATTTTATTTTTGTTTTTGGCAGGGTCTTCTATAGCTCAAGCTAGCTTTGAATTTAGCCAAAGATAACCTTGAAGCCGTGCCCAAGCCTCTTTCTACTTCCCCAGGGCTGGAATTCCAAGCAAAGACTATCACATTCAAATGTGGCAGTTTTATTCATTGTATTTCTTATGGATTTTTTGGCTTTGAGACAACTCAAACTTACCAAGTGGTGGAAGATGACTTTGGACTCCTGATCCTCCTCAGCCTCCAACCCCTGTGTGTTGGAAGTATGAGCATATAACACTAAGTCCAGTTTTAGAGCTTTAGGTTCAAAACAGAATTAAGCTAAAAGTATAAAGGTGGCACTTGTCCCACTTGTCCCATGACCCCTACCATAGACAGACTCAGCACCCCCTTCACAACTCTGCATTCTAATCAGTGGACATCATTATCAACCAAGGCCCACAGATTGGACTCCAGTTTTGTGTAGACCTTAACGGTTCAAACACATAGACCTGTGCCTATCATGACAGCACCCTGTGAAACAGTTTCACTACCGCAAAGCCCTGTCTTCCTCAACCCACCGTTCTCCAATTCATGCTACTTAGTTTTGTGTAAGCTTTGATTGTTCAGAGCCTACTTTTAATTAGGATTTTTAAATGTTTAAACCTCCCTTCAAGCCCACCACCCACCAGAGGTAGTGGGAAAGAAAGGTTTTTAGGATATGGGGCAAGTGGACCTGTTTAGAAATAGTTCTCTGGGGGTGAGTCCAATCTTCATTGGCAGGAAGATATCAGCAGTTCAGTCCCATAGCAAACACCAAATACACATCAGCAACTGCGGTCCAGTCCTCTCGGGAGTCGCCACACATAAACCAGCAAGGGCAGTTCAATCCAGAAGGAGCTGCAAGGCTCTTCACCTGGCTGGGGTTCGAGGAAGCAGCAAGAAGCCAAAGGAACCTCTCAAGAATTTCTTTGTCAAGTTTCTCTCTGAAGCATCACTACAAGCAGAGTTCAGCAACACAGTGTAAGAAGAACCAATATGTGCGTGTTGCTCAAGGCAGAGCAAAGCAAACCAGTGCGCCTCTGTGGGGTAACATTTATATTCCTTCATCATGCGTCCTTTCACCTGTGTCTGCTTCAGGCAAACATTCTTTCATGTGTCTGCTTTAGCAAGCCATCCCTTCACCTGTGTGCCCCAGCAAACCATCATTTGACGGAACTTGACTTTCCAAAGAAATCAGAAGTTTCCACTTTCTGTTTTGTTTTCAATTTAACATAAGCCAGGGTCATCTGGAAAGAGGAACCTCAACTGGGAAAAGGCCTTCATTAATTAGATTGGCCTATAGTTTCTGTGGGGCATTTTCTTGCTTACTTTCTTGATTAATGACTAATGTAAGAGAGCCAAGCTCACTGTGGGTAATGTCACCCCTGGGCAGATGGTCCTAGATGGTATAAGAAAGCAACTGAGCCATGACGGGGACAAACCAGTGAGTAGCACTCCTCTATGGCCTCTCCTCCAGTTCCTACCTCCAGGTTCCTGCCTTCAGGTTCCTGCCCTGATTTCCTTTGATGATAGACTGTGCTGTGGAAATGGAAGTAAAATAAATTCTTTCCTCTCCGCTAGCTTTTGGCCATGGCGTTTATCACAGCAACAGAAACCTAAGACTGCCCTTCAGCCTGGTGACCACCAATCTCTATATAAAATTCTGCAGAGCCATATAGAATGCAGCTTCTATACATTACAGTTGGCTTAGCTACCATACCTTACAGTTTTTCTCTGTCTTCTTGTTGGCTTTTAGTATGAAGTAATATTCTGTATTTATGAACATTCCCCAACTTATCTAGTCACTGACTTAAGTATGGCTTAAGTACCCTTGTGTTCTGGACGCTTTGATATTCTGCAGCGTTCTGATAGGCAGGGCGGTTATGGCTGGGTATAGTAGCTCTTTCCTGTAATCCTTCTGAGGGCTGAGCCAGACTCAAGCACTGGAAGACTAAGGCAAGAGGACTGGCCTGTAACCTAGGCCATCCTGGGCTAACCTGGGTTACAGAGTAAGACTAGGTCTCAAACTAATAAACAAAACAAAAAACTCAAAGAATTAGCAATGTGGATTTATTTTCATTCTTGAGATTTAGTGTGAATTCTTTTTTTATTCTCATTTTTATGTTCATTGGTGTTTTGTCTGCATGTGTGAGGGTGGCAGAAGCCCTGGAACTAGAGTTAGAGACAGGTGTGAACTGCCATGTGGGTGCTGGGAATTGAACCTGGGTCCTCTGGAAGAGCAGCCAGTGCTCTTAATTGCTGAGCCATCTCTCCAGCCCTGTGGTGTGGTTTCTGAATCACGTTTCTTTCATGTTTGTCACCAATTCTTCAAATGTTCTGAGGCATTTTCTGCTAGACTATCATCTGTCCTGATTTCTCTACACCTCCCTTCCAGACCCCTCAGCTCTGGTGTTTTGTTTTCCCTTGAACCATCCACATTTGAGAACATTCCTTTGTTTCTCTGTCATGGTTACTGAATAATCTTGAAGCTCTTGATTCTGTTATCCAATTATATCTGATTTGTTTTCTTTTTAGACAGGGTTTCGTGTTACCCAGGATAGACTTGAACTGTCTAAGTAGTGGAGAATGACCTTGAACTCCTGATACCCCCATTTCCCTCTCCCAGACACTAGGGGATACAGGCAGGCACCACCAAGCCTGCGTATCTTGCCAATTTCAGGGGTACAAGGTACATTCATATCATTATGTAACCAATCTCCATAAATTATTCATCTTGTGAAGTAAAACTCCATACTCATGATAGAATTGCCCATTTCTCTCCAGACTGGCAACTGCCACTCAGCTTGCTCTGATTTTGACTACTTTTAGATGCCCTCATAATTCAAATCATTGGATGTCTGCATTTTTGTGACTGGCTTATGTCAGTCAACATGAAGACTTACAGATAATCCATGTGGTAGCACGCTGTAGGATTTTTATAGCTGTATTGTATTACATTGCACATACACACATTCAGTTCACCCATCATCTGTCAATGGACACTCCTGATACTTCCACCTTTGGGCTATTATGAACAATGCTACTGTAAGTGTGGACATACAAATGTTTCTTCAAGTTCCTACTGTTCATTCTTTTGGACGTATGGCCAGAAGTTGGTTTGCTAGATGTGGTTTTCTGGTTCATTTTTGAAGATCTGCCATGCTGTTCTCCATAGAGTTTGTATAATTTTATACTCCCAACAACAATGCACAGAAATTCCAAACTCTGGGAAGCTGAGGACATAGCTCAGTGACAGAGTATACACCATTCGTGCATAAGGCCATAGGTTCAATTCCTAGTCCCAATACAATAGCCACTTTTATTTTTTCTATATGCCCACCAAGATTTGTGCTGTTTATTTCTTTATTTGTTTGTTTTAATTTAGAATTGGATAGGGTTGGTTTGGGCAAAATAAAGCACATTGGCCCAGATCATTTAACAGATTTCAGTTTTGAAGTTTCTGTGTGTGTGTATATGTGTTTGTGTGTGTGTGTGTGTGTGTGTGTGTGTGTGTGTGTGTGTGTGTGTTCATGTTTGTCCAAGTGAAATGAAGGGAGGGCAGCAGTGGTGGTGATGGTGGTGGATATTGTTGTTGGAAGGTTTAGGCCAGAGTCTTGCTATGTAGCCCTGGTTGTCCTACATAGACCAGGCTGGCCTCAAATTTGTGGGTGCTTCTGCTTCTCACATACTTGGAGCAGAAGACTAAGTTTTTTGGTTTTGTTTTTTGTTTTTTTTTGGTTTGGTTTGGTTTGGTTTGGTTTTGGTTTTTCGAGACAGGGTTTCTCTGTGTAGCCCTGGCTGTCCTGGAACTCACTCTGTAGACCAGGCTGGCCTCGAACTCAGAAATCCACCTGCCTCTGCCTCCCAAGTGCTGATAAGTAAACTTTTAAAAATTTAGTCTGGCCGGGCAGTGGTGGCGCATGCCTTTAATCCCAGCACTCAGGAGGCAGAGGCAGGTGGATTTCTGAGTTCGAGGCCAGCCTGGTCTACAGAGTGAGTTCCAGGACAGCCAGGGCTATACAGAGAAACCCTGTCTCGAAAAACCAAAAACAAACAAACAAACAAAAAAGTTTACTTATTTGGGACTGGAGAGATGGCTCAGTGGTTAAGAGCACCTACTGCTCTTCCAAAGGTCCTGAGTTCAAATCCCAGCAACCACATGGTGGCTCACAACCATCTGTAATGAGATCCAATGCCCTCTTTTGGTGTGTCTGGAAACAGCTACAATGTACTTACATATAATAAATAAATAAACCTATGTAAAGTATGTGTATGTGTGCATGAGTAATGTCTGTGTACCATATACATACAGTGTCCATGGAGGCCAGAAGAGGGCACCAGATCTGGAACTGGAGTTACCGCTGGTTGTGAGCCACCATGTGGGTACTGGGAATTGAGAGTAGGTCCTCTGGAGGAGCAGTCAGTGCTCTTAACTGCTGATCCGTCTCTCTAGTCTTCTTCGGGTTTTTGGAGACATTTCAAATCCTTCCACTTGTGTTTGCTCAGAGGTCAGCTTGAACTACTGATTTCTAAGTAGGCAGTTTTATAGACGTAAGGGAGTGAAGTACATTCCCCAAAGCTTCTACAACTTAGGGTCCAAAGAATCTTAAACTAGATCCATGAGCTGAGTGTGATAGTGCCTACCTGTAAACCCAGCAATCAGGAAGTGGAAACAGGAAGATCAAGAATTCAAGGCAAAAAAAAACCCAGCACTCCGGAGGCAGAGGCAAGTGGATCTCTAAGTTTGGGGCCAGCCTGGTTTATAGAGTGAATTCTAGGACAGCCAGGGCTACACAGAGAAACCCTGTCTTGAAAAGTGATTTATATATATTTAGGTAGTTGGAAAGGTAGTTTAGCAGTTAAGAGCAAAACTCAGTTCCTGGTGCCCATGTTGGGTAGCTCACGTTCCCCTGTTACTTCAGCTCCAGGGATTCCACACCCTCTATGACTTCTGTGGACCCCTGTACAAACACACATAGACACATAGACACATAATTAAAAATCATAAAATTAAATATTTTGTTTTGTTTTGTTTTTCAAGACAGGGTTTCTCTGTGTAGCCCTGGCTGTCCTGGAACTCACTCTGTAGACCAGGCTGGCCTCGAACTCAGAGATCCGCCTGTGTCTGCCTCCCAAGTGCTGGGATTAAAGGCGTGTGCCACCACTGCCTGGCTATAAAATTAAATCTTTAAAAAGTCTTTAATAGGGGTTGGAGAGATGACTCAGTGGTTAAGAGCACTAGCTGCTCTTCCAGAGGCCCTGAGTTCAATTCCCAGCAACCACATGGTGGCTCACAACCATCTGTAATGAGATCTGATGCCCTCTTCTGATGTGTCTGAAAACAGCAACAGTGTACTCATACAAATAAAGTAAATAAATAAACCTTGTTTTTAAAAAAGTCTTTAATAAATCTTGTATCTGTTTTAAACAAAACCAAACCCATTCAATAAATAAGATGTAAAAAAGAAACTCATGTCCTACCCACATACCCACCTATTCTCACTACCTCATCGAGTCATTTATTTCTACATACTTCCCGTAAGTGGGGACCACACCCAGTCCCCCACTCCTTCAATGCTGGGCTTACAGGTATGCACCCACCACACCCTGCGGAGTTCTTTACAGATTCTGGACATTCATCCTGTCTGATAATAGATTCATAATACACTTTCCAAGTTTCTACAGACAGAAAATGTAACTCCCAGCCTCTCAAACTTTGCTGTAGGCTGGGTACTCCCGGAAATAGACTCTGAGATGCCACCGTATGTAGATCATTTACTAAGAGGAACGGTCAGACACATATGTAAGCAGTGTGATAAACAGATTAAGCTTAAAGCAATGCTAGGCTGTGAGATAGTTGCAAAAGCCTCGGGAGGCCCTCGGGGACCTCCAAAGCTAGAGCAGCCTTTTAGAACTGGTCCAGCCTTTGAGAACTAAGGCAAAGGCAATGGGCGTTTGTACCCATGAAGTAACTAAAGATTAAGGCAATCCAACTTTGGGAGGGAGACAGCTTCAACTTGCCAAAGTAGAAAGTGGCTGCCAGTCTCTGAAGAGGAACTTGTAGCATTCAGATGATAAGCGTTCACCACACTCAGCAAGCCTCCGTAGTAGACATCCCTTACGACTGCTGTTTCTGAATTCAAGCACACACACGTTCATGGCCGGCACCTATTTCAATATTCTCTTTAACTTAAAGAGAATGTTAAGGTTTGCATTGCTCCATCACTTTGTTCGTTGGGGTTGGAAATCTTTCTGTTTCTTGTTGGGTTTCCTGTAAGTTTTGTTATTTTAAAAATATTTTTTTCTATGAGTGGGGAGGGGGAGTTGGCATGGGGGACTAAGCACCTGAGTCTATGAGTACAGATGCCCACTAAGGCCAAAGGCATCTGAGCCCCCTGGAGCTGGAGTCACAAGTGTGGGTGCTGGGATTTGAACTCAGATCCTTAGGAAGAGCAGCAAACTGTTAAACACTAAGCCAGTTTTCTAGCCCCTTTTCTGTTAATATTTAAAAACTGTATTTTATTTATTTATTTGTGTGTGTGTGTGTGTGTGTGAGAGAGAGAGAGAGAGAGAGAGAGAGAGAGAGAGAGAGATGGGTTTGCCATAGCATAGGTGTAGAGGTCAGCAGGCAACTCTGTGACATTAGCTCCCTCCTTTTACCTTTGTGTGGGTATTGGTACCCAACTTAGGCTGTAAGGCTTCTGTCTTGCCTGTGAAGCCGTTTTGCTGACTTGTTTTGTTTTGTGATATTTAGATTTTATCTATTTAATTTTATGTGTATAAGCGTTTTGCTTGCACATATGTGCACCATATACATGTTTGGTGCCCACAAAGATCAGAACTGGGCATTGTATTTCTTAGGAACTGGAGTTACAGCTGGCTGTAAGCCACCGTGAGGGATGCCAGGAATCAAACCCAGGGCCTTGGCAAGAGTAACAGGTGTTCTTAATCACTAAGCCATCTCTCCCGCCTCTGGTTTTTGTTTTTCTAAAAAACAATTGCACAGCTGGATGTATTGGTGCACACCTGCAATACTAGCACCTGGGAATTAGAAACAGGAGGATCAGGAGCTTAAGGCCAGCTGGGCTGTATGTGAATCTGTCTCAAATAACAAAAAGGACAGTGAGAGGCCCTCAGCAAAACACACACACACACACACACACAGAGAGAGAGAGAGAGAGAGAGAGAGAGAGAGAGAGAGAGAGAGAGAATGACAAATTGCGGAACACAGAATACAATTTATGGATGAAGCAATCCAAACATCCATTAAAGGGGTGGAAAGTATCAAAGCAGGTTGCCCCATGTCTATAATCCCAGAATTGAGGAGGCAGAGGCAGGATGATTACCAAGGGCAGCCTGGACTACATAGCAATTACCAGACAATTTAGGGCTACAGAACAAGACCCTGTCTAAAAAATGTAAAGATCTGAACAGTTACTCATCCGCACTAATAATACAGAAATGATGGTGAAATATAACACGGGGTTGGTGGATGGCTTGAGGGGCGAAGCACACGCCACGAAAACCTGACAATGCCCAGAATACAAGCAAAGGTGGAACTGATTCCATAAAGAGCTTACTGCCCAGTCTGCTGCCTCCTGAAGGGTATTTAATACTGCCCCCATAATGCCACTGGGGCCAGATGATTTAAAAACCCAATAATTTCCATTTCTGGAAAAGCTATGGAAGAATGAATGTTCTTTTTTTGTTATTGAACAAAACACAAATTGGCAGACTTGTGTTTAGTTGGGGGTTTTGAGACAGTTTCTTTATTATGTCCTAGAACTTGCAGTGTAGGCCAGTTTGGCCTCTTCCTCCCAAGTGCCTGGTCCTTACTTCACACACACACACACACACACACACACACACACACACACACACACACACACACACACACTTAAGTAAATAAGATTAACTCTTCCAAGAGGAAAGGCTAACAAATCCATTGGAAAACACAGAAGGTGACGGGGAGACAGCCCTGTAAATCCTATCACCAACAGAAAACCTGTTAACACTCCCTAATGGGACTTTTGGGCCCCCTCCTTGTGTGGCTAATTTTTAACTGAGTTGAGATCTGAACTGACCAGTACTAAAGTTGTAATTATTCTGTCCCCAGTTTAAATTTCTGTTCAAGGAAGTTGCCTAATCTGGAATTTTCCCTTCCACTAAAGTCACCATCTTCCTTCAAGTCCCGCCTCTGGGTAAATCCCAGAGCTGTGATTCTAGTAGAGCTTCCTCTGCTGATCTGTGGCCTGGAGACCCTGCGTTTTAATCCCAGAGCACAGGAAATGCTCACCTGGGCTATGACCTTGAGACTGCTTTTCAGCTTCTGGGAAAGATGCTCAAAACACAGCTTAAGGAATCCCTGTTGTAACTGACCTGAACTACCCCTCCATTTAGATTCCAAAGCAGTGTGGTCTGGAACAAAGGACTCCTTCTGTGAATTTGTTAAAATCAGTTACAAACCTAAGCCTAGTCCAGGAGTGTTAACTTGAACAGCAAAGCCAAGCCGGTGCTCCTTTAACTTGAAGCTGGTACTCCTCTAAACTTGAATAATACCCACCAGGAAGAGGCCAACCTTGCCAAGGGGTCTCAGTCTAAAAACTATTCACAGTGTCCTCCCATGTCCTAGCTGTTCCTGCAAAGAACAGTGCCACCTCAGGGTAAGCCCAACTCTTCAGGTCGGTGATTGGACCCTAGCAATACCACAGAAAAACCCACCAGTTGAGTTAATATTAGTTCAATTGTGAGCCTGTACATGATGGGATTTAAAAAGAGAAAGAAAGAAAGAAAGAAAGAAAGAAAGAAAGAAAGAAAGAAAGAAAGAAAGAAGGAAGGAAGAAAGGAAGAAAGGAAGAAAGGAAGGAAGAAAGAAAGAAATCCATGAGCAAGATGATAAGCATAGAAAATAAACATTGATCTCTCAAGAGTCAAAGACATGGAAATCAGGATGGCATTACATACCTATAGTCCTCAAGCTGGTGAGGTGGGGAGAGAAAGACCAGGAGGACAAGACCAGCCGGGGTCACATGAGACTCTACCTCAAATCAAACAAAAAACTCATCAGGTGAGTGGTGAGAGAATACAGAGGAACTCCATTTCCAAGAGTGTAAAACATACTGGGCATAGTGGTACACACTCAGCATGCAGAGGCAGGAGGATCACTAGAAGTTCAGGGACAGGCAAGCCTGGTCTACATAGCAAGTTCCAGGACAGCCAAGGCTGTATATAGCAAGACAATACTTCAAACAAAACAAGAGGAAAAGGATTGCATTTTGAGGGAGGCTACATAGCATATAATTTTTCTTGCCAAATTGCCTGTTTCTAGCATACACTGGACTCCGTGACACATTTGGGAAAACCCAGAGTAAGAGAGAAAAGAGAATTGGATCCTAGTTCTGGAAACCAGTTACTTCCTGAAACTGCCAGCTTAACTCAAGAATGGACCTTCTCTCCCAAGTCCTAACAAATCACTGTCTCGGGAAGCCCACGCTGGGCCCTTGGGTGTACTCTATCAGCTTTCTCTTAGGCACTTACTTCCCTTAATACTCGGCTGCGGTTGCAGCTCAGGGGTAAAGACTGATAACAATCACGTTGCTGTTATGCTATGTCTCCCACTGTGGCTGACATTTCCATAAGTAAAATGAACCCGTGTATGCCCGATCTTTAGTCTGCAGGATTTTGGACATCCCTCTAGTGACAGGATTCATTGTGTAAAATGGTGGTTTTCCAGGCTGAGCCTGGCCATGACAGTCTCTGCTTCACAAGCAGTCTTGCACTCTATCTTGAGTTTAAATGCAAAAGCTGGATGAGGATGTAACTTGATGGGCATTTAAAGAGCACCGCTGGCCCCGCCCACAAAGACAGATTAATTAGTAATTTATTCTTAAGAGTCCAGGTGGGGGGTGGGGGGGAGGTGCCCTACAGATTTATCAAAGGTGATCGGAACAGTATGAACACAGTGGCCTGTTAAAATCACATCAGGAAAATCAGGCCCAAGAAATCAACCTAAGCCAGGCAGTGGTGGCGCACGTCTTTAATCCCAGCACTTGGGAGGCAGAGACAGGCTGATTTCTGAGTTCAAGGACAGCCAGGCCTATACAGAGAAACCCTGTCTCGAAAACACCAAAAAAAAAAAAAAAAAAAAATCAACCTAAGAAGAAAGAATGAAACATCACACATAGACCCTATAAACAGAAGGCCTCCTAAGATGCATACATCCCCCCCAGCAGCCTGCTATCTGACCAGCAGTGTGTGTACTAAGGCAGAGAACCCCAGATGGTCCCAGTGTCTTCAGCTTGGCTTAGTCTCTGCTGTGGATGGGTTGCTGTCCATTGGTCTTCCTGTTTGTCTGAGCGGACTTGGTCCAGCCCTTTGCCTCGATGACCTCCATGGCCCTCCATGGCTTCACTTCCGCAGCTGGACTCAACCCTAAGGCTCAGCATGACTCTGCAAAGGCACCTCTGGAGACCTCCAGCGGGATCCATTATCTAATCCCTCCCCAGATTCTCTTCACATTCCGGTAGACTTCCTGCTGCCTCTGTTGAGCCCCTTGAATCCTGCTTCAGTCTCTTTAACTCTTTGTAGCCGTTTAACAATTCCTATATAAACGTACATAAAGATGCATTTACTGTATAGTGTGTAACATATGACCAGGTAAGATTAATATGAGTAGGTAAGATTGGGATAAAGGAACTTGGGTTTGTCCTAAATGGCTATCAAGGGAAATTGGAATTACTTGACAAATTACAGGCAAGAAAACCAATGTGGCATGTCCATTTGTTGCTATCCACTAAATTCTGACATCACGGAAGGACACAAGGTGTCAATGTTTCTGAAGTTAGATACTCATGACACTGAGTAAGCAGACTTGTTAGTTAAGGGACGAATGCTAGGAATTCTGGAATGTGGCCTGCAGGAGCCTGAAGCGGGAATGAGACACTGTCCAGGCCAGCCTGAGCTATAGGATAAGACCCTGCCTTAAAAACAAAACAAAACTGGAAATAGTTGGTCTCACAATTAATTAATTAATTAATTAATTTAGGTTTTTGGAGATAGGGTTTCTCTGTATAGCCCTGGCTGTCCTGGAACTCACTCTGTAGACCAGCCTGGCCTCGAACTCAGAAATCCACCTGCCTCTGCCTCCCAAGTGCTGGGATTAAAGGGGTGTGCCACCACTGCCCGGCTGGTCTCACAATTTAGAGAAGAGGCTTGCCTTCTTTACCTCCCAGTGTGTCTACCAGAGAGGAACACAGGCTGTGATCACTTCTATTTCACCAAATGGAGACAATGAACAAGCAAAACAAAGTAATTGATGCCATGAAAATTGGTGGTATTTTACCAGGCATTGTGACACTTGTCTTTAATTCCAGCACCGGGGAGGCAGAGATAGGGGCATCTCTGAGGTCAAGGACAACCAGGGCTACACAGAGAAACTCTGTCTCAAAAACAAACAAACAAACAATTGGTGGTATTTTAAGGTCAGTTAACCTTTGTAGTCACTTCATTAATAATTCCTGGACACCAACTTGTTAACCCACAAGTCTGTCCTTGGAAACTCCTTCCAACAGAAACGTCCTGGACTGCCTTCTGGAACATGAAAGACACTTGGCCAAGCAAATGCTTCTTCCTAGGGCTTTGGTGTTGAACAGACTGAGGGTAAGGCATGTTCTCTGGTCTCAGGGAGCTAAAAATGAGTTAGCACCTCAGATAACAAAGGGAATGTCTTGTCTACACTGAGTTCCATTCCCTCATCATTTTCTCCACTCAGCACACACCTGATGATCATGCAGTGTATATGAGGTGCCTTCTCCTAAACATCTCATGAACAGATGAGGACAAATTAAAAAACTATCAAGAATCCAGACAGACATGGTGGCACACACCTTTAGTCCTAACACTCAGGAGGCAAAGATGGATTTCTGTGAATTCCAGCTTAGCCTCACTTACAGAGTAAGACTCTGTTTCAAAAACAAACTTTCAAGAAACTTGCTGAAGGTCACACCCAGGTCAGGAAGGCTAGTATTGAATTATGTCCTGACTCCAAATCTAGTGCTTCTTTTATTAATGCAAAGGTGATGTCAGGGTTTTTTCATAGGACTGGAGTTATATAGCTCAGTGGTCAGAGGTTTGATCCCTAGCACCAGACCTGGGCAGAGGGACATGGAAGTCTCAGTGGAAGATGCAGGAACACCCTGAGCACTGGGGAGAGAGGGAACCTGTCCCATACCCAGTTGGGGGAGAGGGGCAACCTTTTTTCTTTGTTGGTATTGATTTGTTTGCTCATTTGCTTACTTGATTTCTTGAGACAAGATCTTGCCATGTAGCTGTGGGTGACCTAGAACTCAAAATGTAGCCCAGGTTGGCTACAAACTCATTTTGATCCTCTGGCCTCAGTCTCAGAAATGCTGGGATTATAGGTATGTGTCATCATGCCTTGCTTGGATGACTTTTTAAAGATTATTTTAAAAATAATCTTTTTATAGACTTATTTGCTGTCTTAGTTAGGGTTCCCATTGCTGTGAAGAGACACCATGACCAAGGACAACATTTATAAAGGACAACATTTACTTGGGGTTGGCTTACAGATTCAAAGATTCAGTCCATTATTATCAAGACAGGAAGCATGGCAGCTTCCAGGCAGGCATGGCGAGGGGAGGAGCTGAGAGTTCTACATCTTTTTTTTTTTTTTTTTTGGGGGGGGGGGTTCGAGACAGGGTTTCTCTGTGTAGCCCTGGCTGTCCTGGAACTCACTTTGTAGACCAGGCTGGCCTCGAACTCAGAATCCGCCTGTCTCTGCCTCCCAAGTGCTGGGATTAAAGGCGTGCGCCACCACTGCCCGGCGAGTTCTACATCTTGATCAGAAATCGGCCAGAAGACTACTATCTTCCAGGCAGCTAGGAGGAGGGTCTCAAAGACCACCCTGATAGTAACATGCTTCCTCCAACAAGAACACACCTACTCCAGCAAGGCCACACCTCCTAATAGTGCCACTCCAGGGGCTAATCATATTCAAATTACCACATTTGTCTATTCGATCATTTTGTCTGCCTGTATGTACATGTATGTGTACTACATACATGTCTGGTACCCAAGGAGAACAGAAGAAAACATCAGATCCCTTGAAACTGGAGTTAGAGATGATTGTGAGCCACCATGTGGTGCTGGGAGCTAAATCCTGGTCTTCTACCCAAGCCGCAGGTGCTCAGAACCACTGAGCCATCTCTCCAGCCCCTTAAAAGGTTACTTTTAAGCAAGATATAATCCCAGCACTTCAAAGTAAAAGGTGGAAGGAGCTCAAAAAGCAACAACAACCAAAAAACCTACCTGAGGCCTTACCAGTCAAATAATATAGGCAGTTGCTACTGTGGCTGGTTGCCCACCAGAACTGTATGGTAATGTTCTTTTGTTGAAGACATCACAAGCTCTGGTCACCTATCAAAATCAAGCTGGCATTAAATGGAAGCTCTCTTCCCAATATCTCACCCTCACTTGCAAGAAGGAGTTATGCAGACTGCGGGAGGTGATTGCCAGTAGCAGTCCTCCTACTCACCCGTGGTCTCTAGGCTAACGATACTAAAGAGCCAGGCAAGATAAAGGTACAATAGAGGCTGGTCAGTTACAGAGTGTTGTGGCTTGGATGAGAAATACCGCCCATGGACTAGCTTTGAACACTAGCTTGGTTTCCAGTCGGTGGTGCTATTCGGGAAAGTTCTGGGAGCTTTAGGAGGTGGAGCCTTGCTAAGGGAAGTACACTGAGAAGGGCAGGCTTTGAGGGTTTATGATGCCCCACGTCTGTTCTCCCCCTCCTCCTCTTCCTCTTTGTCCTCCTCCTCCCAACCCTCTGCTTCCCATATGTGGTCAAAAGGCTTCCTTCTTCCGATTTCCACGCCTTCATATTCATGATGGACTCATCCCTGTGGAATCATAAGCTAAAATAAGGTCTTTCTTCCTCAAGTTGCCTCTGGTCCTGGCATTTTATCAAGGCAACAGAAGAGGAACTGAAACATGGGAGCAGCCAGATGATTTCTGATTGGGTCTGAAGCCTGCTCCGTGGGAGAGGATTCGTGTCTGCGGCTGTTATCCTGTCAAAAGCCCATAGGGAAAAGTCCTAGGTCCAAGCCGGCCAACTACTGCTATCACTTTGCTAAAAGGACATGACGAGACTCGACCATCAAACTGCCTTCTAAATAGTTATATTTAAGCCTGAAGGTTCATATTGCAGTCAGTTTGACTCAGAGAGACTTCTTCTTACAGGGCAATGGCACTGCACCACCCCCCCCTTTTCCTTGTCTCTTTCCTTCATTCTCTCCTTCTCTCCTCTCTTTTCATTTCCCTTCCCGACAAGCCTTCTCAGGATTTTAAGGTGTTGCCCAAATACCTGGGATTGCAGGTACATACTAGTGTGCTCGGTAAACACCAGCTTTAAAATTATCCACGTAGTATGTGTTTCTTCTCTGTGTTCCCCTCATTAGAATGTGCACCCCTCAAACAGTCAGTGTCCCCCAAACACAGGAGTCTATGTGCTGCTTCTTCTATCCTCAGAGTCTTAGAGAAGCACTCAGTAAATAGCTGCTAAATTAACGAGTGAACAGACTTCCTATTCCAGGTCTTGAAGGGTTCTTTGGGGGCGCACATTAGTTCTCTTCCAGGTTCGCCCACTCATTTCCCACAAATGTCTGAATGATGTGGTCTATTGTGACTCCTGCTAACTGCCCTGTCCTTCTGACCACAGAGGGATCATGGGGCCTTATCATCTCTCTTGCAGACACTGGATATGCGATGTCAGTGTGTCCTCAGAGACCATCCTGTGTGGTAACATATCAAAAGTGGACATGAGGTTAATTCGGTAGGAAGTGAGGTCAGTTTGGCAACTGATGGAGAAACTCTGAACGACGTGAGAGTTAACTCTAGTTGGAGTTAATGTAAGACATGTTGTAAGGCTGTGAAGTAAGTCACAAGGGGGTGAGCTGTGCAGGGCTATTTGTGCTTGGAAAAGGAAGTTCCCTGAAATGTGTTTTGGCTTGTTGTGTGCTCTGGGCTGGTGAGCACAAGGTGGAGGGTTGCTGAGTTGGTAGCAACATGGGATACAGCTTTCCGGAGGCACCTGTGGGAGACGGGCTTCAACCAAAACTAATAAGCACCATTGATTGGGCCTTGTGGGTTTGTTTGTTTGTTTATTTTGGGGTTTTTTGTTTGTTTTTGTTTTGTTTTGTTTGAGACAGGGTTTCTCTGTATAGCCCTGAATGGAACTCACTCTGTAGACCAGGCTGGCCTCGAACTCAGAAATCCACCTGCCTCTGCCTCCCAAGTGCTGGGATCAAAGGCATGTGCCACCACTGCCTGGCGGACCTTGTGTTAATCATCTATTTTCCCCAATCCTCCAGTCACCCTGTGAAGCAGGCAATAACACCCATCTCACAGAAAATGAAATAGAAGTTACAATGAGTACATACCTTGCCCACCATGGTCATACAGTTGTTGATAAGACAGGCAAGCAGGTATCCAGCTTCACTTCGTACCCCACTGTGGGCCTTTTTCCTCTTCCTATGCTAAACAAAAGGAAATAATGCAGACTTGGGGCTTTATGAGTTGTTTCATAAGCCAACTTAGCTTGCATCTATCTGCTTCTGTATATAATACTTAGTTAATTCTGAAATTCAATCTTTGGAAGTATTATTATTATTTGGTGGTAGTGTATTGTGGTACAGACTAGCTTCAAACTCACTACCTAGCATAGGCTGTCCTTGATCTTCTCCTGGTGGTCCTCCTGCCTCAACCTCCATGCTAAGCAGTAAGATGTGCCCCATATACAGCTTGGAATTAGAAGAGTCAGCACTGACCTATAGAAAATAAGGATGGTTAGGAGCGATGACCAGTGTGCTCACACTCCCATGTGCCAAAAGCTGATAGACACAGGGTGGCTGAGGTGGCTCCATGGAAAAGTTTGTGCCACCAAGGTGAACGACTTGACTTTGACGCTTTGGGTTCAATGCCCAGCACCCATACAGAACAGCTCACAACCACTGTAACTCCAGCTCCTCTGGAGATGGTGTCCTCTTTTGAGGATGGTGGGGGAGGGAGTACCTTCTTGCATGCAGTGTACAGACAAACACAAGCACAACATATACATAAAAATAAGAGTAGGAAGAGAGGGAGGGAAGAGGGAAGGGGAGGGAGGGAGGAAGGAAAAATACTCGATGACTAGGGGCAAGGAAGAGGATCTCTTCTGGCTAGGGTGGTCTAGGGAGTACTCAGATTGGTGATAGGATGGGTGTGGTTGGGAGTCCAGCTCACACCTGCAGTCTCAATCCTCAAATAGAGATAAGAGGCTAAGGAGTTCAAGACCAACCTTAGTCACATATGAAGTTCAAGCCTGGAACACGGGAGGTAAGATTAACATCTTAAAAAAATAAAGTTGTTTAATCCCAGCACTTGGGAGGCAGAGGCGGGTGGATTTCTGAGTTCGAGGCCAGCCTGGTCTACAGTATGAATTCCAGGACAGCCAGGGCTGCACAGAGAAAACTTGTCTCAAAGAAAGAAAGAAAGAAAGAAAGAAAGAAAGAAAGAAAGAAAGAAAGAAAGAAAGGAAGGAAGGAAGGAAGGAAGGAAGGAAGGAAGGAAGGAAGGAAGGAAGGAAGGAAGGAAGAAAGGAAGAAAGGAAGAAAGAAAGAAAGAAAGAAAGAAAGAAAGAAAGAAAGAAAGAAAGCAAGCAAGCGATGGACAGTCAGATTTCCAGCTCTAGAAGTCCACTGGAGGAGTACTTCAAATGCCAAGTGGAAGCCAGAGCTACTCTTCCTGGTGGCCCCGCTGGTCCCACTGCCAGTCAGACAACTCAGATCAGATCTTCCCCCAGGTCCATACCTACAGATCCATCTCCAGCATCAGGCCCACCAACCACAGCTAGCTATCCTAGCTCTGCTGCTTCTGGGTAACTAGGCCTCATGGCTTTGATAGAAGCAGTAATGCATGCAGCCCACGAGACTGTGGGCTCTGTGGGGCACACACCGGGTCATACTGTCACCAAGGGCTGCAGTGGAGGTGGCAATGCCGGGTCAGCAAAGCTTGGTTGATGTCCCTTGCCTGGAGACTCAGGGAGGCCCGCTGCTAGAGCAGCAACCTGGCAGTACTTTTTTTTTTAATACAGTTTCTGGAGTGTACCCAGAATCAGGCTGATGTCATGGTCTGTGAAGTTTTCAAGGAAGGAGGGAAAGAGTGTGGGACAGTGCAGAGTTACAAATGCAGGATTAGTCTAATCAAGAGGCTCAAACTGAAGAGATGGAAAGTCTGCCCCGATGGCCAACTCCTTTGGGGTCAAATGACTCTTCCACAGGGGTTGCCTAAGACCATTGGAAAAAACAAACAGATATTTACATTATAACTCATAACACTAGTTGCCTGGCAGTGGTAGTGCACACCTTTAATCCTAGCATTTGGAAGGCAGAGGCAGGTAGATCTTTGGGAGTTCAAGGCCAGCCTGGTCTACAGAGGGAGTTCCAGGCCAGTCAGGGCTACACAGAGAAACCCTATCTCGGAAAAACAAACAACGAAAATAGCATCAAAATTACAGTTATAAAGGAGCAATGAAAATAATTTTATGGTTGGGGTCACCACAACATGAGGAACTGTATTAAAGGGTCACAGCAGTAGGAAGAGTGAGAACCGCTGCTCTGGCATAAAGAGAGAAAGCAATACTGAAAGTGTGACTTCTTCGTAAACCTCTTGTTGACCATGGTACCCAGTTTCAGAGTGACGGTGGGAAAGTTCTCAGTATATACAAGTTCAGAGATGTGTAGAGGTCAAGGCTGGGCAAGTGTTTGGCCATCTCAAATCAGCCGTGAATGATGTATTTATCTATGAGCGAATTAAAATAAAGTGATTGTCTTAGGGTTTTACTGCTGTGAACAGACACAATAACCAAGGCAAGCCTTTTTTTTTTTTTCCTTTTGGTTTTTCGAGACAGGGTTTCTGTGTAGCCCTGGAACTCACTTTGTAGACCAGGCTGGCCTTGAACTCAGAAATCCACTTGCCTCTGCCTCCCAAGTGCTGGGATTAAAGGTGTGTGCCGTGTGCCACCACTGCCCGGCAAAGCAAGTCTTATAAAGGACAACATTTAATTGGGGCTGGCTTACAGGTTCAGCAGTTCAGTCCAGTATCATCAAGGTGGAAACATGGCAGCATCCAGGCAGGCATGGTACAGGCAGAGCTGAGAGTTCTACATCTCCATCTGAAGGCTGCTAGCAGAATATTGGCTTTTAGGCAGCTAGGAGTAGGATCTCCAGGCCTACGCCTGCAGTGACACACCTACCTCAACAAGACCTCACCTACTCCAATAAGGCCACACCTCCAAATAGTGCCACTCCCTGGGCCAAGCGTATATAAATCATCACATTGATTTTTTGTTTTGTTTTGTTTTTTCGAACATCACATTGATTTTTATCCCACCTGTAATTGCTCAAAATGTAAAACAGTTTGGCATACATGAGTCTAAAAAGAAGCAGGTCCTGTTAGCTAAAATGAAGTGACACAGAGACACACAGGGGCAAGGCATAGGTTCCCCAGTGAGGTACTGCCCAGATAACATGAGGTGGGGGAAGGCAATAGAGAAGAGCTTCTACTTTATTCCCCTGCCAATCTCTTCAGTACGACCTGAGGCAGCCAAATCTCCTCATTCCCACTACCATCAACTTGGACTGTAAAAAGCTTCATCTGCCTCCCCCAGGGTTGAGGATGGAGCAATGTCAACGATGGAGCAGTGGGTACTACTGCTGGGCGGGCTGTAGTGTGGTGTGCTTGTAATCCCAATAACTGAAAAGACTCGGGAAAGCACATCACATGGAAATTCCGCCAAGTCTACATTGACAGAGTCTGTCTCAAGCTCCCTTCCCAAGTAAAACAAACCAGAAGGAGGAAAATATATCTATTGGATACGAAGACTTAACATTATGAGCTATAGTTCACAATAAAGTGATCTATAAATTTAACATAATTACGTAATCTAGTTTTGTGTTGTTTGAGGTAGTGTCTTGCTATATAGCCCTGGCTGGCTTCCTGAGAGTTCACATTATAGGTGTGTGCCATCTTGCCTGGCCATAATTCAGATTAAAGCATCTCCTGTTTGTTTGCTTGATTTTTGTTGTGGTGGTGGTGGTGGTGGTTGTTGATTCAGGCTCTCATGTGGTCCAGGCTGACCTTGGTCTCTGTGTGTAGCAGAGGATGCCTTTGATGAAAGCATCCCGCCTCTACCTCCTGAGTGCTGGGGTTACAGGCATATGCCGCCACCTCCACTGTTGTCTGTTTTTCTAAGGCAGGCCTCTTGTATACCAGGCTAGTCTCCAATCTGGTTTGTACATGAGGCTGGTCTTGAACTGATTCTTTCTCCTGTCTCCCCTTTCCTGAGTGCTGGATCACAGGCTTGCACCACCTTGCCTAGTGATTCACTTCACAATTAAAAGTATTCTTTTTTTTTTTTTTTTTCGAGACAGGGTTTCTCTGTGTAGCCCTGGCTGTCCTGGAGCTCACTCTGTAGACCAGGCTGGCCTCGAACTCAGAAATCCGCCTGCCTCTGCCTCCCAAGTGCTGGGATTAAAGGCGTGCGCCACTACTGCCCGGCATGACTTGCTTTGTTAGCCAGGGCCTTTCTTACTCCACCTGGTTGGCCCTCATGGCCAGTTCTCAGGATCTCTTACCCTGTGGCATCTTCTCCTCACTCTATCTTCTCTCTCTTCTCCCTCATGGTCCTACCTCTGCCCCCAAGTCCAGAAACTGAAACTCTGCCTACCTCTCTTTTGCCCAACTACAGGCTGTAGGCATCTTTATTCAACCAAGAGCTTTAAATTAAGGAGCAAGGTTCCATAATATCACTTGGAGTGCAAGAGGACTTTCTCACCCCTGGGGGCAACCAGACCTTGGGGGCAGTATTTACTTTACAGTTCATGGCGACAACAGACCAAACCCCAACAGGTGTCCCTTGCAACTCCCCCCATTCTCAGTGTTCATTTCTCTTCTTTTTCTTCTGAATGTCAACAACATACAGTCATACACACTAATTTTTTTTTTAAGTACAGTAGATTTATCTATCGCTGGAGATGGTGATACAGAGCTGAAAAGACTGAGTAACTGGTAGGGGAAATTCCCCTGCAGCAGGGAAGTTCAAACTGATGGATCTCCAAACAACCTTTGAAATAATGTATCCTGTAGCTCTGCTGTTCTGATGGCTATGTCTTCTTGGGCTTTGTTCTCCCCTCAACTATCCAAATAGATTACAAATCCCTTAAGGACAGAATATCTAGACTTTCCTCCTCCTCCCCCTCCCCCTCCCCCTCCCCCTCCCCCTCCTCCTCCCCTTCCCCTTCCTGCTCCCCCTCCCCCTTCTCCTCCCCCTCCCCCTTCCCCTCCCCCTTCCCCCTCCTCCTCCTCTTCCTCCTCCTCCTCCTCTTCCTCCTCCTTCTTTATTTTGGTC
>CM052706.1:22939406-22950086 GCA_028551405.1 Uromys caudimaculatus
ACAGAGATCCTGCCTCTTCCTCTCAAGTGCTAGGATTAAAGATGTGCATCGCATCCTACCTATTTTGAGTATTTATTAATTTTACTTTATTGTGGTTATTATATATGTCTCAGTATGTTTGGGGGCATGTGTGTACAGATGCCAGTGAGGGCCAGAAAAGAAGAGCAACCTTGGCCACATACTGAGTCTGAAGGCAGCCTAGGTTAAATACTCTGTCTCAAATGAACAAACAAAAATGAAACAGTTTATCAAATAAAACTGTTCCTTGACATCTGTTAAGATATCTGCTATTCACAGCCAATAGGAATCTGTATCAGGGTCAAACATTGTTTTTCTTGCCTTTCATACCACAAAGACCAAGCTGTGAAACATTTTCCTGGTGGAGAAGGTTCCATCACCACATTTTACCTTCGGCTTAGGTAAAACAAGTTTATTTGTTCAAAGTCAAGGGACCCAGAAGGTTGACCAACATACTCTATGATATTGATTTACATAACACCAACAGAAGCGGCTACAAGTCTGTAGCCTATGACCTTTCCTTCTAGAGTCTTTAATTATTTATTACTTATCTTTCTGGAGTACCTAAGAGTGATAGACTCGGAAATACAAAAGAAACTGATCTATAGTTATATTTCCTAGAGGAACCCCCCCCTCCAAGAAAATACAGGCTATTTTTACCATTGCCCTCAGCCACCAGCCAGAGCTTATTGGTAAGACCCTGTTGCTGAAGACACCACATACACTGGTCACAGGACATGGAGAAATCAAGTTGGCATTGACCACGAAGCTTCCTCCCTGCTTGCTAGTTTTCATAGTGATGGAGAGCTCTATGTAGTCTCCTGGAGAGAAAAAGGCATCCACAATCTTACCCAGGTGTAAACCCTGTGGAAATACAATAATGCCCACGGGTGCGATAATGGCACAAATGTTATGGACATAACCCATGGTTTCTGATGGGCGTTAAAACCTACTCTACAGAAGAAGACACATGTCTGATACTGTAAATTTGGCCAAGAATCCGTATATGGCGAGCTCACATGCCTCAGGGATGAACCTACTATTTCTCTGCTAAATGGACAGGATCAAGCTGCCCTTTAGAAATGGTATCTCTTCTCCCATTGATTAGTTCAGCTCTCAGATCTCATCAGGGAAGTTTCTTTTTGAGTAGATGGTGGTTTACCTCAGAAACTCACAAATTGTCAAAGTGCAGAGAAGAAGTGCCAGGGACACACACACACACACACACACACACACACACACACACTGAGATTCAGGTAAATGGAAAGAGAGGAAGGAAGGAGTGTGTTGTATAATTTTAATCCCAACCTGGGTTCCTATCCTGTCTTGATCATTCATTTCCCAGATAAAGGAGACACAGCTTTATTATTAAGTAATTAATTAATTAATTTAGTTATTTTGGTTTTTCAAGACAGGGTTTCTCTGTGTAGCCCTGGCTGTCCTGGAACTCACTCTGTAGACCAGGCTGGCCTTGAACTCAGAAATCCGCCAGTCTCTGCCTCCCAAGTGCTGGGATTAAAGGCGTGTGTCACCACTGCCCGGCTCAGTATTTCCATTAGAATACAAGCAGCATCAGGCCAACCCACTGCTGGAGAGAATGAAAGGTTTTACAAACCAGAGGTCAGAGAGGACCGGGGTGAAGCAGTGTCTTATGTATATGACAGGACTACTGCACTCATGAACTCCCAGCAGCTGTGGCTGTCCATAAAGGACCCACTCAAGAACTGAACCAGTCAATCAATATTCTAGTATTGAGGGGTAAGGGGTTCACAAGCTAGACCCCAAACCCCAGCTGAGGAGCTATGGATCGTTGATGGCTTCTGGAGGAGAGTCACTTTCCTTTAACGACAACAAAACCCAGGTCCTCTGCAACAGCAACAAGTGCTTTTCGCCACTAAGCCATCCTCCAACCGCTGGGCTGATTGTCTTTTGGTACTTTGTCACAATGATAGGAGCTGATCCAGGGGAATTGGCTCACAGAAACCGACAAACCCAGTAATGAGCCATTTGAGAGCTGAAGCTCCAGAGAAGCCCCAGCATTCTGGCATTCTGAAGATGGCGGCAGGAAGATCCAAGGCTCGAGGGGGAGGAGATCAAGGTCATCCTCAACCATATAGGAAATTCAAAGCTAGCCTTGGGTATTGAGACCCTCTCTTAAAAAAAAAAATAAAATAAGTAAAAACATGGCTGCTGGCTGGTATTTAGTATTCTGGACCCAAACCGCTTTGGGGGGAAAAATCAGAACCAAAGGGATTCTAGCATCTAAAGGCTATAAGACCCAAAGTTCCTACATTCAAGAATAGGAGAATGGTGCCTCAGCTTCTGGAGAAAGATAAAATGTATTTTTCCCTGCCCTTTTATGCTGGTGCATAGGGGCACAACTGACTTAAGGTGCTTGCCCGTATTAGGGAAACTTTCTCCATCAGAGCACCAAGTCCCAAGCCAATTTGCTCTACAAACATCTTCACAGACATCCCCAGAAATAATGTTTTGTCAAATCTCTAGGTATTGCTTGGGGTGAGGGAGGAGGAAGAGGAGCAGGAGGAGGAAGAACAGAATTGAAATAGGGGTTCATGTAGCCCAAGTCAACCCAAACTACTGATGTTCCTGCATCTCACTCCTGGGTCCTAGGATTACAGGTGTGTGCTACCACGCCTGATTCTATGTATTCTTAACCCAGTCAATTTACTTGATACCTAAAATTAAACAGCATAATCAGGTATTAGGGAGATATGGGGATTTTTAAATGGGATGGAATTATAGTTTTCTGGAGTTGAGTTATACTTTTATGAGAGGAAAGAGGTGATTTGAGGGCAGGTGTAAGGAGAAGGCTAATTTAAATCTTGTGTAATAACAAATAGGCTGAAAAATGTAGCCTTCCTAAATATCAGGGTTGCACCTTTATGTGACAAAACTATTCATTAAGAAATGCATAACCAGACTGGGGATTGTTGTTCAGCTGTTAGAATACATCCATGAGGCCCTCCTCTCCACTACCACATAAGACCTGGCAAAATTGTGCAGCTCTGTAACCCCAGCACCCAGGAGGTGAATGAGGGAGGATCAGAAGTTCAAGGTCATCCTCAGCTAACAGTAAACTGGCCTTGATTTCATAAAGTCTTTGGGGATAGTGGTACATACCTGTAATTTTAGCATTCTGGATGCTACATATCAAATTTAAAGCCAACTTTGGCAATATGAAAAACGAAACAAAACTGAGTTTGGTGGTACAGGCTTGTAACTCCAGCTTCTCAAGAGATTAAGGCAGAATTGCTAAAGACTGTGGTCAAGGGGGCTGGAGAAGTAGCTCAATGGTTAGCATCCTTGGCGAGCATGCATGAAGCCCTGTTTTCAATTTCCTCCACTAGAGAAACTGTGGGGTGGTGATCTTTAATCTCAGCAATGGGAAGTGGAGGTCGAAAAATCAGGAACTCAGCACTAGGGAGGCAGAGACAGGCGGATTTCTGAGTTCAAGACCAGCCTGGTCTAGTCTACAGAGTGAGTTCCAGGACAGCCAGGGCTACACAGAGAAACCCTGTCTCGAAAAACCAAAAAAAAAAACAAAAACAAAAACAAAAATGAAAAATCAGAAACTCCAAGTCATCTTTCACTACATAGTGAGTTCAAAGCCAGCCTGTAGTGCAGGAGACTGTGACTCAAAAATAAAAAATAAAAAATAAATGCCAGGCATGGTGGTGCACAGTTTTAATCCCAGCACTTGGGATGCAGAGGCAGGTGGATCTGTATTGGGCCAGCCTGATCTACACAGTGAGTTACAGGACAAGCCAGGAATATGTAGATAGACACTGCCTCAAAAATTTTCTTTCGTTAAATGGAAAGATAGATAAAATTAGCAGTACTTTGCAGAATAGCATCTTTGTGCTTTGACATTCTCCATGCTAGGGATGAACCCAGGTCCTCACACACGCCACACAGGCAAGTCGAGCGCCCTACCTCTCCACCACTGAGCTCAGCCTACAATACCTGTCCTTGGATTTTAGTATCTATTGGCGATTTCTGGAAGCAATTCTCCACAGACCCAGGGGTGACTGTTTACAGATGGCTCAAGTGACATAAATGCATTCTCTCACAGTTTTGGAGACTAAGTTTGGTGGCTTCTAATGGTTGTGAGAACAAAGCTTCTCCACACACTAACTCCAGCTTCTGCTGGCATCACATCCTCAACAGTTCATTACATTTTATTTTTTAATTTAGTGTGTGTGTGTATTTGTGTATACATGTGTACATGTATTTTTTATGTGTTAATGTGTGTTTGTAAGTATGCATGCATGTGTGTATGTTTATATATGTGTGACTATATGTGTGTGTTGGTTTGTGTGTTTGATGGTATGTACATATTTGTGTGTCCATGTGTACATGTATTTTTAATGCATTGATGTGTGTATATGCATGTGTTTGTTTATATACATGTGTGCTTGTGTGTTTCTATGTTTCTGTGTGTGTGTGTGTGTGTGTGTGTGTGTGTGTGTGTGTGTGTGTGCATTCAAGTGGGCTTATAAGAAAATGGTGCATGATCAACCTGCTTTTTTCATAGCACTAAGGAACACCAGCCCATGGGTGGCAATACCAGCTATGGGCTGGGCCCTCCCCCATCAATCACTGATCAAAAAAATGTTCTACAGGCTTGCTGACAGCCCAATCTTACAGAGGCATTTTGTCAAATGGGGTTCTCTCCTCTCAGATGACTCTAGCTTGTGTCTAGTTAACATAAAACTAGCTATCACATATCCTATCTCAAAAAAAGTTCTCTCTCTCTCTCTCTCTAAATGAATAAAAGTAAAAAACAACAACAACAACAACAAAAAGCCGGGCAGTGGTGTCACACACCTTTAATCCCAGCACTTGGGAGGCAGAGGCAGGTGGATTTCTGAGTTCAAGGCCAGCCTGGTCTACAGAGTGAGTTCCAGGACAGCCAGGGCTACACCGAGAAACCCTAACTCAAGATCAGCCAGTGCTCTTAACCACTGAGCCAGACTGATGGAATACAATAGGCCACGGAGACTGACCCTGCCTCTATTGAGAGAGCAGGAAAGGAGAAATGGGCAAAATGAATCTGGGACTGGACTTCTTGTGAAAGCTGAAACTGTCCACACAGCCTGGTGCATGCCCAGGGGCATGCCCAGCCAAGCAGAGCACAATGCAGGCTCAGAACACACATCCACGTGGGTCCTTGCCAATGAACCTTTTATCCTTCCCATGGGACCTAAGACACAGCTTCTGCTAAAGGAAACACTCATCCAAGTCTCCCACTTACAAGCACTCCCTTCCGTCTGCAACGGCCCTTCAGGGTTCCAAGTATTTATCCCTATACTTTATTCATTCATATGTGGTAACATATAGATTTCAAAATGTGACAGTACCAGCTCCTTCTTTCTTTCTTCCTTTTAAGGAAAGAGGGAAGGATTTTTTTTTTTTTTTTTTTTTGGTTTTTTGAGACAGGGTTTCTCTGTGTAGCCCTGGCTGTCCTGGAACTCACTCTGTAGACCAGGCTGGCCTCGAACTCAGAAATCCACCTGCCTCTGCCTCCCAAGTGCTGGGATTAAAGGTGTGTGCCACTTAATTTAGGATCGCAGTTTGAGTCCACTTCAGCCGCAAGAGCACCGGTGTTTGTGAGGAAAGGAGTGTGACTAGGCTGTTCACATTAAGCAGCAGACAGGAAGTAGAGGGCTATAAATGCTCCCGCTCAGCTTGCTTTTTCCTTCACTCTTTCTTTATTCAGTCCAGGACCCAAGCCCACCGAGAAGGTGCCACTTATATTCAGGGAAGGTCTTCCCATCATCATTAAATCCCTCCAGAACATCTCCACAGATGTAGCAGATGTGTGTGTTTCCTAGGTGACTCAAAATCTGGTCAAATTGACAGTGGTAATTAACCACCACAAGCCAACCCTTTGTAAACTTGTTGCCAAAGTGTACCACTTTGGAAAAACACAAACCTGAGCTATGTCTTATGCAACCTGATCTGGCCTCAAAATTCTTACATAATCTAGGATGCTTTGGGTGTCTGACCCTGCCTCTACCTACAAGTGCTAGGATTAGAGTTGTATGTGTGTCATCACAACCTGTTAATTCTGTGCTGGGGGCAGAACCCTGGCCTCCCGCATGCTATGCAAACATTCTGCCACGTGAGCCCCGGCTGCAGATCATAAACCCAGAGCCCCAAGAAATAATCCCTGGTCCCTGTAAGCTCATAACTATCTCATACAGCAAAGAGCATTCAGCTCAACCTCAACATCTCCATAGTTAATCTGTCACCTTAGCCCGATTTAGACAGAAAGACTTGTCCTGATTGTAGGTAGTATCATCTCAATGAGCTAGGGTCCTGGACTGAATAAAAAAAAGAGTGAAGAAGAAAGCCATCCCACCACCGTTCAAGGTCCAAGATCAGGCTGGTGAGATGGTTCACTGGGTAAAGGTATTTGACTTGAATTCAATCCCAGAAGCCCACATGGTGGGAGGAGAGAACCATCTGGAATGTTGACTTTGACCATCCACACAACAGGGCATGCACACATGCATGTAAGCACACGCAGGCACACCTAATGTGATTTTTTTAGAAGTCTCAAGTCTCTTTTTTTTGTTTGTTTGTTTGTTTTGTTTTGTTTTTTTCGAAACAGGGTTTCTCTGTGTAGCCCTGGCTGTCCTGGAACTCACTCTGTAGACCAGGCTGGCCTCGAACTCAGAAATCCGCCTGCCTCTGCCTCCCAAGTGCTGGGATTAAAGGCGTGCGCCACCACCGCCCGGCTCAAATCTCTTTTTATTTTCAAAGTGAATGTGGGTTTAGTAAAGGGCAATGAGAAAGAACTCCAGAGAGTTGGAGGAGCTCCAAGGGGGAGGACCTGACACACACTCTTCTGAGAATCAGAGCAGTTCTTTAACTGTGAACTCACATGGCACTCCCAGAGAGAGGCAGGCAAAGGGTCTTTTCTCTTAGGTACAAGGATGCAAAGCTGCTGCTGCTAGTGTGTGTGTGTGTGTGTGTGTGTGTGTGTGTGTGTGTGTGTGTGTGTGTGTGTGTGTGTGTGACTGTTTGCATATTGTCAGAAGACAACTTTTTGGAGTCTGTGTGATGTGGGAAGCCTCTCTCTCTCTCTCTCTCTCTCTCTCTCTCTCTCTCTGTGTGTGTGTGTGTGTGTGTGTGTGTGTGTGTGTGTGCGTGTGTGTGCCACAGAGCATCTGTGGAAGAAAGGCAGCATTGTAGACTCAGCCCTCCCCTCCCACCTTTGCTGTGGGCTCCAGGCGTCAAGCTCAGATTGTTACGTCTGCACAGCAAGACCTTCCTGCTCAGCCATTTCACTAGCCCATTTCTTTTTAAAATACGATATTTCTTCTTTGTCTCATTCTCTGTCTCTCATACAATCTGTGATCCTTTAAGCAAGTTTATGTCAAAATAGCCTACATTTCCATTAGTCCTGTTCTTCTACCCATAAGCAGCTCCCTTCTCACAAACAACCATGCCAGAGCAGCAGATAACAGCAAAAAGCTCAAAAATTCAAAAATGTAGCCAGGGATGGTGGCTTATGCCTGCAATCTCAACGTTAAGGATGCTGATATAGGAGGATTGCGGTGAGTTAGAGACTAGTCTGGATCACAAAGTAATCCTGTCGTAAACTAAAAACATAAAGAAAGAGCCATTTAGATGGCTCAAAGGGGAAAGACATTTTACCGCAAGCCTGGTGACCTCAGTTCATCCTTGGGACCCATATGGTGAACAGTAGACAGACAGAATCAATCCTGGACGGTTGTCCTCTGGCTTCCAGAGGCATTGCATTATTCCATCTACACACACACACACACACACACACACACACACACACACACACACACACACACACATACTTTAGGATACCTAATTTAAAAAAAAAACTAGAAGGGAGAGAGAGCCAAGAGTGTAAGTCACTCACAGCCCTGGGTTTACCCTCTAGTAGCATTGGAAGAAGAGAAAGCAAGGGACATGGAGAGCAAAAAACGTGTTCTAGCCCAAGGCTGCACTCCTAGCCATTGAAAGTGTTGATATAAAAACCACAGCCCTCGTGTTTAAGGAAATTGGAGATAGTTTATTCTGGCACCATTTTGAGTGACCATGGCCTGGGACACATTAGGTTCTCCCAATTCCATGTTCCACTGTGAAGCAGCTTCCTTAAGTTTTTATAGTTTTACAGAACAAAGAAAGTCACAAATGCAAGGCACGTTTAAAATACATTGGTGGGTACCAGGAGGCACGTACGGGATCCGAGGAGCTATTCTATACGTCTAAGATGTTATTTGATGACATCCTTAGCTTTTGGATTGATGGAAGCTAGTGTTCTGCTACGTCAAAAAAATTCTAAAAGGTTTTTTTATTTATTAATCACAGGATGTTAATTCTGTTACAGAGTGGGACAAGGAATGGCTGTTCCAGAAGCCTAAAACTAGTCCGAGACAAGGAAATTAACCTCTGAACCTGCAAAATTCTCATCTCTCCACAGTACTGAAATTCCAATCTGTCCATCATTGTTCACAGCCAGATGCAGCTTCTCTTTGGAAATTTTGCTCGCAAGAGGTAGAAGAAATCAGAAGTTCAAAATTATCCTCAGCTACATAGTAAGCTCAAGTAGCCTGGGCTACATAAGGCCCTGCCTTAACAAAGCAAAACAAAGAGATCATCACCCCACTAATGCCATCCCACTGTCAGAGGACATAGTCTGCTTGCTCAGTGTCAGTCCCTTGATGCTGGTACCTTGCTGGCAATAGTTTTAAGTTCATGAATCAGAACCAGGATACCTCCCACGATATCCTTGGGCTCTTCAGAGCCACTAGGTGCTGCTGAGAGCCTTTTCAAAGCAGCCTATTCTTATATCATGAAGACAGCCCTCGAGGGAGATGAGTGTCGTGCGCTGCTGGGGTAGGCAGCAGCTGCTGTACCTGGACCTCATTAAGGACATGCCATCATCCTCTTGTCTCCTGGCTACGCTTAGCTCCCATCGCCAGATTCATTTAATTTGGCTCAGGAAAAACTGTTCATCTAACTTCCAGGAGTCTTGTAGCTGACAGAGGCAGGTCTAACAGGGCCACTGCTTGTCTTGGCCCAAGCCTCCTGTTGGCTTCTACCTCAAACCACCTTCTAGCCATGTGATACCTGGAATGCTACCTGTCCTGTCCTGCCTGCCAGGCAGACTGTCTGTCTGTGAGTTTGTCTTTTGGTTTGTGGTATCAACTTCCAAACCAGCTTGTACAGAGCCAACCCACTGCCTTCTATTGTCTTCTCACCAACCGTGTGTGTGTGTGTGTGTGTGTGTGTGTGTGTGTGTGTGTGTGTGTGTGTGTGTGTGTTTAATCACCTAGAACTAGATATGGAGGCTTCCTTCTTCCTTCTTTCCTTCCTTCTTCCTTCCTTCCTTCCTTCCTTCCTTCCTTCCTTCCTTCCTTCCTTCCTTCCTTTTTTGAGTCAGGGTCTTGCCAGGCAACCCTTTCTGCCATAGCCTCTCACATACTGGATTTATAGCATGCTCCACCACTCCTGGCCCAACCAACAATTTCTACAGTGGCTAATGCCTGCCCAAAGTCACTTTCCATGTTCCCAAGCACAGACTTAGGCTAAGTGACCATGAGATGCTGACATCTTTTCTCTAGCTGTGGTTATAAGGTTGGGAGATTGTGTTTACCTTCCTCTGGGGTCAGGCCAAGGTCAACCAGATCTTCATTGTCTCCCAGGAGGCGCTAGACCAAGGATGTACAACACCACCAATAATCAAAAATAGTCTTGGGCTTCCAAGCTCCTTGCCTGCTTCTTGCAGTAATTAGTATTCACAGTTAATCTGGCATTGGCTTCTTTCTTTTGGCAACCTTGACTTTAGACACCTCTGAAAGCAAATGCTGGTGGATCCAGCTGAGACTTCCAGGATGAGGAAGAAGAGTTTAAAATAACACTTGGTGCTCAGCCTTCTCGTTAATGCACTCAGGTCTCCTCCACATCCTGAGCCAAGCTAGGATTGTGTTATGCAGAGACTGCTAGCAGGTCCTGTGGCAGGAAGAGTGGATGCTCCAGGACTGACTCATCTGTTCCTTGGGGCACCGATAGTCAGTATCAGGCCACAGCCTTGGATGAAAACCCAGGCTTACTTGGAGCTGTCTTTCCTCTCCAGATGCCTCCCCAGCCTTTTCAGCCTGTATCACCAACCTCAGGCTTCTGAGGCTTCCCTGTCTAGTTTAGTACTGGGGTCTTTTCTTTTTTGCCTCCCTGTACAAGCAAATATTTTTTACTAACTTCCTAACTCTCTGTTCCTTGTTGCTTTCGATTGTGTGTGTGTGTGTGTGTGTGTTCGTGCACACGCACGTACGCATGCATACATGCCTGTGAGTGTGAGTTTATGTGTGTCTGTGTGAGTGCATGTGCATGCTCACGTTTGTGTGCATGTGTATGTTTACTGTTTCAGTGAGGCTGGCTAGCCAGTGAGCTCTGGGGTTTCTCTGTCTCTGCCTCCTCTCACTGAGGTTACAGACATGCGTGGCTAGGCCCAGCTTTTGGGATTTGAACTACAGCAAGCATTCTTATGTATGGAGTATTCTTCCAAGGGCTCCCCCATCTTTCCTTTTATTTTTCTCCTTCCTTCCTTCCTTCCTTCCTTCCTTCCTTCCTTCCTTCCTTCCTTCCTTCCTTCCT
>CM052706.1:22950186-22972199 GCA_028551405.1 Uromys caudimaculatus
TTCTTTTTTTTTTCTTTTTTGGTTTTTTGAGACAGGGTTTCTCTGTGTAGCTCTGGCTGTCCTGGAACTCACTCTGTAGACCAGGCTGGCCTCGAACTCAGAAATCTGCCTGCCTCTGCCTCCCAAGTGCTGGGATTAAAGGCCTATGCCACCACTGCCCAGCTAGCTGGATTTTCTTGTGTGTTTGTTTGTTTGTTTGTTTGTTTGTTTGAGACAAGGACTCTCTACAGCCTGGCGGTTCTAGAACTCACTATATAGACCAGAAAGACCTTGAAACCAGGCATCTTCCTGCCTCTCCTCTCCAGTGCCAGGATTAAAGGCACACACCACTCCACCCAGCACACTGGGATTTCTTAACCCCCTCCCCCTTAGAGTTTCTTGCTCTTAGCTCCAGGGTCCCGGTAATTACTGTTCTAACTCAATTATACCTCATTGTTTTCACGTCCGCTTTCCTTTCAGAGGAAGGGGCATCCACCAGAAGGAGAACTGGATTAAGTAGCAGGTTTTCTGTTTTTCTCTTCTTCCTGGTTCAGCTTCTGCCCCAGGTCTCATTCCCACACCTACGTCACACTCTGTCTTTCGGTTGGCAGGATGGTTATGAATCCAGTCAAGTGAAAGAGTAGCTAGCTAGTGCTGAGCTGGTGCCTTGGCTGCGGCTCCAGTGGGAGGTTCTGGGAGAAGTTGAAAGTGATGGTATCTTGTTACTGAAGTGAGCCAGGGGATCTAGCAGCACGAAACAAACTGTGCAGATCATATATAGGAAGGAAAAAAAACATTTAGAGAAGACCAAGTTGGTTCAGGAAAATCAATGCTGGGCACATTTATATAAGTTCCCCACCCTGGGTCTAACTGGCAAACCCTTCCTCCCAGTTTTGTGCGTGTGAGAGAGATTTTTTTATCCGTACTTATTAATTGTGTATGCACAAATACACATTGAGGTTCCGAGGACTTCTGGAATTGCTTATCTCCTTCCACTACCTGGGGATAAAACTTAGGTCATAAATTTTGGCACAGGTGCCTTTATCCAATGATCCACCTCATTAGCCCAAGACAGAGCCTCATGTAGCCCAGACTGGCCTCAGAAATTCATCTGTAGCTGAGAGTGGCTTTGAACTTCTGCTCCTCCTGCCTCCACAGGCATGCTCCACCCCTGCCTGCCTTTCTAGATGTCATGAATTCTAGACAAGCACTCTGCCCTTTCGCTGCAGCCTTTCCTGTGACTCTTCTCTTAAATGGTAATTCTTGTTCTGTTGAGAGTAAGATACTCCTGTGGAGACCTGATAAAGAACACACTCCTGCTGGGGTGGGGTGGGGGGGAGCCTATAAATGTAAGCCAAACTCTAGGGCCTCATTGCCTGCTTGAATCCTAGAGGCACGGGACATGTTGGTAAGGAGTGTAAAGAGCAGAGAGCTCTGCGCAGGCGTCTTTTGTAAATCCCATTTGGAGTTCGCTGCAGTTCAGAGAAAGCATTCCTTTGTTCATCCATTCAACAAGTAACTCTTTGAGAAACGTCCAAGTGTCAAGCCCCATGCTGGGCCGCATCGTGAGGCTGAAGGAGGTGAATCAGATCCTGGGCTTATTCTCTGGGATGCTCACGGTCTGGTGGGAGGAGACCAAGAAAGAACAACGGGCAGAAGGACTCTTCAGTGACAGAAGAGGTAGCAGGGGGACCTGTGGGAGCCTGGGGAGGGGGAGACGCAGAATTACTCTCCCTTCGCTGTCTCCGACAGCAGTTAGTTCTTAGACCTCTAACTGCAAAAGCAACCAATAGGAAAAAGTTCCCCACCTGGTAGACCGAAGTTCCCCATGGGGCTACTCTGGTTATGCCTGAGTCGGAATTTCCCCAGCTTCCCTCCCCCCACCGCCCATCACACAATCTGGAGGCTGCACCAAAGGCCTCACAGCCAAACTACCCCCCAACACCCCCAAAATTGCAGTGCCCTCCAACAATCCCCTTGAATCTCTTCCTCTTCTTCCTTTTCTTTTTCAAGTCACAAATGTTTTAGTTAATTTGATTGTATGCACACGGGTATCTTGCCGGATTGTAAGTCTGGTGTGCCACATGTATGCCTGGCATCTGTGGAGACCAAAAGAGGGAGGGCATCAGATCTCTTGGAAGTGGGGTTAGCGATACTTGTAGGCCACCCTGTGTGTGCTGGGAATCAAACCCCCATCCCTTGGAAGAGCAGCCCACACTCTCAACCACTGAACCATCATCTCCCAGTCCCCTCTCTTTTTTTATGTTGAGGTAGGGTCTCAAGTACCTCAGCCTGGCCTCTGATTTTATCTGGTGCTGGGGTTCAAACCTAGAGTTTCCTGCATGCCAAGCAAGCGCTCCACCAACGGAGCTGTTTCCCCAGCCCTACTACCCCCTCTCCCCACATTAACCCTTCAGGGAAAAAAGGACTGACAAAAACAACCAGCTTTAAGTGATCCTGAGAGTCCTGGTTTGAACTGGTTTTTTTATTCCACCAAGATTAGGACAGGGCTGGGCTTCTTCATTTCTACTCTCTCTGACTTCTCCTTTCCTGTGCTTCTTTGAAAGTCTGAAGTTCCAGCCAGGGGTGGGGTATGGGGGGTGAGGGTCAGCAATCTTGCCTGTCCAGGTTAGAAGCAGGCCATACCTGATGATCCTCTTTTCTATCACCCATCTTGGCCCTTCAGCATCCCCTTTGAAGGAGCCTTCTGCTCCTCTTGCCCACCCTCTTATCTTTTACTTCTTCTTTTTTTTCTTTTCTAAGATATGTGGTCTATGTAGTCCAAACAGTCCCCAATTCCTGCCTCAGTTCCAGGGTCATGGGGACTATGGGAATGTGTGTCACAACAACCAGTTTAGCTGTTTGGTTTTGTTTATTTGAGACAGGACCTCCCCACACAGTCACAGCTAGCCTGGAACTAGCCACGTAGACCAGGCTGGTCTGGAATCCATGGAGATCTGCCTGCCTCTGCCTCCCAAGTGCTGCGATTAAACCATGACAGCCAGCTGTTTGTTTTTAAGAAAGAGTTTCACTACATAGTCTAGGCTAGCTTCCAACTCTCAGGGCTTTGCTTTTGTTTGTTTTTTTTTGTTGTTGTTGTTTTTTTCGAGACAGGGTTTCTCTGTGTAGCCCTGGCTGTCCTGGAACTCACTCTGTAGACCAGGCTGGCCTCCAACTCAGAAATCCACCTGCCTCTGCCTCCCAGGTGCTGGGATTAAAGGCATGCACCACCACTGCCCGGCGTAGCTTCCAACTCTCAATGCTCTGCCTGGCAGCCCCAGTGCTAGGACAACAGCTGTGTGCCACCATGCCCAGCCCTCATGGCAATGATTCTGGTCCTATCTAATGTCCAAAATGCAGCAATAAAAATCCATATTGTTCAACTGCATAGTTGGTAAGGTGCCCTGGTGAGCAGGTGGGCTGGCTTATTTATTCTTTTTGTTTTGTTTTCGTGTAGAGGGCAGGGCAACTGCTGGGAAGGGTGAACCAGTTTCTTATCTTGTGTAGCCCAAGATGGACTCAAACTTACTATGTAGTCAACGACAGCTTTGAATTTGTGATCCTCCTGCCTCCACCTCCTACATGCTGGGATTAAAAGTCTATACCACCATTCCTGTTTGGCTTGAGTATTCCTGAGGAGTCAGTGTGTCTTTGATCCAGGGAAACATTTGCCTACAGAAACATCTTCACACAAAGCTCATCTCTGAGTTCTTTTGGTTTGTGTGTTTAGGACGTCATGAGTGTACTACAATGAACAAATAGACTAACACATTTTTGTCTTTGGACAGTGCCAGGATTCATCGAACATCAATCAGTTCACAAAGCCCAGCAGTTCCGTCAGCAGCACTTTGCTGAGTAAGGTTGATGTCCTTGATGGCTGGTCGAGGGAAATGCAGGTTCTTGTGTTCCATTCTGAATTGTTAATATTAACTCTCGGATCACACGCTGTCCCACATCACACAGTAAACAGAGTGTGGGTTATAAACTGGTCAAGGAGGGTTAAACAGAGCGTAGCAAAATTTAAAGAGTATCAAAGAAACTCACTAGGCAGAAAGTAGGACACAGAAGAGGATGCAGAGTATCTGGGTAAGCGGGTCAACTAACTAACCTTGCTGGAGGTCGACTGGAGGCACTGCTGTTGAGGCAAGGTATGAACCAAGCCCCAGGATGCACCTGGGCTGCAGAAGTCAAGGGGCAATGCAATGGTAAAGGTCCAGGTCCACTCGGACAGACAGCAAGTTCAGGCACATGACTGTGTAGTTCAGTTGTGCACAGCAATTTGAGTAGGTCAGGTTGTAGCAGAGGTTGAGTCAAGCTGAAGTTCCAGAACACAGAGGCATTCTCTGCCTGTTGATCCCCTGACACACACATCAGATGGTTGGATGACAAATTGATGGGCCACCACCAACTCAATGCTACGTATTCTCTGTATAGAATCCAAGTGATGGAGTTATACCTTACCCCAGCCTAGTATGTCCAACAGGTTCTCATCTTTGGTTTTCCTGACTTTAATACACCCATGTCTTCCTATAGTCCCCTGCCACACTCCACGTATCTTGCATACCTCTTGTGTCTCCACATCCCACTTGCTGGCTATAACAAAGAAGTCCACACAGGATTCTCAACTTAGATCTTAATTTTTTTTTCTTTTTCTTCATCCCACTGCCACGTTGAGCCCAGTGGGCCTGAACTCAGCAAAGAACCTAGAGGATAGGTTACCAAAGGTTATATAACCTTGTTGCACAAAGACTAGGCTCAGACCTCCATCTCTGTAGGAACACAAATACGAACATATAGACGAACACATTTTTTTGTCTTTGGACAGTGCCAGGATTCATCAAACAATAATCAGTTCGGCAGCACTTTGCTGAATAATGTTGATGTAATGCTGAATAATGATGAACCTAGTTTCAGACCTCCGTCTCTGGAGAAACACAAATACTTTCCAACTCCAAGGCAGTGCCTCACTGGGCGCAGGTGCGGGTCCCTGGGAACAGATCTTACTTGAGTTTTCTTTTTCTTCTTTTCTTTTTTCTTTTTAAGGCTCCCCATTGAATTTGGCCAAGTAATGGTGAAGGAGTTCCTACCCACATTCAACTTTTACCTATACTTATTTATGTGCAACATTTTCCCACTTTGTGAGACAAGATTATTTTCGCTTTACTTTGTTTTTTGTGTTGGGTTGGGGTTTTCCTCAAAGCAGGGTCTCTGGATGTCCTGGAACTCACTGTGTAGGCCAGGCTGGCCTCGAACTTACCGAGATACTCCTACCTCTCTCTTTCCCCCTCCCCCCAGGTGCTGGGATTAATGCTATGTGCCTACCCTCCTGGATCCCAGTCCTTTATTTATACAGTTTTTGAATCGGTGTCTCACAAAGTTGACCAGTTAGGCTGGTCTTGAACTTAATTTGTAGCCTAGGCAGGTCTTGAATCTGTAATCATCCTAACATTCACCTCCAGAACAGCTCGGATTACAGGGCTGCACAACCAGACCACCAGGCCCAGCTGAGACAAGGTCTTGTTTGTAAACCCAGGTTGGCCTTAGCTCACAACCCTCCTGCTTCAGCCATGGAAGTGCTAGACCACCGCCATCTCACACAGCCTTTCTTCTCAGTTCTAGAAATTAAACTCACAAAGCCATTTGTTTGTTTATTATGTGTGTATGGGTGGCATGTGCCAGGGGGTGCATGTGAAGGTCAGAGGACAAGTTAGAGGAGACCCCCATGAAGGTCTCTGCAGCATGCCACTACGTGTCCTTGCCTAACTGAGCCACGCCCCCAGACCCTGTCCCTCAAGTGTGATTAAATCCTACTTGGCCTTTAGCCAACTATTTCTGGGTCAGCCACTCTAAGATACTTCCCCTGACTGCACACATTACATTTTACCTATCTGACTAGCACTCTTAGAGCAATTTTGGAACTAAAAGTTGTATTTAACTTTTGATATTGTTTAATAATAGATGAAAAACTGTCTCGCTCATTAGGCTGTTAATTCCTCCAGGGCATAGCTTCCTAGGTCTCTGCCCCCAATTTAATTTCTTTTTTAAAAACAAACAAACAAAGCCGGGCAGTGGTGGCGCACGCCTTTAATCCCAGCACTCGGGAGGCAGAGGCAGGTGGATTTCTGAGTTTGAGGCCAGCCTGGTCCACAGAGTGAGTTCCAGGACAGCCAGGGCTACACAGAGAAAGCCTATCTCGGAGAAAAAAAAAAAAAAAGAGGTCAGGGTTTTTACAAGCAATTGTATGCGGAACTGGCAAAACCAAAACAACAACAACAAACAAACCAGAATACCTTTTGTTTATTATTTGACAATTTCATAAATATAAACAATATATCTTGCTCATATCCACCCTAACTTCCTCTCCCTCTTCCTTTCATGTCCTCTCCTCTTGTTTTGATTTCTTTTGCTTTGTTGGGACTCAGAGTTCCATTGCTGCTGCCTGCTAGCATACTGACTGATCTTGTTTGCTTGATCTTGTGCAGGTGACCACAGTTGCGGTCAGTTCAGGAGTGCACTGGCCATGTCATGTCCAAATGACAGAGTTTCACAGCTCTCCTTCTCATCCTCTGGTTTTTACATTCTTTTTACCCCTCCCCCTCCAAGTCCTCCTCAATGTGCCCTGCACCTTGCAGGGGGTAGGGATCAGTACAGATGTCACTTTCGGGGCTGTGGCTTTCAATCTTAGTCACTGTTCCACTTGGCCTCCTGATTCCGTTACAGATGATAGCTATCCACACCCTCATTTACTCAGAGAACAAAAGGGTGCAGAGGCTAAAAACTCAGTTAAATTAGGTGTTTGCACTTTTGTAGTCAAAATGCTTAAAGTCCTATGGTAGAGTCTGTATGTGCATCGGGCCAGTGTTTTCTGAAATTATAAGAGGCAGTCGATGATAAAATTAGCCTAGGAAGGATGGGCTTGGTGGTGTATAACCTGTAATCCCCTACTTGGGAGGCTGAAGCAGGAGGATTGTTAATTCCAGGCTATCCTGGCCCATATAGTGAGTTTCTGTCTTAAAATAAAACAATAACAAAGCACATTGGGGGTGGGGAGAATAAATTATAAAGCAAACAAACAAAACCCAGAGGCCACCATATGTACCTTCAGCTCAGCTAAGAAGAGTTCCAGGTTCTCCTCCCTAACCAGGATATACAGAGCACAAACTCTGACCAATCCTAATCAACCAGAGTCGGCCAGCGCTTCCTTCGTGTAGTTTCATGACGATGTCTCATAGGCTCAGAGACCATGCTGCGCACTGCTCTCCTAACCCAACTGCTCAACTAAGGCCACGTCCTCAAACCAGGTGCACAGTTTTAATCCCAGTGTTTGGGGGGCAGAGCAGACAGATCTTTTGAGTTCACGGCGGTCTTGATCTATAGAGTGACTTCCGGAACAGACAGGCTATACTGAAAAACCCTGACCTGAAAAACAAAACAAAGCCGGGCAGTGGTGGCGCAAGCCTTTAATCCCAGCACTTGGGAGGCAGAGGCAGGTGGATTTCTGAGTTCGAGGCCAGCCTGGTCTACGGAGTGAGTTCCAGGGCTACACAGAGAAACCCTGTCTCGAAGAAGAAAAAGCAAAACAAAACAAAAAAAAAACCAAAAACTTGTCAACAAACCCTGTGGCTAGCTAACACATCAACACAGACAATGGGTATGCATCCTGCAGCTGCTGTCTGCACCATTCCCTGGTATAAGTACCCGGTAGTAGTCTACAATCCCCAGAAGCATCTCAATACACAGCCACAAGTCACCAAGCATCAGTCTGCTGTTCATGAACAAAGTCAAGAATCTTTACTACTTCCTTGTTGGCATCTATCCCACCTCAAGAGCAAAAGAAAACGTTGAGTGAATGTCTGTTTCCTCTTATTCAAGCCACGGCTGTTAAAATCGCCTGCATGTTGTCGGACATTGATAACTCTCAATGACCTCACAGGCTTGAGTCTCCAGAGTGCCTCTGTTCTCAAGCCGATGAAGCTGTAGCTAAGCCACCAAGCTAAAGAGTTTTCCCAGAAAGCAGCTAACAATGCTGCTTGTTTAAAATTCATCAGGGATCTTAAACAAGACACGTGCATCAGAAAAGAAAAACACATAAACATTGAGGATTTTTCAGGGTGTGGCAGTGCATGCCTTTAATCCCAGCATTTGGGAGGCAGACACAAGCAGATCTCTGAGTTCAAGGCCAGACTGAAGGAGTTTCAGAACAGCCAGGGCTACACAGAAAAGCCCTGTTTTGTTTTGTTTGTTTGTTTGTTGTTGTTTTTTAAAAAAGAATTTTATTTTTTGAGACAAGTTCTTTTTACATAGACTTAGCAGTTGTGGAACTCTCTACGTAGACCAGATTGCCCCCTAACCCAACAGATATCTGCCAGTCGCTGTCTCCCAAGTGCTGGATTTAAGATATGGGTTACTACATTCAGCAAGATTTTAAATAGTACGGAAAAGATTTCAAAAAATACAAAGCAGTCAGGCAGTGGTGGCGCACGCCTTTAATCCCAGCACTTGGGAGGCAGAGGCAGGTGGATTTCTGAGTTTGAGGCCAGCCTGGTCTACAGAGTGAGTTCCAGGACAGCCAGGGCTACACAGAGAAACCCTTTCTCGAAAAACCAAAAAAAAAAAAAAAAAAAAAAGTTTCTTAAATAGTGGTGGGGATGGCAGAGAATATGAGAAAGAAAATTAACCTGAAAGTTTATTATTTACACACACACACACACACACACACACACACACACACACACACACACACACACACACTCATACTAAGTATCCAAAGTTTGCCTGGAACTTCAACTTAAAGCAGTCCTCCCTCCCTCAACTGCCCAGGTGCTGCTAGAATCTAGAATCAATGCTCCAACACACGCAAGTTGTGAATAGAGTTCTTTTTCTTCTTTGAGACAATCATGCTATATAGATGAGGCTGGCCCTAAACTCATACAGGCTTAATTGTCTGTGTCTCCTGAGTGCTGGGATCAAAGTGTGTGCTACCACACCCATTGTGAATAATTTTTGTTTTGTTTGTTTTGTTTTTCAAGACAGTTTCTCTGTGTAGCAGCCCTGGCTGTCCTGGAATTCATTCTGTAGACTAGGCTGGCCTCAAATGCACAGAGATCTACCTGTCTCTGTTTCCTGAGTGCTGGGACTAAAGGCATGAGCCATCACCACCTGGCTAGGATTTTTTAAATCATGAAACACAATAAACATTAGGAAAAGAGTCAAGAACTTGCTTATAATCCTAGCATTTTATCTGAGACAGGATGATCTCTGTCAGTTTGAGGGCAGCCTGGGCTACAGAATAAGTTCCAGGCCAGTCTAACCTGTAGCATGAGACCATGGTTAAGAGCACTTGCTGCTCTTCCAGAGAACCTGTGTTCAGTTCCCAGCATCTCTATCAGGTGGCTCACAGCTATCAGTGACTCTAGCTCCAGGGATCCAAAGCCTCTGGCCTCTAAGTGCGCCTGAATTACACTCACATGCTCAGACAGACCAACATATACACTCGCACACTACATATAATTAAAAATAATGAAAATAAAGCCTTAAAAAAGCCATAAGATGGATCAGCCATGAAAGGAAAAAACTCAATTCTCAAAACCTGTCCTCTGACCTCCACACAAGTCTATACACACACATACACACACACACACACACACACACACACACACACACACACACACACACACACGTACACATGTACACATACCCATGAATGCACTAAATATATGGTAAGTTAGACATCAGAGACAATCATGTATAGATGACATCTTCTTCAGTAAATCTGCACTTTTGTGTACAGTATTGCAAACAGATCATTCTTCCTCACCTACTTGTATTTCTAATAGAAAATGCATTTCTTACTGGTTATTGAATCAAAGAGGGGATTAAGAAACCATGCCCTGAGTTCTGTCTGGCCAGGAGAGTATTGACTCCTGGTCCCAGGGGTCCCAGAGCGCCAGACATTGAGTCATTAGAGCACAACACCTGTGAAGCTCATTCAAGGAGCAGAGTGGAATTGGAGGCCCAATTTCAGGATGCTTGCAAGGTGAACTCTGTGCTGTGGTGGCTTGTGTTACGTCCTCGAGGTCACTGATGGCATATATAGTCAGGTGTGTTCTCTCTATATTTTCTCTTCCAAATAGCAGATAACTTAATTACTTAAGAGTCAAACATGGAAAAAAAATTTCTACCTGGGGTGTGGTGGCACATGCCTGTAGTCCTTCTACTTAGAGGCAGAGATAAAAGGACCAGGAGGAGTTCAAGGCCAGCTACTTTTACAGTGAGTTTAAGGCCATGTACATTAGATGTGAATTTCATGTGTATACATATATATGTGTTTGTGTATACATATAAACATACATGCACACACATGTATATACATACATACATGTATGTGTGATAAAATATGTGTATATACAAATTCTTTTAGACAGGGTTGGTCCCTAAAGGAAGACATGCAGTGTGTCCCGTCCTCCTGCCTCCAGAGTGCTTTGACCACAGTAGTGCTGAGATTCCTGCCATGGGCTGCCAGGCCAGCTCACCTACTGCTGGGGACGGAGCCCAGGGCCACTTAGATGCTAAGCAAGCACTCTACTCTATGAACTGAGCTACATCTCCAGACCAAATTTTGAGGGGGGAAAAGTCCTATTTTGAGATAGAGTCTTATTTTGTAACTTACTATGCAGCCCAGGCCCATTTTAAATTCAAGGCAAGCCTCCTGCCTCAGCCTCCCTAGTACTGTAATTGAATGCATGAATGACTGTAATTGTCTATGTTTTCTTTTGGATTTTTGTTGTTGTTGTTGTTGTTGTTGTTGGTTTGGGATTTTTTAGATCCCACTCCATAGGTCAGTACGGCTTGGTACTGACTGTAGTCCAGGCTGGCCCTGAACTCTTGGTGAACCTCTTATCCCATCCTCTCTGCTCCTGGCAATGCAGATATGTGCTACTACAACCAATTTTTTTTTCTTTTGAGACACAGAAAAAATTTCCTTTTGAGAAGGGAAGAGAAGAACATGTATAAAAGCCAGTCACATGGGCTCCTGTCTATAATCCTAGAACTCGAAGCTGGGGCAAGAGAATTCCAAGTTCAGGGCCAGACTGGGCTACATAAAGAGCTCCTTATTTAAAAAAAAAAAAAAAAAAAAAAAAAAAGTTAGATTTTTAGTGGTGCAGTGCTTGCCTGGTGTGCCCTTCTTTTCTTCCCCCCTCCCCTTCCTCCTCATCCTTCAACCTGTCTTTTGTTTGAATTTGTTTATCGTTGAGGCAAGGTTCCTGCTCAGTGGCCCAGGGTGGCTTGGAACACATGGTCTGTTTGCCTCTTGCCAAATGTCAGAATTACAGGCATGTGCCACCACACCAGGCTTCAATATCTGCTTCCTGTTCACTTTTAGGAACCGTGAAGTAAGGGCTGGGATATGTAGTTCTGTGATGGGATGTTTGCCCAGCATGCACCAGGAACTTACTTGACTCAGCAACCAGAGGACGGAGAGAAAGACAGTGACGGAGAGAGAAGGAATGGAGACCAAAGCATCAAAGACGCTCTTTTATTTCCGAATTATTTCTCTGTGTAGCCCTGGCTGACCTGGAACTCACTTTGAAGACCATGCTGGCTTCGAACTCACAGACAACTACCTGCGTCTACCTTCCAAGTGCTGGGATTATAGGTGTGCTCCACCATGCCTGGCATTATTATTACATTTTTAAAAGTGTATATGCAAAAAAGAAGTGTATATGCATATGTGTATGTACATGTGCGTGCGTGCGTGCCTGTGCAGGTTCACACATGTCATGCCATATGTATAGAGATCAGAGGGCTTAGGAGTTGAGTCTCTCCTCCAGTGTGGGTCCTAGGGCTAGAACTCCAGTTATCAGGCTCGGCAACAAGTGTCTTTATCCCTGCTTCATCTCATTCTCCTTTTTTTTTTTTTTTTTTTTTTTTGTTTGTTTGTTTGTTTGTTTTTCGAGACAGGGTTTCTCTGTGTAGCCCTGGCTGTCCTGGAACTCACTCTGTAGACCAGGCTGGCCTTGAACTCAGAAATCCGCTTGCCTCTGCCTCCCAAATGCTGGAATTAAAGGCGTGCGCCACCACTGCCCGGCTGCTTTTGGCTGTTGAAACAGGCTCTACTTACGTAGTCCCCCTTGACCTCTAACTCTTTCTATATTTGAGGCTACCCTTGAATTCCTGATTCTCCTGCCTTATCTCCCCAAGGTGCTGGTTTATGGGTGTGCATCACCTAACAGGTTTAGGAGAGATTGGTTCATGGAAGCAGATAGGCTGGAAAAAAAAGAAAAGCAGAAAAAAAAGAACAATAGAAAAGTAACTGACTAGTTAGCTGCAGATTACCTTGTTTGTGTTAAGATTAAAGGAGAGAAACTGTCATTATTCTGTCAGTTGATAATTTAGGAAATGTGGTGTTATTTGTGTAATACTGATTTATTTAAGGTCAGACAATCACCTTAGTTTCAGTGTGGAGACATGAAACTTTAATCAGTGAGAGTTTTTGTTTTTCTTTCTTTCTTTCTTTCTTTCTTTCTTTCTTTCTTTCTTTCTTTCTCTCTCTCTCTCTCTCTCTCTCTCTCTCTCTCTCTCTCTTTCTTTCTTTCTTTCTTTCTTTCTTTTTTGAGAAAGGGTTTCTCTGTGAACCCCTGGCTGTACTGAACTGTAGAGGAAGCTGGCCTCGAACTCAGAGATCCGCTTTCCTCTGTGATGTGTTTATAAAAAGATAAAGAAAGAAGGGGAGACATGTTCTATGGGGGTGTAGTCAGGTATGGGAGAGGGGGTGCCTCGGCGGGCCCATGTCAAGGCATCCCCTCCCCTGAGGGACCAGCCACAGGATGGTATAGTATAGAACAGAGTTTATTCAGGGCATGCAGAGGGGAGTCAAGAGAGTAGTAGAGGCAGAGAGAAGGGGGGCGGGGTACAGCAAGAGCAAGAAGGGAAGAGCAAGAGGGCAAGAGAGGAAGGAGAGGGCAAGCAGCCTCTTTTACAGTGGGTCAGGCCTACCTGGCTGTTGCCAGGTAACTGTGGGGTGGAGCTTAGACAGAATGCTAACACTCTGCCTTCCAAGCGCTGCGATTAAAGGGGTTCACAATTATCTCCCACCTCCTGGTGACTCTTGACTGTTTTGTGTTTTGTTGGGTCTGGTTTTTTATTTTATAAAACAGGGTTTCATACAACACAGACTAGACTCAGACTTGTTATGTAGCTGAGGCTGGACTTGAACTCCTGATTCTCCTGCTCCTGCCTCCCCTAGTGCTGAGATCACAGGCATCTGACAACATACTCAGCTTCCGTTTTGATTGTGGCCTTTCTGTGCGGGAGCTTAGTCCCAAACAGTGACCTCCTGTCATTTACATTTAACAATGGCAAATGGTTATTCTAATTCATACACAGTCTGCTGCCACCTTGGCAACCCTCCAGGGTAGCTCTCCTTAGCGCTGGCTGAAGCCCAGGTCGCTCCTCCTTGTGGACTTTCACACTCAAGAAGGAAAAGACCTAGAGAAACACACAATGATGTGGTTCTCATCTTGGCAACCTCACTACACCATTCAGGCTGGCCACGGACTCCCCATCCTCCTGCCTCAGTTTCCTGGATCTTGGGGTTACAGGTATCTGCCACATACCTGCTGGCACTGCAATTGAGAACGGGGGGGGGCTTTTCCCCCATGTGGGGTGGGGGGACATTGCTTATTTGTTTGTATTCTTGCTTTTTTGAGTTTTGCTGTTTATTTGTTGCTCTCTCATTACTAAGAGATCAAACCCAGGATTTCTGTACGTGAATGACAGCTAAACGCTTAGCCCCTACTGTGTCTGGCTTTTCTAGAGTTCTCCTTTGCCGGAGTTCCTTCCTGCCATAGGGCCAGAGGTCCACAGATTTCTTCCCTAAGTTGTTTTTGTTTATGCATTTGTTTGTTTTGAGGCAGGGTCTCAGGGAGCCCAGGCTAACTTCACATTGAGTGTGCGGCTGAGGATGACCTGAGACTCCTGATTCTTCTGCCGCCCCCTCCCAAGTGCAGGGGCCATCCACTTAGGCTATTGCAAAGTTTCCCAAGCTGTTGCTTGTGATTGCAGTACTTTTAACCATCTTTTTAAGTCGGAACTTCCGTTAAGCTTAAGCTATCTGTGCCTTCCTTAGGGGAACCTTCACTTCCCCTCTGACTAAGCCAATCCCCCTATTATTATTTGCTTTTACAACATCAGTCGCCCCGACTTCATGTCACTTAGATGTAATTTGCAGTTAATCATGTGATGACTTCATTTATGACTGTTTCTTCCGGCTGCTGCCCCAGCTGCAGGAATCCTGTTGTTTTGTTCCTTCTCCTGTCTCCACCCCTGCCTCCCAGTGCCTTTGACTGATGCTGAAAGGAAGAACAAATAATCTCCAGACTCCAGGAACGGTTTCTCACTTTTAAAATGTACTGAGAGCCAATGCCTATGTGAATTTATTCGGGTAGCTTTATGTTTTGTTTAAGATTTATTTGTGTGTGTATGTGTGTGTGTGTGTGTACTAGGGATTGAAGTTGGGGGTCGTTTAGATGTTAAATTCTCTACTCTTATTGGCTGGGAATCAGCTGACCCCTGCAGAAGGCTTCCAGATTTTTATGTTCTGGAACAAAGAATGGAGCAACTGAGACCCTGAGCCTGGTGGTGGTGGGACACTCCTTCGATACCAGCAAACTGATCTCTGGGGGGTCAGCCTTGTCTACAGAGTGAGTTCTGATAGCCAGGGCTACATAGAGAAACCCTGTCTCAAACAAACAAAAGAAAACAAAACAATACAGAACAAAACCAAACAAATCTGAACCAAGAAAAAACAAAAACACAAGACCCTGTCTCAAAAAACCAGAACAACACAAAAGAAAAAAATGAACATCAACAATGTTGAAGTCCGGCAGTGGTGGCACACGCCTTTAATCCCAGCACTTGGGAGGCAGAGGCAGGTGGATTTCTGAGTTCAGGGCCAGCCTGGTCTACCAAGTGAGTTCCAGGACAGCCAGGGCTACACAGAGAAACCCTGTTTCAAAAAAAAAAAAAAAACAAAAAACAAAAAAACAATGTTGAAATCAGAATCTGTAGCCTGAGTGCTCTGTGGGAAAAAATGGGGTACAGACAGAGCCACCTAGAAGCTGGAGCTCTCTCTAGCTTTGCCTATACAGTAGAAAGATGGCAAAAGGGGGTTACTGACACTCAAAGTTGTCCACTGATCTCGCCATACATATGCCACAGCCTGCCTTGGCACACCTGCACTCACGCAAATGCTCCATGCATACACATATCATACATACTGCTGTGTTTTATAAAAAAAAAAAAAAAAAAAAAAAAAAAAAGAGCCAGGCAGTGGTGGTGCACGCCTTTGATCCCAGCACTTGGGAGACAGAGGCAGGTGGATTTCTGAGTTCGAGACCAGCCTGGTCTACAGAGTGAGTTCCAGGACAGCCAGGGCTCCCAGAGAAACCCTGTCTCAAAAAACCAAAATAAAAAAAAAGAAGGAAGAAGAGGAAGAGGAGGAGGGGGAGGAGGGGGAGGAGAGGGGGAAGAGGGGGAGGAAGAGGAGGAGGAGCCAGGATATGTTTTATAGAGTACAGTATGGTGAGGAGAGAGAGGTACCCTCTATGAGCCCACGCGGAGGCGATCCTTCCCCCTGAGGGACCAGCCATACAACGGATATAGTATGCAATAGAGTTTATTTGGGGCATGGGAAGCAGAGTTGAGAAGGGAGTAGAGACAGAGAAAGACAGAGAGAGAGGGAGGGAGAGAGAGAGCAAGCGAGCAAGCAGGGTTAGTAATAGGCAAAGAGGGTGGGGGGGAGGGGAGAGAGAGAGGAAGAAAGGGGTCAGGGAGAGAAGAGAGCCAGAGAGAACAGCAAGTAAGACAGGCCTACCTGGCAATAGCCAGGTAACTGCTGGGCAGAGCCTAGAAGGAATGCTAACACATACAGATAAAATTAAATGTAAAAAAAGAAAAAGATTTTTAAATGTCTTATTTTAAGATTAAAAAATGTATTTGTATTTGTGTGAGTCTGCGTGAGTATATGTGTACTTCCGAGGCCGGAAGAGGCAATCAGATCCCTTGGAACTGGAGTTACAGGTGGTGTGATCCAAGTGTGGATTGAACCCAGGTCCTCTGGAAGAACAATAAGCCCTCTGGATTTTGTCTGTTTGTTTGGTTTTGGTTTTTCTTTTCTTTTCTTTTCTTTTTTTTTTTTTGGTTTTTCGTGACAGGGTTTCTCTGTGTAGCTCTGGCTGTCCTGGAACTCACTCTGTAGACCAGGCTGGCCTCAAACTCACAGAGATTTCCCCTGCCTCTGCCTCCTGAGAGCTGGCATTAAAAGTGTTCGCCACCACCATCTAGCCAATAAACACTCTTTTTTTTTTTTTTAAAGATTGTATCTATTTTATGTATATGAGTACACTTTAGCTTTTTTTCAGACACATCAGAAGAAGGCATCAGATCCCATTACAGATGGTTGTGAGCCACCATGTAGTCGCTGGGATTTGAACTCAGGACTTCTGCAAGAGCAGTCAGTGTTTTTAACCACTGAGCCATCTCTCTAGCCCTTTGTGTTAGATTTTTTTTTTTTGGTTTTTCGAGACAGGGTTTCTCTGTGTAACCCTGGCTGTCCTGGAACTCACTCTGTAGACCAGGCTGGCCTCTCAAACTCAGAAATTCACTTGCCTCCGCCTCCCAAGTGCTGGGATTAAAGGCCTGCGCCACCACTGCCCGGCCTGAATTTTTTTTTTTGAGACAGGTTCTCATAGTGTAAACTAGGCTGTTAAGTGCTGAGGCTAAAGGCATGTGTCCCCACACAAGCCTGCCTTTCGATTTTGAATAAACCTGAACTTTGCTTTACACTGGATTGTTTTGAAGTTCTTTGTTCTTTTCAGAGTCAAAACCAAGGATCTGCTTTATGTAAGAGGAGGTCCCTAAAGGATTGCTGGACCCCCTGTGGGCTGCTGTATGGAGCTGGACCTCTGTCCCTGCCACAGCTCATGAGGCAGCTCCTCTGCTCAAAGGCCTTGGATTTTGTGAGTTCCAGGACAGTCAGGACTACACAGAGAAACCCGTCTCAAAAAAAAAAAAAAAAAAAAAAAAGAAAGAAAGAAAGAAAGAAAGAAAGAAAGAAAGAAAGAAAAAAGAAAAGAAAGAAAGAAAGTTATGTCAGTGTCTTAAATTCTCTCTCTCTTCCTCTCTCTGTAGACCAGGTAGGTCTCGAATTCACAAAGATCCACCTGCCTCTGTCTCCCAAGTGCAGGGATTAAAGAAAAAAAAGAAAAGAAAAAAAAAAAAAAAGAAAGAAAGAAAGTTGTGCACCACTACTGCCTGGTTTTTTGTTTGTTTGTTTGGTTTTGGTTTTTGGTAGCTTTGCAGAAATTTTCTTCCCAATTTCATCCTGAAAGTTCAGTCTGGATGGAACATCTTTCACCACCACTCGGGATTAAATCTATCACAGTTCTTCTTCTATGTGCAAAGATTCGTTATTGTTGAGTGAAGAAGATATTTTTTTTATTATTACATTTGTGTGTGTGTGTGTGTGTGTTTCTGCTTTCTGAAGAAGCTGTTTTTCTCCTTTCGGCATGTGGATCCTGGGATTGAACTTTGGTTTTTAGGCACCTTTATTTGCTGAGTCATCTCAGTTTAGTTTGTTGGTTTTTTTTGTTTGTTTGTTTGTTTGTTTGTTTTGGTTTTTCTTTTTTGGTTTTTTCGAGACAGGGTTTCTCTGTGTAGCCCTGGCTGTCCTGGAACTCACTCTGTAGACCAGGCTGGCCTCAAACTCAGAAATCCACCTGCCTCTGGTCTCCCAAGTGCTGGGTTAAAGGCGTGTGCCAGCACTGCCCGGCTCCTTTCCATTTTTCATCTCCCTTCTCTGAGTAGCTGCTGAGATGTCTACCTTGTCTACCCTGTTGTTTGTCTTTTAAATTCTAAAAATACGGTCCGCAAGTCTCCTTCTGAGTCCGGGTTCTAATATTTTCATTAATGGAGACTTAGAACTCCAAGTATGGACTCCAGCAGAGACTTGTCCAATATTCTTGCAACATCTGATGAGACGCTGTGAGTGCGTGCTTGCGTGCAGTTCTTCCATTGTGTAGTTTCTAGGGACAGAAATCAGTCCCTAAGGCCAGGTAGCAAGTATTTTCATCAGCAGAGCTACTTCAGTGGCCCTATGGTGTAAATCTTGATCACCTTACAGGAACTTTTATCTGCCCCGGTGGAGGTTATAGGGAATTGAAGATTAGGGAAGTTACTTTGTTTATTTGTTCTGTTCCCGCCCTTTCAGATTGAGCAAGACAGGTTTTTTGTTTTTGAGAGGGATCCTGAACCTGCAAGCTTCCGCATTCATTTGCATAAGAATTTTCAAACCTGCCACGTACTTCTGAGCTCCACTTAACTAATTATCAAATGCTTGTACAAAAGTTCAAACTGCCTGTTGGAACAGGTTTGCAATGCCAGCACTCTAGAGTCTGAAATTGTCACTAGTTCAAGGCAAGCCAGAGCTACATAGTAAGACCCTGTTTCGAAAATAAAAATAAAATTCAGTCTGCCTTATCCACTACTGCTTTCAATTCTTTTTATGATTCTAGTTATTATTATTTTTTAATTGTAGTATTCTCCAGGTTAGGCAAGTGCACTGATACCAACCTGGGGACCTACTAAGATCTGGAGCCTTGTTGCAAGAACACTGGCTGCTCTTCCAGAGCACTTGGGGTTAATTTCCAGCACCCACATGGCAGCTCACACCAGTGCATATAACATAAAAAGAAATAACTTCAAAACCAAACCAAACAAAGCAAAACAAAAAGGAAAGAAGGAAGGAAGAAGAAAAGAAAGAAAGAAGATGGCTCAGAGAGGGTAGTTACTACAGCCAAGTCTGAAGATCTGAATTTGATCCTTAGGACCCACAGAGGAAAGGAAAGAACCAGTTCCTGTAAGGAGCAGCATGAATGTGTCCCCTCCCCACAATAAATAAATAAATAAATAAATAAATAAATAAATAAATAAATAAATCACTGTAATACAAAATTAAAACCAAACAAGCACCAATTATTTATGTAAATCACCTATGAATCACTGGGACTCACGTGGCGAGGCACTTCTGGTTATCTGTTCCCACTTCAACGTGTGGGTGTGCCTTTCATAGTAAACTGTCTCTAGTCTGTGTGTCCCTGGGCCAATTTCTTTTTCTGGAACACAAGAACCGGGAAACCAGTGGGTTTCCACACTCAACCACACCTGTGACATTCTCTGCCTGGTTGGCTTTGTGTGTGTGAGAATGACTTTTAAAAAATTTCCGACAGAGTCCTGCACTGTCTCTCCAGACTACTAAATTGCTTATGTTGGCCTTAAGCTTAGTCTGTTGTCCCCACAGACCCCAGATCCTCAAGTCTCCTGCCTTGGCCCCTTGAATAGCTGGGATAACAGACCAGAGCCACCACTGTTTTTATTTTATTTTATTTTATTTTATTTTATTTTAGTTTAGTTTAGTTTTTCTGAGACAGGGTTTCTCTGTGTAGCCCTGGCTGTCCTGGAACTCACTCTGTAGACCAGACTGGCCTGGAACTCAGAAATCCGCCTGCCTCTGCCTCCCAAGTGCTGGGATTAAAGGCCTGTGCCACCACTGCCCGGCTATTATTTTATTTTTAAATAAAAGGTCTGTAATGAAGTCCATTTCTTTTTCTTTTATTTCCCTCTCTTCCTTCCTTCCTTCCTTCCTTCCTTCCTTCCTTCCTTCCTTCCTTCCTTCCTTCCTTCCTCCTCTTCCTCCTCCTCCTCCTCCTCTTCCTCTTCCTCCTCCTCTTCTTCCTCCTTCTTCTTCTTTTCTTCTTTTCTTCTTCTTCTTTGAAGGTCATTTTTTAAAAGCAATTCTCTTTGAAGTTACAGCTTTGTTTTGAAAGAGCCTTGAGCGGGGCAGTGGTGGCGCACACCTTTAATCCCAGCACTTGGGAGGCAGAGGCAGGCGAGTTTCTGAGTTCGAGGACAGCCTGGTCTACAGCTTGAGTTCCAGGACAGCCAGGGCTTCACAGAGAAACCCTGTCTCGAAAAACAAACAACAAAAAAAAGAGCCTTGAGAGCTGTCTAGGGAGGTGAACTGTACCCCAAGAATTTAGTTAGCAGTGAGTCAGGGCAAGCTTTAGGTAGGCCATTAGTGCTATGTGGACGTTTCTATCTCAGTCATTCTTTCTTACCTTGACAAGCTTTCTTATGTTGCTTATGTAGGCCTTAAACTCCAAAAACTTAACCCCTCTCTCTGTCTATGTCTCTGTCTCTGTCTCTCTCTCTCTCTCTCTCTCTGTCTTTCTCTCTCATGAGACCTGATCTTCCTGGAAGCTAAACACACTCTCTTTCTCCCTGAGCCACCCAGAAGTCCTTCCTTTCTCCTGGGTGGTAGTTTGTACCCTGTGTAAATTGTTTATTTGCTTGCATTATCTTCCTTAAATACAAAAGTAATTTAAATTGTAGTTTAGAGAGGCTCATCAACAACAAACAGGGCAGAACCTTTTTTGAGAAATAGTTCACATTCCACAAGGCAGAATCACACTCAGACCTCTTCAGTATCAGGGCTCCTGTCTTTGATCCCACTCATTACACGCGCTGGCAGGAAACCACTTGTAAAGAATTCAATTTAGTATCCCCTATATTCCTGTACAGGACCACATCATTCTAGGTCTACATGTTTACAGGGCTGAGAACTATTTGTTAAACTACAATGGGAAATGGCCTTCTCAGTTTGCAAGGCTGATTTTTCAACCTACTTCCTGCCCTTGGAGCTACCCTTGAGGCGACACTGACATGCTCTCTAGCCATCTGTCTCCCTGTTTCTGCTTTCTTTCTTCAATGACAGTCATTCCCTCAGTAAATTACAGGCCTCATATACTTTTGTTGTTGTTGTTGTTGAGACATAATCTTAAGTAGCCCAGGTTGGCCTGGAACCCATTATGTCCCAGAGCCTGGCCTTATTTCAGACCCTCTTTCCTCCAGCTCCGAAATCCCAGGATGACAGGCATGTGCTACCGCTTATAGAATATGAATGCTTTCTTATGCATATATATGTATATTCAAGCTAGATGAATTATAGATATACCACATTAGTGGTCTTGATAAAAAATTCGAGTCACATCATAAAGGATAACCATAAAAATTAAATCAAACCAAGCATGATGACTCATACCTGAATTCCCAGGCCTCAGGAGGATTTCCACCAGTTCTAGGCCAGCCTAGGCTAGGCTATATAGCAAGTCCAACCTAGAGGTTTTTTACTCAAAAAAAAAAAAGCCCAAAATATTTCTACCATTAAATAAGAAGCAGTTTGCAATTGATAAAGTCTGGAAGAGGGAAAACCAGTTTTCTCAAGTGGAGTGTCACAGCATTATATAAACCACACTCCAGGATAGGCTTCAGGCTCAAGAGTAGTTAATCTATGCACAATCGACTCCATGTTTTGTGTGTGTGTGTCTGTGTGTGTGTGTGTGCACGCGCGTGTGCATTTGAGAGTGAGAGAGAGAGAAAACACAAAGTTGGGTGAGTGGGAAGGTGGGAGGGAATCTGGGAGGATTTGGGGAGGGTAAAGAATACAATCAAAATATATTGTATAAAAAATAGAATTTTAAAAAAAGAAGTAATTAAAACAAAACTAACAACAGAAAAAAAATTGATTCTAGACAAGCATGGCTGCCGGGCATTTCTGAGTTCCAGGCCAGCCTGGTCTACAGAGTGAGTTCCAGGACAGCCAGGGCTACACAGAGAAACCCTGTCTCGAAAAACCAAAAAAAAAAAAAAAAAAAGACAAGCATGGTGATCAATATCTGAAATCCCCTTACTTGGAAATCTGAGATAGCTGTATTGCAGCGAGTTCAAGGCCAGCCAGGGTCACTTGAAAAAAACAAAACATGACACTGTCTCAGAAAATTCAATAAAAGCAAACAAGAAGCAAATCAACCAACAAATCGTGGGCTAGGGATGCATGATGGCATAGCCTGCCCCACTGGCAATGGCTGAATCCTCAAAAGCAGCTCCCCTCCCCTCCCCTCCCCTCCCCTCCCCTCCCC
>CM052706.1:22972299-22997531 GCA_028551405.1 Uromys caudimaculatus
CACTAACTTGGGAGCCTGGGTCTTCTCTCCTGGTCTTTGAAGGGGAGGGGAGAGCAAGCCAGCGTTGGGAGTAGGACAGGATGAGATTTTTTTGGCTTTCTCTGATATGTCAGTTCACCATCTAGACTTTCTCCTCAATCCTGGGATAGTAATTAATTTATGCCATGTGCAATTCCAAAAATGAGTTAAGGAGAATTGTAATGCACACCTGCAATCCCAGAACTTCAGATGTGCAAGGTTATCAAAATTAATAAAATAAGACTTCTAAATAACTAGTGGACTGGACTCCCAATCATGCTCCCCCCCTTCTGGTTTTTCCTGTTTGCCACTATGAGCAGTATCATACTAAATGTTTACATTAGACTTTTGTCTGCTTGAGGAAATCATTGCCAAGTTTGTGTTAAAAAAAAAAAAAAATCAACCCAGAAATTTAGTTCCTCATAGTTCTAGACTCCAAAAGTGATGTCAAGATGTCTAAGATGTCTGCCAGGTTGGTTCCTTTTATGGAATGTAAGACACTGTTTTTTTTTTTTTTTTTGGTTTTTCGAGACAGGGTTTCTCTGTGTAGCCCTGGCTGTCCTGGAACTCACTCTGTAGACCAGGCTGGCCTTGAACTCAGAAATCCACCTGCCTCTGCCTCCCAAGTGCTGGGATTAAAGGTGTGTGCCACCACTGCCCGGCTTATTTTTTTTCTTTTTACAGGATTTCACAGTTTAACCCAGGCTTAGGCTTCTTGAGTTCTGGCATTACAAGCTTGCCTTTTATGCCCTTTATTTATTTATTTAGTCTAGTTTTTTTTTTTTTTTTTTTTAGTCAGTGTTCTCTGTGCAACAGCCCTGGTTGTCCTGGAACTTGCTTTGTAGACCAGGCTAGCCTTGAACTCTTAGAGATCTGCCTGCTTCTGCCTTCCAAGCACTAGGATTAAAGGTGTGTACCACCAGGCCTCACCCTGCCTTTGCCCTCTTTCTTTTTTTATTTCCTGGCTTGGAGTTTATGACCAAGAGCTTTCTTGGTTTTTTTTTTTGTCTTTGTTTTTTTAATTTGAATTTTTATTGGATATTTTCTTTATTTAAACTTCAAATATTTTCCCCCTTCCAGGTCTCCCCTTCGAAACCCCCTCTCCCAACCCCTCCCCCTGCCTCTAGGTGCGTTCCTTTCTTTTATAAGGACACTTATCTTTGGGATTAGGTCGATTCTAAAGGAAGGATGACCTCATTTCCAAGCTTTTAACTTAATTAGACCTGCAAACATTATTATTTCAGCTAAGGTCACATTCACAGATCCACAGGATGTCCACCCATCTCCTGATTGCCTGTCTCTCTCATTGCTACCTTGGGGATGGGGGGCATGGGTACCTGAACCTAGCTTTCTGGAGTGACAGGCATTTAATCCCTTCTTCTAAAACAACACAAGATTTTATTATATTGAAATTTCTGAAAACCACAAAATCTAATTATCCACTAGAATTATTACCCTCTCACCAAACAACCCACTATTCTGTTTGCACCTTTTGGTGTTTCATTTCAGGCTCGAAGCTTTTAAAACAGGCAGGGATACAAATCGAAGCCCGAAGGTATAATTAAATCATTCACATACATCCAAACTGTACTCATTCTTTATAGGTTACTAATGACAAGTGGATGAGGTTCTCAGAATCAAAACAACGCAAAGTGAACTCTTATCACATACAGATTATTCAAAATGTACTGTTGTATAGTCTAATCTCCCAGAGTAGCTTTCCCAAGTACTGCATAGCAATACTATCAGCAAAGAACAGTGTAAAGATTAGGCCTAAATCCACTCTTTGTCATAGCATATTCCTAGTCTACCATTTCAGTCCCCACTACCCACAGAAACGTCACAGGTATTTGACTAGCAAGCTTTTGTTTTACTCTCTGTCTTTGTCTCTCTCTCTCTTTCTCCCTTTCTCTCTCTCCCTCTCTTTCCCTCCCCCCCCCCTTTCTCCAAGGTTTCTCTGTGTAGTCCTAGTTCTCCTGGAACTCGCTCTATAGATAGACCACGCTGGCCTCTACTCACAGATCTGCCTGCCTGGCTTGCGTCACTATACCCGGTGTTTTCATAACCCTTTTCTGCTTGGTCAGAAAGCCATCGCTAGTCTAGAGCAAGATACTTTCGCTTCTGCCCTGGGCATGAGACTGACCTTGTGGTGGAGGGGAAGGAAGCTTGGTACAAGGGTTGAGGATCAACTTGTGAAGGTCCTTTACTGACATTTCTGTCTGTGAGCTCGCTAAATATTCAGGGGACTTCTATTCATTGGACAACTGAAAAGACTGGGGCTTCACAGTTTGGTTAAGCATTTGATGCCCCACTGGCAATGGCTGAATCCTCAAAAGCAGCTCCACATACAATTGCTTGTAAAAACCCTGAACTCTTTTTCTTTTTTCTTTTTCTTCGAAACAGGGTTTCTCTGTGTAGCCCTGGCTGTCCTGGAACTCACTCTTTAGACCAGGTTGGCCTCGAACTCAGAAATCCACCTGCCTCTGCCTCCCAAGTGCTGGGATTAAAGGCGTGCGCCATCACTGCCCGGCAAACCCGAACTCTTACAAGCATGGTGAAATAGGTTAACCTCGGTTTTTTTGAGACAGAGTCCCTGCTATGTAGCCTTGCCCCATCCACAACTCAGGAAGTAACCTAGCTGTCCTGGCAATGCACATGCCTTAGGGTCCTGAACGCTGAACTTTGTACGCATTAGCCACCACGCTTGTGTGTGTGTGTGTGTGTGTGTGTGTGTGTGTGTGTGTGTGTGTATGTGTGTATCACTGAGCTACATCCTCAGAATCAAACTATTGTTTTGCCACCTTGTCTCATTTTCGTTCTACTTGAAGATTCTATTCCAAACTGCTCAAGTATTTACTTGAATTGTTAGAGTGGCATTAGGTTGCAGTAGGTTTACTATATGTAAACAAAAAGACTACAAGGATCCCACGCAGGACCTCACTTAGGCTATTAGAGTGCCCTACCGCTGAGTTCTGTCCCCAGCTTCCAAGGTTTGGCTGACAGTAAGTGAAATTCAAGCATCTCACTAAGGGAAGAACCATGAAATTTCCCGACAGCAGGGAGACAGAGGCGAGAAAAAAGCGCTGGGCGAAGTGTAAGGTTTGGCAGCCAAACGTCAGCTGCGGTGGTGCAGAGACGAACACAGAAGTGTTTCAAAGGCTGGACTCTTTTAAATCTAAATGATCGTTCACATCGCAGGGAATGGAAGGCCAGCTGGGCCGTGGGAACAAAGGGGTGTCTGCGGAGAAGCGGAACCAGGAGGTGCAGGTTTTCCCGAAGGCGGCAAGCGGGGGACTGCAGACACCGCAGTGCTCCGCGAGCCAACCCAAGCGCGCCGGCAGCGCAGTAGGAACGCGGCACAGACAGCCGCACAGGGCGAGGCTGGTGCTACCTCCTCTCGAGGGGCGGGGCACGGACGAGCCTTGCGCGGTGAGTGGGCGGGGCTGCCTGGAGGCGGGCGTCGGGAGATTGGCCCTAGAGGGTGGGCGGGGCCGGGCAGCGGGGAGGCTCGCGCGCGCACTCGCGCAGGCGCGGGCACGGCGGTGGCGCGCGCGTGCTCCGTCGGGCGGTGCAGCGGCTGCGACGGAGCCGGCCATGGTCGTGGGCGGTGGGCGGGTGTCGCTCTGAGCCCCGAAGGCAGCAGGAGGCTGGGAGCCGGGCATGCGGGTGCCGGAGCCAGGCGGGCACAGCTGCGGGAGCTGCTGACGGCGCTGCGGGATCGGTAGCCGGTGGCGGCGCGCGGGGCAGGTGAGCGCGGGAGGCGGCGCGGGCTGCGGCGCTGGCGGCTCGGGCGGGCGCTTCCTGCCGGGCTCGGCCGCGGGCGCGCGGGCTCCGAGGTACGCTGCGCCCAGGCCTCGGGCGGCGGACACCGAGCAGCGGAGGGCGCCCAGTGGGCGACCACAGAGGGAGCGGGTGCGGAACGGCCCAGCCGGTGTCGGTGCGGACACCCGGCGGCTGGGGACCCTCAGGTGCCTCGGCGCAGTGTTCGCGGCGCGATTCCGGGCTCTCCGATTTCGGACCGGTCAGAGTCCCGGTGCCGCCACTAACGTGTCCCGCGCGGCCTTGGCTGAAATACCCCGGGGAGATGTGAAGCGGGAACTGTGAATACTCACCTCCCGGGGTTGCGGGAGGCCGAGCTAAGCTGGCTGTAAGTGCTCGGTGGACAGGAGCTTTTGGAAGCAGCTCGCTGCAGCATCCTTGCTGGCTCTGCTATGTTCCTTCGTGGAGGTTGGCATTGGGGGCAAATTTATTTCCGAATGGCTCTGGTGTTGCAATAAGCTCAACTTCAGTTGCTTAATGAAGGAACCTGTTATCTTACAGCGGCCAAAGTAGGGTTCTGTAGTCTCTTCGTAGAATTCTGTAGTTTCTTTCTTGCAAAGGCTGACTTGGAAACCTGTTTTAGGTACGGAGTGAATTAGTGCTACGAATCCTATTAGAATCACAGTTTACACAACGAGGAAGATGGTGGGACACGTTACCTGACTTGCTTTGGTATTTAACCCATCTGAAGTGACACTTAAATTGTCACTTGTTACACAGTATAAACACAGGAAGAGTATGGAAACATACTCCTTTTTTTCTGCATTGCTACATCCGAAGGGAGTGACAAGTGCTTTTGTAAACATCATTGTGGGCAGTGTTACTTACTGTCTGGTGAAGTCATCATAATTAAATTAGATGAGTATTTATTCTGAAATGCTGAATGGATGTTTGGGAATATGATTCGTAATGAAATCTCCAAGGAGTCTCCAGGAGTTCATTATCACTTGCGGATTTTGGTACTACTTTGTAAGGTTTTTTTTGTTTTATTTTGTTTTGGATCTTTGGAGATGGAACCTTGCGGTGTTAGCCATCAGTAGTCTGGAACTCACTCTATAGAGTAGGCTGTCTTTGATTCACGCCTCTTTCTTCCTTGTCCTTGAATTATAGAACTTGGTATATCCAATATAGATGTTTAAAAAAAAGTTACAGTGGCATCCACTTGTAATCCCATTGCTGGGGAGGAGCACACAAGTGGATCCCAGGGGTTTGCTGGTGGACTGGCTATCTTAGAATCGTGGCACCCTAGGCCAATGAGAGACCCTACCTCAAAAAATAAAATGTGTGGCATCTGAGGAATGACACCTGAGGTTGGCTTCTAGCTGGCAAACACACACACACACACACACACACACACATTTTTTAAAAAAGAAAGCAGAAAGCAAAACTGTAGAAAGTCTATAATGTGTCAAAGATCAGGGTGGCTTGGATTAGGCTATTGCCCAAGTTTCAGAAGGCAAAAATCTGAAATGGTCAAATTGAAATTGTATTCACTAAAGCCAAAAGAATTTTTTTTTTTCTTTTGGTTTTTCGAGGCAAGGTTTCTCTGTGTAGCCCTGGCTGTCCTGGAACTCACTCTGTAGACCAGGCTGGCCTCGAACTCAGAAATCCACCTGCCTCTGCCTCCCAAGTGCTGGGATTAAAGTGGTGCGCCACCACTGCCTGGCGAAGCCAAAAATTTAAGAAACATCTTTAGTTTACCCTTGTGATTCACACATTGACTAGGACATTCCACCTTTGGGGTGTTTTTACAAAGTGGAAAAATCGGGTTGGTTTTCTTGTGGTGCTAAAGAACACTGGCCTAACAACAAGTTGGATGTTGATTTATTTTAATGTTTTTTGAAGCCAGGGCTTTTTATATTAGGTAAGTGCTTTAATTAAGCGCTTATGTGTCCCCAGCCCAGTGGTATACTAAAAAACAAAAGTCAAAACAAACCCAAAAGAGAATATTGCTCTACCCTCAGGCTGGCCTGCCACTTGCTATGTTTCTGCTTCTTGAATCTCTGGGCAGTCCTGCATCTCCCCTCCTTAGTGCTGGGATTCCACCACACACCTGTAAACCACGCCTGGTTTTACACTGCGCAGGGGATCAAACTCAGCTTCCTGAATGCTAGTTAAGTACTTTAGTACCAGCTGGGCCACGGCTTGTCTCTGTCTGGGCTTCCCTCCTCTCCCCTCAGTGTGTGAATGCTGAGGATTGAACCCAGGTCTTCACACATGGTAAGATGCCCATAGATAATGTCCCCAGCCCTGTTTTCCTGCTTTGGTTTTTATTTTTTTGCAGGTGGATTGATCCCTAATCAACTTGTTTTGTGAATGTCAGCAAATTATATGGAAAACAAAAGTGAATCCTGTAGCCTAGATGATTTTTTTTTTTTTTTAAAATCCCCTCCCAAGACAGGGTTTCTCTGTGTAGCCCTGGCTGTCCTGGAACTCACCCTGTAGACCAGGCTACCTGCCCTTGATCTCGCCTGCCTCTGCCTCCAGAGTGCTGGGATTAAAGGCTGTGCCTCCACTGCCCAGTTGTCTGCCTCATAGGTTGTTGCTCCTGCTACCCACTATCAAAAGGCTGAGGGTCAGAAGCCACATCTTGGCTTGGCTCTAGACTTTGACTTAAGTCAGAGTTGAAAGAGTTGCAGTTGTAGGGATTTTGCCCAGTCTTTTTTCTGAACCTCAGAATTTAAACGAGGTGGTTTTGGTGGAGGCTCATAGAATGGCAGGGAACTTTCTAGGCCTTAGAGTTTCAGGCTTTCTTCCCTCTTTGTTTCAGCCTCACACCTTGCCTTGAAAACATCCCAAATCCCCGAGGGCCTCCTGGCTGTCCCTCTTCATTTCTTTACCTGTGCTCATCCTGAATGATGTCATTCTCTTCCCTTTAAATATTATCACATGTTGTTGACTCAGATTTTTATCACTAGTCCTGAGCATTAAACTTCAGCTACATCTAGACCTGTACATTTTTCTTTGATTTTAATTTTTTGGGGGGGAGGGAGGGGATCTGAATAGGATGGAGGTTTTGTGGTTCTGGAGATGGAATCCAGCTCCATGTCCTTGCCAGGCAAGTGTTCCAATATTGAGCTACCCTTCTGGCCCCTGGCCCTGTTTCTAGGCATCCTCTTAAGTTTTTAAAAATTTATTCTATAGCTACGAGTGTTTTGCCTACATGTATGTTTGTGAATCATGTGAATGCCAGGTTGTCAGTGGAAGCCAGAAAAGGGCATTGGATCCTCTGGGTCTGAAATTGCAGATGGTAAATTTTAGAGGATTAAAGAACTGGTTATGTGTATAGTAGAGGGAACGATGAATGAAGAGATGATTTATGAATGCATACCTGTAACCCTGACGACACTTGGAGGGCTGAGTCAGAAGAATCATCAAGAGGTAGCTTGGTTATACGTAAGTTTTAGGCTAGCATGACCACAGACAGACAGACAGACACACACACACACATTCCCCCCCCCCTAAGATTTATTTACTTGATTTACATGAGTACACTGTTGCTGTCTTCAGACACACCAGAAGAGGGCATTGGATCCCATTACAGATGGTTGTGAGCCACCATGTGGTTATTTGGAATTGAACTCAGGACCTCTGGAAGAGCAGTCAGTTCTCTTAACCACTGAGCAACCTCTCCAGCCTGAGAGACAGTCTCTTAAAAAAAAACAAACCAGAAACTGGACCCAGGTTCTCTGCAATGTAAGACCAATGGGTGCTCATAGCAAACAGCCACCCCTTCAGTCCCATTTGTAGGCATTTTAAATGTAATATGGCCAGGACTGGGCTTTAACTTAGGGGATAGAGCACTTGTCTAGCATGCTTGCAGGAATTGAGTTTCAATCTCTCTGTCTCTCTTTCTCTCTGTATGTGTGTGTGTAATATTTATTTGTTTGTGGTTTTTTTTTTTTTTGTTTGTTTGTTTGTTTTTCGAGACAGTATTTCTCTGTGTAGCTGTGGCTGTCCTGGAACTCACTCTGTAGACCAGACTGGCCTCGAACTCAGAAATCCACCTGCCTCTGCCTCCCAAGTGCTGGGATTAAAGGCGTGTGCCACCACCGCCTGGCTGTGTGTGTGTGTGTAATATTTAAATAGAGAACTTCTAACTCCACTCCCTAACCTATTTGTTACTTGCTTTTTGCTTAGTTTTGTGACAGGGCCTCTTGGACCTGAGTTGGCTTCAAACTCTTGATCCCTCTGTGTCCCAAGTGCTGGAATTACAGGCCTGTACTTCCATCCTAATAACCTGTTTATTTAATGAGTCTTCCTCACCCTACTCTATCCTCGAGTGAAAACTCCAGAGGCCATACAGTTTGTTTTGGTTTTTACAGTGTCTCTCCTACTGTGGAACTCACTGTGTGACCCAGGCTGGTCTTGAACTCTTGGTGATTTTCCTGCCTTGGTCTTCCAAAGGTTATGATTACAGGAGTGCATCTGCAAGTCCTCTGGTTGCCCCCACCGTCCCTTCTGCCTACACACCCAGCTCTTTAAGCCTTTCAAAGTCACTTCTAAGATTTATCAGGATTGAGTTTTCTTCACATACCTACTTGCCAGCATCTCTGTTCCTCCTGGGTTGTGATTTCTCCTCCGTCCTCTCCTCCTCTCCTGCCCCTCTTCAGCCCTTCCCTCCTCGTCCTCTGTCACATCTTTCTGCATCAGGGTCTGGTTGGAGTCCTGGCAGCTCTGAGACTTGTGATTGCCCTGCCTACACTTCCCATGTGTTGGGATTGCCGCTGTGCACTGCGACAACAATCAGCAATTTGTACCGTTCTGCTGTACCCGTGTTTCTCGTTAACAGAAGAAAATCCAAACCTTGTTTTCATATGCTCTAATTGCTTTGCCTACCCTGTTGTCCTCTGTGTCTCTTTCTTTTGAGACCAGGTTTCACTGTGTTGCTCTGGCTGGCCTGGCCTTGCTATATAGACCAGGCTGTCCTCAAGCTCACAGAGATCCACTTCCCTCTCTGCCAATGGTATGCTGGGATCAAAGGTGTGGGAACCTTCTATTATATGTGTGTGTGTGTGTGTGTGAGAGAGAGAGAGAGAGAGAGAGAGAGAGAGAGAGAGAGAGAGAGAGAGTGTCTGTGGCAGCAGTGTGTATAATCTTTTCAATCATTTATTTCAGTTACCACATATTACTTTATTTGAGGAAAAATCCCTATCATCTGGTTTCTACTTACTATTCTTTTGAGAGTGTAGTCATGTTGTATAAAGAGACAGATCACCCAGGATGTCTCTCTGGGTCTTCTCGAAATATCAATCCTAGAAATTGTATAGCAGGTTGATTAGTAAAGAAGGGTCATAGAAAACTCAGAAGTGGCCTATGGCCTGGCAGTGGTGCCACATGCCTTTAATCTCAGCACTTGAGAGGCAGAGGCAAGCTGATTTCTGAGTTCAAGGCCAGCCTGGTCTACAGAGTGAGTTCCAGGACAACCAGGGCTATACAGAGAAACCCTGTAGAATTGGCCTATGCCTGTAATCCCAGCACCCAAGAGGCTGAAGCAGAAGGGTTGCCATGAGTCAAAGGCTAGCCTGGCCTACAATATTATGTGACTCTGTCTCAGAAAACAAAAAGCAAAATTTGAAGTCTTCAAGCCCATTGTCATAGTAGAAATACAGGGGAAGATGTTGGAATGTAAAGTCTTAGAAGCAGAATAGTCAACAAATATGAGGTGCAAGGAGAGAAAGGTGGCGACTCTTGGATCCCTCTCTTCCCCCTCCTTGTATTTCCTGGTTTGTTTGGGCTGGTTTTCTAAGGAGAGCTTGTGGTCGCTGTGCACCTGTGAGAGCATCCCTCCAGGTAGAGGGGTCTTCAGGTTTTTTTGTTTTGTTTTGTTTTTCGAGACAGGGTTTTTCTGTGTAGCCTGGCTGTCCTGGATCTCACTCTGTAGACCAGGCTGTCCTGGAACTCAGAAATCCACCTGCCTCTGCCTCCCAAGTGCTGGGATTAAAGGCGTGGGCCACCAGTGCTGGGTGGGTCTTCTGTTTATTGCAATCAAGGTCTGCCTTTCTTTAGTCCTGGTGTAGGCTCCACTCTGGCCTTTTGAAATGGTTCTAGCTAGTGGCTTTGTTTTTGCACATAGTCTCTGATTGTCTTTAGGGTAAATAATTGACTCAAAAGGTTGTAGTCAGTGAAAGTCAGGGATTAGATGCATGGTTGGGATTAGATGGTCTATCTCTGCAGCCCTGGCTGTCCTGGAACTCAATATGTAGACAGACCAGGCTGGCCTCAAACTCATAATAGGAAGATCTGCCTATCTCTGCCTCGAAAGTGCTGGGATAAAAGGTATGCACTACCAATCTTGGGTGACTAAAGAGATTTTTTTAATTAAAAGGTATTTCTTGCTACTTTGAATTGCTTTGAGATGGATCTCAATATGTATCCAAGGCTGGCCTGGAATTTATACCCTTGTGCCTCAGACTCTAGGGTGTGCTGATACCGGCTTTGTGGCATCCTGCCTGGCCATCTTTTTTTTAAAATGCATTCCTCATTGTGTCTGTATGTGTCTAGGGGTGAGAAAAGGATGCCACAGTACCTGTGTGGAGGGCAGGGGCAACTTTCTGGAATGAGGGCCAAGCTCAGGTTGTCTGGTTTGGCAGGCCGTGCCCTTACCTGCTGAGCCATATCCTTGCCCCTCCCCCATCTATGATAAAATGGAATTCCCATGTATTTATTCTTAGCATGCCAGAGAGTGTGGGGACGATGTTCTGAACTCAGCCTTCTTTCTCCTCCTTTTTTTTTTTTTTTTTTTTTTTTGAGACAGGGTCTATTAGCTCTGACTGTTAGTTAAGAAGATCAGCCTGGCCTGAACACACAGAGATTCTCCTGCCTCTGTCTCCTCTGTCTCTTATGCTGGGATTAAAGACAAGTACCAGCCCGAGAAGGTTCTAATCCTAATAGTTGAGAGGCAAGAGGCAGATGGATCAGTTTCTGAGTTTGAGGCCAGCCTGGTCTACAGAGTTCCAGGACAGATAGGAGTACACAGAGAAACCCTGTCTTGAAAAACCAGAATAAATAAGCACACATACAAACAAACAAACAAACAAGAAACCATAAAGACATGCACTACTATGCCTGGCTCAGCTTTTTTTCCTTTCCTTCCTCTTTTTTTTTTTTTAAAGATTTATTTATTTATTTAACATGTATGAGTGCCCTTTTTGCATGTATACCTGCATGCCAGAAGACAGCATCAGATCACATTGTAGACAGTTGTGAGCCACCACGTGGTTGCTGGGAATTGAACTCAGGACCTCTGGAAGAACAGCCAGTGCTCTTAACTACTGAGCCATCTCTCCAGCCCAGCTTTTCTACTTGATGTCTCTCTCCCTTTGAATATGCATTCTGGTAGCTTGTTCATTTTTTAGGACCAAGGGATGGTGCACTACCCCGGCCTTGAGTGCTTTGCAAATGTAGCTGTTTAGTTTTCTACTTGATTCCAGCCTACTATGCTTAATTTAGTGTTCTTTTACTTCCTCAGAAAATATATAAATCCTTGATTGGTTTTTCTGGGGACTGGGGGAGAGTGGGGCAGGGTCTCCATCTGTAGCCTAGGCTAGCGTGGAACTCATAGCTGTACCATGTTAGGATTATATAAATCAGTGTGTGGCCTATTAAAATAGCTCTTATAATATTGAATAGATAACCTGAAGTTTGGGTCCTTAACTGGGAATAATATACTGCTGAAACAGTCCTTTTTAGTGGTGTCATTATGATCCAGGTTTTCAGTTTCCAATTGCCCTGTGGCTTGGTTTTTCTAGTGCTGAGGCCACTGGGGAGACCACCAGGCAAGTGATCATTTGCCTTAGACTGGAATGTGATCCCGATTATCCATGCCTGCACTGGAGGATTAAGTAGATTAAAAGAAATTGGGTAGTAATCCAGAAGATTTATTTTAAACTACAGTGTATCCACATTCCTGACCAGAGTTTGTCCTTGGGTAGTTCTAATAACTAAGAATATTTTCTAACTGTATTCTATTCACTAAGTGTACTCCTCCTGTTGCTTGAAGTAATGGCAGTTGGGAAGTGGAGAAAAGATGGAAGGCATTCAAGTAGTTAGATGACCAGCCTGCATTGCCCACGTAATTTGGTGCTGACTGTGGTCAACCACAGTGATCCTTAGACTGAAGACCAGAATTCCATGAATTCCTTACCTGCTGAGCCACTTAAAGGCATTTTCAGTGGCTGTCAACAAGAGGTCAAAACTCCACTTGGACACATTTTGTATTACTAGTTTAAACAATTGAGATTTTCAGATCTGAACAATTGTCATTTAAGATGATCAGAATTATAAATACAATCAAAGTTGGAGTTTGCTTTATTTAAAATAACCTATGGCAGTTTTCATAGAAATTAAATACCCTGAAGGCCTGCCTGCCATCTGATGTATGAGATACTCCTTTGCCCCAGGCAAGGTCTCAGTCTACAGCTCAGGTTGGCCTGACCTGTGATCCTCCTGCCTTACTTAGCTTCTCGTTGAGAGATGTTGTTTTTAAGGCTAGGTCACCACTACCTCACGCAGATTTCATATAATAGCTCGATACTTGCCATCAGTTAGTTGACATAGCGTTTAAAGTTACTGGTTTTGCTTTGCTGGGAGTGGAATCCAGGGCTTTCTGTGTGCTGGGGAAGCCCTCTAACACTGAGCCACACCCTCACCTCCATATTCTTGTTTTTCTTTGAAACAAGGCCTTATGGTTTAACTAAAGTTGTCCCCAGAGTCAGGATGGCCTGCCTGGGTACCACCACACCCACTCCTTTATTAACTCATGCTATGTGACTTCACCTTTATTCTAGTATTTTTACTTTGTGTTATTGAGTATGAACCCAAGGCCTTATGCACACTGGCCACTAGACACACCTCAGCCCTCCCTCTGTCCGAGTCTTGGTATCTTGTCTTAATGAGGAACTTGTGAGGCCAGGTTCTCATGCTGCCTCTGTGATGAGTCAGTGATCAGACTTGTCAGTTGTGTTTGGGGCAGTGAGGTGTTGGTGGTGTTTGGAGACAGTCTTGTTATGTGGACCTGGCAGACCTGGCTACTGCTCTGTGTGGCCCAGGCTCGCTGGACTTTCAGCATGTTTCCTTTTAATCTCTGTAGTCCTGGGGTTGCAACAGCACTTGCCGGGTTTGAGTACTAGGGACTGAACCCAGGGCCTCATGAGTGCTAGGCAGGCATCCTACCAAGTGAGTCACTGACCTGTATTTTGTTTTAGTTTTAGAGACAACGTCTCAAATAGTTTAGGCCTCTACCTGCTGCTGAGCCTACCCTCAAGGCCCTGGTCCTCCTGCCTTTACCTTCCCTGGCTGGCATTCCTGATGCCTGCTACTACGCCTAGCACCAGCTTCCTCTTACCTTTGCTTCTTAAAACTGTGTCTGTCTGTGCCCATAGCATACTAGAAAACCTCCCAAGAGTCTCCTACTGTATATGGGTCTAGGCAGACTAACAATAACAAATGTTTATTGGATGCTTACTTACATGTCAGGCTGTGCTAAGTGCTTTCTGTAATTTTTGTAACAACTCTCTAATGAAGGTACAATAACATCACCACCGAGGAAACTGGAATTTCAGGAAGTTACAGGTCAAATGGAGCAAAGTTTTTGAGTAGTAGAGCCAGATGTAAGAAAAAATACTGTTTTTTATATATGACTTTTACCATTTATTTCATTTGCACTGGTGTTCTGCCTGCATGTATGTCTATGTGTAGGGAGTTACATTGAGACAGTTGTGAGCTGCCTTGTGGGATTGGGAATTGAACCCAGGACCTCCGGTAGAGAAGCCAGTGCTCTTAACCACTGACTCATCTCTCCAGCTTGTGTATGGATGTTTTGCCTACATGTATGTCTGTGGATCACTTGTGTACCTGGTAACCAAGGAAGCTAGAAGAGGGCATTGGATTCCCTGGGATTGGAGGTACAGACAGTTGTGAGCTGCCAGGCCATGAGGGTGCTGGGAACTCAGGTTCTCCCGAAGGGCAGTGTTCTTAATTGCTAAGCTACTCTCCAGCTCTGAGAGTCAAATTAAAAAGTATGTATTTAAGTGTGTGTGCCTATTGCCTATGGAGCCAGAAAGGGTTCTGGTGTTATAGGGGGTTGGGAGCTGCCGTATGGGTGTGGGAATTGATCCTGGGTTCTCTGGAAGAGGAGCTAGTGCTCTTAACCACTGAGCCATCTATCTAGCCCCATGAGAATCAGGTCTTTAACTCTTGGTAGCTGGGTATGTAGTCCAGGCTGGCCTGATGTTCTAACCAGCACCAGGCCATCGCCATCTTCTTCATCATCACAATGGCTGTGCTTGTTTTGAACCTAGGGCTTCATGCATGGTAGGTAAACACCACTGAGTTAGAGCCTCGGGTCTTAAATCTGATTAATTTTGTTTTGTGTTTTGAAAGTCAAGGACTCACTGTATGTAGTCTAGGCTGTCCTGGAACTTGGAGTAGTCTTCTTAACTTAGTCTCCTAAATGGTGGCATTACAGGTGTAAGACACCATCCCAGCTTCTTGTTTGTTTAGGGTTTTTTGATACAAAGTATTTCATTATGTAGCCCTGGCTGTCCTAGAACTCTCTACGTAGGCCAGGATGGTTTCAGACTCTCAGAGACCTGCCTCCGGAGTGCTGAGGTTGAAAGGCATGCACCACCACACCCTGGCCATTTATATTTTGTGGTATTTTTCTGGTAACCATTGTAGCAGCTCTATTCTTCTTGGTCTGTTTTCAAGTGTAATTTACTCCAGAATGCTTCTGCACGGGTCCAACAGACCCAGGGTTTTGTGCATGCTTCATAAGTGCTCTCCCACTGAGCTATTCCCCCCCCCCCTTTTATTTAAAAATAAGTAACTAGCAAGGAAGTTTAATGATTCAGGCGTGATTCAGGTAGCGTATACCTGCAGTTCCAGCCATGGCCTACTCGTGAGTACCAGGCCAGCCAGAGATACATAGTGAGACCCCGCCAACCCCACTCTGCAGATACGAACTTCCTAATCTTAAATGTATCATGGTAGCATAGTTAAATATATGTGCAGATCAATGAAAGGATTTGGGGTCAGAAGGCCTTGTGTAGTTGTTGTTTTCTTGTTTTCTTTTGTTGTTGTTTTTGCCTTGCTGGGCTGCCAGTTATGGATGATTTAGACTTTCCTGAGCTTAATCTTAAAAGTTCTGGACTGGCAGGAGAGATGGCTCAGTGGTCAAGAGCACTGACTGCTCTTCTAGAGGTCAAGTTCAATTCCCAGCAACCACATGGTGGCTCACAACCATCTGCAATGTGATCTGATGCCCTCTTCTGAAGACAGCTACAGTGTATTCCTATAAATAAAAATAAATAAATAATATTTAAAAAAGATCACTATGAGAACCATTTTTTAAAAAAAGTTCTGGGCATAGAGGAAGGAAACAGATTTGTTGTTGAATAAATGAACCAATGAAATACGATAGATAGGCCTTGAAATGTAATTGATAACCCATTTACTTTAAAAGATGAATAGAGCACTGGGTGATGCTGGTGCGCTTGCCTTTACTCCAAGCACTCAGGAGGCAGAGGCAGGCAGATTTCTGTGAGTTCAAGGCCAGCCTGGCCTACAGAGAGAGCTCCAGGACAGCCAACAGAGACCACCACCACCACCACCACCAAAGCAAACACTTGCATTGTTAGATCTTTTTTTCTTCCTTTTATTCATGTTTCAGAAAGGAGAGGATGTGCTAACATCACAAGTGTCATCAATAGTACTTAGGCCCATAAGGGAGTTCCTTTTCTTTGCTGCTTTTATTTTAAAGATTTATTTTTATTGTTTGAAATTGTGTGTGTGTGTACCTGTTTGCATGTGGGTATGTGCTTGTGAGCACGTGTGACTGTGGAAGCCAGAGCCATTGGATCCCTGGATCCGGAGTTACAGGTGATTGTGAGCACCGATGTTAGTCTATCCTCTACGCAGTCTATGTAGATATTATTGCTCTGTGGACTTAATCAAGTAGATAGATGTCGTAATCCTGATTTGTTTATTTCTTTATTGTTAATATTATTATCGATACTGGGTCTTTTGTAACACTATGGGTTTCTTGTAGTCCAGGCTGGTCTCAAACTCTGTGACAGCTGAGATTTATTCCGAATTCCTGATTTTCCTGCATTCACCTTTTTTTTTTTTTTTTGGTTTTTCGAGACAGGGTTTCTCTGTATAGCCCTGGCTGTCCTGGAACTCACTCTGTAGACCAGGCTGGCCTCGAACTCAGAAATCCGCCTGAATCTGCCTCCCAAGTGCTGGGATTAAAGGCGTGCGCCACCACTGCCCGGCCTGCTTTCACCTTCTAAATGTTAGGGTTGAAAGTATGCCTGCCCTGCCTATCTTCTTTATTGGTAGGGGATCTTCTAAAGGTTGCTTACAGTATACCTTGGAACAGTGGTTCTCAATTAAATATCAAATATTTACATTACAATTAATAACAGCAAAATTACAGTTATGAAGTGGCAATGAAATATTTTATGGTTGGGGTTACCACGGCATAAGGAACTGTATTAAAGGGTCGCAGCATCTGGAAGGTTGAGAACCACTGACCTGGAAGAAGTAACTGCAGAAATGTTTGGTTTTATGTTTAAGACAAGACCTCATTCTGCAGCCCAGGGTAGTTAGTGTTAAACTTCCTGTTCTTCCAATTCTCTATCCCAAGTGTTTCCTTCTTAAGTATGTACACAAACCCCAGCAGAAATTAAGTGGTTGTTTTTTTTTTTTTTTTAAAGATTTTACTTATTTGTATATGCCTGCATGATTGGACTCTGGGTCTCATGGTTTCACACAAGTCCTCTAAACCAAGCCCAGAAATTAAGATTTCCTTCTGATCATCTGTATTTCATTTACTCAAGGCACTAACTCACATGTATGAGCAAAGGAGAAAAAATACAAATGTGTCTGTGTACATAGACATTAAATAAGTAACTAGGTGTACTAAAGGAAATGTGGGAGCAATATTACCTTGTCTGTAAATGATCTAACCATAGTGGGTGTCTTTCCAACATGACATGCACTGTTGGTGAGTTGACTGTTGGGTGGAAATCATTGGAATACCAGATTCGTCGTTCCAAGGGGTTTGAGGCTTTTTGGTACATGAGTTAAAGACTTTCTGCAGATCATCACAGCACACAGTTGCTGCATTTAGAGCTTCATTTAATAGTAAAGAATAGAGGCTAGAGGAAGCCGTCAGCTGTGCTGAAGGCTGCAGCGCCTGGAGTCGCGAGGGGAGGGCTCTCAGCTAGTGTGGCACCTTGCTCCAGGCCCTTTCTGTAAATGATTTATTTTCCTTGGAATGAGTGTTCAGATATGTAGCGAATATGCCGTGGTATGTTGGTTGATCATTAGGGCCCTAGGGTAGTATATTTATTTATCACGTTTGTTTTGGTGCTTGTGCGTGTTCCGGAGAATGGACCAGCATGCGCCTCCGCACACTCTGCCGCTGTGCTAGACCCCCAGCCCAGTTTTTAACATTAATTCATTCCATTTATTTTTGATGGTAGTGATCAGTCACTCAAGGGGTCCTGTCTGCCCCCTCCACTGACCTACACACTAGTTTATTTTATTCCTATACTTTGATGACATTTTCAAGTACTCATGCATTTATTTCACGACACCAGATACTTGGCGTTCTCTTAGTCCCCAGTTGCTGGGGTTCTCCCTACCTCATCACTGCCCTCTCCCGCCCTTTTAAGAACAGTGGTGCAATTGTTTCTGGGCAGAGGTGGATGCTTTTTCCATCAGAGGACTGGAGTTGTGGGTGTTCAGAGTTGAGTTGCCTTTTGGGGTCAGCTTTCCTTGCTGCCGTAGGGCAGAACTTTGAAGGTCTGATCTACTGTGTCATGCCAGGTCTGAATGTATTCTTTATTCTGCGACTGGCATCGTTGTCAATTTATCATGAGTTTTCTCTTATACATTTCTGTTAGCTAAAGAATTGGTTGTGGGAATGTCTACTTCATCCACATACACTTTCAGCGTTAGAGCATGTGAGGTTTTTCCTGTATTAACTTCATCCTGGAACATTTGTTGAGAGGATGTGTTATGCTGTGTGAAGCATGGGGCATGCAAACTGATGAAGGTTCAAGAGAGACCCAGTAGACTGGGTGTGGTACATGCACAGCTTTCATACCAGCACTCAGGAGGCAGAGGTAGGTGTGTCCCTAAGTTTAAGGCAAGCCTGGTTTATGTAGTGAGCCCTACCTTAAAAAAAGTTTGATGGGCTGGAGGGATGGTTCAGTGGTTAGGAGCGCTGGTTTGTCTTCCCTAATGCCTGGATTTGATTCCTAGTGCCCACATGGCAGCTCACAACTGCCTATAACTCGAGATTTGGAGGATCCCACACCCTCCTCTGATCTCCTTGGCACGGGGTACATTCATGGTACACAGACATACATGCAGGCAGAACTTTCATACACATAAGTAAATAAAAGTAAGTGCATGGCAGAGCCTGCCTACAACTTTAGCACTTGGGTGGTAGAGGCTGAAGGATCAGGAGTTATTGATCCTTAAGAGTTGAGACCAGCCCAGCGCACATGAAATCCTGTTATAAAAAACCCTCACAGCTGGGCAGTGGTGGCACACACCTTTAATCCCAGCACTTGGGAGGCAGAGGCAGGCGGATTTCTGAGTTGGAGGCCAGCCTGGTCTACAGAGTGAGTTCCAGGACAGCCAGGGCTATACAGAGAAACCCTGTTTCGAAAAACCAAAAAAAGAGAGAAAAAAACAAAACAAAACAAAACAAAAAACCCTCACAAACATTTTCAGCTGTTGTTTGAGACAGTCTTACTATGAGATGCTGATTGGTCCATAATTCCATATGTGTAGACCAGGCTAGTCTCAAACTCTGTCTCTGCCTCCTGAATTCTGGGATTAAAGGTGTGCATAACTGTGTTTGGCCAAAACAGTTTTAATGTAAAAATTTGGGATTATTATTTTTATATGAATACTTTATTAAGATAATATTACTTACTAAAAAGATTAGTTACTAAACATAATTTTAATGGGGTAGGGAGAACAACCAATCGTAGAGTTCTTAATTTCCATGTTCAAGGCCCTGGATAGGATTGCAAAATAGAGCAAGAAAAAAATCAATAATGTTTTTTCTTCTTTTAAGGCAGGATCTCATTGTAACCATGGTGGGCCTGGAACTTGCTTTGTAGACCAGGCTGGCCTCAGGCTACAGTGACCCTTCTCCTGCCTCTGGCATGTCAGGACATCAGGCTTTCAACACTGTTAAAGCAGTTAGGGTAAGTACGAAAATTCAGTAAATATCAGTTGATAGAACCTATATGAAAAACAAGCTTCTTGGGTCCTAAATTTGTCTCTTTAATTTTGAAATAGGATTCCTTAGGTCTCAAACACCACATTCTTGCCTCTGCCTCCTGAGGACTGAGGTCACAGTTGTGGCTACCACATCTGGCTTCTTGCTCTTCTGACTGCTAACCCCTTTTACTCAGTGTAGAGTGGGCTGCTTGTTCTTTCTCGTTGGAACTTCTTTTCATTCAAGACACTATTGCTTGGCCCCTAGAATATAAGCATATGAAATAGTTCTACAAATCCAAGATCTATTGATAGTAATAAGTTTGTTTTAAAATAATTCTTTGATATATAGTTATTTTTCTCATGTATTAAAGATAAAAACAAAATTTCATACTAACAGGTGGATTTGCTTGCTAATTTTTAATGTCAGAAGTATGTACAGGGCCACTTCAAAAGTTATTGAAAATCATGATCTAATCTCAAGCCAAAAATCTATCTATGTAGCCGTTTTTGTTTATGAAACCTGAGTCAGCAACTCAAAAGCGACTTTAAAAATTAACCCCTGCCCCCAGCAGCTTTGTACATGTGAAAAATGTATTCTGGTGATAAGTCACCTAAATAGAACTTTTGTTTTGGTTTTTAAAACAGGGCTGTTCTGGAACTCTCTATGTAGACCAGACTGGTCTCAACTCAGAGATCTACCTGCCTCTGGCTCTCAGTGTGTGTGTCAGCAGTGCTTGGGGACAGAATAGAACATTTCAACATTATCTAAAGATACACCAAATCCGTACTTACACGCTGAGGAGTAACAGTAGGAAATAATGACCGAAAGTGTTGCTTTCCATACTCAAATCTGTATGCTTATGAGAGCAGAAAGCCTTGTATGTACCGGGAAAGAATTCATAAGCTGCAGTATTCACAGGAGCTGAGATGGTCCAGGTGGCATGATGACAGCCGGTGCGTTGCACAGTGCTCTTGTTGCTTTCAGATCCAAGGTTGCGGCAGTCTCTTGATGCAACACAGCACAAGCTGCAGAAATGCAGGGATCCATTAGGCCATTTCCAATTAATACTTGGTGGTTCCGTATTCATAGATCTCCAGAAAAACCCTATGTGGAGTTATAACCCCCAGTTTAAGAAACTGGGTTCTAGAGGCTAGAGAGATGGCTGAGTGGTTAAGAGCACTGGCTGTTCTTCCAGAGGACACTGGTTCAATTCCCAGCACCAACATGGCATCTTACACAGTCTGTAACTCCAGTACCAGGGCTTCTGACACCCTCACACAGACATACATGTTGGCCTTTAAAATACCAATGAGCATAAGATAAAGATAGCATTTTTATTTTTGTACATATTTGTACATATATATGTATGTATATGCATGCATGTATACACACATACACACAGTTCTAGAGAATTTTGTTAAATTCTGATTTCTAGTTTCTGATGTTTAAAAATAGGTAAATTTTAGCTCATTGTAGTAAGCAGGCTATATCTCACATGATAAATTGGACAAAAGTAAGAGGAATGGGGACCATTTGTGTTTGCAGCATGTGTGTGCGTACATCCTCATGTTTATTCAAATGTGTGTACGTGAGGAGTTCAAAGTCGTCATAGACCTACGGGAGACATTGCTTTCAAAAACCAAGAAGAAGGAAGAGTGTATGAAGAAAATAAAGATAAGCCTGTTGTTAGTGCATGCCTAGAAGCCGAGGTTGGGAGCCACTTGGGAGGTTGAGGCAGGAGGACTGAGTTAGAGGAATCAAGTCCAGAATCTGTCTTACAGGTTATGAAGTGGAGATAGTCAGTTGGTAGGGGCTCGAGGGTTTTCCTAGGGAGGCGCTGGGGTCAATCTGATTTGTTGGGTTTTTTGGCATAGGATCTCATGTAGCTCAGACTGGTTCCAAATTCATTATGTAATTGAGGATAATGTTGAAATCATAATTCTCCTGCCTCTACCTAAGTCCTACGATTACAGGTGTATTGTACCAGGCTGGGCAAATAATGCTTGTCCACTTAATAGACTTAATAAAGAGTTAGTGGTTTTTTTGTTTTTTGTTTTTGTTTTTTTAAAGACAGGGTCTCACTGTGTAGACTAGGCTGGCCTCAAGTTCAGAGATTTGATTATCTCTGCATCCAGGTGCTGGGGTTAAAGACATATGCCACCAAATCTTGAATTAGTGTCTTGAGTGTGGCTGACACCATGGGCATGTCATCTGTGTAGTTACATAGGGCTCCTTACTTGAGGAGGAACTGTGCTTAATCTAATGCATGTCTGTCTTGAAATTCTTAATTTTTGAATGAGTAGTCCTGCATCATTCATTGGTTCATTTTGAGACTGGGTTTTGGCTCTGTAGCCCTGACTGGCCTCAGATTCACAGAGACCCATGTGCTCCTGGCTCCTGGGTTCTAGGATTAAAGGTGTGAGCCACCATGCCTGGTTTACATATTAAAATTTTTTTAATTTTATTTTTACTTAGATTTCCAGCTGTCCTTAGGTGTGCGCACAGGAATGCAGGTGCCTACAGAGGCCAGAGGTGCTTGCTTTCCCCAGGGTGAGAGTTAGTTGCCTGGTGTTGGCACTGGGACTCAAACGTTTTGTGTTCTCTGGAAGAGCAATATTAAAAATTTTTTTCTCCAGCACTAAACATTCCTAAAGAGATACGAGATTTACATTTAGAATTAGCCAGCTGGACTATGGTGATCATGGCGGTGACAGTGTCCAGAGAATCCTAGCCAGGAGCCAGTTGAACGGATGCTGCCTTCATCCATTAGGCTGAACTCAGGGTGTTGACCTGGGTGATATCAGTGTGAACAGAGCTTTCACATCCTGTTTGATCTGGTGCTTGGTTGGCCTTGACGTCTTCCTCGAGCATAAGTGTCATTGTCTCTCAGTTGTCAGAGGACACCTCATGGTAGCATAGTGGTTAAGCTTCCTTCTCCTGTGACATGACTGTCCAGGGCCTCTGGGCCACCAGAATGGGCACAAGCAGGTGGGCTCTGTTCAGCCTGTGTTCTTGTCCTCTATGCTTTGCTTTGGGTTTAGACATAGTTCCTTGTAGAACCATCTTGGGAAAATGGTCTTACATTTTGTTGTTGCTTTTAACTTTTATTTATTTTGAGACAGGGCTTTTTCTGTATATCCCTTGCTGGCTTGAAGAGTCCTGCATTTTTATTTTATACTCCATTCTATAAATTATTTACTTAGATTTGATCTTGAGTATGTAAACCCACTAGTAAATGTCCCAAGCTGAGAACTGGAGCATAGGTCCTAAACATAACAAGCTTTAACCTTGGTAAATCTTTTAGCTAATGTATTTGTTTTCCCGAGACAGGGTTTCTCTGTGTAGACCAGGCTGGCCTCGAGCTCAGAAATCCGCCTGCCTCTGCCTCCCAAGTGCTGGGATTAAAGGCGTGTGCCACCACTGCCCGGCTCAGCCAATGTCTATTAAGCTGTGTGTGACACACAGGTAGTAAAGATTTAACACTGTCCATTTTGATTCATACTTTCTGCTTCAACCTTTTATTTTGCAGTCCATCTTCTAATCTGAAAAAGTCTTCCATGAATAATTCACATTTAAAAATAAGTTATATCATATATTCCTAGAAGACTGAAATGGGGGCTGTTATTTTGAGGTAAGTTTCCAATTTTGTAGATTTTCTTAGTCTTTTACAAAGTTGAAAATAGAAGGAAAGTATGAATATGGTTAGCTTTAATTTTTTTTCTAATCTCTTGAGACATGGCTTGTATTTTGGGTCCCTAAGCCTCACTTTAATGTAGACTGAGATTTAGGGTTGCTTAATTCAGAGGGGTTGTTTGTGTGCTTGCTTGCTTTCTTGCTTCTGTTTGTTTGATATTTTAGCCCAAGCTGCTCTGAAATTGACCAGAAGCACAGGCTAGCCTGGAGTTTGAGCTCCTTCAGTCTTCAGAGTACTGGGATCACAGTCATGAGACACTGTACTGAATGAAAGTGATTTTTATTATTGTTGTTGGTTTTTGGAGACAGGGTTGCTCTGTGTATCTCTGGCTATCCCTGAACTTGCTTTGTAGACCAGGCTAGCTTCAAACAGAGCTACACCTGTCTACCTCTGCCTCCCAAGCACTGGGATTAAAGGCAGGTGTGGTAGTATGCCTGCCTTATTGGTTTAAACAAAGATTTATCAGGTGATAACATTGCTGAGAGCACAAAGCCATTTTTAGCTCAGATAACAAAAACAAAACAGACTGCTGTTATTAACCTATGAGTTTGAACACTCTTTTTAAAAATTTTTTGTGTATGAGTGCTTTGTCTGAATGTATGTCCATCATGTGTGCAGTGTTTTCCGAGGCCAGAAGAAGGTGTCAGGTCCTCTGAAATTGGAGTTACAGCCAATTGTGAGCTACCATATTGGGGTGGGAATTGGACATGGGTCCTCAGGAAGAGCGGCAAGTGATCTTAACCTCTGAGCTATTTCTCCAGCCTCCAAGTTTGGACATTTCAGAAGCTGGATAATTTTCACTGATTCATTGCCCTTTTTTGGTGTATGACAATACTGGAACATGAAGGAGTGCTCTACCACACAGCCCTAACTCCACCAGTTCTTTATTTTATGTGGATGGGTGTTTTATATGCATGTTTACCTGTGCAACACTTGCACGCTTGCTGCCTTTGAAGGCCAGAAGAGGGCATCAGATGCCATGGTATTGGAGTGCTGTACAGTTGTACGCTGCTATGTAGATGCTAGAAATGAAGCCTGGGTCCTCCGGCAGAGCAGCGAGTGCTCTGAACCACTGAGTCATCTCTCCAGCCCCATCGATCTGTTTGCTTTGTTTTTGAGATAGAGTCTCACTCTTGCTGTAGTTGTAATGGTCTGGAACTAGCTTAGACTAGACTGACTTCACACTCAAAGAAATATGTTTCTGCCTCCTGAGTTCTGGGGTTAAAATTGTGCACCATTTATGCCTGGCTGGCAGGTTTTTGAAGCCGTCAAATTAGGGAAATTTTGAAGAATGGTCAGTGTGAGTCAGGGAGAGTAATAAACCACAGGGTGTGAAGGTGGAGGGGACACCAGGAGCGGAAGGGAGGAACAATCAGCGAGGGGTTGGTAATTCATTTGAAATACGGACTTATTCTGTAGCCCAGGCTGGCCTCAACCCAGGGCTATTTTCCTGCCTCAGCTTCCAGAGTGCTACAATGAGACGTGCATACCACTGTGCCCATGAGCGGGGCTAATGTAATTTTCTAGGCACTACAGGTTTAATCCAGTATCTCATACATGTTAAGCACACGCTCTACCACTAAGGACACCTGCAGTAGAATGTAGCTATTAAGGCTTTTCCTTGGAATATGACGTATTTAAAAGTTGTTTTGGTTTCTTTTTGTGTTTTTGTGGTTTTTTTTTTCTTCTGTTGATTGAGACAGGGTCTCATGTAACATAGTCTGGTCTCTAACTCTTTCTGTATTTGAGGCTTACTTTGAATTCCTCATCTTTCTGACTCTACCTCCCGAGTATTGGGATTAGAAGCCTATGTACTACCATGATTTGGGTTTTTTGAGATAGGAACCTCCTGTCTTCCCCTCCTAAGTGCTGATTATAGGCAGGTAACCACCAAGCCTGGCATTGATCTGTCTTAATTTAAAAGGTTATTTTTTTTTTTTTTTTATAAACTCGGGGTCAACAGAGTGGTCCAGTCTCAGCTTGCCTGCCAGAGTTGGGAGAAGCTGGTGTTCTACTTGCAGTTCTCTTGCATTGCTCAAGGACCCTTTCATTAATATGCCCTGGATGTTTGTGCAGCTGGGAATAATGTTTGTGAAGATAGTGAGTGTCTATGGTCTGGTACCGTGACAGTGCAATGGCAATGTGTGCTTTGCTTTTACTCAGAACTTAACTGCTCAGATCGTCATGTAGTCTGCCATAGACAGTAGCATACTGTGAGGTCTGTGACTGTCTAGCATGACCTTTCAAAACTGTTTTTTTTTTTTTTTTTTTAATGTTGCCAGAATCTCATTTGGTCTTTTGATAGCCACTCGATAGAGGAAGTAGTAGATAAAAGGCAGTGTAAATGGCTGCCTTGTTCACAGTCCAGTGTTCTAGTTAGTGGAAGAGGTGTCGAATAGTAAATTGTGCTGTTACATACTTATCTTTATGTGATCTTAGGTTAAGACAGAC